>CM059565.1:32671012-33331063 GCA_030386875.1 Morinoia aosen | reverse complement strand
GATCATGTGGAAGTTTAAACCGAAGCAAGCTCTCACCATTAAAATCATGTTGACCGAAATCTCAAAAATTTTAAATGTAGAACAAATACAAAGAATCAATTGAATCAGTATCACGTTTAAAGAGGAATTACGGACTCAATAAGTAAGTCTGAAAACAATCGAAAATTGAAAAAAAATCCGTTAATTCTCAAAAATACTTGTACAGTTTACGTTAGGAAACTACACACAAATTTATAAATAATATGAACTATTTTTATTGTCGAGGGCCGGTTTCTCTAAGAAGTTTCCAGGAATTATATGTAAGTCAAATCGTTTGACACAGTACGTAAATTAGCAAAATCGTCATCTGGCATGCGGTCGCAGAACTGTTCGCTGTGAACGTGAATGGACGAATGAAAAGTTTGGATGGAAGATTTCTGCTTCTTTAGGTGATTCTACGGAATTTAGTAATCCAAACGTAGAAGAGCAAAGTCGTGATACCTACTTTGTATTATATAGCCAGATGTACGCTGTGCTTAGTAAAATTTTTATGTAAGTGATCCATGCATTCGTTAAGGAATGGCGTGTTTGCAGAGAACAAATCGGCCAATTTTACGTGAAAAATATATTGGTTTTACTCACATAAAATATTGTGGATTTACATAATGGTAAAGAAGCTGGAAGAATGAAATATACAACGATAGAGGGAAGATAATTAGGTACTCGTACATTCATACCATGTTGATTAAACGTGTGTGAGCACAAAGGGCTTTGAGGGTTTTTTCTCATTGAAGAATATCCTAAATTCCTTCAAAACGAACAATATGTATCGATTAGAATAAGCAAATTGTTGTGAAAATATTCATTATATTATTATATTATTATATTATAATGAGCATTAATACATTAAATTATTAAATATTCATTATGTTCCTCTCAAAAAAGTCCATTAGAGAGTATATTAATAAGCGTACAGAGGATAAATATCAACAATGCTTCAAAGACAGGAAAGCATTTAATTGTGAAATATCATTTGACCCATATAATTATAACTCACAGACCAGATAATAATGTTGGCCGATGTATATACAAACTGCGCAGGAACTTGTATAAGACCGAATTATCTTCATTCTGCATATTTGTCAACACCTGATTCAATATTAGAGTCTATGCTGAAGTAAGAGCAAATGGAATTGAATTCATTTAATGATTCTGATATGTTTCTCTTCATTGATAGAACTACAGTATGTATTAGGGATGAAATTAAAACCTTACTCAAATAATATTAGCCTGCAAATATTAAATAAATACGTAAGAAATTGAATGCTACTTTGTTGCTGGTGCCGAATTGGAAGAAGGGAATACCTCTCATTCTCTGTTGCCAGAGGACTTCTTAGAAAATGAAAGGGATTGAACAGAACCGTTCATGTATACGTATTTATTATGGGAACACAGACACACAACGTAAATTACACAGAGGGGAACTACGGAGTCAAGACTAGTAGTTAAGAAAATAGGAAAAGGTAAAAAAAAAACAATGAAATCACAGAACCTAGGAAAGCCCTGGAAATGGAGCGTGGAAGAGAAACACAGGGATTTGGTACATCATTTGGAAGCATAAGACAAACCAGGTGAAAATAAATATTCCTAAAGGTCAAAATAACACAACTAGAGCACTAATTATCTAAAATAACAATCGACTGATGAAGCACGTTACAAAAGGCTATAAAAACGGAATAATAACACATAATGTTAAAATAAAAGTGCAATAACTGAACTAAATAATTTGGTCAGATTTCTTACTTGACCGATAGACATGAATATTGGTAAACGAGGAACTAATCATCTTCTGAATGGTTCCATTCCAACGATAATAAAATAAAATAAGAAAAATACTTTTTATCAACTGAACTAACAGTGAATAAAGTTTATTAACTGAACAATCGAGTCACCAATGAGAGAACAGAATCCCAACTTAAAAAAAAACTGAACTTGGCTGAGTATATGTTGACATATATACATAGTTCACTTACCTCAGCCACAGTTCTTACGTATCAAAATTCCTTCAGTTTCTAACGCTTTAATTAGGAAATTAATGATGACTTGAATTACTGAAAATAAGAATAACCAGGGCTAAATACACATTCAGCAGGGCAGATGTTCTTGCGCCACATTATCACAAGTTAATAAGTAACACCACCATTTGAAAATTGAGAGCTAAGTATACAAAGAGAGGTAGAGGCAAAACCTACATTACCGTGCACACGGCAAAGACTTAAACCCAAATGTCCAGGACAACGTACTATGTTGAGGCTATCAATTTGAATGGAAGACCAATCAATTAGACGTTAATTTTAAGAAATTTATATGGGAACGAAGCCAATTTTAAACTAAAAAACCTAGAGAATTAGATTATGCAAGTCAATTTAAATTATCATAAAAATTACGTATGAATTGGTAGAAATTTCTCAATAGTACCAGAAAATACGAAAACAAACGAGGTAAATACATTAATTCTGCATCTCGGTGAACAGCAAAATTTGCAGATCTTAATAAAGCTCGTGAGCAATATTGAACTCGGGATCTGAGTAGGAAAAGATTCAAGTTACGTCGAAATCAGACGAATGTCCTTGAATGTGGACGAAAATGAAAAAAAATGAACATTTGAATTACATGTTTTCTAGTTATTTGAAAATTAAAAAAAAAAATAACTGTCGGGTAACAGTATTACCAGAGAGGACCTGCATTTTGGGAATGTGGGGAAAGAACAAGTAGATGAATCAATGGGAAAAAATTTAATTGTTCTGATAATGTTTGATGGGTTGTCATGTGCAAAAATATAGAATGAAGTATGAAACATGTTTCAAATAACTATTTTTTGTTCTGATGAAGCATCAAGGCAGGCTGTTCCTCAGGTACATATTGATAAAAAATGTGAGAATAAACCAAAGGTGTAGTTCATAGACAATGATTCATTGGGTGATTCAGTGATATGCAAACCAAACAGTTTGTGACATAGTGAAGCACCAGTTGAGATTGAAATTGATGTTAAATTTTTAAAGAAAAACTGGAGAAATTAAATGGCGAAAAAGTATTCATACATCTTGAGTGCTTATTATTCATAACGATATATTTTAGGCTGCCCTTCAACTATTTCGGTAAACAAAATGTAACAACTCTTATGAAGTTGTAAATGTGGAATATGGCTATAAATGTAAATATGTGTGAACAATGAACTTCGTATTGCCGATGTATCATTAATTCATTAGAAGAACTTATTCTATGGACATTTTCTGATGAATTCAAATGATTACTGCATAATAAAAACAAGTTCACTCGCGAGAACACGTGTTCGATTCTTTCTTAAGGATACAGGGTACGTAAGCTTCTTGAGGACATTATGGACAAGTTAGATGAACAGCAGTATTATAGCAAAAATGTATACAATTCAATCATATATGTATACAAATATCCTTGATAATATTTCTTTGTTAAATTACTTTTTGAATTTTTTTTTTATTCAAGATCTGCATCTATTCGAGTCCAAACTATTGACAAGCTGATGTTAAGTGGTGTTTATCCATTTCGGACATCCCCTGTATCGTATGCCCCATGCAAAGTAAACCCAACTTTGAATTCTAATAACTTTCTTGCAGTGAAAAAAGATAATTCAAATCTGTTTTTTGTATTAGGTGAAGAAAATGTATTCCCCATAAATGTTCAGTCACATTAAAATTGGTTGTATCAGTAATATGATAAAGAATAGTCGTAAAAACGTGTGTTGCACATGACATTTGAATGCGGTTACAAATTGTACAAAGTTAATTAAGGGTCACTGTAATATTATTATAAAAAACGAGTAATAACGAGTTATAACGAAAGCTTTTTTACGGAATCTCTGTTCGAATATATTTATAACTTCCTATAAACTCAGTTCCCGCATAGACGTTGTTGATGAATGTGCGTTGCTCCTTTATTAGTAGAATAACGATGGGTTTAGTCACTTGGAAATTTAAATTTGAAGAAAAATTTTCAGACGACTTGGACCTATTTATACTCAGACCTAAAACTTTGTAGTCAGAATACATATATTTGCATGTAGTGCAAGAAATGAAACGAATATTCTAACCCAAAGTTTGAAGGGGTCTTTCTTACCTCAGTATCCGAAAATCATAAATATTCTGTTTTTCAACTCATGTTATGAATAATTTCGTTTTGAATTTAACGACATGTTTCACTGCTTTGTACGTGTGCTTGTTCGTCTGCTACAGCATGCGAAAGGTATCAGGCTCTCCTAAAAATTTGAACATGTTGACATTTAAAATGCGACTTCTCCCTCAGTTTTGATGGTATATAAATGGCTGATGCAACAATCGATAGAACTTGAAAAGATCTAGAAGGTGGCCTGTGTGTTTTTGTAAAAAAAATCAGTTTGAGAGTTATTTCATTAATAAGGTGCCAAACCAAAAATTCACTATTATGTAAAAAATCTCACAATTGAACCATTCAAAACATCGATGTTCTATTTACACCTTTCTTAAGACAACGCATTTGGCCATGTAAAAACTGGTTGCCGATACTGTAATTCTGAAATTGTAGAAGATATGGCATCTTCCGTTACTACCATTTTTCCTTTCTGAAAAATTTAGTTTTTCGAAAAGGTGCAAGAAAACATTCTCAGCAAAAAATAATACTTACATAATTTCACACCATTATTAAAAACTTCAGAAAAGTCCGTTGTAAAAAAAAGACTTGTGTTATTACCCAGACGGTCCCCCAAGGTCGTCAAGCCTCTGATCTCCCAAAACGACGAAACAAGTTTGACTGTTCAGAAGACGAGAGTTAGCTATAGAGCTCTCTTTTGAAATGCTTTGGTACGAAAAAAATATTCTTACACCCACACACAGTGAACTAACTATGGGTTCGGTTGAGTAGCAGACAAATCGGTGCACCGATTTGTTTAGGCTTTCCTTAAAACTTGAACGGGTTAACGTTTGAATTGTATCTCCTCCCACAGCTTGAGAAGTACCAAAATGACAGATATATCATTCGATAGGGCTGAAAAAGACCTACAAGGTGACGAAATGTTTTTTTCCAAATACTTTACTCTGAAAGTTCTATCGGAATAATAGGAAAAAATAGAAGTCAAATTTTTATGAACAAAATCCTAGAAGTTGATGAGTCAAAATATAAAAAAAAATTTGAATATTTTTAGATAATAGCACTAGATATTTGGAAAACAAGTTGCCGGCTCTGAGCTTCAAAATTGCAGGAGATACATTTTCCGCATTACCGATTTTTCAGTTTAAAAAATCAATTATTTGAAAATATGCCAAAAACACTCACAACCAAAAATAATCGTTGGGTCATTTCACACCTACAATGAAAATTTCATAAAAATCTTTCTAAAATGACGCCTTTTTTTACTCAGACGGTCCCCTTTAAACCAATTTCGACAGTGCCGAAATGCAATGGGATTTTCGAGAAAATTGAGGCCATTGATATATGCTGGTGTATTTTTTTAAAGTGAAATTCATTTTTCAGGGACAAGCAATAAGGCTTTCGATCGCGAAAATCAATGACTCGAGACGTTCTAAATTTATAACTATTACTTCATTAAAATTTATATGAAGGAATTGAGCAATTTTCATTTCTCTTGAATTCAAAGAAGGATCTTCTAGTGTAGATCAATAAATTCTTTTACTAACGCTTTCCCACGAGATCGTAGGAGGTCTTCCTCTCGAATAGATCGAATCTTACAGCTCAAACCTTAATCATTATTTGGTATTTGACAATTCCACTTCAAAAGTGCAAACATAACTCAAGGAGTCAATCAAACATCTGTTCTCAGAACTTTCCTGGCGCTTACTTTCATGAACGATGTCGTGAAATCTATAAAGTGTATTTCTTCAAATTTGTATTGTTTGCGGAAGACAGCGAAATATCATCAAGTGTCTCTTCCTAAAACACCGCAATTATCGCTAGCTATGTATATCAAGAATTAAAGTGAGTTTCGCTTTGTCTCCAAGAAAATGTAGAAAAATGTAAATTAGCGTCAATGAGATATTAAATACGCTTGTAAACATAATAAGAAAAATCACTACTCTGTAGCATCTTGGTTCGATGTGAAAATATTTAAGTGCCTGGCAGCTGGACATTTTTAGCAACAGTGCTAAAGAAAACTTTACTCCTGAAACCCTTTCAATATTTTACCATTCACATCTATTGAATTTTTGCACACTCAAGCACATTCTACCCAGAAAAACACTAAAAATCCTTAACAGCACCATTTTTCTTTCGTATTTACAGTACGACATTAAAGCCTGTCATTACAAAGGCAGTCTTGTAGCAAAGAAAATCAATTTATACACTGAAATAAATAATAGCCCTATTTTGAAACACCTAGGAGCGTCTGACGTTTGTCCCAAAACCGAAACTCGCTGATGCATCATCAATGAGACACCCAAGATAAGGATGCATACCAGTGTCTCCAGACGCTGGTAAGCATCCCAGTGTCTCCAGACCCTATTTAGTGATGCTCCAGTGTCTCATTAAAAATACTTCAGTGTCTCATCGATGTCGTAAATTATAAGTATTGTATAAGTTTTTAAAGCATAAGCTAAGTCCAAAGTTAAAGCTGGAATTATCAAGTCACTGGGGTACATGACGGAGATCTATGTCTGTGTTTTTCGCCTTTCTGCGTCTGCCCAGACGATCATAAGCAGCTAACCTCTGGGCCAAGTTATTCTTCAGCACAGCATTGTTGCGGGAGAAACCCCTGTTTGTTATTTGAGGAGCCCTACGTTGCCGCCGGAGTCTCCGTAGTGGACGCCCTTCGGTGTGGTGGACGGCCGTGGTTGTGCCCCGAGGATTTGGCACCTTTGGACGCTCCACTGTAATAGCTGGAACCTCTCATCACCGTCCTGCTCTGGCCTGGCCCTGGACATCCCGCGATGATGGGGTAGATTTCTTCTCTGTCTGGTCGCCCTCACTACGCTGCGCGCCGCTCCTCTTCAGACCTCTGAACAGCTCAGCGCTGTGAGGACGTGAGTCACGGTTGTAGCTCTGCGTCTTTGCAAAGTGACTTTCTCTAGCGCATTATATGAGCCTGTCTCGTAATCTGTGATAAATAGAAGTTTTGCCCCCTCTCTGTAGTCAATTGATACTTAATTGATAATGGAGAATTAATTGATAATGGGTAATTAATTGGTAATGAAAAATTAATTGATAATGGATAATTAATTAATTGATAATGGATGATTAATTGATAATGGATATTTATTAAAGTGTTACAACGACAATGTAACTTTACATGACTTCTTAGTTAAAGCTTATTCATTCCTTATATCGGGACACCCAGTGTGGTTACCCTTCTAAGCTTTCCCAGTGTTAAGGGGATCCTCGCCCCCAAAAAATTTTGTAATCTTATTGGGCTGAAATTTGGTCAGTATATGTATTTTTGCAAGACAAACATATTTGAATAGAAAATTTTTTTTGATTTAGGCCTTAGTTTGTCCGACAAATGTGAAATATTTGTTTTTTTGAGTCATTTTTAAACATGATTCAAAGGAATAGAAGTCATTGAGTTTTTATGCTAGAACAAATCCAAAGACAGTTTTGGAATCCATGAAACATTCCTAACAAAAGTACATTCAGGGATTTTTAATTTTTATTTATTTTATATGTGCGATATTTTACCAATATAAAAATATACCGAAATTTTTGATAAAAAACTATGATAAAAAAATTAAAATGTAAAAATTGAAAAAAGTAGCAATGTTGTTTTGTTAGAAATGTTTCAAGGATTCTAAAACTTTCTTTGTTTTCTTCCTAGCATAAAAACTCAATGACTTCTATTCTTAATGAGACACTGGAGCATCACTAAATCGGGTCTGGAGACACTGGTATGCATCCTCATCTTGGGTGTCTCATTGATGATGCATCTGCGAGTTTCGGTTTTGGGACAAACGTCAGACGCTCCTAGGTGTTTCAAAATAGGGCTATTATTTATTTCAGTGTATAAATTGATTTTCTTTGCTACAAGACTGCCTTTGTAATGACAGGCTTTAATGTCGTACTGTAAATACGAAAGAAAAATGGTGCTGTTAAGGATTTTTAGTGTTTTTCTGGGTAGAATGTGCTTGACTGTGCAAAAATTCAATAGATTTGAATGGTAAATTATTGAAAGGGTTTCAGGAGTAAAGTTTTCTTTAGCACTGTTGCTAAAAATGTCCAGCTGCCAGGCACTTAAATATTTTCACATCGCACCAAGATGCTACAGATTAGTGATTTTTCTTATTATGTTAACAAGCGTATTTAATGTCTCATTGACGCTAATTTACATTTTACCACACTTTCTCGGAGACAAAGCGAAACTCACTTTAATTCTTGATATACATAGTTAGCGATAATTACGGTGTTTTAGGAAGAGACACTTGATGATATTTCGCTGTCTTCCGCAAACAATACAAATTTGAAGAAATAAACTTATAGATTTCACGACATCGTTCATGAAAGTAAGCGCCAGGAAAGTTCTGAGAACAGATGTTCGATTGACTCCATGAGTTATGTTTGCAGTTTTGAAGTGGAATTGTCAATTACCAAATAATGTTTAAGGTTTGAGCAGTAAGATTCGATCTATTCGAGAGGAAGACCTCCTACGATCTCGTGGGAAAGCGTTAGTAAAAGAATTTATTGATCTACACTAGAAGGTCCTTCTTTGAATTCAAGAGAAATGAAAATTGCTCAATTCCTTCATCAAAATTTTAATGAGGTAATAGTTATAAATTTAGAACGTCTCGAGTCATTGATTTTCGCGATCGAAAACCGGATTGCTTGTCCCTGAAAAATGAATTTCACTTTAAAAAAATACACCAGCATATATCAATGGCCTCAATTTTCTCGAAAATCCCATTGCATTTCGGCGCTGTCGAAATTGGTTTAAAGGGGACCGTCTGAGTAAAAAAAGGCGTCATTTTAGACAGATTTTTATAAAATTTTCATTGTAGGTGTGAAATGACCCAACGATTATTTTTGGTTGTGAGTGTTTTTGGCATATTTTAAAATAATTGATCTTTTAAACTGAAAAATCGGTAATACGGAAAATGTATCTCCGGCAATTTTGAAGCACAGAGCCGGCAACTTGTTTTCCAAATATCTAGTGCTATTATCTAAAAATTTTTGAAATTTATTTTTGATATTTTGACTCATCAACTTCTAGGATTTTGTTCATAAAAATTTGACGTCTATTTTTCCTATTATTCCGATAGAACTTTCAAATTAAAGTATTTGAAAAAACATTTCGTCAGCTTGTAGGTCTTTTCAGCCCCATCGAATGATATAACTGTCATTTTGGTACTTTTCAAGCTGTGGGAGGAGATACAATTCAAACGTTAACCCGTTCAAGTTTTCAGGAGAGCCTAAACAAATCGGTGCACCGATTTGTCTGCTACTCAACCGAACTCATAGTTAGTTCACTGTGTGTGTGTAAGAATATTTTTTCGTACCAAAGCATTTCAAAAGGGAGCTCTATAGCTAACTCTCGTCTTCTGAACAGTCAAACTTGTTTCGTCGTTTTGGGAGATCAGAGGCTTGACGCCCTTGGGGGACCGTCTGGGTAATAACACAAGTCTTTTTTTTACAACGGACTTTTCTGAAGTTTTTATTAATGGTGTGAAATTATGTAAGTATTATTTTTTGCTGAGAATGTTTTCTTGCACCTTTTCGTAAAACTAAATTTTTCAGAAAGGAAAAATGGTAGTAACGGAAGATGCCATATCTTCTACAATTTCAGAATTACAGTATCGGCAACCAGTTTTTACATGGCCAAATGCGTTGTCTTAAGAAAGGTGTAAATAGAACATCGATGTTTTGAATGGTTCAATTGTGAGATTTTTTACATAATAGTAAATTTTTGGTTTGGCCCCTTATTAATGAAATAACTCTCAAACTGAATTGTTTTCCAAAAACACATAGGCCACATTCCATCTATTTTCAAGTTCTATCGATTGATGCATCAGCCATTTATATACCTTCAAAACTGAGGGAGAAGTAGCATTTTAAAATGTCAACATGTTCAAATTTTTTGGAGAGCCTGATACCCTTCGCATGCTGTAGCAGACGAACAAGCACACGTACAAAGCAGTGAAACATGTCGTTAAATTCAAAACGAAATTATTCATAACATGAGTTGAAAAACAGAATATTTATGATTTTCGGATACTGAGGTAAGAAAGACCCCTTAAAACTTTGGGTTAGAATATTTGTTCCATTTCTTGCACTACATGCAAATATATGTATTCTGACAACAAAGTTTTAGGTTTGAGTATAAATAGGTCCAAGTCGTCTGAAAGTTTACCTCCAAATTTAAATTTCCAAGTGACTAAACCCATCGTTATTCAACTAATAAAGGAGCAACGCACATTCATCAACAGCGTCTATGCGGGAACTGAGTTTATAGGAAGTTATAAATATATTCGAACAGAGATTCCGTAAAAAAGCTTTCCTTATAACTCGTTATTACTCGTTTTTTGTAATAATATTACAGTGACCCTTAATTAACTTTGTATAATTTAATTTAATTTAGTTTGATAGAGGTGCATCAATGTACTCCGGAAGAACAAGTGACCAAGCTTGTAGCAGTTGATATCGTGTCAGTAAATACAGTTACAAATAGTGAATCCATTAGAGAATCCTTCTCGGAGACAGGGTTTTCGCTCCCTAAATCGCCAAATACTGCGAAAATTTACAATAGCATACATGCAAATAATAAGGAAATCCCAGGAATTCTCGGGATTGAGTTCCTGAAATCCAGTAGTTTTTATTTTGTCTCTGGATTGCAAACCGTAATAGACATATTTCATCTTCAAACACTGATTTTTTTTATAATAGCATCATAACTGTAGCTTAAAAATTGACCGCTATATGGAGTGCTAAAATGTTCTAACGACAGATCTTCTCAGTCCCAACTTCTTTGTTTAGCATGCCTCACCTGAAAAATTGATTATTTCGAATTAATTCTAAAATTTGCAGGAATTAGTAAGCGAATGAGTTCACAAGCGTGTGCCTCAGCAAACAAGTACATGATCAACACAAAGCAATTGCAGCTTCCGCTGCACTTCTGCATTTCATTCGAGTACGAGACGACTGAGGTGTCAAATGTTGCTAATTTTTCCAATTACCAATGTACATTGAACTGATTTCCTGAAATTTTTGCCGTACTTTTAACTAATCATTGCTCATTTATTCATCCCACTCCTGTATAAGTATTTTTTTCAATAAGTCGATAAGACATCAGTTCATCCCTTCATATTTCCTCTGGCTTGGAGCCACAGTAAGCAATCGGTAGCCTATTCGGCTCTTACTGTCATTGCGTGTGTGGGTGTGACTGTGACCATGGACTAACTTATAATTAATGTTTAGTATACATATACTTGACTATAATGGATTGAGTACAAAAGTGCTTCTGAGTATATTACGTGCCCATATAGTCGGTTCAATCTATAATGTAATTGCCAATCTAGTTTCTAAATTTTACCGGTTGTCTGTTTTATCACTAACGACTTCATGTTCTTGATCTAATTTATCATCATGTTTTTAAAACTCTTTGGTATTTTAGGCAGCTCAGAAATATTTTCATGTCACGTTTGAGCGGCCGACCTCGATCTTACTTTGAATAATGCAGAAACGAAAACTGTACTCAACGTTGTCAGCTCGTCAGAAAAGGCGACGAATCAGGGGTCATGGCTCTTCTCTGCGAGACATTCCTCTGAATCCTAATCTTGCGATAACTTTGCCCTCAGCTAGCACAATAATAAACATTTAAGTACTACAGTTTCATTATGATATAAAGTTGCCCTTCGGACGGAGTCAGCAGCTTCTCAGCCTCCAAGTTTTCCAGCACTTGAATCTGAGTCTACACTATCATCTGAAGTTGAAGTAATTCATAATTTTAAAGACTGTGATAAAAATTTTCTACGAACGGAAGATAAAATCTAGAGTGGTATCCTGAATTGGGTTATTGAATGCTCTAACGCAGTTGTTCCCAAACTGTGGTCCCCGGACTCTTGGGGTTCCCTGAGAAGGTCCTAGGGGGTGCGCAACACAAAGAAAAAAATTAATTCCAGACAAAGATATTAATAAAAATATACAACACTGATTCCTTGTCATTATAATAGGTGGATCGATATTTAGGGGTACAAGCAGCCAGCACTTCTCTATTACTTTTTAAATCTGTCATAATATTTCATTTAGATTTGTTGGCTCACCATTGTTACCAGCTCAATTCCATTCGAGCACTGTGTTTACTTTTGCAGTGTGTGTGTGTTATGTTCTCCAGAACGTGTGTGGTGAGTTTTCTTGGTATGTGTGAAAATGTTGAAGAAAGCCTTAGTATTGCTAGGGTTCTCTGCATCTTATTTTCAAATCAATAACATCAGCTTAATTTGAATTTATTACGACGGAGCAACTTTGATCCTTCGCCAGTCCAACTGACGCTATCGTGAGTCGTGTGACAGGCAGTCTGGCCTCAAGTCTATTTAGGCTCTGGCTGTCTGATCGGTCTGGCTGTTTTACATTCGCATTGTTCGCAGATGGGATTCGCTATATGTTGCTATTATTAAGAAAAATGACAGTACATCGGTAATGAATTATTGATAAATAACAAGACTGTATTTGGCAAGTTTGCCTCAATATCCTGTCACTGTAGGCTGCTCTATTTCTTTTTGATTACCGTTTATATGCATTCATGCTCCATTTTATGCTCACAGATAGTGTGAACTGAAGATAGAGAAGTTCTTAAACTAAAATCGACTGACGAGCTTTCCACTGCTACTTCATTAAGACGAAGTGAAGGAAGTAGTTTGGGTTCACACGGAATAAAATCAAAACTTGAAAGTGTAATTCCTCATGTATTGCAAATGGGTTTACATTTGTGGTAAAACACGTTGGAATGGAGTACCCGAAGTGTGTTAGCTCTCAAAAGATACTCTCTAATGAAGGTATGAAACCATCGAAAGTACAAAGACATATACAACAAATACATTCAACTGAGTCTACAAAATCCATTGATTTCTTCAAACAACAGTCATCAGTAGCTCACAAAGCAACTACATTCAAACATAAATTCACACTTCCACACAGAGTACCGAAAGCATCATTCTTAGATTTTTTTCGTATTATTCTTGGCAAAAAATCTAACAGTGAAAAGATAGACTTTTTGAAACCTTATGTCACGAAATGAATACTAATTTTCATGACTCGCTGCTCCACTCTGAAGTGCGATGGTTATCGCGTGGAGCAGTTTTAATTCGTGTATTTGAACTGCCGAGAGAATTAGCTGTTTTTCTCTCATCATCTGAATCAGATCTTTGTATCTATTTTGTGGGTAAGTCATAGATGCTAAAGCTTGCAAACCCATCAGACACATTCCGACATTTAAATGTACTAAACACGAGCATGCAAGGTCTTGAATTATGTATTTTGACTGAGCAGGACAAAGTATGTGCATTCATGCAAAAGCTATCATTGTGGGAAAGCAAATGCCAGGAAGGAGTCTTTGAAATATTCCCATTTTATCACCAAGAATGTTTGACATCAAGTGAAGACATCACCGCCTTCGTTGTGTCCCATCTATCTCATCTGCAAAGCTATTTCAGGGAGTATTACCCTGAACTGGAAAATATCCATCTGAACTGAATTAGAAACCCCTTCGCAGCCGGGGTAGGTGCACATCTTGATATTAAGTCGCAGAAGAAACTCAATGAACTCTCAAATAATGGGGGTCTGAAAATAAAGTTCTCTGCCCTACCATTGACAGACCCGGATCATCGGTGACTAAGCTGTTACATAATTTTCACCACCATTTCCCAAGTATTACATTGGCTGCTCGAACGCTTCTAAATATAAATTTACAGGATGCTACATCGGTTAACATGCATCGCGAAAGTAGGTTCGCAATGATTGACAAAGTAGTTTTCGTAAAAATATCCAGGTATTACGAGAATTTAAAGATATTAAGTTGCTCATAAACGTCGATGGAATACCTCTGTTCAAAAATTCCAGAAATACCATGCGTATCCGATTTTGGTTGCAGTTTTCGAAAAAAGAAAATATTTTGGGCAGGAATTTATTAATCTGTAAGTGAGACGAACAAGATTCCGGGGGTGAACACTTTTCTCGGAAAATTTGCCGAAGAATTGAAATCCTTGTAAGAAATGGATTAGAGGTTGAAGACCGCATTTTAGCCATAAAAAACACTCATTTTTTGCTTATGCCGTAGCTCGAGCAGACCTTAAATACATTGAGAATCACAACAGCTATAATAGTTGCGAGCGCTGCGTACAGCGAACTACCCACAGCAGAGGGTACGTAGAACAAAAGGAAGTCGAGGCTGTCAAAAGGAGAGATGGAAATTTTATTCACAAAACTGATCCAAGTAGTAACATCAATATTATTATTGAATCCTTTACTTTTGGATTGGTTTCTGGATTCCCGCCAGACAGCATGCATTTTGTATGCATTGCAGGAATGAAGAGAATTAAGAACCGTTTACAAACAAGCAAGAAACACCAGATGAAACGTCACCTTTTTTTTGGTGCCCATTTTAAAGATTGGTTCGCGAAGTGTTTTATTTTTTATAGTTTGAGTTTCATTCATTTATTTATTTCTTTTTATTGATTTTATGGTGCGAATTTTCTTAACTTGTAAATGCGTGATCATTCGAATGTATTTCTTGACATGTTTAAAATAAATTTGGTATTGAATGCCTCTATTCCTATTTACGGTTTTGTTTTCTTTTATGCGATGTGTAAAATTTAGGCATTGGTATTGTTTATTTATACACCAATTGTTTTTATGGGTATTTTGTAATACTTGTGCGTCTATTTTCCTTTGTGAATTTGGTACGTGTTTTACGTAGTACCTAGTTTAAAGTTTACTTTGATGAAGAGGAAAGATCTATTTTGCTTGCGTTGCTTCTTACCTATTTAGCTTAACGCATTGTTTAACTATTCAGTATTTATAGCTGTTTTTATTTGGCCAATATTATTTTTCTTTTGGCGTCAATGAGCTGTATGCGTTTAACTTGCTGTTTTGGTCCTCGAATTTGGTTCTTGTTTTGATTTTGTGATTCGAACTTTTTTTGGTGGTTGCGTTCTTCCTTTGGTTGGGGGAGGTGTGTACGTGCACTTGTTCGTATGTGTGCTCAGTACAATGCCCTCAATGCGGGGTGTCCGCAATGCGCTTGCTGAATCAGCAATATATGTCATATATATATGGTTGGTTGCGGTTTTTGATTTTTTTTGGTGGTTGCGTTCTTCTTGTGGCTGGGGGAGGTGTGTACGTGCACTTGTTCGTATGTGTGCTCAGTACAATGCCCTCAATGCGGGGTGTCCGCAATGCGCTTGCTGAATCAGCAATATATGTCATATATATATGGTTGGTTGCGGTTTTTGATTTTTTTTGGTGGTTGCGTTCTTCTTGTGGCTGGGGGAGGTGTGTACGTGCACTTGTTCGTATGTGTGCTCAGTACAATGCCCTCAATGCGGGGTGTCCGCAATGCGCTTGCTGAATCAGCAATATATGTCATATATATCTACAATTCACTCCCTTTTTGCAGCCACTTCTCATTTTGCCACCAAATTTTAGAAACTTCTAGCAAAGTTTTGGGTGGGCGAAGCGGCACTTCTCACCCCCTCTACCGTGCTTACATTTTTTTTAAAAAGTGCTCACACACCTCTTTCTGCGCACATACCTCCGCAGGACCACTAACCGACACCTCACACGCACACAATCACACACGCACACACACACACGCACACACGCAGATACACACACACACTCACATACACTACAATCGGATGAAAATGTCTGCTTAGCGTAGACCATTGCACGTGTTATCTACATTTTTTCACTTGTTTGTCATTAAGAGAAATTTATCGCAATTAAATCCAAGTAAAGTTCATGGGGAAAAGAATGTGTCACAAAATTACCGAGCTCTGACCAATTAATTAAATATACTTTCTACTCCTGTCGCTATTCTTATGCAAGCAAAAAGGAGATATGCAGTTAATAAGGATTCTCATAAAAAATGAACCAAAAAACTCGTAAGTAGAAGAATCGTAAGACTATGATGTATTGTGTGACAAGATGACGTTATTGCCTTCATTGAAATAAATTTATGATTTGCTATGTTTCGGCCATGAACATCAGCCTTCTTTTTAAAATGATTTCATGGATGAAATGAGCCGAAAAAACTGTCAACAGGTTGTTTGTCATAGCTAAAATAAAAAGTTCATTTCAGTTTTGATATTTTTCTAAGTTTCAGGAAGTAAAGATGCTAAAGCTTTTTTCCTTTCCAGATGTTTCTTTTTGTCCGATTTATTAAAAAACGGCGATTATTTCCCAAGGAAATACCTCTCATAAATTGCAAATAATGCAAATTAATTATAAATTTCACTGAACTTAAAGCTCGAGAATTTTGATACCCTAAGAAAAACCGTCGCTCAACTTTCTGGTCACGCCCACCGTGTCCGATCTCCCCGGCTTCCGTTGTCATTTCATGTATGCTTAATTGCTCATCCAATATAATGACACAAGTTACAAGAGTCGTAGAAGTTTAAAAGTTTTAAAGCCGGCCATGAAAGACTTCGCATAATTCGAACGCTGTCATTATAAAGTTTTAATAAAATCGAGATTTTAGTTTTTCGGGGGATCATAATTAAAGTAGAAGTAAACCGTGAGAGACTCTCTCTTTTTTCCTAAAATAATGACATATCATTTATAATTTAATTTAGCAGTTTATACTTACATTATGATGCATGCAAAAGTTGATCTGTGGAATGATGCAAATTTTTTCTCGAAAAAATCGATGCAAAATCGCCCTGGTATTAACCGACATGTTTGCATGATTTTTTGCTATTCATGAGAAGGGACTTCGCAAATAAAGATTGATGCAGTTGTTAAAATGGAGGATTTTATACACTATTAGTTTGTTGCATGTGTAGTTTACAGTGAACAATAAATGGTAATTTTAAGAATATCAGATGCATCTGGGTATGATCCTGCCTATTAATCGGAATTGGAATTTGAGATTATTAACTCAGTGAGCGAAATGAGACTTTATACCCAGTTAAAAAAGTGCAAGCGCGAACTTACAAGTAGGATGCTCATAGCACAGATATGAATCTTCTACGAAAAGGGAAAAAAATTATGTTGAGACGAAAATATACAGGATATAAATTAGTTTCAAAGCATTTTGGGATTAAACTTCACAGTAATCTTATTCTAAGAATAAAAAGAAGCACCAGTGTAAAAACGAACATTACATTTAATGAAAACGTTTCGGAATTAAAATTCCACCATCAGTGCTGGAACAAGAGAAAGTATGCGGGGCGAGTGAAACACGATAGCTTCTTGACGGTAGTGTTTATTGGTGAGTGCCAGGTGTCATTGGCAACATGTGAGAACATGAAAGATTGAGCGCCAACCGCTAGGCGGTACCTTCTTTTATAGACTGCGAGATCTCAAGATATTCAAGATACCCCGGCAAGACAATGAAGGCAAGAGCTTATGTGTGCTTGTGCACAAAAGAAGAAAAAAAAGTTGATTGCTTATTTTAAAAACAAAAATCACATATATTCCACAAAATTCTCTGCATATCTAAAAAGCCTAATTTTTTCATTCATACCCAAACAATGACATACTCTAATTCACACAAGCACACATGTACACGTTAATTCAGATACAACAGCGAAACAAACTATGCACACACACACACATACATACACACACACACACAGAATAACGTCAGTAGGTGGGGGCAATTGGTAACTTTACGGCACTAATGTCTTTGTTGAGGTTAGGTTTATGAGTGAAATAAAAAGGGACTCTAAATTCTTAGGTCATGCTCACTACTAGCTCGGCATAAAGTTCAAAAGTTTGTAGTTTTGAATGAATGATTTGAATTTTCACAGTGATCCTTAATTGCGGATTGAGGTGGAGTGGTTAGTGCACGACCGGTTCTGTGAGATATTCCTGCGTGTTGGCTGTGTCTGATGAATTGTTGGAGTTTGGTACTACCAACGTAAGACTGCATGCAGCAGTCACACTTATAAAAATTAACACAACCACTCCACAGGCACTCATCCAATCGTTCCTTCCTGCTAAAAAAGGAAGCAATCTTAAAACTATTTCTATAAAACACTCTGACGTCGACCGCTGTAAAAAAACTACTAACCAATGATACTACCTCCTTCTTCAGCTCTGCGTTCAAATAACCCATGAATGGTAACTCTACGCACAAAGTCTGCTTTGGTACGCTCAAGGTTGCTTGAGAGGGACAAATTTTACGATCTAAATATTTTTTTTACACAATTATGAATGAGTGATTTCGGATAATTGTTGTTGACCAATAATTTTACAATGTACTCAATTTTAAGATGGAATATTTCATACGTACTGGATATGCGGTATGCACGATGAAGTAAACAGTAAATACATGATTTTATATATCCTTTATATACACAAGAACCGGTCGTGCACTATCCACCCCACCCCAATCAGCAATTAGGGATTACTGTGAAAATCCAAATCATTCATTCAAAACAACAAATTTTTAAACTTTATACCGAGCTAATAGTGAGCATGATCTAAGAATTCTAGAATCCCTTTTTATATTCACTCATAAGCATAACCTCAACAAAGACATTAGTGCCGTAAAGTTATCAATTGCCCCCCCCTCCACTACTGACGTGATTCTGTATGTATGTGTGTGTGTGTGTGTAGTTTGTTTCGCTGTTGTATCTGAATAAACGTGTACATGTGTGCTTGTGTGAATTAGGAGTATGTCATTATTTGGGTATGAATAAAAAATTAGAATTTTTGACATTTAGAGAATTTTGTGGAATATATTTGATTTATGTTTTTAAAATAGACAATTCATATTTTTTTCTCTCTCTTTTTTCAGCACTGATGATGGAATTTTAATTCCGAAACGTTAGCATTAAAATGTAATGTTCGTTTTTACTCTGGTTCTTTTTTTTATTCTACTAATAAGATTCTCAAATAATCGCCCTGTTGGAAATATAAACTTCACTGATTCAAAATAGTTTCCGCATTTCAACATTAGTAATTTACGAGTACTCTTCTTGCTTTTTACGTGAAGTTACCAACGTGCCATTCGTATCCAATTCTTGTCTTCGGATGAAATTATTTATAGGATAAAAAGGAAAACCAACGTAGCTAAGAAAATCATGGTAAAAAACAAACCTTTCAAATCATAAAAAATCAAACGTTTCGAGCACTAGGTTCATTCTCAACGAGATCTGCAAATACTAAGACACAACTTGAGCACAGTTCACAAATAAAAATTCATATATTACCATATATATTTTATTTCATATATGTTTTATTTGTGAACTGTGCTTAAGTTGTCTTTGTATTTGCAGATCTCGTTGAGAATGAGCCTAGTGCTCGAAACGTTCGAACTAAATGTTTTTAAAATACTTCTTGCTGTATCATTCCTTTTAAAGTTGCTACGCGAACGTGATGTACCTAAACATGAAATATCCATCCTCAGTGTTCTGAAAAACAAAGTATTAAAAGCTATTTCTGAACTCTTATTCTCTGAATAAACCAACCAATAAAATATTGACATCAAAGAAATAAGTGACAATAGTAAAACAAAACCTATAGAACGATTTAACAAACAATTTAATAGAAAGTTTGACCGCCGTGTCACATTCGTTTATTGACGGACAGTTTTTTAAAAAAGGCGACTCATAAAAATTTATTGCTGTGAATGAGGACGAAAACGACTTCTAATTCATTTTGAAGATCGGTTGAACAATGCCCTCAGAAAGCTTAAAAATTCCAAGATGATAAATGACCAACTTTATGATGATTACCATATAAGGGGTTCCCAGCTAGGTTTTTGTATGGACTTCCTAAAATCCACAAACCAAATACTGTACACTATCCGTCCAATCCTTTCCGCGTGCAATGTGCATAATTTCCGCTTAGGTAAAGCTTTAATTCCGTACTTGTCTCATTTAGCACCAAAAGAAAACCTTTTAAACAATTCGTTTGAATTTGATAAATCTTTGAATTCTATTTTCAAGGTAAATTCTCTTGTTATGTGTAGTTTGAATGTCGAATCTTTATATACCAATGTTCCAGTTAATGAGGCTCTTTCTATTACTTTAGATAAAATTTATGCATAACCCTCAACAGTTCATGAAGGCTTATCCAAAACAACTATGAAAAAACTGCTCGAGTTGACACTTAAGACTCACTCTTCAAGTTTAATGATAAAATTTATAAACAAGTTGATGTTTTGGAATGGGCTCTGCTTTGTTCCCATTGTGGCTTATATCTTCCTTAACAATTTTAAAGAGAAGTTCTTGAAGCCATGTCCAGATATCTTCAAACCCGTATTTTATCGGAGATACCTTGATGATGCGTTTATTATTTTCAAAAATATCAGAGATTCTGAGCAGTTCTTTCAATATTTCAACCGGTGTCATGAAAATGTTGAATTTACTTGTGAACTAGAGATGAATAATCAATTGTTTTTAGATATGAAAGTTACAAGCGCTGAGAATAAATTTACGTCTTCAGTGTTTCGAAAACCAACTTTTACAAGATTTTGAATGAAATTTTTTAGCAATATTTTCAATGAATATAAAATCTCAGGCATAGTAACATTAATTCACCGAGCTTATGAAATATCTTCTTCTTTACATTTATTTACAAAAAAAATTCTATTCGAATAGTTACCCGAAGAATATTTTTACTAATGAGTTAGGAAAATTTTTAGGGAGAAAGTTTACTACGAAGGAAAAAGTTCTTACCGTGTTAAAGTTGAGCTTATATTTTCAGTTACCGTTTATAGGAACCCGTACAGAAAAAATGAAACTTGAAATATTGTCAATAATAATTAAAAGTTCTTTCCGCAAACCAATCCTTGTGTGTACTTCAAAAACCATAGGGAAATTGGGTCTTATTTTTATTGAAGAGATACTCCAGATGTGGATGTGATGTTGCGCACCTCAGTTGTATGTCAATATACGTGTCACTGCTGCGAGCGATCTTACATTGGTAGCACTGTGTTCCAATTATTTGTGAGGTGTGCACAACAAAGGGGAGTCTCCTTTCGTACGGGCAATAATTTGACTAAGCTATCTAACTCGTCTATAAGAGAACATGGTTTGAATAACGACCATTTCTTTAAAAACACGAATTCTAAAATTTTGGGTTCAACCCAAAATTTATCTGATCTCCGCATTTTAGAATCGATGTAAATTTTAAAAAACCGTCCGTCAATGAATGAATGTGACACGGCGGTCGAACTTTCTATTGTTTGTTAAATCGTTCTATAGGTTTTGTTTTTCTATTGTCTTTTCTTTCTTAAATGTCAATATTTTATCGGTTGGTTTATTCAGAAAATTAAAGTTCAGAAACAGTTTTTAATACATTGACTTATTGTTTTTCAGAACACTGAGGATGGATTTTTTTATGATCCGAAACGTTTGTTTTTCATCATGGTTTTCTTAGCTACGTTGATTTTCCTTTTTATCCTGATAGTGAGATTTCCTAGAAATCGACATATTTCAAATGAATTATATTTAATCATAGATCGTTTAATAATACTGGAATAATTTCAATCCTTCGTTCCTAAAAGATCATTTGTTGAAATGATAAAAATCTCACGATTTTCCTAGTGGAAAATCTGAAGGAGCTTAAAAAGGCTGACTTTTGTAGAACTGTTTTGCTTTTCGGCAGAATTATTCAGTAGCAATTTCACAATATAGGTTGAATCATGTAATGTCATCTTCAAAATTAATCAGAGGCATAGATTTTTCGAGAACCCTGTTTATACGTATAGACCGTTCTGATGAAAATGATATGATTACCTACGTGTTGGATTGGGGTTTCATTACAAGAACAGAACAGGACGAATTTTGCCCAGCTGCTAGGCCTTTACTGGCAGGCAACACAACCATGAACACAACCTCGGAGCGCAATCTTCTTCCTATCGGCTTTGGGTCAATCATCTTATCTAAACCTGCATTAATATATGTACTAAAAATTTGCTCATCTAGCAAATGTACGATTTTTCGCTTCGCTCTCGGAATTTGAATTATTATACTCAGAATGCGATGGAATGTGGCTTGGAACTACCTCATCTGAGAAAACTGGCTAGCATCCGAGAACACCTACCCTATCATCAGAACCTCCCTGCAGTGCATTTGCAGATATAAAACTGTGGGGCTGAAGTAGTCCAGCTGCTCCTATGTACTTTGTTCTGTCTAGTTTGCCACTTGCCCGCTTCTAGTTACCTCAATGTCAATTAGTGGAGCTTACGTTTGTTTCAGTTGAGGTCATTTTCTGATATTTTAAATAAACTGTCAATAATATTTCTGGAAATTCACAGGTTATCTGATATCACTGCAGGGTAAAAAAAATTCCTGAACCCTGTTACCATTCCTGCTGTTTCATAGGTAAAATGACTTCCTGAATCTGAATATAACCCCCGTTTTCCCCCATCGTCCGTCGTTTCCGGGTGTCACGAGACATAGGTTGTCTTCGTATCAAGGACTGTAAACTCTGGACAGTAGAAGTGGAAATGGAAAATTCAAGAGGAAAAGTTCACAGAAGGACAAATAATGAAAACGTTGTAGCGTCACAATTTTTATCATTACGTTGAAAATTCAAGAGGAAAAGTTCACAGAAGGACAAATAATGAAAACGTTGTAGCGTCACAATTTTTATCATTACACCCCCGTTGGAATGGAATGCTTAATATTGTGACGCTACATGTGAGCCGTAGTTAGCAGCAAAAGCCCTCGGAAACCGCAACGCAACCAAAGCCATGACAGCCGGGAACAAGCTTTCGGGCCGTGAGGGTGAATAGGGGGTGAAGCGTCTCCCCAAAAGCGGGGGTTATGTGAGGGACTGTATGAGAATGTATGTAGATCTAGTACGTCCAGCATCAAACCGATTACAAAATTAATATTGAACATAGAGAAAAAAAGGGCAAAATTTATTCAGAACGTGCTAGGAAACAATGGGATTTGAAGTCAAAAAAGGGGTTTAGACAAGTGTGAGGAATAATACCATAATACCAAACTCGAGAGAGGGATGCGCCTGCAAGAGGTCCACGTAAGGTAAGGACGGCGACGCGCACAATGCGAACCAATCACAGACGTAGGTTTTCGCGGGACTAGGATCGCGCACTGTTTAACGTGGACCATATATAAGCGCGGAACAAGAAAGATGTAGCGCACTTCTACGGTATTAAATATCAGTGTAGGACGTCATAGCGTGGGCAAGATGTAGGCCCAGAAATCATCGAAAGGGGAGGTGCGTAAGCGGGTTTGCGTGTTGGAAGTTGATTCTGGGAATAAGCGATTTGGGATATTTTTCTTTTATAGTTCAAACAGTGGTGAGATCCAGGATATTTTCCAGTTTGTTTTTACCATTTTACAGGGGGGGGGGGGGGGAAATTTGTTTGTCTTAATTCATCTTTGAGTACGTTGTACGGCAAGGCCGGCAATAAATGTCAAATACGGCATTTGGCAAGTCAATTAATTTAATTAAAATGTTAAGCTTGGTAATTAATATATATTTTTTTCATTCATCATACGTGGGGAAAAGAAACATTATTTGTCAGTTCTGACTCAAATTAAAGGAGAATCTCGTTTCTACGCACTGTTAATTAAAAGGGGAGCAAATTATTGCTATTCAATTTAGCAGTGTGGATCGACCTTTAAATTACACTGAATAAAAGCTTAGGGGGAATAGATGACCCAAAGCTGTTCCTTGTTTGCAGGAGAAAGGGAGGGAGAAAGAGAGCATATCCGCGCTGATCGGGAACTTGCACAAATGTCAGTTTTTCGATGGAGATTGCCTTTGTGACCGAGCTTGCGAAGATGATGGAGGTCCATGAAAGGTGCCTGTGGCGCAAAGAAGATGGCGAATGTTCGGAGCAATAACGAACCGGCTTATATTCTCCACTCAGGGAAGTGGCGAGCTGTGCCGTGTAAACGGGTGTCAGTGTAGTTCATTTTATCTCGACCGCGAGCAACAAAGTGCAATACAAGAAAATGATGCCCGCAAGAAAAGAGCGGCTGTATCATTTCGTTGGTGACCTCTTGCACAAGTGCTAAGATTTGGAGATAGTTTGGATATGATTTTAATGTCTTCCTTCATGCTACGGGTGCGATTTGAATTTGTGTCGTTCATAAACACGTGCCTTGTGCTCATTCAGGCGTAAGCAATTTCCCTATGATTGTGTTTCACATGATTTTTGCAAACTGCCTCGTGGGTTTTTGTGTAAAAAATGTACACGCGCAACAATTTCCCTAGGATTGTGTCATATAATTTTTGAAATTTGCCTCGTGTGTTATTTTATGTCAAAAATGTGCGAGCGCAACTCATGTGTTCATCGTAAACTTAAATAAATTTAAATCCAAAATGTACAGGTTTCAGTTGTCATCACCCCGTGTTAATCTAGGTGCACTCTTGTAGAGATACGTAGGACAAACACCCACTAATTCCCATTTTGCAACCAGTTCTTTATTTCTTCTTCTGTGAACTTTTCCTTTCTTAAATTGTCCATTTTCATCTTCTAATGTCCGAGGTTTAAAGTCCTCGATACGTAGACTACCTATGTCGTGACACGATGTTCTCCTCTCTCCCTCTCCTCCTCCCCATCCACGAATTTCATCACTTTTTTAACAATTATTTTAGCAGTGAAAAATAATAAATGATAAACGTACACTGTACAGTAATCAATGCAAGGGATAATATATAAACAAGATAAGTATCTTCATTTGATGTTCGCTTTGCTTTTGAATCTGAGTAAGAAGTTATGTTGTTACCAAAAAAGTTATCACTCAAAGTTTGGAATGCTAACCAAGTTCATTTCTTTTCGATTCATGTGTTCAATAAACGTCGAATCTAGGGAAAGTTATCAAATCTGGGAGCCCACGAATACTCCTTCCCTGATTTTAGTCTCACTAAGAGGAAAAAATTTTGTTTTCAAAAATTGAAATGCGTCACTTGTCTTAGTTATTGGTTTCACAAACTGTTTGATCACTCCTAGTTTGATGTGCTAAGGTCGCCAGTTAACATTTTCCTTCGGGACTAATGGATCGTGACCAGCATTGCCAAAAATTACCCATATTACCAATAATACCAAGAAAACCAATATTCTCCGGTTTAGGTTTGAGATACTTTAGTTTATGTTGCAAGAGATTCAAACTTAATAGCATTTCAACCCTTATAACTCTCGCCTATAGTATTTGTTTTAACTACACTGACCTTCATAAAGAATTTACTTTTTCACAGTTTAACCTTACAATCAATGGTTTTCTAAAGTCAGTTATTTCTCGTGCAATTAATAAGTTCCTGAATAGTAAATTTATTCCGAAGTCTCGTGTTCAAGCTTTAAACTACAGTTACTGTGTTTTGTCATATTCTGGATATCAATCGGAAAAGTTGAGAAAAGACCTTAGGTAAAGTTCGAAAGTTCGTCCGATTTAAACGGTTCAAACTTCAAACCCTCTCAAACAGTTCTCAAGATCGCTATTGCTGCTGCAAATATCGTCAAAAAAGCGCAAATGCATTGGGTTCATCGTGCTTTGCTCTAAAAAGAATCTTTCAAATCGTGATGTGAAAAAAACAACTTGCTTTGTGAACACTTTCTCCAACTGAAATTTTCGAAAGTTCGTACCAAATTCGAAATTAATTCAAAATTTCGACCACGTTTCGAATCTCATTACAAAAGTTCGTACATCCTCTCAAATGAAATTTATATTTTTGTTTAGCGCTAAAGTTACCTGTGAGCGTTCGAATTTTATGTAATATAATAGCGTGTTCATTTTTGATGGATTTGATACGTACGTTTTGATACCGGCAGGCCGCAGCCGAGACGGTTCAAGAAACGGTTTGTGAAAAGTACAGAAATTTCTTGAGTCCTACTTTAAACTTTAACTAGTCCACCACTCGTAACTTTTTAAAAAATGCACCTATTGACTTCAAATTACTCTCAAACAAAAGAAAAAAACATTTTCTACAAAGGTGTTATAAACACGTTCAAAAAATTTTCCTGAAAAGTACAGAAATTCTTCGATAAAAATGTTTGATTCGCCTGCCATCGCGAGCGCGAAAGAGTCAACTAAAGTCTTTCGACGGCACGTGAGTCGTACAGATTCATTGAGAAATTTCTGTACTTTTCAGAAAACTTTCTTGGATGTGTTTCTAACACCTTTGTAGAAAATGTTTTGCTCTTTCGTTTGAGAGTAATTTAAAGTTGATATGTGCATTCTTTCAAAAGTTGCGAATGGTGGACTTAGGTCTTTCGACGGCGCGTGAGTCGTACAGGTTCATCGAAGAATTTCTGTACTTTTCAGAAACAATTTTGAATGTGTTTATAACACCTTTGCAGACAATGTTTCGTTCTTTCGTTTGAAAGTAATTTGAAGTCGATAGGTGCATTTTTTAAAAGTTACGAGTGGTGGACTGAAGTTTAAAGTAGGACTGTCATAGTTCTACTATGGAAGATTCTCGTCGTGTTCAAATAACGTTAAGAAAGGGTTGTTTTGGCCAAGCAACCATCTTCTAAAAGACCCGACGTTGGATAATATGTTCTCGAAAATAAGCAAAGCATTTCTGAACTCTACAAACTACGCTTCGAGACGAGCTTCACCAACCGCCAAGCATCATTCGAATCAACCAGCGAACCTCGCACTCCCCCCCTCTACGAGCATCCACCATTGGACTTTGCACTCTTTGCTCCGCGACCGACGCTTGTACCGAGGATCATTTCCAAACGCTTCCATTCTACTCGTATATTTCAACTCCTTCCTTGTTGACTTAAGATCTTGTTCATTCTACATATATTACTTGTTTATTAATTGTAAAGCTTAATCCACTTTAATTATCTCGCCACACTTGCTATTTCCTATGATATTTTAACGTAAAGCTTCGTTACGAATGAACGTGTTCGTCCTCACTCGAGACGGCGTCGCACAGCCTCCCTCTGAGCAGTGTGCGCGAGCGGCATTAGAGCCTGCGCCATTAAGAGAGTAAGACGTGTGATTCTCTCGCCTGTCCTCGCGGACAGGTGGGAGTGGGCTCTTTGCCCAAGAGTTCCAATGGCTGTTAAAGTCGTGCATAGACTAACTGGGCGTTTCTCAAGACCGAGCTAAGTATACCCCTCAATGTGTCTATCCATACTCTCACTCATGTCGTAGTAGCTTCATGTCTAGGCGTAGGATAGCATCGTTGGAAGTGTTTGACGACCTTTGCTTTTCAACTGAATAACCTAGCGTCGAGGCTCCACCCCTTATACAATGTTCTTGTCAGACTTCTCAATATATTAATGATATATGTTGCGTCTGCTAGTCACGTTAAAGGCTTCACCTGCTTATTTGATGTAATAATGCGAATTCCAATAATTGTGTCACTTAATAGATCAGAACTAACTGTTATGTTTCCCCGCATAACTGAGTACGGAACATCGCTAAGAATCTCGAGGAGCGTTGCTTGGCCTACAACGTAATCCTCAATAATTCTAAAAGACCAAATAATAAGCCTGATTTCTGCGAGAAAACATTGCAACGTTACGTCCTAGAACAATCGACTCTTCAGGAACAACGCCCAGACGTCGTCGATTCGCGTTACGAACAAAGACGCTAACGGAAGATGCTAAGAACCTCAACGAATGTCTTCATTTGCTTTAATTCATATGTTTAACATTGTTTTGTGGGATTTTTATATAGTAATGAGGGTAAGGTTAATGATGTATGTTTTCTATTCGATAGTAGGGATGTATCACGTTCTTATTGGTAACCTTGTTAGGTCATTATTCAAACTTGGCACCTCAAGGGGACGCCAGACGTGGTTGCCTGAAGGAGAGAGTTACGCAGTAGAGGCTAGAACACGATCACAAGCAGCCGCATACGAGTTTGTTCCTCTACCTTGGTCCAGTTGGGCCGAGGCTTGCCTCTTAAATTCACTACTCAAAGCCATCCTAGAATATCTGTGCCCTCATTCGCTCGAAAGTGATTAACTTCAAGAATACTCAACTACAGTGCCAATAACGTAAATTAGAGATTGTCAACCTAAACTGCTACTGTCGGCATAGTCCCAGCCATCAACCTGGTCTCTCTGCCCTCAACCAAATATGGCGACCTTGCTCCAGCGCGCCAGCCAGGCGACATTCAAACTGCGAGACCAATCTCCAAATCTCAAGATAAGTTTCCCTCTGATTTCATGTCAAATCCCAGTCCCCACTCAAGCTTCTGAGTATATTAGGATGGCGAGTGCGTAAGTCACATTCATTCAATCAATGCGTATTTTCGATGATTAATGTCTCAATATTTTCCTGTGTTCAATAGTGAATTTCTTTGATATTTCCTGCGTCTTTAATAACCCTCAGATAAATAGGAGGAGAGGACATGATGATTCAGAAGGAAAGTAATAATGTTTGAAGCCAGGAAACACGGCTAGAATGCACGATTAATTTATGGCCTTAAGCCGCTCGTTACGCTTACCGAAGATTGAATTAAATATTCATTCAGATAAAGATCTGAATTGGTGGCAGCTACCTTGATATTACCAAGTAGAAAATATATGAATAGTGACGAATAATCTTGATGTCACGACTAATAATATCACATGGAAAAATATCATGCATCGCAACGAAGAATGACGGCAGAGAAAAAATGAAGACCGTGACCTCAGCGAGACAAAATAAAGAGGGTCACGACATATGGTGGCTGAGCGTTGGGATTTGAGTTTTGCTTTAAATGTAAATGTTACTGTTGAACCTCATGCCTACCGGACTCACACCTCCGAATAAAATATATGTGCATTCAAACATTCAAATTTAAAAATTAATATTTGGCCGACTAAAAATAATTTCTTTATCTGAATCATCTCATCTCTCTCTTCCTAATGAATACTTATTTGCAGGATGTCATCAAGAACGATAAAGTAATGTTGTATTAATGTTTCATATTTCAATGTTGTCGATAGACTTATAATGTGTACGGATGTTCAATGTTTCCCTTCATAAATTAATTTCAATTACAATATGCAACATTTTCTGTACCATCCAACGTTAAAACTATGATGTGACAACATGCCATATGTTTTGGACGTATGTTAGGATCGAACATTCCTCAATCCTTGAGTGAGCCGGCTTTGCCGCGGCAGCTCACGCCCTCGCCAATGGAATGTGAGACTATAAACAAAGCCCACGTACCGGCGTACGAACTGCCACAAATGCCACACGCTAGAGCTTTCCATGATTCTAAACTTCAATAACGCGAACGATAAATGTCGTGATCCACGAATTTTAATTTAGGCATGTAATATTTCATTTTCAATTGAAAAATAAATTTATTAACATGTGAGAACGCAAAATTTTAATTATTTCATCATTACTGCGTGTAAAATTTCTAATTCGACGTTCATCAAACAAATTTCTGCGGATACCACGTCATAATTATGTCAATATCATGTGAATTTTATATTCAAAATTTAAATAATGATGACCAAAACCAGCTTATAGATAATTTTATTTCAATATCTGGAGTATAGGACTCCCGGCACTCGAGCCACACCCGTGTTCAGGCTGGCATCCAAGCACGAACAAAGCTCCTTTGTTGTCGTCGTGGGAGCAGCCGCAAGGCTCACCACAGCTTTGACGACAAAAATTTCGTAGAGCACGAATGTAAAATCTCACGAACCACGGATTGGTAAATTTTAGATGTAATACTTTACGCTTTCAAATAAAATTTAATTTGATAACGTGCGAGAACAAAATTCAATTAAATTCATTATTGCTACGGGAAATTTATGCGATGTAATCAGTAAATACTAACGATCTTACACGAAATTTGTCTGAGAATTTACTACGGATGCTAGGAATTGCTATTACAATTTAAAGTCAACGTATAATAAATTTAATCTTTTCCCAATATGATGTGCGAGTTCTTGATCAATTATCTGGGTATTACGTACAATGAATTCAAATCCAATTACCAATGACATTATTCCAATGAGAATGAATGTAAACTGGAGACATTTGTCTGCTATTAGAATTACAAGTGAGTTAAGGTTTGCAAAAATTTAATTACGGTTCCTTGGACCAATCTCATTTTGGCGTATAATCTAAAGAATTAGATTTACTATTACTCTTAAAATAATTAATAACCTACGAATACCTCACATGGGGACTCTTACTGTCACTGAAACGTAGTATAAATGATGCGCGAACTACTAGGAAAACACAACAACGTATCTGAATAGTGAAATAAATTCAATTCGTGATTTCAAAGAAAAATTTGATACAGCCAGGATTTATTTCTAACGAAAGAATTCAGTCACGACGATCTCATATTAATATGTTTGCTCAAACGTTCTACTGGTCCCGAACATAACTATGAATTTCATTGCGTCGAGTTGGTCAAATTTAAATAATATGTATAAATTTTGTAATTAATATTTCTGTGTGGGGAAAATAGTTCAATTTTGTTTCGCTTTCATGTATTTCGATAATTCCGTAAATGTGTGTGTACTCGTAGGTGTAATTAATTTTAAACTTTGCGATCTATACTTAAATAATTTTTTTTAACCTTATGTTCTATTCGTAATTTGCTTATAATAACGTAAAATTCAAACGTAGGATGCTTAAGTCCCTTTGTAAATACTTGGGAGTTTGAGAGGGGAGACTTGATTGATGTGATGTAAGAGGGAGACTTGGGAAAAATTAAAGAAGAACATCAGAACAAACACTTAATGGGATTGACCTTTCAGGAATGGTGGATGACATCAGCTGAGCGCGGTTGAACGCTTGCGCCGGCGCACCATCACTCGCCAGTCACCAAGAGTGGTGAGAGACTCCACCACAGACGCATCACGGTCGCCCTGCTCGGACGGCATCACTACTACGGGTTAGCCGCGCACACACGAACGCACGCCGCACCCCGCTCCATACTCCACCATCTGCCTCGACGCTTGAAGCGCGACACGCAGCGGCAGACCAGAGCTCGTACACCGACTCGTAGAAAACGAGTACGCGAAGAAAACTTCTTATCAGCGGACTGGGTCGACGACCGCGGCTAATTTTCTACTGAGGCACGGTGAATAGAAAACGACGGGCATTTAAAATTTAAAGGACAGCTCAACATAGGGATTTCAATCACGACTTCGGACTTCGGATGGATTCGACGACGACGGCTTCTGATGTGATCAACGACGATGAAAATAATACGGAGGCCCAGATGAAAATCAACGTATCAACTCAAAGATCTCAGCATAAAGGCAGCGAATCCTACGCAACCCCAAAAAAGATGATGAACTCCACGAGATAGTAGTCCACTTCGACCGACGACACACGGAATATTTTTCGGAGATCTCTATAAGACTTCTGCAAAGTGGTGGAGCAAGTCATGCAGCCCAGGATTATACGACTTGGGTGTATTCGGAAGTGTTCGCTACACTTCCGAGGGTTTTCACTCTCAAGGATTACTGCAGTGATCCACGCAACGGAGGGAGAAGTCGGTGTCATCTATAGGACACGGTTCTGCCCATAGGACGACTATAATGACTCCTTTATTTGACGACTCTGAATCAGCGCTCGCCAGAAGAGCAAACTCCAGTTGTAAGCATCTTGACTCTTCCCATGATCCACGCATTAAGGCGTCGGCTGCACGTGATGAGCAACGTCGAAGATAAGCCTTTCGAGCACAAGCAGGAGCTTGTGATTTGTTCGGCCACGGGGGATTGTTATGTTTCCCCGCATAACTGAGTACGGAACATCGCTAAGAATCTCGAGGAGCGTTGCTTGGCCTACAACGTAATCCTCAATAATTCTAAAAGACCAAATAATAAGCCTGATTTCTGCGAGAAAACATTGCAACGTTACGTCCTAGAACAATCGACTCTTCAGGAACAACGCCCAGACGTCGTCGATTCGCGTTACGAACGAAGACGCTAACGGAAGATGCTAAGAACCTCAACGAATGTCTTCATTTGCTTTAATTCATATGTTTAACATTGTTTTGTGGGGATTTTTATATAGTAATGAGGGTAAGGTTAATGATGTATGTTTTCTATTCGATAGTAGGGATGTATCACGTTCTTATTGGTAACCTTGTTAGGTCATTATTCAAACTTGGCACCTCAAGGGGACGCCAGACGTGGTTGCCTGAAGGAGAGAGTTACGCAGTAGAGGCTAGAACACGATCACAAGCAGCCGCATACGAGTTTGTTCCTCTACCTTGGTCCAGTTGGGCCGAGGCTTGCCTCTTAAATTCACTACTCAAAGCCATCCTAGAATATCTGTGCCCTCATTCGCTCGAAAGTGATTAACTTCAAGAATACTCAACTGCAGTGCCAATAACGTAAATTAGAGATTGTCAACCTAAACTGCTACTGTCGGCATAGTCCCAGCCATCAACCTGGTCTCTCTGCCCTCAACCAAATATGGCGACCTTGCTCCAGCGCGCCAGCCAGGCGACATTCAAACTGCGAGACCAATCTCCAAATCTCAAGATAAGTTTCCCTCTGATTTCATGTCAAATCCCAGTCCCCACTCAAGCTTCTGAGTATATTAGGATGGCGAGTGAGTAAGTCACATTCATTCAATCAATGCGTATTTTCGATGATTAATGTCTCAATATTTTCCTGTGTTCAATAGTGAATTTCTTTGATATTTCCTGCGTCTTTAATAACCCTCAGATAAATAGGAGGAGAGGACATGATGATTCAGAAGGAAAGTAATAATGTTTGAAGCCAGGAAACACGGCTAGAATGCACGATTAATTTATGGCCTTAAGCCGCTCGTTACGCTTACCGAAGATTGAATTAAATATTCATTCAGATAAAGATCTGAATTGGTGGCAGCTACCTTGATATTACCAAGTAGAAAATATATGAATAGTGACGAATAATCTTGATGTCACGACTAATAATATCACATGGAAAAATATCATGCATCGCAACGAAGAATGACGGCAGAGAAAAAATGAAGACCGTGACCTCAGCGAGACAAAATAAAGAGGGTCACGACATAACGTAATCACCGAGATCTGATAATGTTATTGTCATATAATTAACGGTAAATTCTTTAATACGCTGTATAGATTTAGAATACGATGTATGTATGTTGTGTGTTATTCAACTTCCGAATGTGTCATCCATTTGCTAATTGAAAGACGTCATCATCATAACATTAAATTACGTTGCAACCATCTCGTCATTCACCTAATAAGGCCCTATTTGATTGACAACAAAACTACCATTAATAGTAAAAGACATTGAAAAGTCTCAGTATATTTGATCTTTATTGATGACAAAATAAAATAATGGAGACCTTCTGTCTCGACCTTAAAAAAATGAAAGCAAAGAGAAAATGACGAAAAATAATGCAAAGAGAAAAGAATTGCCTCCTGAAAATTGGCCAACGAACAATGCGGCATCGATGAGAGGAAATAGGAATATAACAGGACTCAAGAAATTTCTGCACTTTTCACAAACCGTTTCTTGAACCGTCTGGGCTGCGGCCTGCCAGTGCCTTGCACACGCTCTTGAAGCGTTGTTTTTGGAACACCATATTTGTCACTTGCGTTGCGTATACTCAAACTTCCATTTTTTATCTCAGCTAATGCGTGAACGAGATCATCATTGCAGTAGTGGTGTTTTTTACGAGGAGCCACAATTTAAGGTCAACATTCGTCCCAATTCATAAACTATTAAATCAATACCTGAAAAGATATTAAGTATCATAAGCAATGAGGAGAAACTTGAAGAAAAAATGTTGTACGAACAAACGAATTCATAAAAATGATTTTTTCAAAACTCCGTACATGTGGACGAAGTAATAACACAAGCCGTTAAAAGATTCGAAATTTAGTACACCTCAGAAACAAACAAAGGGAGAAAAAAAACTCGGTAAAATGACAGCATTACATCTTTCAACACTCAAACAGGTACGACATCGCCTAACGCAACAACTTCGTCAACGGAAAAAATTTTAGTCGGCGATGCAAAATGGTAGTCAGTTAAGGTGTGACGACTTCATAAACAACTGAAACGCAGGTCATTCACTTGGGCTGCCATTTTTGTTCAAACAGTGATATTTATTTGCGGTGTGTGGCAATTATACAATATTATAAACCAGCAGTTACCACGTGAACCACTTTTTGATGAACTTCAACTCCATATTAGCTTGTTAAAGTAAAATATACCTGGTGTGTACGGAATTTCGAAGTGGACGAATTTTCGGAACTTACCCTATAATGATTTTGACTAAATTTTTCCCGGAAATTTCCTTTCGCGTTGTTTTAGTTAACAAACGTGCCATAGGATCATTTTTTAGATTTAAAGATGTACTCCCGACCGGCATGAGTTCTTCCCTCGTCTATAATATTAGTTGTGCGCATTGCGCATCTCAGTATGTGGGTTCCACCCACCGAACACTTTACGTCAGGGTTGCTGAACATGCAGGTGGAAGTCATCGTACAGGTCGCTTACTTACTTCTCCTACTTATTCTAGTATAGGACAACATTGACAACATTGGTGCCTGTGAACAGATAATTGACATAAGCGAATTTAAAATATTAGATACATGTACCGCAATCTTAGACACACGTACTTTAGAGTCATTATTCATTCATAAACTGAAACCTTCTTTCAACGAAATGCAGAGTGCACACCCTCTGAAAATAGTCAACCGATATATTATTATTTTTGTTTGTTTGTTTTTTCGTGCTTATATTCTCCGCTTCCATCATCTTGAGTGTACTGAGATGCTTTTTATTTTATTCGCAGGCTTTTTGTTGCGAATGAGCCTAGGTTCGAAACGTTCAAAGTAAATATTTTTAAAGTACTTCTTCCCCATCTCTTCTATTTTAAAAATCATCTTGGTTCAAGAAGAGAATTACACTGGTCGGTGTTCATTGCTCAATGTCTTATTTCTCTCAAAAGCCTCATCGAATATTCTCACATGTCAAAAATGCCCAGACCTTGTTTTTGGAAATTAATTATTAACATTGAACTAAAATTAGAATAATTTTTTTGTACAGGAAATTTTAATTGTTCATTTCCCTTTTTTATTGAATAAAATTGTTTTACGTACTACTGTTCAATGTTTTGTCAAGCATTTTTATTGAAAAATTGTCAATATTTTTCACAGTCATGGTATATGACGCTTGAAAACAGGAGAAGTTGGACGCATACGAGCATCAAATGCTCGAAAGTGACCTGAAAAATTGAACATAATTGCACATGCGAACAAGAACTTCCCTAATAGTGTGAACAATATTTTAATCTTGCCCCTCACCCAGCAACTTCCAGTCGTCCCGAATGAAACTTTTAGCAATAAAATTTTCCACTAAACAATTTCTATTTAAATCGAAAAAAATTTACATTATTTTTCGCTTCTCTTCAAAATGTTTTTCCTTTCCTCAATTTACTCTTTTTCTCATCTCAATCATTTTATATGACGCTTTTCACGAAGTGAGTCAAATATTGATAACTCACATTAAATCGATCCATTGTTATATATTAAACCCTTCGATTACGTTAATAATTTTTCAACAATTTGCTACCGTTTGTTGATCATCTCGTGCTTTTAGCATCACGATTTTGCATATGTTCATTTAAAAATACTAACCTTCGCTCAACGATCGCTTGAAGTTTTAAACGTTTAACATTTTTGCGAAGATGGTTTTTAAGTCTGGATATTTCGATCGCTGTTAATTTTGTAATGTCTGAAAAATTTTCAATATGCATGTCATTCTTTCATACCTGAACTTTTTATCACTGATGATAGAGATGAAGCCCAAATTTCTTATTTGGTCGGGTTATATTTTGAAACACTCTAACTCAAATTAAGAGAACAAAATTTAAGGGAAGCATTATCCCAAAAAATCGATGATAAGAGTTCGAAATTCCTTTTTATTCAGCAAAATGTACGTATATATGTAGCGGACACATTGGTGAAGTTTTACACTCATAGGACTGCGGCAAGTGGATCAAAAGGGGGTTGGGGAGGAGCGAAAGAGGTGGGGTATACAAGCTACGCAGTTCTTTCAAAACAGCATGTAAATTTTTCTTCCGCTGTAATTTTCTTATCTGGCGACGTTTGGCAACCTGTCCATGAGTGTATGCTTGAGTTTGTAGTGGAGTAATCCGCCAGTCGCCTGCCTAAAATGCTAAGGGAAGGTATGATCATGCCGAAAAGCCGCCGCGCTCAGCACTTGCGTTCAGCGCTCTCCTGAATAATTTCAATTTACAAGCTTCTACGCCTAGGGTAGTTTTCAGTTTTTCAGCTACAGTGATGATTTTGGTATCAAAAGAACCGGAAATTAATCCTCTACAAGATGAAGTCGGCCTTTATTCATTTTCGGAATAGAAAATAAGCTACATTTTTTTGTGGGGAAAAGTGTGAAAATGGGTTCAATTTTTGTATTTTTCATTTTTTTCAAAAAGTGTTTCGAAAATTCAAAAAAAACTCCACGTTAAGTTGTGGAGAACACAATTCAGCTTATTTTGATATTAATATTATCTCTGTATCTCAAAACCTTATTGAGTCCAGGGTTTTACCGCAGACCTCCCATTTTTCCGTTTTCCTTGAATAACTCGTTTTCTAAGGGGAAAATGGAAAAACACATATGTCCAATCTTATATCTTTTTCAATTTTACACACCTATACCCAATTTCATGAAGATCGGTCGAATTGTATAGGAGTTTTAAAAATGGGGTAATGATTAAGTCGTTCCAACTATTTCCTTTCTAATTTTTTCTCGCTATTCGTTTGTCAATGAAAACATTGTTTTACAAAACTCCTAATTTTTCGATACAAAATTTTTGACTATATTGTTATTATATTGAAAATACCCTCGACTAAGCATGGAATTTTACTGGATGAAAATTTCCCAGTATCGTCGGATGAGAAAAAATGAGCAGGAACTTGAGAAAATTAACGAGTGAAAATTATCCCTTCCAATATAAAGCTATCAGATGCTGATGTAAGAGTCCGCCCTTATAATAACGCCCCAAAATGTGTGTAGAGTTCAGCAGAAATGCTGACTTAGTGTCGCGTCGGAAGGCTTTCGTTTGGTTCACTTCATAAATAGACTATCCGAGTTTTCTCGGTCACTCATATATACTCGTAGTACCGTCTGTTCACAAAAAATAAAGCCTGCGAAGTTACAATAAATTCCATGCGCAGGTTTTACCTGGTTTTGGTCGATTTGTGGAGCACACTTCTAAAATAATGTTACTGCAAAATCCAGCATACTCGGATATTTACTTTATTTCTGGTATTTGAAATATAGTTTAATGAGGTACAAACTATGAAGAGTTATTAAATTGTTAACAAGAGAAGATTAAATATGTATTTTCTCTATCTTCGCGCTGTATTTGGGTGAGAAAAGTAGATTTCTCGGTGTTTTTAAATTTTTTCATACCTGTTGAAAAGTATACTGCAATCGGACAAAAAGTGTGTCTAAGATCACAATGGATTGGAAATTTTAAAAATGTATTCTAACGGTTTCCTACCAACTAGGTAAATTCAAGTCCCCAAAGAGGCAACATTCAAAAACATTTTGTTCGTAAGTTCAAATAACACTCCAGTTCGGTCAAATAAAAGGGTTTCGTGTCTAATTCACGGTGTTAGAGGCCAGCATTACTGTTCAACAAAGGCCATTAAGCAGATTGTTCACACCTAAGAATGAAGTGAATATGTATTCTTATATTTGAAGAGAATTACTTTTCATCAGCGGTAACCCTACCAGCTCTCCGCCTGATCAGTGAACCCTGTTGATGAAAGAAGTCGATGTGATAGACGGTTTTGAGTAAGCCTAACTCTTATTCATTCCCGTAAGTACTATCAATGATTCTCTAGTTGGAAGGGCAGTGATCAGAATAACTGGTCTCCTACACAATTCTCTCAAATTTCTTACCTTTCGAGTTTATTCTCAAACCACAAACAGTATATCAGTCTAGAGGGACGAATCCAATTTCACGAAATCTTCGATACATCTCTCATTGAGGAGATCCAAGCCCGAACGAAAAACAAATGTTCACAGGTCAGATTTTCAATTTTTTAAGTTCTCTATTTTTGACTTCCTGAAAGTCTGCACTTATATTTTGCAAATCCGTTCTAACACTGTGTGTGAAACTTGATTGTTCGGCGTAGTTATTCTCACATACGTTGGCTACCCAATCTCTTTTCAATGAGTTTTGCTATACTTACACATTTCAGACAGAAAGTTGTGAATTATTGATCATAAAATTGTACATTAATGGTCAGAACGGGGAATGATTTCTACAATAAACTTAAAACTGCAAAAACTCATTGTCCCATTGAATTTCTATCCACTCATACGTCTTTATTATAAGCTCATCATTTTTTGCCTAATATGGATAATTTTCTTTATATTTTTTTCAATTATAAAGAACAGAAAATACTGTGATCACAAACGTTTAATCTGTCATAGTGTTCATATATTTCAAATTCGCCATTGAAGAAACGCTAAATCACCGAATTATATTAGTATTTATAATTCCTTTTTCCAAAATTGATCATGGGGTCATAAAAATTTGTTGGATTTCTGAAGCCCGAATTCAATTGATTCTAGCCAATTATGTTAATGACTTGAGTTGTCCAATGCTTATGAAATTTACCCATTTTTACGTCGCTGATATATTTTTGGCCTGCTATTTATTTAAGACGTGTTCCAGATCGTTTTAGGTCGTAAATAAGAGATCTTGTTACGAAAATCTGTTATGGAGAATAATATCGTATCCTGCAATACACATATTCCACTGTCGTCCCCGACACTTGTACAATCTACTGTGTTCCTTTTTTATTTAATTGTAGGGATCTAACATAATTTTACAGTAATTTAACTAGCGAGAGAATATTTTGAAATAACAGCAAAATTATGGAAATTAATCGCATTTATGAACCAATTTTTAGAAAATTCCGAAGCCTGTTTGCGGAAATAGCTGTTGATTATCTCTAAATTCACGCCACAGGATTTGTGCAACATATTCAATAACCTTTTTATTTAACTTGACCTAGTTTTTTTCGACCTTCGTTATTTTTCTAATAAGTTTGGACAAAACTTGAAAAAAACAGATTCCAGAACTTTTTTTCAATTTCAAAAATTTCTCTTGACAAGCATGTAGGGCTTTAAAGAATCATAATTTTTTAAAACCATATAAAGAATTATACGCTTGCTCAAAGCCAAAAACACACGCACGCCGGCAATTTCACAAATATTTCAGTATATGTACTGACAACTTTTCCCCTGGAAATTTTTCCCTAAACCAGTAGAATTTTTGTACTGAAAGGGGGAAGGACTTGATTCATCAACACTCAAATCACGAATAATCTTGAAAATTACTTTTGAATTCATCGTAAGAGATATTCTGCTGGATATTGAGGTATGGAGTACTGAACCTTATTTCTCGCATAGATCCGTTTTCGAACGGTAATTTATTTTTATTTCTAATAAGTTAAATGAACGTGATTGCGAGTTTGGAGAAGTTATAATTTTCAATAATTTTCATTGCCTTTATTAACAACGTTCCAAACTTCAAATTCGCCTGGGAAAATAAACAACAATTATAAAGTTGAAATATTTTAGCTATTAACGAAACCATTCCCATGAGTTTCGTATTCCAAGTTTCATATTTCCCTAATGACGCTTTAGGGTAAAAAATATAAGACTTTTTTATATTAATCTTATGCCTAACTTATATTCTACATTGTACAAATGAATGGATTTATGCAACTGTGTTCGAATATTTTACTGCCTTTAAGGGGGTCCTCCGAGGCCCCTTTTCTCTCCGATGGTCATTTATCATGTTTTTGTTGGAAAAGGACCCTTAGGTGGTGGACTATTCGGTCCTAAAATTTTATGGCGCTACGGACAATAGAACTCTCCCCAGGGGGGGAGGGGGGTAAGGGAACCAAAATCTTTAATTTTTGACCCCATTTCGACCCCATATAAAAAGAAAACAAAAGAAGAAATTGAATATTTTCGAATGTACTTTTGTTAGATATGTTTCATGGATTCTAAAACTGTCTTTGTTTATGTTCCAGCATAAAAACTCAATGAGTTCTCCTTTGATATAGCTATACCAATTTGGACTAAAAACCATTGTTATTTTTTTCAAAAACTACGGCATGAATCAAAAAAATGTATAAATAAAATTGTGTTTCTTTTCGAAAATTACATATTATAGACAAATTTCACAAGAATCAGACTGAAACAAAAATTTCAGAATTTTTATGAAATAAGTAAAAATTATCGTAATTTTTTTTGGTTTTGGAAATTACAATTCACAGTGTGAATATGAAGTTGTGGGTTTGAAAACAGCATTCAAAAACATAAATTTTCCATTATATTACACTTCAACAAAAAATTTTGTTTATGGCCTGTAGTCTAAAGTTACTTACTTTAAAAATTCAAATGAATAGAAGTCATTGAGTTTTTATGCTAGGAAGAAAAAAAAGACAGTTTTAGAATCCTTGGAACATTTCTGACAAAATACATTGCTATTTTTTCAATTTTTACATTTTAATTTTTTTTATTATAGTTCATATATCAAAAATTTCGGCATATTTCATACATTGGTAAAATATCGCATAAATAAAAAAATGAATACAAATAAAAATCCCTGAATGTACTTTTGTTAGGTTCAAGGATTCCAAAACTGTCTATGTATTTGTTCTAGCATAAAAACTCAATGACTTCTATTCTTTTGAAATATGTATAAAAATCACTCAAAAAACTAATATATCAAATTTTTCGGAAAAACTAAGGCCTAAATCCAAAAACTTGAGATTCAAATATGTTTGCCTTGCAAAAAGTACATATACTGACCAAATTTTGGACCAATCGGATCAAAAAAAATTTTTTTGGGGAGGACCCCCTCAAAAAAACTAAAAAAAGTCAGTCATTTTTCGACTGATTTTTCTAAAAATTTTCTATAGGTGTAAAATGGTGCTACAATTTTATTGTTCATGTGTATTTTTTCGTAATGTTATTAGAATACTGATATTTTACGAAAAAACTAAAAATAGATCTACAATTTTGAAGTTACAGAACTGGCAACATGTTTTTCTGATAGCTAAAGGTAGCGTCTAGAGAAATGTTGCAATTATGGATTTTCAATGATTCGATTTTTGTAATTCAATTTTTTTCCCCAGAACACAACTTATTTTCTTTTTCCCGTTTTTAGTTTCATATAATTTTCAACCTAAATCGAATTTCAGAAATCGATTGCAGCATTTCTTTAGTCTTTTTCAAGCCCTATCGATTGATATGCTTGTCACTCCTGTATTCACGAAACTGTGGGAGTAGATCTATTTCAAAGGTCAACAAGGTCATGTTTTCAGTAAAGCCTTAGCAATTCGGGGTACTGAGTGGTCTGTTACTCAAGCGAACTAAGAATTTGTTCTCTGCGTGTGTTAGGATTTTTTTGTACCAAAGTATTTCGAACGCGAGCTGTATTGAAAAAACGGAGTGGGGATAAGGATCACACAATGCTGGTGATTAATTTAGAGATGCGATTGCATAACAATAATGGTTATAAATAAATAACAGCAAAGGTAGTCTTCATGGAAAGGCAGGTCGGAGACTTTTTGGGTAAGTACAGAAGTTGGTAGTTGGTGCATCCGGCGGCCGCCCACATCAATTTTGACAATAACCGTGACTTGTTGAGGTAAATTAGACAACACGTAAATACATTAACGGTGGTAGGATTGAAAGCTGCCGAGAATAGTTAACGACTCTGAGTTAACATACAAGGCAATGCACTCTACTAGGAATATATTAAAGACATTCGAATCTACGTTTTCAAGTCACGGCGTTAATTTAGAGTACGGCTCGAGAACGAGAAACTACAGCTTCAAAAGGCTAGTGAGGAAGATTCGGGACAAATGCACCTACTTATCTCCAAACCTACCTTCACTAAAGGATCCCTTGAAGTCCACATGACGATGGCGAGAAGAGAAGGCCGACGACAGGCCGCCCGGGCGCTGAGGCGCTGGACTGCAGTAGTTGGCACTGGCTCCCCACCAAGGTTGACTCCGTAGTACCGGAGACGAGAAGTCGGAAAAGCAGCTGAGTGCGGAGCAGTCGCGCAGCTGAGCGAGACCGTAGTGGCGGCCGACATCATATCTCAGCCGTCAGCCACTTGCCCTCCATGACGTCAAGCGTAGGGAACCACAGTGCAGGTCGCAGGCGTTATTAGCCAAAACGCACATCCTGAAGACTGCTTCGTAGCATAAATGAAGAATTAAAGATGAGCAAGAAGTGGCTCCATAGGAAGACGTATGCAAGTTGTTAGTGCGAAGGAGGTTGGAGCGTGTCTGAGATTGCTCAGGCACGACATTTTGAGCATGGTAACGAGGTGTTCGTGCTTAAAGGGTCGTAATTGATTTGGAAATAAGGGCATAATGTTCCGAACGTCCTCGAATGAGAACAAAACTTCAAATGTTGCCAACAAATTTCTTAAATTTAAGATTCTTATCTCTAAATCCCCGATTAAGAAAAATTGATTTCTTCAACAAACTGTATGGATAACCCTCACCTGGTAAACGCTCGAACCTCTTTCGTAGTACGGAGGAGGAGGGGGAGGGGATCGAAGATCTTGACGACCTAGGGGGACAGTGTGGGAAAAAACTCAAGTCCGTAATTTTCCAACGGCTTGTTTTTTTAATTTACATCATAGGTAGAAAATGGAGTAATTATCTTTCTCAAAGTAATGTGTTCATTTAGTAATTTATTGTTTGAATTTTTTTCTAAAATCCTGAGAGAACGAGCATTTTGGAAATTGCTTCTCCTCCTTTAATTATAAGTCACAAAACCCACAAAACAATTATAGGTAGCTAAACGTATTATCTAAAGAAACAGTGCAGTGGAGTTTCAATATTTTTATTCGTGGAATTTTGCGAGTTTTTGTCATGAATGTATTTATGTCAATTTTTATATCTTGTTTCTGTTATAGTTTTCAAACTTTAACAGTTGATTGAAAAACCCATTGGCCGATTTTTTGCTCTTCATAACCTATTGATTGATACATTTGCCACGCCTGTACATCTCAAACTGTGGAAGAGTTCCATTTTAACACTTTGACTGCGGCAGGTAAAACTGAAGTTTCACATTCAATTCATATTGAAAGTCAATTGTAGTAAGCTATGCTAAAACAGCGAACATTAACTTGATTATTTCTGCATTAAGTTTTGATTAAGTATATTTTAAAATTGAGTTTCTGACTACTGGTTTGCCAGCTGCAAAATGAAAACTCCCTCAGTGGCCAAATATGTCTCACGTCGCAGTCAAAGTCTTAAGCGTCAAAAAGTTCAAGTTTTCAGGAGAGCCTGACAAACTCGTAACCTGGCAGTGTAATGACGCAAAGGCTGGCTGAAGCAGGCGAATGATCCCACTCAAAAGGTAGTGAAGCATATTTTTAGACAGAAAAAAATTCTCTATATCAATGGCTAAACACAGAAAATTGATAAATTTTAGATTTTGGAGTAAGCTGGTCCACTCCCCCTAATTGACTAGCCTTTCGTAAGCTGTAGCAGATGAACGAACACACTTACGAGGAACAAAAGAATATCGTTAGATTCTAACAAAATACTCTATAGCAGGCTTCTCAACCTTTCTGTTGTCGTGTACCCTCTTAAGGCTGCGACTCACTGGCTAAATTTCCGCACTTACAAGCGTGACCAAGAAATGACCAAATTTCGCCAGCACGCTGACATTTTCGTGCTCGGAGGTTGTCCGACTGTACGCTGGAAGTGCCGCATAGGAAGTTGAAAGGAGAGGTACCCTGTCATGTTGATCTCCGGGGTAAAATACACAGAGCAAACATTGCGCTTCATAGACGCTTCTCCAAACACGAATGTTTATGGCGAGTAAAATCTGCCGCGTACAGGAATAAAGTACTGAGGCAACGTGCTACAAAAACTGTCTGAAAAGTACTGGACATGAACATTTCATTTAATGACATTGCAAGGAAAATAAAAATACTTTCTGCGCAGTACCGAACATAATTTATTTTACGCCCGTCAAATAGTTTATTCGTCGACCTTCGTAATGATTCAATATTACCGATGGTGAAGCATTCAGTTTATAATTAATGTTAATTCAGTAATTAATTACTAAATGAAGTGATTCAATATTGAGCAGTAGATTAGAGTAATAAAAATTTAATGATTATTTATGTCTTATACAGTATATATTTCCGAAAAATTTATTTCACCTAATTACATCGTATTATTACTCATTATTACGACAATATATTCCATGCAAGTACAAGCGGGAAGAGAATAATGGTAACAAATTAAATTTAAAATAATGAAAAATGATAAATGTTACATAAAATTTTACCTATAAAATTTTAAAACTAATATTCATTTGCTGTATAGAAATTGGAAAAATTGAACTTTAATAGCCTTATTGATTTATAATTTTAGGATTTTGTACCGCCTACTTATATTCAAAATCACACGGCCTCTGTTACGACATAGATACGTATGTTACGACATAGATACGTAGAGAGGATAGGCAAGGATAGGCAAGCAACCGGCGGCTCCAGAGTCGACGCAGCGCAGCATACCGAGAGGCATACGAAGGTGTGACGTACGTACATACGTACATCAGGAGCAAGGAGTACGTAAAGGGGGGTAGAGGCTATTTCGAGAGCTAGTCCAAAATACATCACATATACGGGAGTTGTAAATAAACAACATAGCACAGGAAAATAGTGGGTTTAAAAAGATTATTATATAAGAGCAAGGGACTAAGGAATGTTGGTATCTGAGAGTAAAGCGCGGAGTTTTCATATTTAACCCCGGAAACCCAGATTCAAGACGCCGCGAGATAAACACGCCAGATGACCTCGAGCAATACCTGATGCAACAACTCAATATGACATCAAAACAAGTCATGGGTGACTAGACTAGGTGATCTCCTCAATTTGATTGTCAGTTTTCGTGCTAGTTTAACCTCAATTAGATATCATATCAGCTTATCCTCAACTTGATGTTAGCTTAACCTGAATCTATACAAATGTTTAACAGATGTGTTTGTAAACATTTATGATAGGTGTATGTGAACTTTTGCAACAACGCAATCAGCAATTTTTACCTCCCAATATTACTGTGATTTTTTTCATTTTTTACCACTAAAGTTTTTTTTTTGTTACGCGTAAACCATATTAGCTGATTATATCATTGTCATTAGGTGATCCCCTAAATTCCCTAGACTAGGTGATCCCCTAAATTAGTCAATTTCATTTTCATCCCCTAAATATGTCAATTTCGTATTAATTTAACCTCAATTAGGTATCATGTCAGTAAACCTCAACTTGATGCTCGTTCAACCTGAATCTATACAAGTGTATAACAGATGTGCTTGTAAACATTTATGACAGCTGTGTGTGAACTTTTGAAACAACGCTTTCAGCAATTTTTTACCTCCCAATGTTACTGTGAATTTTTTCTCTTCTTAACACCTTAAGTATTATTACGCGTAAACCATATTAGCTGATTATATCATTGTCGTTGTAATCTTCTTATAATCTGATAATCGCTTCTGCCCTCCACTGCCATCGTACAACCATATTAGCTGATTATATCATTCTATCAGCAATTTTTCACTTACCAATATTACTGTGAATTCTTCCTTATTTACCACTACAGTTATTATTACGCGTAAACCATATTAGCTGATTGTATCATTGTCATCATAATCTTTAAAACTTATTCCCTCTTGTATGTGAACTTATGAAAACGCCCTCAGCAATCTGTTTGCACCAATGTAGTGATATCGAACTCCAATATTATAACAAATAAATAATAGATGTGTGTGTAAACATCTATGACAACTGTGTGTCACATTTTGTAACATCGCAATTAGTAATTTTTCACCAACCAATGTTACTGTGAATTCTTCTCTATTTACCACTACAGTTATTATTACGCGTAAACCATATTAGCTGATTGTATCATTGTCGTCATAATCTTTAGAAATTTATTACCTGTTGTATGTGAACTTGCGAAAACGCCCTTAGCAATCTGTTTGCACCAATGTTGTGATATTGAACTCCATTATCACTCGCTCATGGACTGAGTTTGTGTGTACTCACGAAATCGCGCTAGATTTTTCTTTTTCACTCTATTCTCTCTTACTTAATAAGCTACTTTTTAGACTGAAATATCCCTTTAAGCTTGACTCTGTATTTCGTCTTAAGCTCTATAGTACCTAATTCTTACTTTTACTTATTTTAAATGACTGATCACCCTGTAATATTTGAGGAAATCGATCCAGATTTCAATCATTTGAACAGAATATATCCAAACCTAAACGACTCTCAAGAGTGTAGGTATACTAATATATCAGAATTCAACGAAACTATACGAATAACTGACCGAGATTTCTCACTCCTGTGTTGGAACTGTAGGTCACTCTATCCAAAATTGGAAGAGATACAATGTACTATTACTGAACTTAAATATAACCTAGACGTGATTAGCTTCACCGAAAGCTGGCTAGATGACTCGACTAAAGACATGATTCGATTTGAAAATTATCATAGTTACCATTCGCTAAGAAAAAACCAGCGGGGCGGAGGCATCAGCACATATATATCTAACCACATAGACTCGAGAACCATAGCAAGTGCAACCATGAATCAGGATCATATAGAATCACTCTTCGTAGAACTTTTTAGAGATGGTAAACGCATTGTGCTTGGAACGGTGTATAGGCCTCCTACAGCCTGTCCTATATCCTTCCTGAATGAATTGAATCGTATTATTTCTCAGTTCAACAGGCCCTTATACAATGACATAATAATATGCGGTGACTTCAATTATGATCTACTGAAACATGAAAGCCATGAACCAATCTCTAATTTCCTAACTACCTTTCAGTCTCAATCCTTCCTTCCGATCATTACAAAGCCTACACGAATAACATCAGAGTGTGCTACGCTGCTTGACAATATCTTTATGACAGACCCTAGTGATTTTCTTGCTGGAATAATTACTTCTGACTTATCAGATCACTTCCCAGTTTTTCTTATTAAGAAAAATGTCTATATTGCTTGCACCAAGGCACGGGCTGAAACTTACTCATATCGTAAAATAAACGAATCAAATCTTGAAGAAATGCGCACCGTTCTAGAAGAATCAATGCCTACATTGCACATCTCTCAACAAAACAATAATACTACGAGCATTGATGAAGCAGTAGTAAAGTTGACTGAAACTATAATGACCGCATACAATCAGTGTTGCCCAATTGTAACTCGTACAGTTACCCCGAAAAATAAACATAAGCCCTGGATTACCAGAGACATCGTGATAAATATAAAGAAACGTCAAGCGTACCTAGCCCTCCTTTGCGAAGGACGAATATATAGAGAAACATATAACCGATTTAGAAACTATGTAACAAACCAGATAAGAACATCAAAAAAGAACTACTTTACGCTCAAGTTTACTCAATTCAAAACTGACGTTAAAAAGATTTGGCATCTCCTTAACTCCTGCTGTAAACCGAATAATGCCGATAAAAAGAAAATTGAATATGTTGTTCAAGATAATGTAAAATATCATGAGAAGAAAGAAATTGCTAATCTCTTTAACAACTTCTTCGTAAACGTAGGGAAAACAATAGCTGATGGTATTCCAAGTGAACCTACTGATCACCTGGAATTTATGGATCATATTCGAGAACCCAACTCCTTTTTCTTTACGCCTACAAACTCCTCCGATGTAATTACGTGCATAAACAACATGAAAAATAAATCGAGTGGGTTACAAACGTTTCCGACTAAAGTACTTAAAGTTATTGCTGACATTGTAGCCCCACTGATATCAAATATTATTAACCAGTCTCTCTTACTAGGCACTTTCCCGAACTCCCTCAAAGTTGCTAGAGTAACCCCTATCTTTAAAAGTGGTGAAAAAACCTGTGTAAACAATTATCGACCTATCTCCATTCTACCAATTATTAGCAAAGTATTCGAAAAGATTGTGTATAAAAAAGTGTACTCTTATTTTGAACAAAAATCATTTCTTTACGATAAACAATACGGTTTTCGCTCTAAAAAATCAACAACACAGGCTATATTAAATCATTTACAATTCCTCTATTCTAATATAGATGAAGGAAAGCCTGTCTTCTCTGTATTTCTTGACTTCCGAAAAGCATTTGATTGTGTGGACCATAAAATACTATTATCGAAACTACACTGTTATGGCATTCGAGGGATTGCCCATCATTGGTTCAGATCATACCTAACAAATCGGAAGCAATACGTTGTCATTGACGACGCAAAATCAGACCCACAGACAATTAGCCATGGAGTTCCACAAGGATCTGTTCTCGGGCCTCTCTTGTTTCTGATTTTTATCAATGATATTGTAAAATCTACATCATTCTTCAAATTCATACTTTTTGCCGATGACAGTACGCTTTCTGCGGTCCTTCCGAACCAAAATCCTGCTATGATTGTGGAGAGTATAAATACTGAACTTCACAAGGTTTCATCGTGGCTCAAAGCTAATAAAATAAGCCTAAATATCGATAAAACAAATTATATTACTTTCTCATACAAGAAAGATGTATCTCTCCCATGCATTAAAATTGGCGAAGGTGAAATCGAAGAAACCAACTCATGTAAGTTTCTGGGCATCATAATAGATAAACATCTGACCTTCAAAGAGCACATCACTCATATTAGTTCTAAATTATCAAAATCCATCGGAATCCTAAATAAAGTTAAAAATTTTCTGCCTGAAACAGCTTTACAAATGCTCTACCGAACGCTCATTTCTCCATACTTGCAATACGGAATAGAAGCATGGCACGGAACTGATAAAAATAAAACCAACAAAATTTTTACTCTGCAAAAAAGGGCTGTCAGAGCGGTAAAGAACCTAGAATATAATGCTCACACAAATGATTCTTTCAAAAATTTACAAATACTTAAACTTTCGGATCTCTACAAAATCTCCATCTGTAATTTCATTTACAAAACATTAAGAAATGATGGCGACAATAGCCTAAGACAATTATTGACTGCGCAAACTGGTCATCACGACCATTTAACCCGAAATAGAAGTAAATTCATGCTTCCTTATTATTCAAAGGCCAGGTCGCAACACAGTATTCTCTTCGTTGGAACCAAAACTTGGAACTCTATACCTGCAGAGATCCGTGAATGTAATTCGTACAAAGTATTCAAAAGACATCTTGAGTCTCACTTCCTATCAGATTACTAGTAGTGTAAGATCACCGTGTCGAAATCTTGCCTCCTACATTTAACTAATGATAATGTCATAATGTAACTTGCCTTGTGTACCATAACCAATCTTCTCTCTGCTCTTGAATCGTTTTATCGAACATACTGTTAAATATAGCCGACTTGTAAAATATCGAGTTAATTATCTCAATGATCAGTCTAATGCGAAACTAGGTTAAGTGAACTAGGTTAAACTTTTGTACACCCTAGAATAGCGTGATGGTAGGATGCCCTAGAAGTCGCTGAACTTATTCGGGCCCACAGGTAGCTATATTCAAACTTGTCCATTGTACTAGACTTAAGAAACATTCTACCTCTGTATCTCCTGTGAGTAATTTCAGATTGTGGTGAGGGACACGTAGCACAAGGGAAGCGACGCTTTAGAACGAACCAATTAGAGGGCGAGGATTTTGCGCGGGCATTCGCTTAGCAGATGCGCGCCCCTTGTTCGAGGCGACGTATAAATAACGCAGAGAGAAGGCTAGCCGGTCTACTTCGCCGATTTACTGACTCAGTGCAAGATGTAGCGTTCCGAGTTCTTCAATGGGGAGGTAAGAATCAGTCTGTGGAATTGTTCAAATACCATGCTCAACTGGGGTATTTCGATTTGATTTGAAATGGGATAAATAGGAATACAGAATGTCCGTGTTTATTTTAGTGAAGTGCAGTCTTCATATTTTTAATGGAATTGTGTCTAGGTGGGGGGCGCAGTGACTTTCATTGTTAATATTGAAATTAGTTCTTTGGGTTTTCATTTGAATTATCCTCGAATTGTTCTCGTGTTTAGAGTTTCACTTTGATGTGGGGAATACAATAATTATTACATTATTTCTTAGAGGGAAATCAGAATATACGTGTCTTATTGAACTATTGAAGTGTAGGCTAAATGGTTTTCATTTTATTCCGAAACAGAGTGCTTTGTGATTTGTTAGAGGGAAAATAAATAAATTTTATGATTGATTTGGGGATTAAAGGGGAGTAAAATTCAATCAATTCGGTTTGAAGTAGGTGTATCACAGGGAATGAAGGCCTAAACGAAACTGGTCACTTAATATAATCCTTGTTCCCAGGAGGGGTCGGGTGTTTGAGTGTGGAGCGGCTTGGAGTTTTCAACGATGTGGGCTAAGCAACTCCGGGTTGCAGAGCAACCTGACCATATGGCGCTCACCAAGCTGAAGTGCCAGGGCCTACTGCCTACCAGTCACACTGAGAGGGAAGTCATGCAAGCAATAGAGCTCAGAAAATGTTCAGGCTCTCTGAAATTCAAGAGGAGCTCGGGGTTATGCCTTTGAAACGCGTCGTTCGGAACGATCAAGAGAAATCATGGATAATAGGCCATAGGTGACTGTGCTTTTTTCTTCCGCGCGCGCTGCGATTGCCTAGGATTGTGTAGGATGTGTTTCTTGCTGGTGTGTTGTGTTGGCGTTACAAGGTACGCGCGCCAGTAACTTTCGCTAATATTGTGTGTCGCAAATTTCTTTGCTTGCCGAGAGTGTCTCATGCCAATCACGTGTTCATTAGTTAACTTAAAATAAAGTAATCAATAATGTCCCATTAACTGAGTGTTTCATTTCCCATGTTGAACTGAGGTATTGGTGTGGGTGAGCAGATCAGTAGTTACTTTCTATATTTTTCTAACTGTTCTACCATTTCCTCTTTCTGTGTTTTCCGCTCTGTATTTTCATCTTTCCCCTCTTACTAAGGAGGTTTCGAGTCCTCCATTCGAACTAACACAGTGGAGGCGCCTGATCAGCACCACGTACGCAACACTGTGCATAGTTTCGTGACACCTCTCACACGGTATAGTCTTTCACTTTCTCCTCAAACAAACATGACATAAAGTCCTAGAAGCATTGAAAGAATCAGTGCGAGACGCACTCAATTTTAAAAAGCCAATTTTCTTGTCTATTTTGTCAAACGCTGATGATAATCATATATTTATTAATTTTTATCCCTAATTATTAGCTAGCATGTTTGCTACTCGATTAATAGATTATTTATTTATTCCCACTTTTGCTATATATTACCTTTATTGGGAATATTGCGAAAGAATCGGAAGAATCAAATAATTCAGTAATTCATTTACATTTCATTATTCATGAAATAACTTTAAAGTCTTCATGTTAACGCCAAGTCTTACGTCTTGAAACATTCCAACGATGAGTCCTTTTTCATCACGTCTTCGGTCCTGAGTCCATCCCTTCTTCCTTCGCTTGACGGCATGCAGTTTTTTAGTAACTAAAAGCGTTTGAGTGCTTCGAAAAAGAATTTCTTCTCGTAGTGTGTGTTTCATCTTTTAAGTAGCGCATACCTCCCTGACGACAGTTGAACATCGACTAAAACTTGAGCAGAGATTTGCCAGCAGTCTACAGCACGCCCGAAAGCTTCTCCAGTGGAGCACCAAACCCAGCGAGCTTGGTAACATGCTCGCGAGTATGCTGGCGAAATTTTGCCAGCGAGTCGGGGCATATAGTTAAATGGAGTGTCTTCATGTACCCCATGGAGCTAGAATTACTGGAGGGAGCATAGCCGCTTTCGATCGGATTCAAATTTGTTGCAAAAGTTGAGAGCCTGGGCAAACCCAAGGCTCCACTCGTGAGCCAACCACAGACGCTTGGCTGAAGTTTGCTCCCCCCACCTCCTCTACAACTCTGTCTCCTATTTTCCAAATCAAAATTAGTTCCCCGCAACAACTCAACGAGTGAGGTGTGCGTGCAAGTCGCTCTGTAATTTTTTATATTCACGGGCCTGTAATCTTTAGAGTTTTCAACTCTTAATGTATCTATGCTAGTAATTTTGATATTATTAAGAGTCCTCAAGTGAGGAAACATTCTTTCGGAATCTAAGAATCCCAAATTAATGATTAACGATTGTGAAATTAACTCAACAGCTAGAAGAGCATTCAGCGAGCGTGTGCGCACTCCATCGTAGTTAGTAGGTTACTGACTTCCGTGCTGACGTCACACTAGCGAGAATGCTATTGGTTACTACAGATGCAAGAGAAAACTCAAAATCTGGTCCTCTTCACAGACCACTATGCTCTCTCCATATTTTACTCCCTCCACGATGTACCTCCAGCACAGGTAAAGGTTTAAGATACTATAAAAATGTACCTAAAAATTAATAATTAAACATACATATACGGTTGTATGGAAATATATATTGTACATTTCAACATATGACGCATGGTAAATGTACACCTAGGGTTACAGGTATCCCTGGTTTAGAAGCCCTGCTCTATAACGTGAGCTATGTAGAAGTAGCGAATCGATAATATTTCTGATTTTGACCCAAACGAGCGCCTTAGAAGTTGTTTTGCATTTGGGTTAAAACATAGGACGTAATAGATTTTATGTGATCGTTTTTTCATTTTGACTGTGACGTGAGCCACCGGCAGACACAAATGGATTCTCATAATTCTGCTGTCCGACGAGTAATCACAAATTCAATTTAGTAAAATACTCAGTCAAAGCTAAACTCCATACAGTTAATGTTTACTATTTTTAACATTGCTTACTACAATTGACATTGAATTTTAGTTGGATATTAAACTTCAGTTTTACGTGTCGCAGTCAAACTGTTAATATATTTTAGTTTATTTTCGATATAACCCAATCAGAAATGTCTTCACCGATCGGTGAAGGTTATTGCCGTTTATTGCAGACATTCTTTGCAGATCATTGAAGATATTCGCATGAGTATCTGCATTCATTGCGGATTTAGGGCAGAATGTCCGCTTCTATATGCAGATCGGCATCGAATTTCTGCAAAGTACTTCACTGACCAAGAGCAAAAAATGTCATTAATCTGTAATAAACTGCACTAATCAATGAAGACCTTTTGAAGTAAATCTTCACTGATCTTTACCAAATAGGAGAAAGAAACGCATGGATAAAATGTTTCACATTATACTCAACAAAAAACAGTTTATCCTCCCGAAAATCGCATGTCAGCGTAGAGAGTCTCGCCCCTTCGTCATAGAGGCGAACGTCCGTGTAGGTCGGGAGAAACCCTTCTCTCACACACACTTTATTGAACAAAATTGCTGACAGTCACTCACATAATTTATTTTCTAACTTTTCAGCCTTACGAAATAGTCTAATTTCTTCCCGTGAAAGGTGATTCGGGAATGTTCTAGCATTTTTGTAGTAATATACAGTGTGTCATTAAAATCTATACATCTGTCTAATTATAAAATGCAACGTAATTAGGCAGAAATATAGATTTTAATGACTTGCTGTGTTATAGTACGAAAATGCCTGAATCAGCTTACAAGTGAAGAAATTGGACTATTTCGTAGGGCTGAAAAAATAGAAAATAAATTATGTAAGTGCGTGTAATGAAGGTGAACTCGCCATTTTTCACATCAATTTCACAAATACAGGGTGGCGTACAAAACACATAAATTTGACTTGTGTGGTATTAGTGGAATGGCGAGGTGGGGAACTTGTTGTTTGGTTATGGTAGGTTAGAGCCTCCAGTTTCAGTAATAATGGCGCAGTGAACCATGAAGTATCGCATTGTCGCGTTGAGCGTTAGTTTAATACGTTCCCCGCGTATTGGGACATTTGTGTACCACTGGGTAAATTGCTCATTCACGTACCGGTATAAATGAATGACATTTTATCATTTTCTTGAACTTTTTGAAAATTACTGTGATCATACGGGGTGAAATGTTCACATGCACTTTCATTTACAGTTTTCTTAAGATTGATAAAAGTGCATTCAAGCAGTAAAGTCGATTTTCCTATTCTGCTAATAACAACCTAACCAAACCAACCGTTAACAACAGCGGAAACGCTGTGAACGTGTTAAGGGGGACAACCAATTTTTATTATTTTTCTGATCCGATCGTTCTGAAATTTCGCCAGAATATGCATTAAAAAAACGAATTGTACTAATGTAACTTATTCGCTTTAGGCCATAGTTTTTGAACAAAATTCAATATAATAGTTTTTTAGTTCATTGTTAGTGATTTTTAAAAAGAATAGAAGTTAATGAGTGTTAGAGCTAGAACAAATTTAAAGACTGTTTTGGAATCCTTGAAACATTGCAAACAAACCGAACTCCTAGAATTTTTTTTTGCTGTTTTTTTTTATATGCGATTTCGGATCATCAAATAAAATATTCAAAAAAAATTTTTTGAATTGTGATAAAAGAAAAGGAATGTATAAATTGGGAAATCGGACCCTTTTAGTTTGTTATAAATGTTTAAAGGATTCCAAAACTGTCATTGTTTTTTTGGCATGAAAACTCATTGACTACTATTCATTTTTGTTTTGAAAATAAAGTTTTTACCTAAAAGGCAAAGAAATACATTTTGCTGTGAAGTGTAGTATAAAGGATTTTTTTTTACTTGAATACTTAATTCATGGTGTACTCGTATTTTCATCTGCAAATAATATGCTGGCGTAATTTCATATCAACACCGTAAATTGCATGTTATACATGAATAAAGAAATGAAAAATACATTAATTTTTCATTCCATGAGGAATGGCAAATTTTTATTTGTGGACTGATTCCTCTGGAATAAGCCATTATGTGTAATTTTTAAAAAGAAACATTTTGTTCACCTCATATTTTTCATTTTGGCCTTAGTTTTCAGATAATGGGAAATATTCGTTTATCAGGTCCTTTTTTCTGATATTTCAAATGAATACAAGTCAATGAGTTTTCGTGCTACAACAAAACCAAAGACAGTTCTGGAATTCTTGAAACATGGCTAAAAAAACTGAAAGAGCCAGATATTTCCTTTTCTATTTTATTTTCATTTTATATGGGGTAAAATATTCATGGTTCGGCACCTCTACTCCCCCCTGTGGGGGGGGGGGGGGAATCTAGTGCCCGTAGCCCCATAAAATTTTGGACACAATGGCCTACCATCTAAGGATCCTTTTCAACAAAAAAAGGCCAATTGGGCCACAAATCCCTGGGTGGTCTCTTTTAAAAGTAATGACTCTGTGAACACAGATCAACGGCGTTTCCGTACACATTTGAATGCTCCGCGAAATGGTACGATACCTGATCGAAACACGATATTACGTTGGGTTGCCTTTTTTCACCCAACTGGATCAGTCATGATGTATGATAGAAGTCGCCTGGTCGTCCTCGGTCGGTGCGAACGCCGGAAAATGTCGATACAGAGTAAGCACCTGTTATTCAAAATCCTCCTAAGCGTGGCGTTGTTCTCCAACTCTGGGCTTGTCTCGTCGCTCGCTGTAGTGCATCCTGAAGGATGAGTTACAATTTTATCCGTACACAATTATGATCATGCAGAAAATTCACGAACGTGATCATGAAGAACGAAGACTGTTTGAGAAAATGCTTGATGTTCATGCTACTGAGGATTTTTCGTTAATAATGAGCAATGAAGCAGACTTTTACTTAGACTCTTGTATAAACAAACGAAACTGTTTCTACTAGGCAGCAGACAACCCACACAAAAAAAATCAGGAACCCCTGCCCAGTGCAAAGGTGATAATGTGGTGTGGAGTGCCCAAATTGGAAATCGTTGGGCCCAATTGTTTCCTGAAGAAGGAGGTGTTAGTGTGACAGTGCATGAATGCTGGACGTTATGTTGCAATGCTACACAATGTCGTGGAGCCACAACTGGACACTGAAGATGAACACGACAGTCATATGGTTCCAACAAGGTGGAGCCTCAGCCCACACGACTAATGATTTTATAGCAGTTGCTCAAGGAAAGCTTCCCTCAAACGTAATTTCACGTTTCAACGATTTCCACTAGCCTGCACGTCCGCTAGCTTTGTCTGTTTATGACTTGTTCTTATGGGGTTACTTTAATCAATGATCTGAAAGTCGCAATACGGGAAGATATAGCTGTATTCCTCATGACACGTTGACGAAAGGTATGGCGAACTTCAAAGAAAGACTTTAAATGTGTACTCACGAAGGCCGCCAGCTGCCTGACGTTATCTTTAAAAAGAGAAAAACGTGGCAAACGTGAGAAAATGTGGCAATTCATAAATTGGTTACAATACCAATTGTAGTCAAAGGAATACATTTTGTATATGATCAAAATAAAGTAAATTACACTAATTTGAAATTCATGCGTTCTTTTTGCGTGACTCTTTAGAGCCTAAATTGTACCTTTCTTCAAGTTTAAACATGATTGTTGGCCGAACAATGGTATTTAGATGAAAATGCATCTTCACCTTAGTTATTCAAAAGGTTACAAATGAGACGTTATGTGGTTACAAATTACTTTTTTTATGAGGAATTCAGATTAATTAAAGGACATCATTTAACAAAGCAACAGAAGTAAGACAAAAATATTTATTCAATGGATATTATGTGTCCACATGGCCTCCCCCATTTCTAAAATCTGCTTGATGTGTTTGTCAACCGGAAATGTAAGATGTGATATTTCACTAAGCTTAATTGACACAAACAACATGCGTTGCATGCCAAAGAGCATTCAAATGGTTTTAGTGCTTTTCATCACTATAATCTTGCTTTTTGATGATCGATCACAAGTTCTGTATTGGATACAAATCCGGACAAACCATGAGAATGCCTTCTTTGATGCCATGATTCATCAGCCATTGCTTTGAGTGCAGAGATTTGTGACCAGGAGCATTGCCCTAATGAGACTCAAAAGATCTCCCTTGCAATAGAGCTAGGTTGGTCTTCCAGCGCCAGGGCATTACAATTTCTTCAAGAAGCTGGCCGTAATCTTTAGAAACTAGTTTAACTTGAAAGGGTTCTTTATATGGGCCAATTATCTCATTACCTTTGGTCCTAGCCCAAAACATCACCCCATGACCGCTTTGCTGTTGGCGGACGAGTATGCACATTGTGCACCCACCGGATTACCATCGATCAGACCCGTTCAAGGTGGCCCGGCGTTCATCAGTAGAAATGACATTTTAGAGATTCATTTTATGTATCTACCTGCCTATTCGACACTGTTAGCACTGAGAATTTGTCTTCATAGGAGGCTTTTTTACTGGTCTCTTCACTTTCCTAAGAGTTTGACGATCTTGCACCCCGCTTTTTTCCCCGTTGCTTGTATTTCTGCAGCTACGAATAACATTTTACGAGGAAAAAAGTTTAAATCACCCTTTTTTCGATTTTTGACACGTTTTGCCATTGAACACGTATGCATTTATTGGACGATGAGATCACCCATTTCGTTCGATATTTCTTCAGTAGACATGCTGTCACCAAAGACTGCAGGAATTTTGCTGGGTCTAATTCTCTTTTAAATCAGCTTGCTTTTTATTTTAATGATTATTTTCCATATGATATAATCAAAATGTACACATGCAGAATGACGCTTAATTATAATACCACAATATATCGCTAGATTATTATATTTAGCATTCAAGAAGACTGTAAGCAAAAGAAAATAAATAATTTATCAAATGTTAAACGATTCAAATATTTTAATTTGTAAAATTACATAATTTATTTGAGAAGCAGGGTGTGCATAATTAAGGTGGACTGTGCGCGAGCGATGTGTCGTCACTTACTATTGCCATCTATGTCTGTTTCCTCTTGAGTTCTGTGTCATGAGTGCACCTTTATAAGCCGAACTTGTCGAGGCTGGGGTGCTCAATCATTCATACTCTTACTCTGCAGGGATCGTGTTCTGTTAAAAAATCACGACAAAAAACATAAACTAGAGTTGACGTGGCTGGGTCCAGCTGTGGTTCAAAGGGTCAAAAGAAATTGGGCCGAGGTTAAAATTGGTTCCAAAATTTATAAGAGTAACCTGAATCACTTATTACCCTTGAGGAAGGTTAAGCTGTGAGTTGAATTGACGTGTCCATTCTACGACTTACGCATTTGACGACGCAACAACTCGACGAGTTACGATTTCCTACGTTACGTTGTTTAACAGTTGCATTAAGGTTAATAATCATAGGTTAAGGAGTTTAGCTTTGTAATATGCGTAGTGTTTCATAATATTCCCGGTAACCCGTATATTATATTCTAATGTATTCTAATATTCTAATGTGTTATGTTTACAGCTTTTTGTACCGCGTTGTTTTAGTTTAATTTGAGGTAATACTTGATATTAACCTAGGGGTTAAAAGGAATGTGTAACTATTTATTTTAACCCTGAGAGTTGATAACCCTTGTCTCTCAGTCGCTTTATTTGCTTGGTCCAAATTCGCTTATAACGTTAAATTCATAGTCTGGAGATGTCGCTGAATTGACATTTTTTAATATTGAGCGGATTCTCCGACTGCCAAATGCAATCGCTGAGGCGACAGTTCATCCTGTGAGATGGGTTGATTTGACGCTGCGGCGTTTTTCACAGTGTTGTTTTTATTTTTATTTTTTCAGGCGGAATGTTCGGCGATCAGCAAAAATTTAATTAGAAATCATACACTGGTTGGTGGCTACCCGACCAACGGGTTCGATGAACTTTATCATGAACATTTATCATGAACATTAAGGAATTTTAAAATAAATTTTAGGGTTGCGAGTTAGTTTGTTCTGTTTTTATGTTGGTCATGCTAATCGGTTCTGTATCCTTCCTTTTCAGGTGTGCGAGGCGCATCATGGGAAACGCCGAAAGCAGCATCGATGTGGACACGCTGGTTAATGCGTTGTCCACACACTCCTCGAATGTGAATGAAAATTGGATTCGGGAGAACTCCGTGACAAGAACGGATCTACTCCCAGATAACGTCACAGACATCGCACAAATGTTGCTAATCCTGATAACTATGGGATTAGCGACAGTGTTATACCACATCAAGAAACAAGTGAAGATGCTAACGGTCGCACAGCGCGAGGATTTTTCCCGCGCAATCGCGCGCGGGAGGCCGCCAAGGACCAATCAGGATCAATAACGATTAACATCTCAAGGGACCTCGTCATAGTGAACTTGCCTAGCGTTAGGCGGGCAGGACGTCCACGGGAAGGGGGACGACATGGCCGTCCCTGTCCCTCTGCAAGTGTGCGGCGGGAAATTTAAAAAATTTTTTGACAAATGATTGAAATGAAAAATTTGGAAAATTACTTGTGAAATTGATTGAAAGTTAGAAATAAATTAGGTTGATTGGAATTATGAAATTACCCAGTGAAGTAGATGGAAAAAATAATTGAAAATTTAATAATCAAGATGTGAAAATGAAAGTTTACGAGCGGTGAAAAAGTGGGTAAAGATTCCGATATAATAATGATTCCGAGTGTTTATTCATATAACATGTTCTGTTAGGAATAATTTTTTAACTCTAAGTAAGTATTTAATCCTATGTACTACTCCTACTCCGAATGTCAGCATGCAATTCTGAAGCGTTCAGTTTTTTATCGTATAAAATTTTTTTTCTCTAAACCATTTGTAACGTTATTCTTAATAATTTAATTTCTGGCTGTTTTTGCTTTTGAGATGATGTGATTTTGGGTGTTATCCATTACTACCCATGTTTTTAATATGTAATTCAATTTCGGTAATTTTTTATGTGCAATCTGCGGAATTTGTTTTTTTATCGAAATTAATTTTTTTTTGTTCATTGGTTATGTGATGTAAGAAGATGTGACGGTTTTTATTCTATACATTTTCATGATTGGAAATTATTGCTTCAGATGCGTTGTACCAAAAATATGTGGCGTTGTTTTATTTTTTCCCTTTATTCTAACTGCTGTCGACGTGCTGCCGTTTTTGATGCACGGTAAGTCAGTTGAGTGCTTTTGCTTGTTTGGGTTATTGCTTTTTGCTAGTATTTTTCCCTGCTAAGTTGTGTGCTTTACATTATCTTATTATAATCGCTGTTCTCTATATTATCCGGTGTAACCATAGCTGTAAGGAGTGGAGGTTTTTAAAATATTTTTTTGGTGGTGATTAATTATGTGTCTTTAACGTTGCCTAAACTATTTCGCGGTGTTTGCGGTGCATAAATTTTTCGAGGTATTTCTATAAGTTTGCAGTATTTTTTTTGCGGTTTTAATGTCTATATATAAATCATTAACGTACTAATAGTATTGGCGAATGTTTTTTTATTTTCTTAACATCTGGTTCTGCGGTTGATAATTTTTTTAATAACTCTGGCATTGTTGGTTTTTTGTTGTGCGTTTTATCATTCTTTTAATTATTTTCGCTATAGACGGTTTTTAATTAGAAATTTTATCTATGCGTTGTTTAATTAAGGTTTATTTCACATAATGTTTCGAGTTGTTCAATTTTCGAGCAGGGCATTATACTCACTTTGTTTCGCTTTTAGGTGCCCTCGTCTTCGCTTGTATCGCTTAGTTTCGATAAATAAAATTGCTACTTGGTTGGTGTGTGGTTAAAAATTTTTTTAAGGTTGATGCTTGCATTTTATTTTTTAAATAATATGAGCTGCGAGATAATTTAACGTAACGATCGATTTTTTTCAGTAATAGCGGTTGTCGCGTTAATTTTTTTTAATACCTTTTGTTAACTTTTGTTGTTAACTGCGTGTTAATTTGTTTAACGGTATTCGTTCGTTTTGCGAAATTTTTTTTTTGGGGTTTCTTGTTTAACCATTTTAAATTTAAGTCTATCTCTCATCCTATGGGTCGTAGGGGGGTGTGATGTGCGCGAGCGATGTGTCGTCACTTACTATTGCCATCTATGTCTGTTTCCTCTTGAGTTCTGTGTCTTGAGTGCACCTTTATAAGCCGAACTTGTCGAGGCTGGGGTGCTCAATCATTCATACTCTTACCTGCTGCCAACTCACCTGGCCAATAAACTCTACCGCCAAGTTCCCATCGTGTTTACTTGCCCCACACAGGACGCACTGGTCAGCGGGCATAACGTAATTCAAGTACATAAAACGAATAAGTTCTTTTTGTGCAGTTATCTGTTCAAGAAGATAAATACTGGTAAATAAGTTCTCTCACGACGCCAGATAATGATTCTGCACTATTGATAAGAAAAAGCTCTAAACTTCTGAATATATGTAGAGAGTATAAATCCGTATGTATATAGGTATAATATGAATACATATTTCATTTCAATTTCAGTAGCTAAAATCATAGGCATCCTTGTGCTACAGCATTAGAAGGCTACCAGGATATGAATACATTCATGATTTTTATTTTATTTCATTTTCAATTGTTTCTTGCTATCGGTGTGGTTATTGAATAAAAACAATTAACTCGATTTATTCCAGCTTCTTGTTTCCTGGCAGAAAGAATAATACTGACACTGCAGATGTGTTTTAACACGTTCCGCGCATATTGGGCCACATGTGTACCAATAAGTAAATTGCTCATTTACTTGCCGGTATAAATGCACTACATTTTATCCGGTTTGCGACATATTTAAAAAATAATTGTTGCCATATGAAGTGAAAAGTTATCGTGCAATTGAATTTTTCCTATTCATTAGGATAAATTAGAAATTTTTCAAGTTGGAAAATCGATGTCCCTATTCTTCTGCTTAAAACTTGACCAAACCAACCAACCGTTAGCATCCGCGGAAACGCGGGGAACGTGTTAAAACATCACTTAGCTTGGGAAAATTTCATGCACATGGAGAAACATATGAAATAAGGGCACGGGTGGGTTATCTGCCACCACTTTTAATAAATGATTTCTTTATGATGTTAAGGTTAGGTTAAAGTTGGGTTAGCAAAATCAAATTATCATTAATTTTTATTATTCGAGAATTTTGTTTTATTTCAGGCCAAAATGAATCTCTGGGACATTCCAAGAATTGACGAGAAAGGTCCCAGAGAATCATTATATTTATATATTTGGAAAGTAGATAAATAACATTAGAAATAAATATAAACCAACATGGATACCTTCTTACATGAAAAATCTATTCATACTGTTCAGAACATCAATTCAATATTCATAAAACAATTATGTTTTTTCACTTTTTCGCAACAAATATTTTTTCCCCTAAATAAGTTGTGACAGATAACCAAGTACCGAAATAAGTACATACACACCGTATTTTAAAACAATGAGTAGGAACTTTGGACTGTTATAGAAAATTTTATTTTTAACGTTTAAAACTTAACTCTAAGGGAAAGCAAAAGTATATTAGCATTCGGCAAGTAAGGTTAGGATTAGAATCTATTTTCAAACTGGTGGCTTCAGCATTGACACATCTGTAAGAACGAGTCACAACTGATTCTGGATATCGCGTTATAGTGTTCATAGAAATTTCTGAATGTTCTAAAATATCTATTTAGGCTTTGTTCTGCCATAGAGAAAGTAATTTTTTCTCAGTGGAGGTGAAAGTGGAGGCGTAAGATAGTATGGGTAAAAAATTTCATTCAGTACTTAGGTACGAATAAGGAATCACTTTTGATTCTTTGTTTCAAATGTATCGATACCAAAGGCCACCAGTTTGATCATTTAGTTTAATATATGAATTTTGTTCCAGCAAAATGTATACTTATTTTTTTATTTTACCCAAACTTCCCAAAACCTAAAAAATTTACCTGGGGGAATCAAAAATGAAAATTCGTTGAGAGTTCAGCGTATACATATTTTTTCAGTACTTTATTTATACAGTATAATAAATAGGTTGGTTGTCCATAGGAAATTTCCAGAAACTCAATAGAATGCAAATATACCAGCGACAAAATATACTTCTAGGAGTCCGGTTCATTTCGTGATAAAGTTGTAGGCCTAGGTTTAGATGCTTTCTATTCCGTCTCTTTTTTATAAGGTAAAATCGTACGAAGTACAGACTTGCAAAATTTGAGTATCAATTGAATCCTTTAATATCCAATTCATATTCGTGTCAAACTTCCCAGTCTTTGTTAAGTGTATTTCATATGTGAAAATGCTAATGAGGAGTTCAATGCGTAATTTTATGAAAACAATTTTGTCACTAATTATCCATAGGTGAAATAAGAAAACACATTCAATGAGGTGAAACTGTCCATACCTCTTTCAGTTCAGTGTTCACTGGTCCTACATTTAGTTATGGATATAAGCCCAAAATATGTTGAATGTCTATTTGGACTTACTGTATTAAATTTTTCCTTTCTTTGAAGCGCCACTGAATACACACTTTTAAAGGCTTTGGTATGGATCTTTCTCCAAGGGGTAAACAACTATTGCATGTATGAAATTAATCATTCTCACGGGAACATGTGAGGTCCCGAGCTAAGAGTTAAGTAAACCTCATTTTTTGTTTTAATGGAATAAGTTTTTTTTCTTTTACCATAGACCACCTTTTTCTAACATAACCCATCTTATCTTCGTCCAAAATCGCAAATCTGAATTTTCTGCACCTATGCGCTGAAAATCTTGTGTGGAAACATGCCTGGTGGAACATTGTGCGCTCCTTATCTTCATACTAAATGTTGCCTTCACTATTCCCGCGTTCATCTTTCCCTTTGTCGTTGTAAGGGAGGCTAAAACTAACTGCTAAGTTAATCTGGTATGGGTTTTCAACTCGACTAAACCTGTGCGAGTATTTTCATATTTTATTTATAAAAATTTGGCTCCACAAATGTCCGTTTAATTTTGAGAGTACCATTCACAATTGGCATATAAATGAAACCTTTTTTCGTTCATACGAGAAAGAGATGTCTTATCGTTTCATCAAACTCTGAAAATTAAGTTATTTCATTAATATTCAGAAGATTTTCGATAAGATTAGTTAGTTTTTGTAGTTAAAGTGTACAAGACAATCAATGATTTTTTTTTGCTTCTGTCTCTGGTGAACAAATAAATAAAGGATTGCGTTTCACTATTATTCAGTTTCTGTGACATGTTTTAGCACTTCGACCGTGACGTGAGCCGCCGGTGGTCACGCAGGGATGTTCATTATACTACTGACCAACTAGTAGTCACAAACTAATTTTTTATAAATACAGTCCTTAGGGGACAGTCTGGGTAAAAAATTAAGTAATTCAGTAGCTGATTTTTTTTAAATTTTCACCTTAAGTGTTAAATGATGCAGCGATTTTTGTTTGAGTTTTTTATCATAAACCATTTGGATTTTTGAAAAAAATTAAAGAAATGGGACTTACAGAATTGTATCTTCTACAATTTTGAAGTATCAGAACCGAAGACAGGTTTTCTAGATAGCTAAATTTCTTATCTGAAATTTTTGAAAAGTTTGATGAATAATATTCGTTGAGTGTTAAATAATGTTTTCGACAATTTAGGGACTTTAATATTTTCCTCTTAAATTTCCTATACAATTTTCAACCTTTTTCTTCTTGAAAAATATGTATCCAACAGTTTCCGAATATTTCCACGTCCTATCGGATGATATGTTTGTCATTCTAGTACTTTTTAAATTTTGGAAGAAGATACAATACAAGCAACAGAAATTACGAGAGTTGAGGAGAACATAACCAACTCGGTGCACCGAATAGTTTGCTCCTCCACCCAACTCAGAATTGTATACTGTATGCGAGTTGAATTATTTAATTTTTGTGGCAAAACCTATCGACCGTGAGCTGTATGGTTAATTGTCGCATGATAAACGATCGGAGAAATGGACACTTATTTTAAATAGCTAAATGTATCATTTAAGGAAGCATTGGTGTGGAATATCGCTAGTTATATTCGTTGAAGTTTAGTTTTTCTCCAAAAATTGCCTTAATTTCAAATTTTTCTTTTAGTTCCCAATTAGTTTTCGAATTAATTATTTTCTCCAAACTCTCATCTCATATTTTCGTTGCTTTTTCAAGCCATATAAAATAGTATCATTGCCATTCTCGAATCTTTAAAACTTAGGGTGGAGTATTATTTCAAACGACAAGTTCAGATTTTCAGGAGAGCGTGACAAACTCGACACCTGACGCTGCAACTTCGCAAGACTAGCTTCTTGCAAGCTGTAGTAGAGTAACGATCACACTCAAAAAGTAGTGAACACATCGTTAGGTTCAGAAGAAAATTCTTTATGGCATGAGCTGGAATGCAGCAACTTGATAATTTCCTGATTTTGAGCCAAGTCGGTCTCCTTAAAAGCCAAATGAAGGTTCAATTTAGTTAATATTACTATTTTCAAATTGCTTATTATAATTGTCTTCAAATTTGAGTTGAAAATTAAACTTCAGTTTAATTCATCGCTGTGCGCGGGCGTTTACTCTTGCATGCTTGAGTTCTCCCCCTACTTCGCGCCTCTCGCAGTCTATATAAGGCGCTGTCACTATTCGGTCTCTGCTCAATCATCTTCGTATCTCGCCTGTGCCTCACCTGCCTCGGTCTAATAAAGCATTCACCCAAGAATACCTCCAGCGTTTCCTTGGCCCGTACATCACGTTACTGTGTTGAAATAAAGAGCGACATATTTTGATTTTGAAATAGCTTACAGAATTTATGTCACATAAGAAAATCTCAGCAACTGAATCCTGTTCAATAAGGCCTACCTTTCTTCTAACGGGATTCTATTCAAAACATTTTATTGATCGATAAATTATTTTCTGGTGACGCGAACAATCTTGACGATGGTGATAATCCTGCTTAAATTGTTGGGTGCAAGCATATATTTTGTATCAATCCGCCAAGTTGAAAATAAAATTATCTAACGTCCGCGGAAAATTGATCCCTGAAACCAGTTTCCGCATTCTCCTCTTAAATAAACCGACTGTTTGATCGTGGTCCGTTTAAGCAACGTTCTAAGGCTTAATTTCAGTTGTGTGTATGGCGTATCGCAGTATGTGTCAACCCACCGAAGACTATTTATGGAAATCGCTAAACCTGAAGGTAGAAGTCGTTGTACGAGACGAAAATTTCTATTCCAACTTAAGAATAAGAATTAAAATTCAGCTGTGCACCATAGATAATTTTTCTTTTATACTCTATGCACAGCAGAAATTGAAACTGCCCTCGAATGTGAACCGGCACTGGGTTCTACTCCTAAAAATCCTACGTTTACTCACATTCAGCTCAATACTTTGTTTCCATCTATTTTACAATAAAACAGATGGGAAGGTAGAACTTTTATTTGTGAACGAAATTTCCTTCTATTTGTGAGTCTCAGTGATTTTTTTCCTGCCGCTTTGTTGTTTAGCCTCTATAAGTGTGTTTTCCTCTAGTGTGTGTGTGTGTGTGATGAAAGTGATCATCAGTTGCCCATTTATGGAATATAACTTTTCTCAGGGATATGTGAGCTTTAGCATCCACATTCGGGAGGCATGCTGATAATGTATGTATATTCTTGTCAATGTAGCTGAGAAGAGTTTGAGCTTCGCTGCGTCAACCAAAGCTTTCCGTCACTAATTTTACAGCGTTTCTTATGTAAGTTATGGTCATAGATTCATAGTTAGAATTTTGCTTGCATTTTTTATTCACCATCTGGCTCTCTTGAGGGGGAAATTAGCATTTCGTGAAAACTAACCTCGTCTACAATTATTATTGCCTCTCTCGTGTATTCTTTTTACTTATCTCACCTTTTCACCTCGTCGAGATTGTTTCGCTTTCTTTTCCCAGTGTATTAAGTAGTGCATACCAAGATATTTAAATTTTGATGCATGTGGCTCCACCGGAATTTAAATTCCTCTTAGTATCTCTGCTATTACCGCCTAAACCCCTCTTTTACCCATCCTATTTTGAGGAAACCTGAAGCTATCACTCTTGTTTTGATCTAGTAAACCTTGAAATTTGCAAGTTTCATGTACCTGTCAAACGCCCAGGGTGGTTACAAAATTTGAATTTTGACATTGGCTTTGGGTCAACTGGGCCTGTAGAGATTGGGAGTAAGATTTGACATGCAGTAATTTTTACCCTGAAATATTTGGCGTTGCACATGTCTTATGTAAGGGGAAAGGAGATTTACATTGACTGCGACGAGACCAACCGGTGGTCACTGAGGGAATTTCCAGAATGCTGCAGGCCAACCAGCAATCACAAACTCAATTTTCGTTAATACCTAATGAAAACGAAATCAAGGTACGCTCAATTTAAAATTGTTCATAATTTTCAAAACTGATCTTTATAATTAACTCTAATTTGAGCTGAATGCAGCGCTTAAGTTCGACTTGTCGCAATTAACGTGTTAACAAACGATAATAATCACCGTGATTGTTACGTCAGGGTACTCGGCTTGTTTTCGACATTTTTCAATTGGAGTGATACCAAAATCTAACTTGCACAACCTAACAAAATCTGTTCTAATCTAACATAACCTGACGGTACCAGCCATGTTTTAATGTTGAACAAATGGTAAAAAGATCATTATTTCTCTCTCTGACACACCCGTCAACATGATTGAATTTTGGAGTTAGGTTTTGGGGCGTGTGGTCCTAAACGGCACTACTGACGGGTATGAGGCCGTGTAGTAGCCGTTATAGAAATATTTCAACCAATTCAAATTCATTGTAAGTAGAATGAACCAAAACATAACCTAACATTTCTTTGTGGAACCTAATTTAACCTCACCTGAACCTATCGTAACTGCTCACCCTTAAACAAACCATGAATAGTCATCAATTTTATTATCTGGCACTCGCCTGAGGGGTAGATAGCTTGATATTCGTAAGAAAAGGTCAATGCTTTTATTGAGTTTTTTAAATGTCTATTCTGCATCACTATTTCATTTTTGCTAACTTGAAACTTGTATATCATTAGCAAACCACTTTCTTGCTCTTGGATAACAGATTAACTACGACTATTGGTGAGTGGAGACTTGAAAAGTATCTGTACACGTTTTTTCAAGTTGTTTTTTATGGTTTCCTTATTCAAAAGTAACAGGTCATCCCATAAGTTCTGTTCGAATATTATTTTTTTTAATTTAACGAAATTTAAAGGGTAGTTTATTATGTCAATTGGAGCTGAACATTATTTATATATTTAGATGCATTTAAACATATCAAATTTTATTTTTCGGAACAGTAAAACAAAAATTTTCTCGATCAAAACTGCTGCCATAGAAGCACCCAAGAAATATTTGGAGGACATATTGTTTTATGAGTTCAAGAAAAGAAATCCAGCAGCTCTTTCAGACAACCGTTTGTTTAGGTGCCTAGGAAATCATTTGGATGAAGCAGCTTTGGCTACAGATCGAGGAAGGGGTTGAAACTGATATTAGCGAGTTCTTCGAATCAAATTCAAAAGACTTTCTGAATAACGGTATTAATAGCTAGATAATCTGGAAAACAACATTGATCGTTGAGTCTTTAATTAAATGTAACATTTGGTCACTTGTTTTATTCACTCAAAATTTGAACAGAACTATGGGAAGACCTAATATAATGAAAATCGATGCATTTTTCATCATTTATGACGCGAATCTCCACTGTCCCAAACAATGGTTTTTAATATTTACATTCAATAAATAGTTGCAAAGCTTCTTCATTGTGCCTTACAGTTTTGAGCTTTTTTCAAAGTGTTGGGTGAACTTTTTGTCGGTTCGTGATGATAAACGGTGTCACACTCTTCGCAAAAATCATTTAGGTTTTTGGGCTCCGTTTATTCCTTTTACTGTTGAATACACTTGGAGATATGTTACTGGCTGAAATGTTTCACATTGTTTTGCGAATACACCATGAATGCTCGCATTAATATCAAATGAATTTATAATGTAATTTACGTATTGCGATGGTTCCTCAATTTTTCTTCAACGCCAACTTGAGGTTATTCGTAATAAACACCGGAAATTTTATCGACTTCAATATTCATTTCATAACACATCCTTGCCATCAATGCAATTAGGTCATAATATTTCGTAATTTTACTTCATGATTACTAGTAGAATTTGAGTAGAAATAGAATTTGGTATTCAACTATTTAACATCCCAGGCCCCTGTCGGTCCGGGGGTCATTTCTCATGTTTTTAATGGAAAAGGACCCTTAGTTGGTGGACTATTCGGTCCTAAAATTTTATGGCGCCACGGACAATAATATCAACATCTCACCCCCCCGGGGGGGGGGGGGGTTAGGGGACCAAAATCTTTCATTTTTTCCCGATTTTGATCCCATATAAACAGAGAACAAATCAGAAACGGAAAAAAGCCCATTTGAGTTTGTTAGAAATGTTTCAAGAATTCTAAAACTGTCTTTGTTTTTGTTCTAGCATCAAAACTCGATGACAAGTCCCATTTTGAAATATCAATATCAGTGAAACGTACCAAAAAATTTTCAATTTTTTCCCGATTTTGACCCCATATAAAAAGAGAACATTTGAGAAATGGAAAAAAAGCCCATGTGAGTTTGTTAGAAATGTTCCAAGGGTTCTGAAACTGTCTTTGGTTGTGTTTTAGCATCAAAACTCAATGAGTTAGATACGTCTTGAAATATACATAAAATATACCAAAAAACTCATTTTTCGTCCAAAAAAAAGGTCTAAATCAAAAAAACGACACGAGTATAAAAGGTTCACTTTCACAAAAGACATATACTGGCCAATTTTCAAACGAATCGGACGAAAAAAGTCGAAAAAGTCGCAACATAGTGAATACTAAAATAATATATATTATTTCTATTCACTCATAGGAGCAATATTTCTTATATGTTTCATTGAAATTCACAACGAAAATGCTGCTCATTATTCGCACATATAAATAGATCATGGAAAGTGCATTCAAGTACAAAAATTTTCATGTTATTCGAATTCAATAGACATAGGTTGTTTTTGGGTTCTAGTGAAAAATGTACCTTTCTTACCATTCAAGACGTATTAACTCATTGAGTTTTGATGCTAGAACAAATCCAAAGACAGTTTTAGAATCCTTGGAACATTTCTAACAAACTCAGTAGGGCTTTTTTGAAATTCGTATTTTTCGAAAAAATATATAGCTCTAAACCCAAAAAATTGTTGTTCATTTCAGAAATTTCAAAATTCAAAGAAAAAATCGTCAAAATTTGAATTTGAGAAAAAGCCCTACTGAGTTTGTTAGAAATGTTTCAAGGATTCTAAAACTGTCTTTGGTTTTGTTCTAGCAACAAAACTCAATGAGTTAAGTACGTCTTGAAATATACATATAATATACCAAAAAACTCATTTTTCGTCCAAATACAAAAATAAGGCCTAAATCGAAAAAATGACATTAGTAAAAAAGGTTTACTTTCACAAAAACATATACTGGCCAATTTTCAAACGAATCAGACGAAAAAAGTTGTCCAACTTGGATGATCTCCTTTAACACAGTTTTACTGGGCGTTGATCACAACAGAATGGTCCTTTATCATAGGTAAGTTTTTATGAATACACCACAGTGTTGATTAGATGCTCTCCTCTGATGACGTTTTCATTGTCCAATTAGGGGTTTCGACAAATTTCAAATTACTGTACCCACCTAATTCCCTTCAATTCCACTTATGCTCATTTCATGTAAATTGAACAAAATATCATGAAATCCAACCTAATAATACCCGTTTTGTGCTTATTTATATATCTGTTTGGTGTCCACTTCGTATAAAACATATAGGATGTCTGAGTTCGAGGTATGTATCATGGATACCGAATTCCTCAGTGTATTGAAAGATGGCCTTAAATGCAGTGATATGTTTGACATTTTATCAGGATAAATTGGGTTAGGACATGATAGGTTAGGATACGTAAGTAATGTTGACGGAATTTTTTCACGGGTCCACTGAGCTTAACGATGACATTGTCAGTGAAATTTCCTTGGGTCCTGCTACTACCTAATATTTCCCTTGGTTTATTTGTTTGGAGTCCGCTCCTTACATTTCTCCGCCACGCTCTTAACGATAGTTATAATGACCGTATCTGTGATACGATTTCACCAGTGCACAAGGAAAAGTTTTTTTAACACGGGTACTGTTATGATGGATACATTTGTTTGTTATCCACATCTGAAAATTTGGTCAAGAAATGTATGAAATCTCACCATTTTTGGTGGGCCGTGCGCACTAGTAAAAAAATCCATTTAATAAAAGAGAACAGTCTTCGTGTACTCATTGTACAACATGTGACCTTTTCCGGCAAATTTCAATTATGTAGCAGTTATCCAAATGAAAATAAACTCATTTGGGTTAGATTAGTTTATGATAGATTAGGTAAGTTTACGATCGGTCAACCCTCAGCGCACACTGAACGCAACGTGGCCAGTTAAAGCTAATAAATTGAAATTTAGATGTATATATTTAAGAATGAAAAAATAAAATTTATTATTCATATCTCTCACACAGCGTTACGGAGTCAGAGTCGCAAGTTTTAGGGTGGAGTCGGAGTCGCTTTTCTGAATGTGGTGGAGTCGGAGTCGGGGTTCGAGTCGTTCATTCGGATGTGATGGAGTCGAGGAGTTGTTAGAGAGTTAGAGTTATTACTTTTTGGTGTCTTCGTTTTTAAGTTTTGCTGAAAATTATTTATAACTGTTTAAAACTTAAAGTAAACCAAACTGAGTTAAAATACTTTCCAAAAAAGCTAAAAAATACACAATATTTTTATTGATTACTTTTTTCGAAGTTCGAAACAGCAAATTCATACCTATTACATAATACTGTTATTGATATCTGGTCATTGTGGGTTCGCTCACATATATATATGAGATACCTACGAGTGCGAAATATAATTTTCGTAGTGGAACAATGATGCATATTTTGCAGTTAAAAAGAAGGAATTAGTAATTCAAAGCATTGCAAATTCACTCATTGTTTATTTCCCCTTCAATTAATACATAGTAAGTAGAAACTAGTAGTAAATATGGGGCAAGTTACTTGCAGAACAGCTCAGCTGATGCAATACATTGTAGTCACGTAAAGAGTGGAACTATGTAGGCTCGTAAAATGTCTATATTCTGTACCAGTGGTTCCAAATAACAATTTGTTCTGGTCTTTCTTTTTGTTGTTTTGATGTACATGTTGATGACTAATATGCGCAGATTCCTAAAGCTGTGTTGTGACCATAAATATTTCTAGTGTTAAGGCTATGATAAATTGATAATGACTTGTCTTCGCCAAAACCTGAAGGGGAAATAAATCAAAACTCAATGAGTTGATACGTCTTGAAATATACATAAAATATACCAAAAAACTCATTTTTCGTTCTTTTTTTTAGGATAGGTGTGACACATTAAGACTTCCAGTTTTCAGGTTATGTTATCACTATTGATAATGAAAATTGAATTAGGTTATTCTGATGTTAATAAGTGGAAGGTTAGTTGATTTTTTCAGTTATATGTAGCACCTACGTAGTTCATATTGATCTCTTTGTTTTGTTTACTCCCTAGTCATTAGGTCAAGTTTAACATGTTGTATTAATGAAAATGTCTATTCATTTCTAAAGTTATTTCTTGAATGTTTTTTTGGTTCTTTAAGAGTTATATTGTATTGAACTAATTCATTTTTATGTTTAACTTCTATCTTCTGATCACTCCCCAGTTTCTAAGTAGGCATACACTGAAATAAAGATTTTTATATAAAAGTTTTTTCAATTTTGAAAACTGAAAAAGTATCTGTTTCTCGGCGTTATGTAATGAATTACTTCTTCTTAAGGAGGATTTGATGATGTTGTAAGGTAATCAATATCGGTTTTGGGACACATGAAAAAAATAAAATGTAAACGAGTGCTGTGAAAATATAAGCACAAGACTAGCAAAAACGTCACTTTGTCACACACATATTGTAACTGAAAGCAATTTACTGCCTCAGCAGCAATAGTTGTTGCATTTATGCTATAGTACAAATTTTCTTGCAGAATACGTTCCAAATTACACCGAAATACAAAGTGAAAAAATATGGACGTTTATTAAAAAAAGAGTTTCAAATACATAGTAAAAAGTCGAACGAGAATAAAGGATACCCTCATATTACACACAAAGAAGATAAAGTTGGCTTTTATTCGTAAACAAAACGTTTTGAAAACGTCAGGCCCAGGCGACGAAAGCAGAACAACTTTTGTCTATCATAGCCGAGATAAAACAGTGTTGAGCAATGATACGACTCCTTTTCTGCATTGTTACCTCACATAGTGTAGATACAGAGAAGAAAAGGTAATTTCCAAATCTTTCCAACTTTATCTACATGTACAGTATATCATAATTTTGGGGATTTAGAGCATAGTATTTGGGCATTGGGATTTTGACTATTATAATTTCGTTGAATTGGTGCATACTTGGTTATAGAAAAACTGTTAATACTTATCTATGCTACTCAGGGTAGGCACTGCCTTCTTTGCCTACTCAGAGGTATGTATCTATATTATAAAAGGAGCCGCGGCCGTCCGTCCGTCCGTCTGTGTGTCACACCCACCAGCCGAAAGTGTCAGATGAGCGTATCTGTGATACAAGCTTCATCAACTCCACAATTTTCGGTGCCTTTAACCCAGCAGATTGGGAGTCGGAATGAATATCACGTGTATTGGTAGGTTAGATTAGGTTGAATAGAATATCAGCGGTTGAGACTTGGGAAAGTATTGGAAAGCCATAGAATAGCATGGGAAATCATGGGAAAGCCATGTTGAAGCTCAGTTGGTCCTATATCTAATCCTGCCATTTTTTTGACGGGCCGTGTTCACTCGTTATACTTTAATGAGAGACGCGTCCGTGCGTACGTCCGTCTGTCTGTGTGCTACACCCACCAGCAGAAAGTGTGTGATGAGCGTACATGTGATACAAGCTTCATCAACTCCACAATGTTCGATACATCAATCCATCAGATTCGGAGTCGAAGTGACCATCACGCGTATTGTTAGGAAAGAGGAACATGCGTCATGGTATTTGTGGAACATTATTATGCATATTTGACAGGCCGTGTGCGACCGGGCCGTGTTATGTTATGATAGATTATATTGGGTTAGGATAGGTTATGTTGGGTTAGGATAGGTTATGTTGGGTTAGGATAGGTTATGTTGGGTTAAGATAGGTTATGTTGGGTAAGGATAGGTTATGTTGAGTTAGGAAAAGTTATGTTGGGTTAGGATAAGTTATATTAGGTAATAGGTTTTGTTAGGTTAGGAAACGTTTTTTCTAATTGTTTCATGGGATCACCAAGTGTTCCAATGATACTGACCGTGGAATTTCCACGGGTCCTACCATGTAAATAATAATACACGGTTGATGCTTACTTGCTTGGTGCGCGTGTTTGTGACGCTCATGAGGATGAATGCTGTATCTGTGATACTAATTTCACCAGCGCACAGGTACATGAATGTTTTAATCGCGAGTACTACTGCAGGATGGATATATTTGCATGTCATCCATATGTTAAGGCTATCGAACCCCAGCAATTTTGACGAGTCGCGTGCACTAGTCTTCTATACTATCATAAGAGCCGTATCCGTCCGTCCGTCCGTCCTTCCTTCCGTCGGTCTGTCTGCCTGTGTGTCAAACTTTTCTAATCGATAGCTTTGATGGCAACAAGAATAAAGCTTAAGAAATACAAGAAATCATTGAATTGCATTATTTTTCTGTAGCAATTAAAATCCCCTTCGCTTGTATTATGGTACCTAGAATAAACAATAGATTTACTTTCGATGTATAATTTTTTACCTTTTTTCTGGTGAGGTTCATTTTGATGCTTTGATATTTTTCACTGATAAAGCAAGAAGAATTTTTTAAAAATGGTACGGCGAAAACTGAGGGTTACATTAGAATTAAGTCGAAACTTTAAGTCTAGACGATTGGAAGACGGCTTGGCACACTTTAATTCAGTCAGTCAAAAGGAGACACTGGTTGACTAGAACTCGTCGGTCGCTAGAGTAGCCGGAAAGAATATTAGGGTTAGAAACGATAGTAATGAAGATGCATTCAAATAATGGTCAGATACGAAAAATGCAAAGATCCGATATTAGTACCTTGCAACAAGAGCCCGTTGAATCCGTAGACCCAGTCGGCTAGTTGAGACAGTCTCCAGACGTATACTATGTGGAAGGAAAAAGGAAAGATAAGGATATTGAATGTTGACATGCAGGCACTGAAAAGGTCAATTAATTAAGTGCAGTTATGTCCAGTTCAGTTCAGTAAGTTGACGTATATTACTCTATACCCACCTACGGAAATGGTGCCCTCAGTGTGTTAACTTTCAGAACAAAGTAATGGATGACGATACAAATTAGTCACGAGGTCAAAATGTCAAGAAGAGTAAAGTAATTCAATAATCAAGATCATGTGTCCTAAAGTTGAGGACAGTCAAGTCGTCCCCCAGCAAAACCAAGTGCAAACAACACTCTTAAACAAGAGAGCTGGGAGAACGAGTAGTGAGACGAGTTCAAGTAACGTGTAAACCTAATTAACAACCAAATACCCCAATTACCGAATCTATACAAACTTTAATGAACAAGGACAATATAAACAAGGAAACAAACTCCAGCGACTCCACAATCGAAGCCCCAGCGAAGGACCATGCGGGATGAAGATGAGTAACCACCAGCGCCACATACGACCGCCCGTCCAGAGAGACGGTCTGACAAACAAGGTAGTACGACAAGACGCCAGGAAGCGTCCGTTACAGTCGATGGCAAGTGACCAAGTATTCCTGAAACAGGCTGAAGAGGTGTTCACACTAGGGGACATTTCGGCCGTGAGGCGCGACTCGTGTAGACGAGGCTCCCTACTGAGGCTCATATTTGTGTGTGTATCCGAAGTTCCCTATTCGCTCTGTTCTAATTCGTGAGGCGCGACGCACGTGAGCCTCGCAGCTCGGTCCCCGGTCAGTGTGTAGTTAGCAGTCATCAGGTGAGGTGTTGCCCTTTGCTCATCGATTATGGCTTACATAACGCTGCCACGAGAAACAAAATTGCTTTTAATTGAAATTTACAAAGCCGATCAATGCATTTGGCAGACCAGAAGCTATGAATATAAGGAGGCTGCTTTCCATTATATTTGAATGAAAATAAACGAGTATAGTATCATTTCATTCAAGCAAATAAAAAAAGAGATTGCGTAGCTTATGATGCAGCAGCAATATTCAGACAGCCTCGTCGATGGCAACCGATCTTTCATAGCAACTGGCAACACACTGATTTTGAGCAGCACGTGCTCCGTGGCACGCTCAATGTCTAGTTTAAACGCGCATGGCTCTTGTGAAGCTCCGCACGAGGCGTCTACACGTGAGCCTGCAGCAAAATGGATACCAGTGTAAACCGGGCTTAACACCTCTCCGAGGAAAGAAGAACAGGGACAAATAATTAAGGGTCCCATTGAACATGTTGGCACCGCGAATACAGCCTGTGGAGATTTTTCCCACAATAGTTTGACCATTAACCTGGCTACCACGTAGTAAAGACCGAAGAATTTCGACATTGAGGTATGGTTTTTGGAATTCTAATTTTCTTCAAATACTTCGAAGAGATAATAGAGGATATTTCATACTCAAATTCCAGTAAAAAAGGCTAACATGGATAGAAACGTGTCCAACTATAAGACAGAAGCAGCAAGATTTCGACAGCGAGAAAGACGCCGAAGACTATCGGACGAACAACGCGAAATGGCAACACGAAGCAATAATGTTCGCCAGCGAGACGCTAGAGCTAACTTGATCTTTGAACGGCGTTTGTCAATTCTGCGGAATTGTTTGCCGGGCTGTGTGCACTATAGGAGCCGCGTCCTTTCTGTCCGTCTGTTCGTCTCACCCACCAGCAGAAATTATGTGATGAGCGTATCTGTGATAAAAACATCATCAACTCCACAATATTCAATGTATTAATCGATCAGATTTGTAGTCGGAATGAATATCTCGTGTATTGTTAGGAAATATTAACGCATGTCTCGTGATTCGTCGAACATTATTATTCATTTTTGACTTGTACAAGGCTGGGTCGCATGGTTTGTGGAACATTATTATATATTTTTGACGGGTCGAGTGCTCTCGTATATATATATATACAGTATATATATTTATATCTAAATATATATATATATATATAGATATGTATAATAGTGTACACGACTCGTAATAAGTGAGGGACTCAATATTGTCTATACACAAGTCTTTCAGATGTGGATCACAAGGAAATGTATCCATCCTAATAGCACCGGCGTTGGAAATATTCTTGAACTTGTGCACGTGTGAAACTCGTATCACAGGTACAATCATTTAGAATCCTTTAAGGGGGACAACTCAACAATTATTAAATTTTGATCCGATTGGTCTAAAATTTTGCCAGTAAATGTATCTCTTAGAAAGAAACACATTTCACTTATGAAAATTTTTTAATTTAAGCCTCAATTTTTTCAACAAATTTGATATATTAGATTTTTAGTTAATTTTTAGGGGTATTTCAAAGGAATAGAAGTCAACGAATTTTTATGCAAGAACAAATTCATATGCAATTTTGAAATCCTCGTAACATTTCCGGCAAACTAAAGGATCCAGACTTTTCAATAAAAAAGAGAGAACCAGGAAAATGGTATAAAACTTTTTTCATTAAAATGTATTCTTGAGACTGTGAAAAGACTCGTAAAAATAGGACGTTTCGAGCCTTCGCTCATCATCAGCAATAGGTACAAATTCGAACAAAAAGTCATCTGTAAAATACAAAAAGAAAACAACTCAAAAAATGCATGACATTACTTATTGACTAGGGATAAAGGAAATGAGCTAAGATGATTATTTAAAACAGGTTTCGTTTTAAAAATGAACAGAGACTCTGAAATCCGCAATTCTGAACACAACTTTGCTCTGGCTATGACTTTGAAGCTATTTTTATTGACTGCTGTGTCGCATTCAAAAGCGTGATTACGGATGGCTGAGTTAGATGGGCTTGCTAAAATGTTTCCCGTCCGGTAGCTCCTACCTTGATGCTCGGCAATCCTACATCCCAGAGTACGGGTAGTCATGACCACATACTCAGATGCACAAAGTGCACAACTATATTTGTATATTAGGGATGCCTGCATCTCAGTAGGAAGTCAGTAGGAATGCGACACAGCAGTCAATAAAAATAGCTTCAAAGTCATAGCCAGGGCAAAGTTGTGTTCAGAATTGCGGATTTTAGAGTCTCTGTTCATTTTTAAAACGAAACCTGTTTTAAATAATCATCTTAGCTCATTTCCTTTATCCCTATTCAATAAGTAATGTCATGCATTTTTTGGGTTGTTTTCTTTTGTATTTTACAGATGACTTTTTGTTCGAATTTGTACCTATTGCTGATGATGAGCGAAGGCTCGAAACGTCCTATTTTTTACGAGTCTTTTCACAGTCTCAAGAATACATTTTAATGAAAAAATTTTTATACCATTTTCCTGGTTCTCTCTTTTCTATTGAAAATTCGAAAACATCGAAATAGCTGCTTCGAACATATAGGATTCAGACTGCTTTACAATGTTTCATTAGAAACTGTAAGCAGCAACACATACTGAAAGAGTTGTCACAAATTTCCTTTGCTCATTATTCTATATTTCAGAACATCGCACAGCATTTTTATAGAACGCGCATATATTGTGATTGCTTCGATGCATAGAAATGTATTTGTGTATGTTTATGTGTTAGGTGTATGTATGTGCGTAGGTATTTATGTGCATGTATATGTGCGTAGGTATTTATGTGCATGTATGTGCGAAGGTATTTATGTGCATGTATGTGTGTACATATTTACATGTATATATGCACATATGTGTGTACTAAACTGACAACTGGCATTTTAACTGAAGATAATTTTTTTCTGTTCACCCACAACTTGTAACATTACCTAACTCGTCAAATCTTTATTATTGTAAAGCATTCACGTAAAAACACTCTACATTTTTCGTGTGCTCATCCATTTATATTTAAATAAAATGCTTATCAACTAATGACCGTTATGTTAAAATTGCTTACTTAGAAATACAAATCTTATAATTTTCGTGGCCCTCATGCTTATATATATGTATATTTATTTTTTTCGTGCTGCCTTAATATGACATTTTTGAACATCTTCCGAAACAAACAATTCAAATATTATTTCCTTGAACCAGGAATTGCGAAGTTTTATATCATGTATACGTAAATTGTCAAAGGTGTTCTCAACCCACAATGAAAATGCATCGTCCATGAAATTGTGTTGTCTCTTATAATTATCATTATGTGTATCGTCAAATGTAGATTACGCAAGATTATGATTACATTGCCCTCAATCAATTCTTTTCGACTAGTGACATGAGTATTAAAATACTCATGTGTGTATATCACCTAAGTGTATTAACTTTAAGATATTTTAAGAACCAATGATGGTATTTTTGTACCATCTCTATTGGAAATCAAGTGTTTTTCTTTTTTCTTTCTTTCCTTCTTTTGCTTTCCTTTTGTTTTCCTTTGATATGGGATTTTCGATCGCTAACTAAACTATACTAAATTTTTTGTTTTCAACTGTGTTTTGAAGAAAGGTACAAATTGGAATATAGGAATCATGTAGTTTGTTAGAAATATTTCAAGGATTTTAAAACTGTCTTTGTTATTCCTAGCATGAAAACTCACTGACTTCTATTCTTTTGAATGTTGAAAATGATGTTTTTTCGTATGAGGCAAAACAATTTCTATGTTGAAGTGTAAAATAATGGAAAATTTTTGTACTTGAATGCTTTTTTCATGTGTATTTAATAATCTGGAGGCATATTTTTCATATTTTCACTGTAAATAGTAAATTACATGAATAAATTGATAAAATGAAAAATAAACAATTAAATTATTGTACATTTATTGAAGAATGGTTGATATTTTATTTGAGGACTGATTCTTCTGAAATAAGCTATTAAAAGTAGTCTTTAAAAAGAAACACTTTCTGTTCCATTCATTTTTTTCGATTTTGGCTTTAGTTTTTCAGAAAATGGGAAATATTTGGATTGTATGTTATTTTATCTGATATTTCAAATGAATACAAATCAATGAGTTTTCATGCTACAGCAAAACCAAAGACACTTTTGGAATCCCTAAAACAAGAATCCCAAAAAGAGCCAGATTTTTTTTCCATTTTGTTTTCTTTTTGAATGGGGTCAACAGTTCTTGATTTATGACACCGTTCAAAAAGAAAACAAAAAGGAAAAGAAAAATCTGGCTCTTTTAGTTTGTTAGCAATGTTTTACGAATTCGTAGAGCCATAAAATTTTAGGGCACAATTGCCAACCACCTAAGGATCCTTATTCAACAAAAAACAAGGCCAATTGGGCACAAAATCCCTGGGGTGCCCCCTTAAAGAACGTGAAAGGGAGACAGACCAACCAAGACTGACCAACCAATCTTATTTTTTTTTCAATACTGAATTGAATATCAATAATTGTAACAACATAGGATAAATTATGCGCGGGAAAAAGCTAAGTCTTTTTATTTGCTTAAGGAGACACTTAGCATTTTTTTAAGGAATAATCATCACTATAAAATAAAAGGTCAGGTGTCTCCATCAATTTATAAATGAATACATTTTTTTATGTGTAATTTCTCCTCTGTTATTACAATGAGACTGTGCTCGCTCTGATGGCCTAATTAATACCATTCGAATAATGTGAAAAACCTAGCGTCTGCTCAAGTTTGTTAATAAGTGAGTAATATTGCCTGTGAATGTAATCTATTGTTCAGAAAATGCAGCTAATCGTGGTAAAAAGGTATGCCAATTTTTTTAAAACTTCTTGGTTGATAATATAAATTTTAATACACAGTTGTTGCTTGCTTCTTCGGTGTGTGCATCTGTGATATTTTCAGAGATGCTTAATGACAGTATCTGTGACACGAGTTTCGCCAGTGCACACGTATGAGAATATTTTAATCGCTGGTAGAATTGAGATGGATTTATTTGTTTGCCATCTGTATCTTTAGACTTTATTAAAGGAAAATATAGAATCCCGTCATTGTTTACGGGTCATGTACACTAGCAGACATATATAATAGTAAAACTTGATTTGTAACATTCTATTGCCAATTTAAAAGTTGTTAGTAACTAAAGAATATAAAAACATATGTATAGGTTGGAACACCTGCAACCATTGACAAATAAAATATTCATCCTACAAATTATGAAAAGGTGGAGTTGGAGTCACAAAATTGTGAACAGGTGCAGACGGTACCAGAGTCTCAAAATTCTCAAGAGGTGGTCGGAGTCGCCAAATTATGAAAAAGGTGGAGTCGGTGTCGCAATTTTATTACTCCTACTCCGAGACCCTGGTCACACCTACCCAGTCTAACCTTTTCGCCGGAGCATGCATGCTCATCGCCGCCCAAGCGATTTTATCGCCGAAGAGGCGGCTATTCTACTTATCGATTCTTATCGCCGCTCAATGTATGCATTTTTATACAAGATTTTGCATAAAAATGTAAAAATAATGATGTGTTCCACCGGTCAAGGGATTTTATCGCCGAAGAGGCGGCTATTCTACTTATCGATTCATATCGCCGCTCAATGTATAAATTTGTATGCAACATTTTGCATAAAAATGCATATAAATCAAACTGCAAGTGCGACCGCGCGGCTTCAATTTTTACTTTCATTTCACAATATTGCACATACTTTGATTGCTTATGTGAACAACATTTACAAACTATTTACAAGTTTTGAAACGTGTCAATAGCTTTCTCATGTCTCTGAGAGTATTTTGTTCTTTTCTTTCCCGTTTTTTTCGTTTATGATCTTTTTGGAAAAATTAATTTCGGAAATGCAGTCAGATAATTTTAACGTAAAACATATCGTAATTGGAAATCCTCAAATTGCGATGAAGCTATTCGTTCGCCTGTTCAAAAGTTGAAGTACTCTAAACTTCCAAATTCGAATTTAAATCTTGAGGTATACGAGTTGAGTGACACTGCATTACAAGTTTTTAATCTTCAAATCACGCGAAGTATTGAATCCTTTTATACAAGTGTATACACGCAATACTCGATGCTTAGGAATTTAACTTCATTATCTGAACATTTGTGAGGTGGTAGGTCGTCTAGTTTTAACACGGGCCGATTTGGTTATCTGAGAAAATTTGCATTTATCTAAAGCTATTCAACTATTTAAAATGTTTTTGATTACTATCTGCAGATTGCTATAAAATATATGTATGTATAAATATATTCATCATATATAAACATTTATTTATGTATGCCATTGAAATCCGAAAGTGTTTTTTTGCAAACGTTCACATTCAAAAGTTATATTCTGAATTGTTAAATAGGCTGCTTCCAAGTTCAGACACATGAGAAAAATTAAAATAAGGAACACATGATGAAAGTTTGCCTAAATCAAGAACAAGAATGTCACAGAGTTTATTCGTGCTACGTTTCTTAAATAAGGTAAAAAATCCAACCTGGGGTTTCCATTTCAGCTTTGCGTTTACGTATTAAAAAATAGTCAAGTTTTTAGGATAATAGTTCACAATGCTCCTTTTGAAATGTCTGTTTCGCCGTGCTATTAGAACTTGACTTGAAATCAAGTAAACTTGATTCAATCAGAAAGTTTAGAAGTATGTTGGCAGGTATTAATCTTATTTTTGCAGTGCATTTACCATGACTCAGCGTCGTGGAAATGTATACATAACCGTACTTAGTAATTTTGTTTACAAGGAATGTCCGAAATCAAGTTCAATAATACATAAAAATACATTCTTCTAAGTTATTTTACTGTACCTATGATTCAAATATAAAACTACTGGAATTGCAAGCTATCTACGGACGATTCTATTGGCAGCTCTGATTGAGTCTTGTTTTGATATTTTCGAAGGTTGGCACTTGTGAAAATTGGCGCAAAGGCGGGTTACATTTAATCCGATACTGTCGGCCCTCAATTTCAAGTTCAAGTTCGTTTGGCTCTTGCGATTGATGTTGGTAGTCTGTGGTTAGGTAACATTTGAGCGTAAATAATATCGAAAGATAGAAATGTGTCTTTCAGTTGAATCGTGACATTTTTGCTGAAATAACAGGTGCAGTGCCCAAAAAACCAAGTGCTTCTGTAAGCAAATGTGTTGTGATTCACAGCCTGCCATTAACTTTACATTTAAAATGATGAGACAGTGGTGTACTAGTAGGCAGGCTGAATAATGAAAGGCAATGTTTTGAATTCTGTGTTATGTAAGCGTTGTTCAAATAAATAGGACTTCCCCTGCATTTGGAAAAACCAAGTAAAATTAAAATTGAAGTTTTATGGTGTTATTTGTCAATATATGTGGATAAATTATTCAAATTTTAAGAAATTTTGGATGTGCAAGTAACTAAACATACAGTGTTAAAAACATGTATCAAGCAACATTTCAGATGACTAAATTTACTCATGTAATACAGAAACCTAAATTGTGCTTGTTTTGTGAGAAGTTACTTCTTTAGATTTGAATTTTTATTGCATAAAACAATTTGATACCTATCATTTACACACATTTGTTTTTTTTTGCCATTTTTGCTCAGTGTGAGCTTCTTTGCCTGGGATCTGAGTAGTATTATGTCAGGTAGTTAACAATGAAGCCACTTGAGGAAAACAATATTGTAAAAATCTATGAAAATGGTAATTAATCAATTGGTTGTTTTTTTGAATAGCTTTTATCACACATTTGGGGCATAGCCCTTTTAAATTTTCTTTATTTTGTGCCTTACTGCGTCACTTTTGGTTTGATAATATTATAACTTTATTAAAAAATTTATGTTTTGTTAGGAAATCTTTTTAAACTGTATCATTGTAAAATCTTTAAAATATTTAAAAAAAGTCTAGGCCCTATCTGAAAACTCAAACAATGGGTGAATAAATTTCTCAATTGAGGGGCAATAATCTTGCTATTTAATTGATAATACGTTGTGTTAAAAAATAATTGTTAAAAACAGTGACTGAGGATCATATCAAAGAAATATTTTAGATTTTTATAATTTTAATTGATGTGTAATAAGTCTTGATTTGTTGATCATTTTTAGAGCTTGAGTGCAAATTTTTTGTACAGGCTCACAATATAATTCTTTTTCTGTCAAATAATAGTAATTATTTTCTACAGAAGCTGACACCTATTGCATATCAAAATGTTTCCCAATTAAATTAATATTCATATTGTGAATATACATTTCTTTGAGAGAAATATGCATGTCAAGTACTTACATGGTTAAGCCGTATTTCTTAGTGTGTAGAATCTTTTGATGATGTGATATGTGTAAAAATTCTTCTCTAAGTGCAAGAGATCTTAATTAAAACCAGCTGATTGTATTGTAAGCTACAAAGTAACATATTTCTCTCATATTATTGCATTATATTTGTGTGATTTTATGTTGAAAAAGTAGGGTATTTGTGAAGGAGAGGACAACAAACAATTTTCCAATTTTTGGTGTTTGATTATTGGTTATTAGATTGATAAAAACAATTTTTCTTCTATCCATATTCTGTCATGGCTTCACAGCCAGAAGAAGAAAAATGCATATTGCTGTTTTGCTGCTTTAAATGTCAAACCTGCCACACTGAGTCCTTTCATTGCATGAACTTTGAAAAAAAGCCTGATGAACATTCTTTATATTTGAAAACATAACATCTGTGTCAACCTGTGCCATGATCTATGTTGCAGATTAAACCAAGCGCAGTGATGTCTTTGATTAAAAAGAAATTTTCAATGCTTACATTTAGTGATATTCAAATAGGGTGGTGCCATCAAGCTGGCTTATATAATAGAAAATTTTTTTGCAGCTGGCCTTCAAAAAATTCAGAGTTGAAAATAAGAGACTGTGTAGCATCATCATCACACTGGAGAACTTATGTGGTCACAAACATCATAGCAACTACAAGTAAGTGTAAAGTTACTTTGTCACTAAATATTATTTGGCAAATAATCTAGCTTTTACTCCTCAGGGGATGAAACTATTGTTTTTATGGGAAGTAGTTCCCTCTGTGGCAGAATATAAGGGCTAGGGCTGATGGTTTGGTATCCCTTTATTTTGTTGAAATGTATATTTTTTGTTTTGTTAAAGACTAATTTTTGTCTCACTGCTATCATTTTGTTCAGCGCTTCCTAGGTTCTCCTTGAACTGTTATCTTGTTTGAACTTTCTTCCTGAAAAGCTGTTTGTATGTGCGGAGAAAGCTATGAGGGAAAACACTGGTGCATAGATTCTCCGTGAACATGTTCATGTGTCTATGCCTGATGGCCCCTTTTCTATGCCTTTCTTGGGAACACCTTTGTTGTGGGGTTATGTGGGCTTTAACTTGTATAGTTATAATGATATTGATCTATTTCATGATCTTTTATGATAATTATATGTCATTTAAATCATTATTATATAAGTTGTGGCTGTGCAATATTCATGATTTGCAGCAGTGTTTCAAATATATATATTTTTTTGTTTAGTGAAGATTTTCCATCTCTATCATGTGTTAGACATCCTGTAATTAGTTAAAACATTTAAATATGTATAGATTAGTAGTTTGCTTCAAATTTTTGTTTCCACAGATACTGTTTTCTAATAGAGCAACTGTTCTGAGATATAGGTATATTTTACTTATAAGATTGGATTTACAATAATACTTGTACATGTATACTAATTAGCATTAATACCTTGGCCCATGAGAATAAATTTTAATTTGTTTGCTCTACTCTGTGTCACTTTGTGCTCTTCATCAATTGGCGAAACAATTTTAATATTCTTAATCAATATTTACTGTCTTTCTATTCATCTGTAAGCTTGTAGCAGGAGGGGTTATGCTGTTCATCTTTACTGAACTTTCTCATTTTTTCTAGTGTATAGCTGAATTTCTGTTTTAGTTTTATTACGTTTTTTCTCATACATTATTCTCTCACAACCTTCTAGATTCACGAGCCAGATGTGGGGAAAAAGGATACCTATGAGCATATCCTTCTTCAGCCACCAAAGATGATTCTGCGCGCAGCACTATCTAAACACAGGTTCCATCGTTTCAAGTTTCATCACTGGTGCAAAGTTGCAATCCTCCCAGTTCATCACGGTGAGATATCCTCTATACAGTACGATACCATTTCCCTGACTTTCCTCATTCACATTAACATTGAATTGTATGCTAACTTTCTAATTATCATAACCTTTCTTCAATCTTCATGACATCGGAAGGCTGCATTTGTATTATAACTACTTCTCTGGTCTTGACATTGAATAAATATGTATTCCACTTGTTTAACCATAATCACTTTGGAATTCAGGGCAGTTAGATATATCATACAGTAGTTGAAGAAGTTTTTTATCTACAGGAATGAATGCTCTTCCACTGAAGTGATGGGCAAGCGACACAAAGTAGCAAGTAATGTCAACGATCTACAAACTGGGCTGAAGCGCATCAGCAATCAACAAGAAAGATTTGCAGATATACTGTCAGAGAAATACAAGAAGTTGAAGCATTGGTCGAGGTGAGAAAGCGCCAACCTCAAGCAGCGAGCCCTTACCTGGACCAGCCAAGACAGTGGAAGAACTGGATGTTCTTTTGAAGCAACTTGAACTAGTAAGTTAAATAGAATAATTTTTGTTTCTTACATAGATGATGCTGTTCTTAAGTCCCTGCAATAATTATTTATGTGAAGGTAACTATATTTTATATAAAAGTTAGATCTAAGCAGTAATAATGAATTATTTTTGTATATTTTTTTTAGTTTGGATGAGTTACAGTGTGAGAATATCCATTTCTTAGAATGAATGGAGCATTGTAAACATCATAAGAAATATCTAAGATAAATTGTTCTTGGAAGTTTTTACTAAATTATTACCTTCAAGAAACGGTTTATAATGTAAGGGCAAACAGAGGCATTTCACATGAAGGCCCATAACCTTGCAAAACCTTGCAACAAATTTGAGAGCAGGAAATATTAAGCTTCAATAGGAAATGTACCAATATTGAATTAAACAAATACACCAATGATGCATTCAGGTAGTTATTTTCTAAATTTGTCTATGGTCACGAGACTATTGTGCAAGTCACGGTAAGTGTGAATATGAAGCTTGTGCTAAAACCTAGGTAAAATATGAATCTAATGAAAAATATTTTTTTTTGCAGCCGGTAGCTCTCAAAGGCCATGTACGAGTAAGCGTTTCAGAGTCCAGAGACGTATATTGAAGCGCCTGTTCACCAGAGAACTGGTGATGCAGTTCAGCTTCTCAGGACTTGGTGGTCATCGGATGCAGCAGTCGAAAATTGCCTTCAAGGACCACACTGCAATGCACATTATTCATGGTAAGCAGTTATTACTGAGAAATGTTCTTACCCTCCCTGATAATCTTGTTTTTATCTAGATTACTAACCTATTCAAATAAAGCTCTGCAAGATAAAAAAAATTGAACTAGTGCATCAAAAATAGGTAGTTCTTTTTAGTATTGATCTATTTTCCTCTTCCTTGCTGATCATCTTGTGAAATCAGCTGTGAAAGCCATAAATTCTGTGTAGCACATAAAGAACTGAAACTTAAAAAGATAGACACTACTTTATTCATTACGTGATGATCAACTAGAACATCTAGATTTATTGTGTTTTGCTATTGTTACATTTCCTTTTTAATGCAAAGCCAGTCACTCACAGATCATACATTTTTCTGCTGAATTATACCCTAACAATTTTAAAATAATTGTACCAATGGGAAGTAGCATTCCCAGAATAAAAATTTAAGCCTGAGCTTGAAATTTGGCTCTCTACTGGTTGAAATAGTATGATTTTTATTTTGTTAACGACAGCTAGTCATTTTTTCAGTCATACCCTTGTCTTCAGCACCTACTTGTTCCATCATGAACTTCTATAGTGTTTGAACTTCCTGACTTGCTGTTTCTATGCGCATGCAGTATGTGCTGTGTGGGAACGCACTTTGGCTTAGATTCATTTTGTACACAGTCCATTCTAGATGATCTTTTCATTATTCCTCTCTTTGGATCACCGTTTTCTTAGTTAGGGAAGCTTAAACTAACTCATAATATAATATCTGCTATATTATCTATTTTGTCTCAATTGCGATAGAACATTAATAAACTTGCCATTCAAAATAGTGATCATTGATATAAACATTAGTAAATCATTCTTTAGTCTACAACTCGTGTGTAATATCTGCTTATTCACTATTGTATTGGTACAACTTTATCAATCACGGAACTAAGTTGTTCTCATATTTTGTAGAAGTGTTGGCAGCCGGTGGGTTCACTAACCACAAAGGAATCGCAGTGGCCACGCAACGAGGTCTGCGTGAATCGGTGGATTGAGATGGAAATAGCCATCACCGTGGAACAGGTGCTACAGAGGCTGCAGGAATAGCAGCCACCACCAATTTCAGCACCATCACCACAACCGTATCAACTGACACTGTCCCCTCACCGAGCATCACTTATGCAGCTGAGCAAGTGCCTTCGTCGGATCTAATTGTGGAATCAGACACAGAAAATAAGTGTGTAATGTTGCGTTTACACCAATGAATGTGGCTTAAATTTCGACGTTCTGGGTAGGTTTGTCCCCTCAGGGTGATTCTATTGTATATATGGGAAGTAGCCCTCCCAGGGGGACATTGTGAGTGCCCTGTGTGAAACCATACTTTAGGCATAAAGTCCCGAGATAATTCTCTTTACTAAATGGTGCTTGGAATATTCCTGTTTTGGGGACTCCTGCTGTGATTACTGAAACTCATAGTCTCATACTATGATATATAATGAAAATATAAAATTATTCAAAAGATTATGCTCCAGGGGACAAAGTTAGGGCCCAAACTGATGGTGGGTAGGCCTCTTTTTTGTTTAATTAAATATATGCGTTTATTTGTTGAAGGACCACCCTTTGTAACGCGTTAACTGCGATGGGTTAAAATGAAGTTCAATATTCAATTCAAATTTAAAGTAAATTGTAGTAATCAACTTTAAAAACGGCAAACAAAAACTGGATCTGGCTTTTATTTAGCTTTCATTAAGTATTTATAAGTTCTCTGTGATGCTATTTTTATACATCGGTGAAAACTTGATTTCAGTGTGTAATAGATGACCTAATATAAAATATGTGATGATATTGATTTATTTAAACCTGTTAATTTCAAGAGTCAATTAATAATGTATAATTATGCAATGTTATCGCCGCCTTTCTCTATATTAAACTTATTTATCCATTCGAGGCAGCGATAACTTCGAATGGAGGGGATATGCTTCATTATAGCTAAAAATACTCACGGTACACATAAGAAATACATGTATTTACGTCTGTATACCGTGCTATGAAAATGCATACTGTATACAATATTATGTATACATATGCATTTCATCAGCCGTCTGTCATGCAACTTTATGCACATTTATGCTTTCGAGGCGGCGATAACGTCAAATGAAAGGGAATGCTTCATAATAGCTGAATATACTCACGGGACGCACGAATTTTAATAATGGTGCACAGAAATACACGTATTTACGTCTGTGTACCGTGCTATGAAAATGCATATTGTTTACAATATTATGCATACTTATGCATTTCATCAGTCGCATGTCATCCAACTTTATGCACAATTATGCTTTCGAGGCGGCGATAATTATCGCGGCAAAAGAGGTCTTTGGCGACGGTAAAGTCGGCGATATATCGCCGCCTTGGTGATGATAATCATGCATAAATAAGCATACGACTCGGCGAACCTTGTGCATACTTTTCGAAGAGGCGGCGAAAAAGTTAGACTGGGTATATGAGGCAACGGATATTGGAATTAAAATGCGGCTAGAGGAAATATGAAGGACCATTTAACGATTTTTGAGGCATAAATGCATGGTGTTAGTGCAAACCTTTTAGATTGTTTTTTATTAGAAAAGAGCAATATGATGTGCCAAAATTGGCTGTGTAAATATGAATGAATGCTATCGGGACCAGCAAGTGTGTGTTAGAAGTCTTATCTTTCAACTATTAATTCGTCAACATATTAGTCAACATTTAGGGTTTTCTAATAGAACAAGTGGTCCATTTGGTCCCTGCCAATTCACTACTAAAAACCTCTGCTATAGTTCCAAACGTCCCTTCAACATTTTTTAATCGTCCCTTCGTCCCTTCATTTTTTACTCGTCCCTTCAACATCGACTGTAACGGACGCTTCCTGGCGTCTGGTCGTACTACCTTGTTTGTCAGACCTTATTTGTTTCACAAATAACGAAAAGAAACTTTGCATTTAAAAATCACTCTATGTGTTTATTAAATATCATTTTGAAAGTGATTGCTATGCCATCAGGTAATTCATCTCCCCCTACTTCATTGCTAAGTGCGTGTATTCAGGAATTTTTCTATGGATGCGTGTATTACTTTTCGCTGCTTTCGCGAAAGATCAGATGTTTTAACGGTTTTCTGTCCGCATTTTTAAATTTGTTTTAAACGTTACCGAAATAACTCTCTGGCATTTTGGATTTGCGACTTAATTTTATGTATAATCCTATTTGCGTGTTTTCTTCTTTGTTCATTCAGCACTGTTGATGGAATTAATTTATTTCAAAACGTGTGCTCGTAAACATGTTTATGAAGGCTTTGGTTCATCTCTGAAAAGAGATCGAAATTGACCACGAATCGTTTAATTAGTTCGTATCTAATTCCAGTGTTTGAAGGCAAATAATTATTAATTTCACTCTATTTACTAATCACACCGCTAAGGACTCAAAATGGTTTCCTGACAGACAGAAACTAAAATTTATTCGTAAGGAATATTTATTACAAACCTGCACTCACGTTAGCGTAACTGATATTGTTCCTTACTCAGTAATGAAAAATTTGACGGTCAAACGGTTTTATAAGTTCTTTCCCAGAGAAGCGCGAAAAGAATTGTGAGGACCATTTCGGTCTAGGATGGGCAATAAATTTCTTCCTAAGTCGATTGCAGCTGATAAATTTCGCCTCCAATTCCATTGTGGAAAAAAAAATCGAAGACTCATCCAAGTCTTTAGGCAATTTCATATACGCTGAATGGAATCTGATACACGGTAGTGATCACTGGTAAATCGGTTTAAGAGCGTATTGGCATGAGGTATAATTTTTCTGATGCACAAAAAATTATTGAACCCTGAAAGAACAACAACACTAATAATAAAAGGAGTGTTCCTTTGATATTGCACAACTGATATTGTTGCTACTACTATTTCAGGTAGATATCTGACAATTAGCTGTAAAGCTGGGTAAAAATGCCAATGCTAGGCTCAGTGGGAGAATTCAATCCTTTAGAGGAAGAATTCCCAGAATATGAAGTCAGGCTAAACTGCTTCCTTACTATTAATAAAGTAGAAGATTCAAATAAAGCTAAAACATTTATTGCTCTGGTGGGTCCTAAAATTGTTAGGTTAGCCAAAGACCTACTCTCACCTAAAAGACTTTTAGATGCTACCTATGAGGAGATCATGGAAGCGTTAAGACGGCATTTTAAGCCGACACGCAACCAGATCTTTGAAAGGTTTAGGTTCCATAAGCGGAACCAGAAAGAAGGGGAGAGCATTGCTGATTTAGTGGCCAGCTTAAAGGCCCTTTCAGACACCTGTAATTTCAAACAGGAAGTTCTGGAAGAAACTCTGCTAGATAGGTTAATACTGGGTGTGGCCAGTAATGATGTTCAAAATTGTTTGCTTAATGAAAATGACCTCACATGGAAAAAAGCCGTGGATCTGGGAAGTGCCAAAGAACCTCAACTGAGGGAGACGGTTGTGTTAAGGCCTGAACAACAAATTTTTTTTACTGGAGATGTGTAAAATGATTAAGACTAATTTGGGTACGCTGATTTCAAAAATCATAACCGTTTTGCTGTATCACGTCAGGATTTTCAGTTACAGAAATACTTTTCTTTCTGTTTTCAGTGTCGTCACTGAACGTGATACAGCAAAACGGTTATGATTTTTGAAATAAGCGTACCCGAATTAGTCTATATCAGTTTACACATCTCCAGTAAAAAAAAATTTTTGAAACTTTTTATTTTCAAAAAGTCATTTAAAGTCATTGCTGAAGTAATTTTATTTCTTACACACGTAAAAGATAGTTTGTGTTTGAGTAAGACTAATTTGGGTACGCTGATTTCAAAAATCATAACCGTTTTGCTGTATCACGTTCAGTGACGACACTGAAAGCAGAAAGAAAAGTATTTCTGTAACTGAAAATCCTGACGTGATACAGCAAAACAGTTATGATTTTTGAAATCAGCGTACCCGAATTAGTCTATATCAATTTACACATCTCCAGTAAAAATTTTTTTTTGAAATTTGTTCAAATTTCAAAATGAAATCCTTTTGAAATTTATTTTGAAATTAGTTGAAATGAAATATATATATATATATATATATTTCATTTCAACAAATTTCAAAACAAATTTCAAAAGGATTTCATTTCAACTTAATAAAACGTGAATCATTAATTAATTATTCACGTTTTATTAAGTTGAAATGAAATCCTTTTAAGTGCCAACTTTAGTGCGTTCTGACAGTTACGAAAGCCATGAAAGTCACGCCTAAATTTGAAAGTCTATTATAACAATTAAGAAAAAATTATCTATCAGGCAGTGGCGCAAGAATATAGTACATAACAAAATCAGTTTTATTTTACGGATCAGTTGATTGGTGAGTACGACTTCAACACCTGAGACAATTTTGATCCACTTCAAGCTTGTTTTCCACAATAAAATTACTGGTCATAGTGTTACACAAAACCAAGTTTACAACTTTACATTTAACCGGAAGGATTTTTGCTCAGAAACAACATACCCAATGCATCCACTAACCGGATAAAAATCGGCGCAGTGTTACTACAGCGTTTGTGAGGTTTACTGCAGTTAAGGAGTGATTGCGTGGTGTAGTAGACGAGACGTTCCTTTTTGGCTTATATCAGGAAATGCTGGAGCGATTTCCTGAGCAACCCTAACTGCGCTGGAACGTTAGTGGCCACCACTCTATTATCGTCCAAAAAATACGTGTAGAGTCGAGGCTTACTGGATTGAACTTCTCATTCGAGATTACTAAATTTCACGGCAGCAATTTTCAGAGTTTATTATCAATATATTATGTTAAAAATCTCAGTTCGTTGAATACATAAAAAATTATACTACAGCTCACATTTCTTGGCCTAATAACTTACCTCATTAATTATTTCAATTTAGCATCAATGGATTTCTTATTTTTCTTAAATCAAGCACTGTCCGATTCGGCTGGTTTCCAAGGGAAATCCTTTGTGGTATCAACCTCGAAGTAACGTTTGACTGTTATTGCCGGGTTAGCAATGGTTAGGTAGAAGGAGTTTATATTGAAGTTAGCTGAGATAGCAGAGTGAATTAGAATGGGTTAGGTTATGATAAGTTAGTTAAGATTTAATTGGGAAAACCGGTTAAGACGGGTTTTATTTATTGAGCTCTTTCTTTTTATGCTTTGGCTAATTTTATTCGAAAGTTGATAGGAGTAAATGAGCCTCCAACGGTATCATAATGCATCGTCAATACGGGATCAAATGTCGTAGCTCAAAATAGGTCAGCTTATAGAATGATGATTTATTGAAAATAAGGTATGCTTCTATACACCAGGTTAGCGCAAAACAATAGATGAGGTCAGGAAATGCTCAATTATTGTGCAAAAAACTAACTGCAATGGTTTTCAAGATCCTTCCAAGGCAAAAATTACTACCGGACGCACACTTTTTTGCTAAAATGTTAAATCTATGTGAAATATTAACCCCTCCATGTAGTTATTTATTTCTTTATTAGCTCATTTTTTTATGTTGTGTACATATTTCCTGTAGCATGCCAATTTTATGGGGACGTGTTCGCCACTATTCTATAAAATAAAAAAACCCCTTCGCTGGAGGCTTGCAGTAAACATCAACGTTCACGGAAAACATTACTCCTAGCAGTGTGAAACAAAATTAATAGCTACTTCGAAAACAGTAACATTTTGTTTTATAAATCTGCACTGTTTTGGAAATTTTCCAGATAAGCCCCGCCTATAGTGCAACACATTAGTTCACCCACTTGTAACTTTCGAAATAATACACCCAGAGACTTCAAATTACTCTAAAACAAAAGAATGTTTTAATCTTCGAAAGTAATTTCAAGTCGATAGGTGCATTATCTCGAAAGAACAAATGGGTGAAATTATGTGTTTCATTAGTGGTGGGGCTTATCTGAAAAAGATCCGTTTCTGGAAGAGATTGTGTAGTAAGCAGCAAAGAACTCGGCTCCTCTGTGTTAATTGTACAAATATGGTCAATTATTTTGAGAAAACACTTTATTTCATGACTCGTTTTCAGAATATACTTATGCCGAATCGTGAACGGACCAATAATGGTAAAAAATTACTTAGAAGCGAAGTTAAAAAAAATTACGTCCATTTTCTGATAAATTTAACAATTTTGTTTTTCCTAAAACGAGAAAACATATTTGTGCTGGTGTAAAAGCTGATACGGGCATTGGAACTGCTGAATTAAACGTTTGCAGATCTGTGAGTGGCATGTTTATTTTCAATTATTTTGTTGAATAATTTGTTGTTTCAATTTTTAAACAATGTTACTTTCCCCAGATTTATAAAAAGGTGATTTCGGCAGAAATGAGGAAAATCATCATTCTTCTGCTTCAGAGTGGTCTATCAAAATAGGGAATCGTTGCCAAACAGCTTGCATCATAGTCACTTGTCTACAGATTGATAAAACAATTCAACAAGATGAAATTCATCGGGGCGAAGATAGCACCTGGCAGGAAAAGTTTTACGTCAGTTCATCAAGATTGGGCTTCTGTGCGCTACTCGTTACGGGGAAGGACTGCCAGCAATCAGACTTTGCGCTAGAATTGGAAGAGACGTCCATACCCCAGCTCGAACTGTTCGACGTCGACTCTTCGACAACGGACTTGCTTCAAGGAGAGCTGCGAATAAACCTCTTTTGACGCGTAGAACACCAGAAATCGGCTCAATTTTTGCAGGAAGCACCAGCATTGAACTGCTGAAAAAAGGGGCAAAGTTATTTTCTCCGATGAACCTCCGATCTTCCTTTCTGCCACCTTCGGAAAAAGCCTCGTTCGACGAAGAAAAGGCGAGAGATTTAACAAGGAGTGTGTTGTTTCAACTGTCGAACATCCTGCCACTATTCACGTCTGGAGTTGCTTTTCACGTAAGGGAACTGGAGCAGTGACGGTTTTACCCAAAAACACAGCAATAAATTCGGTGTGGTACTTCAAAGTCCTGAAAGATCGTGCCCTTTCAACGATAGCTGGCCAGTTTCCGACAAAAGAGTGGTTTACCAACATGATGACGCTCTCTGTCATAATGAAAGAGTGGTTTGAAAAGTTCCTTGATTACAATGGAGGGAAGATTTTGGGTCCTCGGCTTGGAAATTCGGCTGATCTGAATCCGATCAAAAATTTTAGGTCGATCATCAAAAGTCGACTGAAGAAGAAGTCAACTAATTTAGCGCAACTTAGAACCTTATATATCAGTAGAGTAGAGGTATTGGATCGTAATGTAATTGATAAATTAGTAAGTAGCATGTCAAAGCGTATCAGAAGAGTTTTGAAGAAACGTGGTCAATATTGCAAAAAAATGAGAATAATAATTTTCCAGTTGTGCATGTTACTAAAAATTGTTTGTGGGCAATTCATGTTTTTATTTTTCTTCTGTAATGCTTTCCGAAGGCAACCAATTGAAAACTAGGTAAGACTACACCTTGGTTAGATGAGAAAACAGAAAATTCACTTTTCCCAAAATCATTGGCCACACTTGTACATAGCTGATGTTGCGTGGGCGAATTTTTCATGTTTCTCGATCGAGTGAGCAAAAAGCATGAATGATCTCAGGTGAAAAGAGCGGTCAGGGCGGGGTTTGCAATATTTTAACGATATCGTCGCGGTACATCCAGCACTGAAAGTTCTTCTATTGACTCGGGGACCTAAAGCATTATTTTTTTCATTTTAATCCTTACTCTTTCAAAACTTTAGGCACTCAGAGCCTGGCAACCCGGCGGTGTTGCCAGGAACTTTTTTAGGCAAAAAAAGAAGTTTGAAATTGAAATAGAAAACTAGCACAAATGATAACCAAGTCGACAGGTAAAGTTTAAGGGCTTGCTGTTGCTATAGCTCAAGAAGTATTAAGCATTCGAAAATCCAGCTTGTGATCTTTTACTAACTGATGGCAGGCCCTTGCCCTAGCTTATTTGTGTATTCTTGAATTCATAGTGTTCAATTTTCCAATGTTCTCCGCGCACAATGTTGAGCCCCCACAGCTTCTTTGTTTCTTTCAATCGCAGTTCGCTGTTGCATGTTATCCGAGCAGTCTCCTCTTTTGTTTCTCTCTCCGTCGTTGAAATAGCCGCAATAATTTATTGTAAACTTAATCTTTCTTGTTAAGGCTTCATACTGAGAAATGCTAAAAATATTTGAATCTCTGTCGTGAAATCATATAAATACATTATTGGATAAAAAACGAATACTTATTAGTTGTGACCAGATGAATCAACTACACATCAAAATTTCATACAAACAACAGAGGCCAAAAATGTGAAGTACATGAGGTAAATTGTGATCGCAAAAATTTGCCAAAGAAAAGCGCAAATATACCATTAATTATGTAGTAAATTCCATTTCCAGTGTAAGTGCTTTTCATGTTTTCCTCGGTCCGGACCAGTCATGGCACACGGTAAGTCGCCCGATACATCGTCATGAGGGATCAAAACGCACAGGTTGTTATTCTTCAGCATGTTGTCTCCGACAGAAACTGTTCCTGAAACTAGAACGCTATATTGATAATCGCAAAATATCTATACACAATGAACGAAAATTCAACATGCGTAGTCGATACACTGATTATATAATATATATATATATATATATATATATATATATATAAAGTCCATAAATTATCTGCGTCTTTCACTAATTTTCAAAATTACAGACGGCAATTTCCCTCACTGAAGTACCTGAACCTTCAATAGTTCTAGTCTAACCTTGTCTAGGAGCACTGCTGCACTATTTGGCCCCTCAAATGTTCGCAAGGGTGTGTTAATCTTGTTTCCAGCACGGTGCCTCCCATGTTTTTCGACTCTTTTTTTCATAAAATTACGTCCGTATTCCGTCACTCTTTGCTGCAAGAGGCTTTTTTGAAAATCTGTCAATTTTTCATTCACCTTGTCGAAATCTACCTCCGCAATAAAAAAGAACTGAAATGCTTTCGGGCAGGTGGCTTTCTATTCTGAAAAAAAAAGATTGTAACAAAATTCAGACTTCAAGAAAAATCGCAGATTTTAGAATGGCTTTCACCTAAATTATCTTTAAATGCGCTTGTTGGCAGGACCTATCTCAACAAGTTGATAAGGAAATTTTCTTTTACGAACTGGAACAGCTTCCAAGATTTCGCTTCTGAAGCTGAAAAAATCAGCGGAGGTAAAACAAAGAAAAACTGTTCATTCTTAAGATTTCATCATCGAGTACAGATTTCAATCATAAGACGATTTATTTTAAATATAAAAGGAGACGTAAAAAATGATAACTTCCAGTGATATGCCTCTGAGTGTGTCAGTTATTTCTGAATTGATTATTTTCCGAAAGGGGAAAAATCACTCTCCATATTTGTTTCGAACAATAAGTAAATAAAATCGTTGCCTGAGAACAACAAATGACGGGTAAAGGATCATTTCAGATTTCAATGACTTTCATCATCGGAACTAGACTCACGCCATAAGTTTCATCAGACATTTACGTTTCCTGCGAGCATTCAATTGGTACAAAATAAAAACGGCTCCTTCCCTGCAATGAAAATTCACTCGGTTATTTTTATAGAAGTATTTAAAAATGAACATTTTAGCCCTGATGCAGATTGAGCTCATTTCGTATGAGTGTTACATGAAATAATAATTGATTCCTATGAGACAATTTATTGCAATTTCTGAGAATAGTCACTAATTTTACATTCTAAAGTTTCAAGCAAAGTACAGTATAAGTTTTAAATCCACTTCGTAGACAGAAAACGGATGACTTAGAACCGGTGACTGAGTTTCATGACGCCATTCTAGAGTTTGGAAAAGTCACTCTAAACTTGGTCATGGGGTATGAGTGCAGTTGAACATTGTATTTTACCAAATATTTATTAGCGTAAAATGTCGAGATACTCCTGTTATTATAAAATGCTTAAGTTTGCATAATCAAAGTCTCGTAGTATCATCATCATCACTGGCTAGAGTACCACTGAAACTACAGGAGCACGAAGCATAGCTCTGCATTACTGGTAGTGCATCCTGTACTGGGCGAAGTCAGACGCTCAACTTTTCAGAATAAAAAAACCTCTTAGTAAAATTCATTCTAAACATTGTTACTTCATTCGTAAAACTTGATGCAAACATTTCAGATTCTTTTAAGCAAAATTGTATTAAAATGTGCCCAAAAATTACACAAAAAGTTTTGATACGATGGTAAAATCTAAAGTTTTTTTAGATCTAAAATACACAAGCTGGTCATTCCACTCATTCTAACTTCTTTCCATATTGGACATGAACAGAAATATTTTACATAATTTTTTGCTATTATGCAAGAAGTTCCACCCATTTGGAGTGTGCTTGTTGTTCTTAATAAGCTGATCTGGATCGTATTAGAATACTCTAAAACAGAAAAACAGAAGATTTAAATTTACTCAGTCCTCATTCTTGCATGATATAAAACCAATTTGATTTACCAAAGTAACAATTAATTACACCACTATTTCTCAAATCTTTCACTCATTTCGTAAACATCAAGTAAATTTATTAAGTCTGTTGAAGTGCAACTAATCAAAACAATAAATTCGTTGCTTTATTTTCGTGTGTTTTCTTCCATACCTCATCACCGGCCATTCTTGATGTATTCAAACTATAGATCACACTATTTTCATCATATTGTTTCTTCCAGCACCAATTATTCCGATGAGCTGTTTTCAGAATTATCATTCAAAAAATCACCTTTCACAATACAATCTAATAGGTGCATTATGTTGAAGAATTATCCCAAGCAAACTAATGAAATTCAATCAACATTTGAATGCAACTTGGCATTTTTAAAATTATAAAACAAAATCACTTCTTCTATTGCATTCTGGTAAAACTGTGTAAGATTAAAAAAAAATATCACCGTACTCTGATATGACTGTACAGTAAAATTTAGGTTAAGAAAAGTTCTTATAACGTAAGATCAGTTTTGGTGTAAAAATGTACTGATTCTGAATCTGACCTTTACTCCTCCAGATTAGGTCCCACTTTCTTTAACCATGAAACATATTTTATTATTATTGGTTATGAATTAAAGACACACATCTATTAGTTCAAATATTTCTCTTTCTAAGCCTCCTTCTAGAGCATGATCTTCTCTTTCTATATTCCAGCGGTAGTCAGCTAACATGCCCGGGTTCTTTTTTCCTTTGAATCTCAGCTCCAACACAGGAATATCCTGATGGAATCTATTGCCATGTTTATCTTTGCATCACCAAGATTCTCCGCAAAAAAAATCCAAATGAAAATGAATCACATGAACTTTTAACGACATGTTACGTCCCATACCATAATAATGGTGTGGGATATAACTACCTTATTAAATCATGAACTTACTGCTCACCATAACGGCATGAATGAGAGTGTGCTTCTATATATACTTAAATTTGTAACTGATTATTAGTCAGCCTGTCTAGGACAAGCTGATAGAACTTAACTCATTTTCTTTGCTAATCATTACCATCATTACCCGGGGACAGACTTGTCGATAGCTTACCGGCAGCCATTCGTCTCCGGGTAATTCTGTCGTTCATTAAAGCACCCTACCTGATCCTAAATACTAAACTGATTCGGCGTTCCATGATCATATCTCTACACTTAACTTTCTTACCTCGTCTTATATACTCTACAAGTGATTATCACACTGAGGAATATTTAACCCAGGTTAGCGTAAGGATTGTTGCTTTGGTTGGTATTATGTTTCATTATGTTACATCTATTGTAGCTGTAATTTTCGGCCGGTATTTTTTATCGCTCTTTAAAACAAACTTTCTATTCTTGCTTGCAGTATCTACAGCTGTAGCTGAAACGAGGGGTTCCAGTCGCCAAGGGTAAGGCGGTGATGCCGGGCTTGATTCCACGCTTCGTGCACCGTCGGGTATCTGCTTCCGTTTCTTCTCACGCCGTTGGGCGATTTCTTGAACCTACCAGCTGCGGGAATTCGTTTAGAGGTTCTGGCGGAGCTTTGAAACGAAGGGTCTCGACGAGTGCAGCGAGGCTAGCCCAACCTCCCCAACGCTAGGTATCATATGATCACGCGTGAGCAACGCGTTTCATTATCGTCTCTCTCACACTCACTCGCTTTGTTACAGCAGTGCTGATACTTTAACCGTGCGGGGTCGCCAGTCGTTAGATCTAATAGGTGTTGTCTAAAAATATAAGTATTAGAAAGATTCCTTATCTAACGTCCGTTCGTTCATTAATTCTACTCAAATTTAATTCGTAGAGTATCATTGTGAACAGTGACCCAATGACTGTGAACAGAAAAGGCGGATTGGGTTGGTTCGAGAAGAAATCATGATTATGTTCTGTACTTGTCCGCCCCAATTTTAATTTGTAACTATGCAGTTGCATGACCAGAAAAATTCCACCATACGATTCATAGTAGAAGTTATTCCTCCAAAGGAAAACTAAGCGTTTCTCGTCAAAGGATGTTCCTTGACGATGAAAAAACCCGTCATTTAAATAAAGGAGACCGAATGGTTTTTGGTTTGTAAAACTTCAAAAATTAATAAAAAATACTTCAGGAGCAAAATGAGCTCAGAGGGATTCACAACATGTTTAGAACATTCGAATGAACTTCAGAGCCCTAAAAATTTTCAAATTTGCCCATACCCCCCTCCCCCCCCCTCAAAGGAAAATTTCTAAAAAACCTAATATCTCAGTCAATATTGTACATAGAGTCGATTAGTTTTTTTTGTTCGATTCACAATGAACTGGTCTACAAATTTAAGAACCAGTTTATTGATATCGCTTCAAAGAAATTTTTTAAAAATTTTTGAATTTAAAACCACAACAAATTTTCAATTTGTGTTTCTTTACAGGGTAATTAAAAATTTTTCATTCAACATATCAAAAACTACATCTGAAATTTATAGTACTAACCTTGATCTTTACGATGCTGAAAAGATCTCCCTCATAAGTAAAAAACTGTTGGAGAAATTGAGCCGTAAAGCCGAAAAAAAACTTTATATGAGAAGAAAGCATTCCAGTTTTTCCATTATTTCTCCAACAGTTTTATAGATATGGAAGAGATCTATTTTGCATCGTAAAGAATAAAGTGTGTACTATAAATCTATGGAGTAGTTTTTTGATAAGTTTATTATGAAATTTTTTGTTGCCATTGAAAGAAATCACTAATAAACTGACATATTATGTTTCAATAATTCAAACCTTTCTTAAATTTTTTTTCTTATGATATCGAAAAACTGGTTCTGAAATTTGTAGACCAGTTCATTGTGAATCGAACAAAAAAACTAATCGTCTCCATGTACAATATTGACTGAGATATCAGTTTTTTTAGAAATTTTCCTTTGAGGGGGGGGGGAGGGGGTATGGGCAAATTTAAAAAAATTTAGGGCTCTGAACGTTCATTCGAATGTTCTAAACATGTTGTGACTCCCTCTGAGCTCATTTTGCTCCTGAAGTATTTTTTATTAATTTTTGAAGTTTTACAAGCCAAAACCATTCGGTCACCTTATGAGAAACCAAATTAGTACAAATACCGAGGAACGTGCTCATACCGTGTATGTAAGTTTATGGGATGTAGACTTAGGTGTAAAAATTCATTTGGGTTAACAATTTGAACAAATAAATTATAATACATTATTACTATGTTACAACGTGCGCATTCCAAGTCTTATATCAACCCTGGCTGGAATGCGCACGTTGTAACACAGTAATAATGTATTATTATTATTACTGTGTTACAACGTGCGCATTACAAGTCTTATATCAACCCTGGCTGGAAACGCGGAAATTTAGTGATTCTATTCGCTAGTATGAGCAGCTCTTAGAGTATTTTGTAAATTACATACCAGTAATATATTGATGAGCTCAATATTAATTAATACGGTCGCTAGCGGGATATCAAATTTTTGAAGTCACGGTGGTTAGAACAAGCTGGTGAAGCCCATCCAGTGTTGCCTCGAAAATGCTAAATAAAGCAGGCACAAATTTCTAAATATGTAGAAACAACTGAGTTTCATTTTTTATTTGCATAGTGTACAAGCAATTGATTCTGAGAAAGGAAGCCAGTGAGGTTTAAAACGTTGTTTAAGTACTATATAATTTAACTTTTCGTTTGTGTTACGAAACGGAAAAATGAATAAAATTTCAACGAAAAGAACAAAATCCTATAAAATATATCGATTCTTTTTTAACAAAATCATTAATTTTGGAGCACCAAACATACTGACGCGGTGCTTCTCTTTGGACAATGTGGGTCCTTACTACGGAAAACTTTCATTGAAAGTATGTTAGAGTAGTAAAACTTAACTGTTATTGTCATATATATAGTTAGGTCGTATTTCGCTATTCAGCGCTTGGTAGTGTAAGAAAGCAATGCAAAATAAATTTCAATTATTATTCGATTTGGTTTCGAAATGCATAACTAGGAATTTCAAATTAACTCCTAATTTTAAAACAAATTACACAAAAATGTATTTCGACTAACCTTATAATCGGTGCGTAGGATCATCATCATGAAATATTTAATCTCTAGGTCAAAGATATCGGCCTGTGAGTGGCAATTTTATAAGGTTTTTAAATTGTTCGGAAAACCTACGAGTCAGTTTCAAATGAACGCATGCCAAAAATTCTTTTTGTTGTCCCTTTGCCAACTTATTTCTTCAATTCATTCCAAATAGTCAACAAAGATAGTCTGCGACGAGCACAGGGTATCAACTCTATTACTTTTTGCTTCTCTTCCGTTTTCTCAATAAAATTTTACAGTTTAATTAAACAAATTGAAAAGTTCGAAATTGAATATTCAAATGAAGGAGGCTTTACCTCTTGTTAACTTCGAAATAAATAGATCGTCTTCACTCCAGGGAAATTGAGCTACGACTTCGCATAAAATGTATCTCTCCCACTGAACAAATACACAAGCTTTTTTCAGCCCTGGGAATTGAGCTCCACTGTTCGCAGTCGCCTGTACCATAGGGAATAGAATAATCACCTCTCTTTCAGACTCAGATAAAGTCTTTTAAACAACACGCGGGGAGTCTGAAGCTTGGTGTCGTTCAACTTTATTTACAGTAAACATTCACAGCTTTAGAAGAAGTTCTGGTGTATACTTTTTCGTCATTATCACTGTTGTAACAAGGTTTGGTTTCTAAAATTTATATCGTGAGCTCCCCAAATCTAATTATGAAATATTTCCGGTTTGAAAAGAGTTCGGCACGAGTGGTTATCATTAGTTGATTCTTAGGTGAGATGCTTCTAAAAAGGAAACTTTAATGGATAGTTTTTGGTTTCACTTCTTTCCTCGGGAAATTTCTTGAATGTATTTTGAGGGGAGCAACTACCCTGGAATGGATCTAATGATTCAAAAGTCACTGTACACATTTCTTTTGCACTTAGGGGAACGAAAATGTATACAAATATGTAAAATTAAATTCAGAACACATTTGCATCCAAAATTTTTTTTTGATTTTCGCGAAAGAAAAAAAGTTGATTTATGAAAACAAGAAAAAAAATATTGCACCAAACCTATCGCACTCTACAATTTTCCACGTAAAAGCGTGATTTTGGTCTTATTCAAAGCGGAAAGACTGTACGAAGGCTGTCAAGTAGGATTTTTTTGATTTTCAAGTTATAAAAAAGTTATAGTTACATATGTCAAAAAAATTTCAAAAGCAAAAATCCTAGACTACTTTTTCTAATCCCAGATTGCAGTACTCTATTGTAACTAGATGAACGAAAATGAAATCATACATGTAAAATTGAATTATGAATACATTTGATTCTATAAACATTTTCGATTTTCGCCACAAAAAAAAATTGCGAAAAAATAAGAAAAAATAATTCAAAAAAATTTCTCTCTCCACAGTTTTCAACGTAGAAGCGTGATTTTGGTCTCATTCGATGCGGTTCGACATTGGAAACATCTTAACGAAGCAGAACTCTATTTGAATTCCAAGTGTAATTTTTATTGGTAAATAACTCATTTTTTTACTTTTTTTTCCCATGTCGGATATATGTTACTATAAATTTTTTCTAATTTGAAAATCAAAAAGATCCTACGTGACGGTTTTTGTACAGTCCTTCCGCTTCGAATGATACCAAAATCACGCTTTTACGTTGAAAATTGTAGAGTGAGATAGGTATGGCGCAATGTTTATTTACTTCTTGTTTTCGAGATGTAACTTTTTGTTCAAAAATCGAAAAATTTATGGATGCAAATGTGTTTGAAACTCAATTTTACATATTTGAATGCATTTTCGTTCGCCTATGTGCAATAGAAATGGAAAAAAATATATTTGTAAAATTGGGTGATTCAGGTAAAGCCCAGGGTTGTAGCTCCCCTTTAAAGCCAATATTTGGCCCGGCATTTTTGAAATTAGTCACCTCATTAAACATAAGAGTCTCTAACAGTATTAAGGGGGTCCTGAAAAAAGGGTGCTCAACGGTATGTATTCAAAAGTAGACTACCGTTTGATATTTTTGTACTCAAGAGAGTAAAGTTAACGCGAAACAATGGAACAATGAGCAGCAGACTGTCTACGAACTGTGTTTATTAGATTTACAAATGTTTATTGCGTGAAATATTGGAAAATATTCTGACGGCTAATTAAGACCGTTTTTCTAAAGTTAAAAATTTTATTGTTTTGTGTTTCATCGATCACCGTTAAAAGTACTGCTGGGATTCTGTCGTATTATATTTTTTTGTGCAATTATTATCAACTCCTAACAGCAGCACTAGTAAGCGCTTCAATGAAATAATATGAACATTTTTTTTCAGATTGTGATACAAATATTCCTTATCAGAATGTCTCTTTCAAAATAATACTAATTAGTATGAAGTAATACTGTCCTCGTCGAGTTATCCATTTATCGAGGTTCTTCTATCCATTGATTGGCAATTAAATATGGAAATACAAATGAATAATTACATTTTTCAATGCTTGTCTTAGGTTTTCATATTGACATTTTATCTCTGTCCACTAGGGAACAGTGTTTGAGTTTATGAAGCTTTTCAACAAATTGCCTCGTTTTCATTGGCTGCTTGATACAGACAATAAGAATACTTTCTCATGTCACATTGAATATAAATTTGGTTAGTGCACACAGGAAACCATTTCAACGTGCTGGGAACGTTTCTATTAACAGTCTCACAAGTTACGTGTGTTTTGTAAATCAGCACCAGGCCCATTGCATTGGTTTTCGTACCTCGCTTAACGCTGGCCATGTTTGTTTCTGAAAATAAAACTCTTCTGATAATTACCCATTTGTAACAGCCGGTTTAATGTACGAGCTCCTAGCGAAGAGCAACATTCCAATTGAGCAACTAATTCCAGAATGTGATCATTGAAATCGGCTGCAATTTTGGGCACCAATGTTCTGTATTATTTTGACGACTCTGGTTGTTTAAAGTTTGCTTCTATAGTAATAGAGTATGATTTAATCTAAAACGTGCATGTTAATTCCGATTCTGGAATTAGAATTGTTTTATTACGTCGGGTTCCTGTGTAAGAATCAAACTCTTTAGTTACGTATCTGTGCAGTGTCACTTCGGCTACCGTAGTGAGAAAATATGTATAGTGCTTTTGAACCTGTGCCATAAAATTAAACCTTTTCAGCGGTTGTGTTCTTGTGGTGCTTGATTAAAGTGTATTTCATACAGTAATTGACTATTCGTTTAGATTTATCGCTCAAATACTTTGTAATTGAAAGTGTACAACAAGATTCAAGGAAACTAAATTCAAATGTATCGGCCGTGATGTGCGCACAGCCCACACAATTTGTATCTGCTGAAGCTTTACTCCAAACGAATGCAGAATAATTTAACCAAAGTGAAAAAAACTGTATACAATGAATGTTTTGGCTACAACGTTGGTGACCATACTAAGCCTTTGGGCCCAAACCAATATTGTGCTCTGCAAAATTCGGGGTTCACACAGAGCTTAAACGACAAACGGAGGGTTTATATTTTGCTTTATCAATGATGAGGCGTGAGCGCACAAATGTTGTTATTGATTCCTACTCAAGTGAATAAAATAATTTGGGATTCTGAAACTCGAACATGGAAATTATACTTTCACAATATGAGTCAGCTAAAGAACCAGTGAGCTCATAATGAAGAGATATCAATCCCAGTTCCTCTATCAGCTAGTGCAGTTACAGGGGACGGTTCAAGTCTTGGAGGGGAAGGGAACAATAATGATGAAATGTGCGTGGATGCGCACGACGAAAAGAGGATCGAGCTGATAAATCATGAGCGATTTAAGGTTTTAATGAAGCATAAATCTGGATCAAAAAAGAAGACAGAAGTGTTGGGCGTCAAACTACAGCAATGGAATCTGGTAAAAAAATGACACAAAATATCAACTTTCCCGAAACACAACGAAGTCTTTGGTGCCTCTGGGAAAATGGAGATGGTACTTGTTTGCGTAGTAATGTAAATAGCCTCATGAATCGTCTAGGAAACGAGCATTTAACAAGATCTACTATCCTGAAAACTGAGTAACTTCACCGTGGCACCAAAAAAACATAGTTACTTCTGTACTTATTGGTCAGATGACAGCCCAATTGAAAATTAAGGACGTGTCGCCGGCGAATTTAAGACGAGACAGTCGATCATGGACGTATTATAGGCGCGGCGGCCACGTCGACCGTAAAACGCCTGTGCGACGCTTATTTTGATCTCATCCGTGCAACGCCCGACAATTCGTTGACGTGTACTCGCCGATTTATAGGTGTAATATAATCGACGTTTTTTGGCCGTGCAACAGTCGATCAGACGGCTATGTTTGTGATGTCATCGTTATCTGTTGGCTTTTATATTAAGTTATAAAGAAATAATTCAATTAAAGAATTAAATAATTTAACTACACATTACATGAAGAAACTAGAATTCATACGTTTTTATTTCACACGACTCCTAGTGTCTAACGTATTTTAATTTAATTTTAGGTAAAGCACAAGCGATGTTCATGTCTCGTTGCCAATTCATACATATCCGTTATTAGTTTGTTTTGACTGCTAAGAGTGCCTACGTAGCTGCGTCAGCAATGTTGATTAAATCATTTTAGTTTCACTGATGGTACGAGCAATTGAGCAAATACAATTTCTTATGTTAGCAGAAAATAATGAAATGAAAAGGAAAGCGTTCTTATGCCAAAATTCACGCTTCATTACGTTTATTGTTATAAGAGTCTAACGAATTTGCGTGAAACCATAGGCGAATGAGTGAGTACACCTCATAGCACAATCAAGTTAAAGAAATATGTCTTGGACAGCCTTCCAATCGTAGGAGATAGTCTCTCCAACGGCAAAAACTTTAGCAAAATTTTAGACACGTATGTAAACATGAATCGAACGACAGGACAGCGTACTAACCATACAAAATTTATGCATTAAAAATTGGAATACTTCCAGACAGAAATGAAGCAGACCCGTTTAAATTGCCCTACTTCTCTACGGCTAATAAAATTCAGGAGGAAAGTTGTTACCGTTGTTAAACTAAACAATAAAACATCTCTAATTTCATGTTAATTAGTAAATTTGTTGATAGCATTCCAATTATGATCTCTTTTGACACTAATTAAAAAGTCTGAAGCATAAAAATGTCGGTACATGTATTGTTCTGTGATCGCATAAGCGATGTTGCCAGATGTTGCCTGCCAACTAATCTTTTCAGAGTGCTTACATCTGAATTTCAAAAGCTTATTAACATTTATGCTACATTATTTTTTATCAAATTTGCTTACCTCTTATTCCTGTAAAATATTTTCTTACAGCTATTTTCAAGCAGCTGAATTAACTACATATACCGCCCAGCATACGTATTGACGTGTCAAATTTCGGTTATGCCTTCGTAACGGTGTTCCCTGCTAGGCTGCAAGTACCGAGCGAGTACATTTAGTCCTGCTTCAAGTATGGTTGAAAGGGCTGGTGCGTGTGTATGTCATCCCTAAGGAAGCAGCTACCACTTTACTTTTCTATGGACGTGTGATGACAAAAAAGTGATTTAATTACGTACTTGTGATAAGTGCCAGTAGTTTTGTGTTTGCTAGTCTGTGTTTTGGGAAATTCTTCTTCAAATTTGATGATTTTTTCATGTGTTCACGCGACTGGAATGGGTTAGGTAACTAACTTAGGCTAGGCTAGTTAGTTAGGGTAAATATTTACTTTAGGCCCATCTATGTCTATTTTTTACCCCTTTTTTGCTTAATGAACTAATTTTTTGTCGTTCATTACGAATCGGAAGTCCGTTTGTGGCGGTCAGACGTAATTTTTGAGATATTGCGATTTAAAATTTGAAATTTCCAGTAGGAATAATCTTAATCGCGAGGATGCGGGATGGTATGGTTCGTAAGGGAGAGTCCATTTGCAGGTGAAGCAGGGTACCTAGGCTAGTTTTAGGCAGTCAAACTAAGAAAATACAGCTTGTTTGGACCACATATTGTTTTTAATCTGTATAATTGATGTTAGACATTTGTTTCGATCCTACTGCTGAATTTTGAATTATCTAATGACAATAAGTAAGTATTGAACGAGCAGTAGCCATTAGGCATAAAACAGTGGAGTTTTGTTTGACGTCATATACCTAGCCAGAGGCTAGCCTACCCAACGGTCGACTTTCGATGAGCTGTGCAACGCGAAATAAATGAAGTGCGAGACGGGCGTTTTTGAAATGCAGCCACTTCAGAATTGAGTCATAGACAAAGAAAACGAATAGGCCTACATTTAACTAATTTGTAACTCCAATTTAACTCTTGATATTAATTTATAATAGCCATAAGAAAATTCATACCCTACTGATTGAAGATTTAAATTGTCAATAAAATGCAACACAATGAGAAGTCAGCTTATTTATTTAGGGCCCTATGCAACTTTTTCGCGCAAGTTTTGCAATAGAATTTCAATCCTGACCCCGTGACTTCCCGTGTAACACCTTCCTGGCCCCGTGACTCCCCGTGTAACACCTTCCTGACCCTGTGACTCCCCGTGTAACACCTTCCTGACCCTGTGACTCCCCGTGTAACACCTTCCTGACCCCGTGACTCCCCGTGTAACACCTCCCTGACCCCGTGTAACGCCTTTCTGACCCCGTGGCTCCACGTAAAACACCTCCCTGGCCCCGTGTAACACCTTCCCGGCCCCGTGACTCCACGTGTAGCACCTTCCTGACCCCGTGTAACACCTTCCTGACCCCGTGTAACACCTCCCTCCCTCATAACCTGACACCCCGTGACATCCCATGACACCCAATGACATCCCATGACACCCCGTGACATCCCGTGACATCCCATGACACCCCGTGACATCCCGTGACACCCCCGTGAACCTCCCGTGACACCCCCGTGAACCTCCCGTGACACCCCAGTTACACCCTGTGACCCCCTTTGAATCCCCCCATTACACCCGGTGAACCCCTATGACGCCCCGTGACCCCTCCCGTAACCCCCCTCATACACCTGTGACACCCCGTGACACCCTGTTATCCCCCGTGACACCCCGTGACCCACCTTTGACACTCTGTGACCCACCTTTGACACTCTGTGACCTTTCCCTGACACTCTGTAACACCTCGTGACCCATCAGTGACACCCCGTGACCCCTCAGTGACACCCCGTGCCTTCCCGTGACACCCCGTGACTTCCCCTGACACCCCGTGACCCCCCAGTGACACCCTTTTAAAGCACATACAAGGAGAATCTGTGCAGAAGACTCCAGTATGAGCACATTCAAGGGTAAATTATGCACAATATTCCACTTTGAGCGCATATTAGGGGAATGTGTGCACAATGTACTTTTCGTGTTCTTTGGTACTATATGGTACTTTATGGTACTTATTGGTACTTATTGGTACTTTTTAGTACTTGTTAGTTCTTATTGGTACTTATTGGTTCTTATTGGTTCTTATTGGTACTTGATGGTGCTTTTCGGTACTGTTTGGTACTTCTTGGTATTTTTGGGTTCTTTTTGGTACTTATTGGTACTTATTAGTACTTATTGGCACTTTTTGATTTTTATTGGTACTTTTTGGTACTTATTGGTACTTGATGGTGCTTTTCGCTACTGTTTGGTACTTAGTGGTACTTTTGGGTTCTTTTTGGTACTTATTGGTATTTATTGATACTTATTGGTAATTATTGGTAATTATTGGTACATTTTGGTATTTATTGATACTTATTGGTATTTATTGGTAATTATTGGTACATTTTGGTACTTCTTGGTTTTTATTGGTACTTTTGGGTTCTTTTTGATACGTATATGTACCCATTGGTACTAATTGGTACTTGTTGGTAATTATTGGTACTTTTTGGTACTTCTTGGTTATTATTAGTTCTTATTGGTGATTATTGGTACTTATTGGTGCTCATTGGTACTTATTGGTACTTATTAGTATTAATTGGTCCTAATTGCTATTTAGTGGTAGTTATTGGTGTTTTTTGGCATTTATTGGCACTAATTGGTGATCAATGTCACTAATTGGTACTTATTAGTACTTATTGACTTTTATTGGTACTAATTGGTTCTTATTGGTACTTGATGGTGCATTCGGTACTGTTTGGTACTTTTTAGTACTTATGGGTTCTTTTTGGTACTTATTGACACTTATTAGTACTTATTTTCAGTTGTTGGTTCTTATTGGTACTTATTAGTACTTGATGGTTCTTTTCGGTACTGTTTGGTACTTTTGGGTTCATTTTGCTACTTATTGGTACTTATTGGTAATTATTGGTTTTTCTTGGTATACCTTGGTACTTATTGGTACTTCTTGGTACTTATTGGCATTTATTGGTACTTATTGGTTCTTATTTGTGCTTATTGGTTCTTATTTGTACATGATTGTACTTGATGGTGCTTTTTGGTAGTGTTTGGTACTTTTTGTTACTTCTGGTACTTTTTGGTACTTGCTTGTGCTCATTCGTACTTTTTGTACCTATTGGTGCTTCTCGGTACTTTTTCGTTCATGTTGGTACTTATTGGTATTAAAGGGTACCTATTGGTTCTTATTAGTACTTCTAGGTACATCATGGTACTTTTTGCAATAACTGGTAGTTATTGGTAGCTGAAATTGGACACTTCGTTTTTTGGGACTTAGCATGTGTGTGTGGGATCACGCAGATGAAAAGGAGCAAACCAGAGGCAATGGCGACTTTGAAGGTCGCCTCTGCCACTGGTTTGCTCGTTTTTTTATATGCGCAATCCCACACACACACCTACGTATAATACACAGTGTAAAAAGAACATCGCTATTGGACTTCTCTTCTTTTCTGTGTATGCATGGTTGTATAGATGTTGTGGAAACGTACCTTTAATTGGAGAGAATGTGTAATCAGAATTGTGAAGTTTATATATACGTTCTCTATTGTCGATGTGTATAAATATATATATGAAAGGAAATGTAAATAATGGGAAAGCGTTTGAATAAAATTCGCTTAATACAATCAACAAAGAGAGGGTCCAATGAGTGTGAAAAAGAGTGTGAAGCATGCATAACCAATGTTTTGTTTTTGATAGTGTTATGCACAACTCCTCTGTCTTTCATCCTGACAATGATGTATAGTTATTGTTGCGCACGTGTGTTGCGCGAGTTGTGTGAGGGAGATGTCTGGTTACGACTTTTAGAAACACGGAGAAAGTACAATATCGCACAAGAACTTTAGATTGGATTAAACTGTGGATGTCTCTCATCAGTAAACCGGTAAAACGGATTGAGTGTTTTATGTGGCAGATTATGCTATAAGTTATTGTAGTCGCAAAAATAAGAACTCATGCTTCACAATGAACCACTTCCAGCGCGCTGAACTGATTACAATAATGGCTGAATTCACTTAAATTGATTTCTTCAGGTAATTAGCTGTGGCTGGCAAATGGTGCATTACTCTAGGCTAATTATTTATTACGTAAATTTGCGGTTTAGATCCGTCACGACTTTTTTAATTTTTACCAGCATTTATTGATAAAACGAGCCATTTAAGACAGTTTTCACGAATACCATTTTTTGTGCAAACGCCTAAAATTCGAGATAAATGCGTATATATAGCGCAATTATGTTTCCGGTACGAATAGCATTACCACGACCTCACCGCTCGACGGTATGAATGCTTCCGCTGTGAATGGTGCGTGCGACACTTGTTCTCTCACATATTGTGACTGCGTTTCTACAAAGACGATAATGCTAGCATTGAATTTTTCGTACATCATGATGTAACCTAATCTAACTTGACCCAATCCAACGTAATCTAATTAATCTAACCTAACTTTATACGACCTAACCAAATATAACCTAACCTAATCTTGCCTAACCTAATCTTACCTAACCTAACGCAACGTAGGCCTTATCACAACCTAACCTATCCGAACCTCATTCTCACCTGCGAGTGGCGTGGTCGCGGTAATGATATTTCTACCGGAAATATAATTGCGCTATATCCCGAATTCTAGGCGTTTACGCAAAAAATGATATTCATGAATAACGTCTCAAAGTGGCTCATATTATCTACATACGGTGTCAAAAATTCGGAAAAAGGTGACGGACCTAAAATACAAAAAAAACTTTTCTTATTCTAGGTAGTGATTTTTTTTTTTGAGTGAAAGGTTGAGATTGAAGAATTTCAGTTCTAGAAAAGATCTACGAGATGATTGTGTCAAATAGCCTACTTGTTTGAAAAAAATGGGCCGTGTTAGGGGTAGTTGCGGTATGTAACATAGTAAAAGTTATCAAGAATATGTTATTGGGTATATATTGAATGGATATCGCACGATGTGTTTCTGTGCGACAATATTGCAGTATTTAGCGGAAGGAAACTTGATTTGCAATTTTATTTGCATCGATGCGCAGAGCTTAAACCAATTTAAATCTTTTATGCAATTATAATAGTTTAACAAAATGAATAGAAAACCTCATTCAAAGCTCTCGAAACGACAGCAAAGACATCGTAGGAGTTGTGTGCTGGAACTTTTTTTTCAACAAAAATTAGCAGTTGAAGGGAAACGAAATGACGCTACTACGTCAGGTGATGAATCATCTTCAGCTGTTGATGCAAGCGCACGCAAAATTATTTTAGGCGGAAGAAAACAACCACGCAAGTCATCAGAACAAGAAAACAAACAAAATTCCCCCGAGCCTACGACTTGCCTAGAAGAATGCGAAGAAAACCAAAACTCTGACTCTAAAAACCCTATTGGAGAGTTATGTACATCTGATTTGATATCGACAGAGAGCAAAATTGAAGCGGCTATTAGAAATTGGTCCATTGACTGCCCCAACGTACCTAATCTTACGGTCACGATTCTTTTACATCACATGAATGACTTCTTTCCCGGAGTGATTTTAACTGCTAAAACTCTGAAGGACGAACAAAATATTGAAGTCGATATTGAAAACATGCATTTCGGGCGGTATGCTCATTTCAACAATTGGCAAGAATGTGCGAAGAAACATTTGGCAGGCATTAATTTCAAACAAGATACGGCTCTCATTAACGTAAATGTGGATGGAATATCCCATTTTGAAGACTCTCGTCGGTATCATGCATACCCTATTCTTATACGGGTGTGCGTTAATCCTCCAAAAATTATATGCGTTGGAGTCTATCTATCAGAAACTGGAGAGTCAAATACAATGCCTGATGTAGATGGATTTTTGGGCAGATTCGTCCGTGAAATGCGTCTAATGATCACTGAAGGATGCGAGATAGAGCACAAGATCGTGAAAATCCATATTAATGCATTTGTTTGTGGCGCACCAGTTCGATCTGCTCTAAAGCGAATTGTTAATCACAATTCCTACAATGCGTGTGAGCGCTGTCAGCAGACGGGTGCGTACGTAGGAGGTCACATTATCCTCACTGAACTTGCAGCCAGAAGAAGGACTGATGAGGAATTCGTTTTGAAGAGAGACTCTGTTCATCACAGATCTGGCCCACTTCCTGTCCTTAAAGTTCTTGGCATAGGTTTCGTCACTTCATTTTCCCTTGATTATATGCACCTTGTGAGCATTGGGGTTTCAAAACGAATTCTTAATCGCCTAAAGGGATCTAAGAAAGCTGAAGTGAAGTGTCACCTGAATGAAACTGATCAGAAAGTTTTAAATGATCGCATAAAGATTTTTTCTGACCACGTTCCTTCTGATTTTAATCGAAAATTATCAGGTGGTCTTTGCTCACTTTCTTTTTGGAAGGCGACAGAGTTCATACTGTTTCTCTTGTATGCAGGTACCTATAATTGTTCTGTCTTTTATTGTACCTGAAAACATCTACAAAAATTTCCTAAATTTAAGTTTAGCAATGAGAATCTTGCTCTGTAAAAATCAGTTATGCAATATTGAGAGTGCAAGGACATTGCTAAAAAAAATCGTTCGTTCCTCCTCTAAGCAGTATGGAATTAGCTTTTGTCATACAATGTGCACTCCGTTGTGCATCTAGTCGACGAAAATGTAAAATGGGGTCCTTTAGATAAAGTTTCAAGCTTTGAATTCGAATATTATTTAGGTATTTGTGTGAAGGGACGTCTCTCTGGAAGTATAAGCCTTTGGAGCAGTTGTACACGCACCTTTCCCTAGAGAACCGAAAACTCGTGGAAAATAAAATTAAAACGAACGAGTATTCGAAAAACAAACTAGTATTAAGAGGAACTCAACTGAAACCTGAACTATCAAGTGATAGGGACAAATGTATTATGTCGAACACAGGGGACATAGGAATAATTCGGTCAATAGATGAGGGAAAATTAACGTTAGACATGGTGGACGCAGGACCTCTGTTTATGGAGCCTCTAAATTCTCAGTTCTTAGGTATACACACTGTCAAACGAAATGGGAGGACAATAATTCTCGATGCAGAAGAAATTCACAGCAAGATGATGCTTATACCTCATGGAAACATCTTCGTCTCTCATCTCTCTCATACCATTTGCATGGCCTCTAGTTTACGGGTACAAAGCAATAGTTGAATGATATTGCTTGAGTTTTGCAAATAAGCCACTTTCAGCGCAAAACAGGAAGTCAATAGTTTATTCCAGTGTCTACTGTATTGTAGATCCTTCTTTAAATAAAATAAGCCATACCCCATCCAGCCGGAAAAGTATTTCAATAAGTTCACTGGTTACATTTTTTTATGATTGCGCTTTGAAAAATACTAATATATCAGAGAAATTCTTACGATCAATGAGAAATGCGCAAACGATAATTCATTCTTAAATCCAAAGTGCTCTGCATATACGAGGACGGTATGTTTGGTATACAATGAGATATCCGTCGATGTAGTCTACCGTCCCGAATATAATAAATCATAAAATACGCATTAAGTTAGTAGTATCTACCCTGTACTGAACGATTCAGTGTTTCAGCATGGCACAAAAACACAGCGCGTGGCGACACAATTCAGACACATTCATCGTGAAATTGCGGACGAAAGCATTGGACCTCCCGCTTGATTTGAGGGAAGCAGTAAAAAATGCAAGGGCGATTTGCTGATGCACGGTGCTTTTGATGCTTGGCTATTAACGGATGTTTCCCGATCTACTATGAGTCCTTCCCGAGACCTCACTCAGCAAGTCATATTGTCAAGTTAATGAATGCAGAACCCTGAGATATATGAATGTAATTGTTTGCGCGCTTCATTTGTATCGTAACTGTTAATGAAAATGAACCAGTTCGCGATGCGGTCTTCTATCATTGTCATCGTTATTTTTACTCGTTTCATATTATGTAATGAATACAGTAGGGATGTATCATCATTTTGTGAATCGCGCTAACCTTTTACATTAACATCAAAAGACTTATATTATACCTTTATTTCTATTATTAAATAATGGAATACTTCTCTGGTTATCCGGCCATCTGGTAGGGGATTTTAAAAAATAAAACCTTATAATAGTTTTCTGCATCGATGAGCCTTGGCAATAGTATTCTGAATATTGCTTTAGAAAAATTTTATGCTTACAATACATATCCAATATGGATTAGGTCCCAGCGTTTCCAGTTAAGTCCCGTAATTTTTCGTTTTTTAATTCTTCAGAAAGGTACTCAACAAATGTCCTCTGTAATTTCTTAGACATATTGATATTGGACTCGTGTGACGGCTTGTTCATTAGAAGAACTATTAGCTCGTACGGTCCTCACAGCTTCAATGAAGCAAGCTCGCTATTAATGGCGCGAGTCCCGGATTCGCGTGTGCGCCTGGGCACGTTGCAGCGCAATTATTTATACGCATTAACTTGTGAACCGTGACGGTACTTGCTGGCTTCTGCTAGGTATGCGAGCCGCTGGAGCTGAAAATTGCTCATCTAATTCTCTATAGTCACTTTGCATACGTGCATGTACGTGGCTAGCCTTCGTCAGAATAGTGGGGAAAGTTTAATCATATAAGTAAATCAGTTCTTTAAACTGAACAAAAATTACGTGTTTAATATTTATCAGTTGCTCCTAATAACTAAGTTATTAATTTTTCATTTCCAGACGGAACAGATAATTTTTTTGAAATGAATGTCAATAAGGATTTCATTGGAATATTTTGTAGTGATGATTCCTGGCAGGTCGTTCCAGCACATTGGATGATTTTTTCGGGCGATGTTATTAAAGTCTGGTGGCCAAATGAAGGAAATGCCACCGAATTAGCCAAGAACAAAGCTGCTGTTGGAAAACGTTGGATTCCCTGTGCTGTGCATCACATATCAGCTGCTTCCAGTAAGTATGTAGCCCATATGAGAGTGACACTTCCTATTGTATTATTGTTATTTCCGTTTTATATAATCGCAATGTCTGATAATTTCATTTTTCTTTGAGCGCTTAAACAGCTAAAAAAGCAAATGCAGAAATGCAAATAGAGATAGTGCATATGAGAGTGATGTACAACTATGTGCATAAATCAGAAAATAATTTCTGGTAGACCGCAAAGATCTGTAAGCAATCAAAGTACTAAAACATATTACAAATTTATGGATGAACAACAAAACGTATGCATTAGTTGTCATGCATGAATATCGTATAATTTCAAAAGCCGCATGAAATCAAATCGTATGAATAAACAGTTCTACAGTACCTGCCATACCAAGCACAATACACTAGTTCTGCCAGCTCTGTTGTAATTCTAGTTCTCAATTCTTCCTTTCGACCGTAAATTCCTCAACGTCATTTCTGGCATATATCTCAATTAAACACGTGTTGTTTTGAGCCTCTCAAAAGCACAATGATTTTAACACCGTACACCAACTTGCCGTACACAGAAGTAGGAACACATACACAATATCCATTTTACACTCATACCCTACTTCTTAGTTTCGCAGTTCATTTGCTAAACCTTCCTATGTTTTTTTTCGTACCTCTTCCATGCTCTTAACCTAAATTCATCTATTACCTACCTAAAGAATACAGAAACGTTGGTCGTGCATTTATGTATCGCAGCATTGGAACTGAGAAATAAGTGTAAAAGGTGAAAGGTTTTGAGCTTCAATGTATGTACAAACTTTGGAATGATGGCTTCTTCCCGAAGCGGTCAACTATAGGTTGAACGTCCCCAATAAAGACATAAATGACAAAAAAAATCCATCGCTAGTTTTCTTGTACAGTAGTATATATTATACCTTCCTTCATATGTGACATATTTTTCTATCAACAACTGAATACATCCTAATTAATTAGTTTATTAATTACACAACTTATTAAATTTGTTTCTAAACCATTCCTAGCACCTGCACTGAGAAAAAATATAGGGTAGTTTTGACACACTTAGGCGTGTCATACGTTTGTCACAAAACCGGCACACAATTGTGTGTCATGGAGGCGACATGACACACTTTAGTGTGTTACATGACACACTTAGGGCCGTCATGACACACCTAGGGGAAATCTACGGAACCTAAAACATAGTTTTAACTTACTCCCACCATACCCCTCTGACTCGCCCGTGGATCAAGAAAAATGGCTATACAGGATTATTGAACAACGAGTATTTGAGGCTTATTGTGTATCAACTCTTGACTTTCAAATTTAAAATTATCACTATATTTCCACTGGACAAAATCAGTTCTTAATAAAGTCAGCGTATTAAGCAATTTTACAGACAGCATTAAAACATTACATACCGTAGTGTAGAGAAACTTCAACTCGGAATAAATGTTTGAACAGATTAATTGAAACCAGCAAGTAAATTGAGAACATCTTCAATAATTTCTTCACAACAATGTTAAATGTATATTAACACGATATATGAGTTTGAATCTTGTGACGGTTACAATACTTATACATTCATTGAATAAAGAAAGCCCTGTATTCTTAACGAATTGTATTCTAAATAACTAAGAACTTTCACGCGCTAAAAATAGGTTTCAACATGACCATATCCTACATTCATTCATTCAAATAAAAACAGCATCAGTTCAGTTCGCCCATTTTATTCAACACTGAAATACACATTTTCTCGGTAGTTATTTCTCAGAAAATTAATAATTGAAGTCTAAACAGTAAAAAAGGTGAAACAAATTCAGCACTAAATGTTCATCTGCTTAGAACTGGAAGTCATAAAAATTATTCAACATTTAGGATAAATTCTGTGTACATCTGTGAGAACTTTTCCGCATACGTAATCAAGAAATGTTATGACAACTAAAAACATATATTTTCACTTTTAATTTCATATTTAACATGAAACGTAAAGGTCTCATGCTACATAGTACATGAATTCTCTATTTTGAAACAAAAAGTTCCCAAAACAAAAGTTACACAAGTAACATTCTACTTTCTCGCCACACCTTTAGAAATGTTGAATCGCATTTTACACAAGAAAGAAATTAAATATTTTTCTATCAATTATAAATCAAGTTAATGAATAGTATTATTATATTATGGGACTCTAAGTGAAATAAAAAAATCTTCTCTATACTCATTTCCAGGTGAACCTTGATATATTCATACGAAAGGAAATAATTTAGGTCTCATTTTAGTTTCACTATTAATTTAAGTTCTTGTAAAATAACGCATGTCTCACGCAATGGTTAAAAGATTTTATTGTGGAAATTGAAATAAATTTCCAAACACTTATCTCGCATAAATGAAATCATGATTCATCTCCACACAGAATGGTTATATTTTCATTCAAGAAATACTTTGACAATTATTTATACCGGTCAAGTTATCAACTTTTACACAAGTAACGAAATGAAAGTGAAGAATCAAATATTAAAACGTCTGTTTGAACGTTCCCAAATAAATCCAGGAACTTTCGAAAGAACGGAAATATTTTATTTTCACTTTGGGTTCCATAAAAAACAGCAATTGTTGAAAATTTGGACAAAGTCTTACACTGCTTTAGAGAAAATATTCTTCAAGTTGTAACAGCCAAAATAATTCTACCCGATTTTATCACTTATAGGAATTCTTATTGATAACTGTGGCAAAACAGCTTAATAATAGTATTTTCTAACACGACTAATAGAACATTACATATTACTAATAGCAGTTAGAGGAATTGGACGCAATAAATCAGATAATTTTACTCCATTTTCGCTTAAAATTAATCTAAGTCAAGTTCAATTTAATCCAAGTCAAGTTCAATTTAATCCATGTCAAATTCAAATTAATCCAAGTCAAATTCAAATTAATCCAAGTCAAATTCAAATTAATCCAAGTCAAATTCAAATTAATCCAAGTCAAGTTCAATTTAATCCAAGTCAAGTTCAATTTAATCCAAGTCAAGTTCAATTTAATCCAAGTCAAGTTCAATTTAATTCTAGTCAAGTTCAATTTAATCCAAGTCAAGTTCAATTTAATCCAAGTCAAGTTCAATTTAATCCATGTCAAATTCAAATTAATCCAAGTCAAATTCAAATTAATCCAAGTCAAATTCAAATTAATCCAAGTCAAGTTCAATTTAATCCAAGTCAAGTTCAATTTAATCCAAGTCAAGTTCAATTTAATCCTAGTCAAGTTCAATTTAATCCAAGTCAAGTTCAAATTAATATAAGTAAAGTTCAAATTAATTCAAGTCAAGTTTAAATTAATCCAAATCAAGTTTAAATTAATCCAAGTCAAGCTCGAATAAATCTAAGTCAAGTTCGAATTAATTCATGTCAAGTTCGAATTAATCCAAGTCAACTTCGAATTAATCCAAGTCAAGTTCGAATTAATCCAAGTCAAGTTCGAATTAATCCAAGTCAAGTTCGAATTAGTCCAAGTCAAGTTCAATTTAATCCAAGTGAAGTTCAATTTAATCCAAGTCAAGTTCAATTTAATCCCAGTCAAATTCAAATTAATCAAGTAAAGTTCAAGTTAATCCAAGTCATGTTCAAATTGATCTAAGTAAAGTTCAAATTAATCCAAGTAAAGTTCATATTAATCCAAGTCAAATTCAAATTGATCCAAGTCTAGTTCGAATTAATCCAAGTCAAGTTCAAATGAATCCAAGTCAAGTGCATATTAATCCAAGTCAAGTTCAATTTAATCCAAGTCAAGTTCAAATTAATCCAAGTCAAGTTCAAATTAATATAAGTAAAGTTCAAATTAATTCAAGTCAAGTTTAAATTAATCCAAATCAAGCTTAAATTAATCCAAGTCAAGCTCGAATAAATCTAAGTCAAGTTCGAATTAATTCATGTCAAGTTCGAATTAATCCAAGTCGAGTTCTAATTAGTCCAAGTCAAGTTCAAATTAATCCAAGTCAAGTTCAAATTAATCCAAGTCAAGTTCAAATAAATCCAAGTAAAAATCGAATTCATCCAGCCCTCAGTTGAGTTAAAAAATGATACAATCACTTGTTAATTTGAGTTTTTTTGTGTTAAATGTGGATCTATTGGATGTGATGAGCATGACAGGTTTCGAGGATTTATTTACACTCAAATATATATATATATATAAATAATATGTGAAATTTCACTTTATCACACGTATGAAATCATACGAAAGATTATCATCAGATACATAAGATTATCGTTGGACAATATGTAGATTTAATCTTTAAAAGGAATATAGAAATGCGATTCACTGAGTACTAATGTACGATTCCGTTTGAGTACAATTACATTACTGCCCAGATACATTCCTTCACTAGCAATGAAAATATTGCCATCCATTTTAATTCCGTGTTAGTCAATGTGAAGAAATGTAGGATCCACTTACAATACACAATAATAATATAAGAAACAAAGTTTCTAACATAATGCTGATCTTATTTGTGTGAGGTTGCAATTCAATATATAATATTATCAAGACTTGAATATTCATTAAATGATTATCATAAAAGTTACTTAAGTCTTGAAAGCATCATATATTGAATTGTAAACACACAAATAAAATCAGCATCAAGTTATAAACATTGTTTCTTATATTATTATTGTGTATTGTAAGTGGATCCTACATTTCTTCACATGGACTAACACGGAATTAAAATGGATGGCAATATTTTCATTGCTAGTGAAGGAATGTATCTGGGTAGTAATGTAATTGTACTCAAACGGAATCGTACTTTAGTACTCAGTGAATCGCATTTCTATATTCCTTTTAAAGAATAAATCTACATAACGTCCAATGATAATCTCATGTATCTGATGATAATCTTTTGTATGATTTCATACATGTGATAAAGTGAAATTTCACGTATATAAATATATTCGAGTGTAAATAAATCCTCGAAACCTGTATGGCTCATCACATTCAATAGATCCACATTTAACACAAAAAAGCTCAAATTAACAAGTGATTGTATCATTTTTTAACTCAGCTGAGGGTTGGATGAATTCGATTTTTACTTGGATTAATTTGAACTTGACTTGGATTAATTTGAAGTTAAAAAGGTGTAGTGACAATCAATTTCTTACAATAGTACGGATATTTTTAGTTCTACATAAATCAGAGAATGTTGGAACAAACAAAAAGCTACATTAATCCGTTTCGTATCATATTTACTTCAAGTTCATGAAAAAAGGTCTCATGCAACAGAATGAAACATTCTCTCTATTCTGAAACGGTGAAATAATTTCCTATTGCGTTTTTTCGCACAAATAAAATTCTCATTCACTGTAAATCAATTCTCATTCACTGTAAAGTAACCGTGTTCCTTTGGAACTCAATACGAGTATAAACGAAAAATTTTCACTCCAAACCACAACGCAACCTCAAGCTATGTCAAATGGCCATGACTCGGGATGTGTTGACGGCCACTGGTAGCGATACCGAGATCTTTTGGTGGAGGTGAGGACTGGACAAGGTTGTTGCATTCCTGGACGAGTTACGGGCACCGGATCCTGCGAGCCTGTTCTGCTCAAGTAAGAATACATGCAATGAATTTTTATCAACAAATTCAACACATTTTTTATATGATGTTAGTATAACTATTGCTTTGATGAGCATCGATGGCATAGGTAGACACAACTTCATAACAGTGTGATTAACCTGTAGGGTCAGATTCGCGGTCATGCTGAAGTTCAATTATTAATTTTCATTAATAATTTATTCTTACGCTTAACACTAAGATTCTCTTAACCACAACTTACGCGATCCAAAAAAAGCAAGGAGAAGAGACAAACATTTAGTAGATTAAATTAGATTATTAGTTAGTATAAGCCTCCCTATCCGCAACAAAGGCGATCTAAAGAGAGGAAGGTAGAAGGCACCATCTAGTATGAAGTTAAAGGAACATGGAATCTATGCAGAAAAGGCACAGAAACAGTAAGATGAGAAAGAAGTTCATGAAACAAGATCAAAGTTCAAGAAGAAAGTCGTAGGTGGTAAAACACAGGACAGCAGTGAACCGAAAAAAGATGGTCCGTAACAAAACAAACACCTATTCTATTAAAAAAAACCTACCTAACTCTCGGCTCGGGCCCTCACATTGTCCCCCTGGGAGCGCTAATTCCCATAGATACAACAGCTGTATCCCCCAAAGGGGACAAACATTTAGTATCGACTGTTTAAAACACTGAGCTTATGCACAAAGTGATTCCCAGCAAGGGTACCCTGCACATTGAAACAGCAGGTTCGGATTGCAATAGAAAAAGAAAAGGCATAAAAGTCAACGAAGAGGATATGCAAACTAAAAATCAAGGTGGTCGCGAAAGAAAGAAGTCTCAAGGGCCTATCAATACCTGAGATAACCCAGCAGTATCTTATTGCCTTTTTAATGCCTCCTACAACTTATGCTGTGAATTGTTTGATCTGCTAAGAGATCAGCTGATCAACACTGAACCTTGATCAGCTGATCAACGCAACCTGGAACTAGAAAGGGAAGTTTTGCTTTATAATGAAATTTTAATTCTTTTTTCATGAATGATACAAAGGAGACTGTTTGAATAATTAAGACTTTATATTGAATAGGTAAGTTTGTTGGGTACATCATGAGTGCTGTAAATTTCACTATCATCGTTAGACGGAGTATAATGCTGAGAGCTGAGTGTACCTTGAATTAAGAGCTGGGTAGTAAAAACCTAAATTTTCTGATCAAGTATTCAATCACAGTTGTACAGCTAATGACTTCAACTCCAACTTAGGGTTATATCAATTTGAATTTTGCTTGGATTAATTTAACTTTAGCTTGAATGAAATTGATCTTGACTTGGACTAAACTGAACTTGACTTGAATTCATTTGAAGTAGGCTTGGATTATTCGAACTTGAATTGGATTAATTTGAATTTGACTTGGATTAATTCGAAGTGAAAAGGTGTAGTCTGAAGACGAGACCTAATTGTCACTTACTTGAGTTTTATCTTATGGAAAGTCGCGCAGCAGCATTTAGGATGGCAGCTATCGAAACCGTAGCAACTTGCAAGCCCGACTGCTATGTCAGCGTCCTTCAAAAGCGTAGACCTCTTCTCCTTCTGCCACAAGTCTCTCGCATGTGGCTGGACCCAAATGTTTGGACCGTCGAAGATGATCATCGGTAATGGCTCCTGGGTAAAAAAAGAAAAATTTTAGTATGTGTGTCACTTATAATCTTGAGAAATTGGACCTGAATACAATAAAACTTTTATAATTTAGTTTGTTTAAATGCTTGCTTGGTCGTTTGTAAGTTTATTGGCATACATGATATGCTTTTGAGAATAATGTTCGACTACATTTTCAGTCGAGGAAATAAATTTGCGACGAAATAAATTTCCTCGCATTGTAGTACGAACATGATGGGTTCAAGTACTTATTTCTCTAGAAATTCATGTCTCTAATTTCGTCCATATGAAGACTGACTTAATGGATAATTACTTGTTAGGATTTAACATTAGGTAAATTTCTATTAGAAAAAATTCATCTCCAAGACAGCAGCAAAATCCAGAATTCCTTTCATTAGTGTAAGTAATTTAATCTCTACTCTGCACGCCAACTCTACAATGAAGGAATAATTATCAAATTACAACAAATGATTTTCTCTTTTTCCATATGAAATTTTTGCCTTCACTCATGCGTTCGCTTGGACTTTACCAACTGCCTTCAGAAGACAAATGTTTCATTTTCATTTCTTATTAATAATAGAGAGACAAAAACTGCCAAAGTAACAATACAATGAAGTTCTTACCTTTTTACTTGTCTTCACAGGGCGAGGTATGGACCCCTCACAAGACACTTGTAGTATTCCAGCTGCATAAATCCATGAGATTACCTCGCAATGTATCGATGATATTCATCTCAGTGATTCCCACGAATTCAACGCATATATGAAAAAATTAAGGTTATATGTTATTATACATGTACATGACAAATAAAAAAAATACTCTAGCATGATTTTTTCCTTACCTAGAGAGGTGTCGTCTTACAATTATTGATTTTATTTTCAACATCACAATGTGGAACATTCGATAGCCAAAATTTTCATTTTGTGGACGAACTTCAACGCTCGACTGCCTTCGCTTTGTGCGGAATTCCCGTAGCATAAGTACTGAAACCCAATGTTAAAATTCACAAATTTTTACCATTACTTCATTCCAGTTACTCTGGAACATAAAAATGCTGACAGTAACTTTATACTGTCAGACACAATTATTGGTTATAAATTAATACTAAAGTACTTCTTACAACATACCTATTCAAGCTAATATACTCTGCACTATGGTTATTATTCATTTATCTGTTTTGAAAACTGAAAAATACAATCCACATCTTCTTGTCCAGATCAACTTTTGATTGGATAGATTTTCTCAAAGTTTCAAGAATTTCTAATCATGAATTATTAATTGCTTAAGCAAACTGGAAACTCCATGTTCAGCATAATTGTTGCTTTGATTATCTATATATAAACAGCATGAACTCGGCTGTCACATATCTTGTAGTAAATCAAAACATTTATTTTGAAGATAACAAAGAAGTTAATTCTACTTTTCTTCATTTTGCATGAAAAAATCCTCTGTAGCCTGAACACATTTAAGGAAATTGTAGACTAACAAAGATTCAATTGCCATTGATCATCAAGAACTCTTGAGTTGAAGTTGTGCACAATTATTTCATTTCAACAAACTTTTCTAAGGACAGTCTTTTCATATCCTATTCTGTAGGTATATATCCTGGAGAGGGCTGCTATAAATTCATTATTTTTAAATATTTACAATAATAATCACCTTTACAAAAACATCCAACTATAGAAAATTAATAGAAATACTTTCACGTGCAAACAAAATACTTGATTCTGTTTAGGTCCTATATTACGCTTAAGTAAAAGTCTTTCTTTCCCATACTTACCAATCAGGAAATGGTACTGAACTTGAATTAGAAGAAAAACAATTTTCAATAATTTATATACCGTTTACAAAAGTTAATAACCTAAAAATTAATATGGGCTAATCCATTCATCAATTATAATACAAATTTCATGAAGAGAAAATTGAAGCACTAATAATGAGCAGTAGTACTTACATGAGTTTTTGTCCTTGATTGAGTGAACTCAAAACCTCTGGTTGATGGAGATGGCGCATTCCAAAAAAAGTTGAAGGAATGAGAAGCCGAAGAATACTTATATAAAGCCATTAATGGGCTATCAATGCTCTGTTTATTTGAATAATATTCAAGTGAAGCTATATATCTGGACTTGCACGAATAGAGGGAACACTGTTTGTAATTCATTTTTAAATGCTGGAAAAAATATCAAAAACTCTTAAATTAAATTAGGATATATTTCAAGAACATACCAAAATGAGTATAAAGTAGGGTCTTAGTAAAAAGCAAGCAAAAAGAAAAAGTTAGGCTATCCAACATTATAGCTATAAAGAAAATAATAATTGTAAAAAAATTAAAACCATGATTTCACCAGGTTCTTTTAGTGCAAATGACTTTAGCCTAGTCCAAAAAGACAGCTAATAGTTTTATACTTGCTTGTTTGGTTTTCTTCAAAGCTATTTTTTCAAAATCAAATACCCATTGTTAAATAAATTAATGAACATGAACTATCATAAGCATGGTTGGATAAATGAATTTCCCAAGGTAAGATACATATACCGTGGCTGCGTTTAAATGAATTTTCGAATCAATGATAGCTTAGTTTCCTGTGAAATGACATCTTATTTGATTTTACCTAATCATAATACTGTTGCTGATTATTCATTCATTACTTTCAACGTAATAAATTGATTTCAACTGCAGATGTTAATCCATGTACACATGAAACTGTAAAAAAAATGGTTTTGAATTTCTTCCCTGTTCCATTTCATTCTAATTAATTACTTCTTCACACATTTGCATCATTGAAAATTAATAACAGGGAATTCAAATCCATTTATTCATATGCAAACATAAATTATTGCACTTTTTCTTCTGTAAACGATCAAGAAAATCGAACTGTCAAGAACGCGACCTTGAACTTGAACGCCAAGGTCGCATAACGACGTTTAAGATGAGTCGCCAGTAATCTAACAACTTATGAGCCCGTACTTCGGCAAATGTATAAAACAATCACATCTCACGCTCAAATCTAAATCCTCTAGAAACGGAATGAAATCAAAACATTAATCAGGCTTCGGAACGAATGATTTTCAGGTTATCATCATGAAGCGAATGAACTAACCCAGGTACAAAAATAATGGCGGGCAGATATGAAGCGTAATTGAATGCAATATGTTATAAAAAGTACAGAAGTACATATGGCTTTTATTATACACCAAACAAATCCCTCGGAACTTGAATAAGACCACTAAGAAAGTGGACTCCACTTTCTTACGAAACTACGCTTGATATGGGAGGTTAGCGGATTACACTTGCACGCGTGACCACTCGCAATGACACCCTGACAAATACTAATTAATCATGCATGCAGCATGGACACAGTACAGAGAAGAGAAGTAACTTCATATCACGGTATACTTAAAAGAGGTAGCAGCAAACCAGTCTTTTGAAAAATCGAGTGGTGTGTATGCGACGTCATGGCATCGCACCAATAGCAACGCTTAGATTACATCTGGCAACACTGCTAACCCGAAATCTGGCATCACTGTTATCGTTCCTGGTACGACAATCTTGAATCTAGCCGTGCCGTTCAAACGAAGTGTTGACGAGTCGAGTGAAGTGCAATGTCGCCGCCTCAAGTTAAATTAAATAGTTTTCAGTTATTTGGTGTCAGAATAATTCTGAAAATTTACCCTAGATATTTCAATGCCCTGGTTTCAATTTTAAAGAATTGATTGCGCCGAGTGGAATTGTCCAGTTAATGATTTTAATGTCGAATTCATGTTTGCAGCCGCCATTTCAAAAACACCGACTACCGAAGAATCCTATCAGCATTAAAGATGCACTAAGTGGTGTTGAAAACAGGTGTTGTGCTGTGGTGTTATGATCACAGGACTTTGGACCTGGAAGGTAAAAAATTGAACTTTGAATATTATTTAAATTTAATTTAAAATGGATTGCTCATAACTGATTTTTTCCCTTGATGAAGTTGCATCTCTCTGTCAAATCTTTGAAAAAGATGCAGTAGACGATTTAAAATTCGATATGCTTGTTCAATAGGAAAATGCTGTTGACTCGCCTGAAATTTGAAGTATAAAGGAAATAAAGAAAGAAGAAAATAATGTGCACAAATTCTATGCTGATTAATGACATACTGCTTATTTTCAAAAAAATTTTAATAGCATTGAGCTTTTCATACTAAAAAGGTAACATAAATCTTGTGATAGGGTGCTATCAGCTCTAATAGTATCTAAATTTTTATGTCTAAATTATTCAGGAAGTAAGATGAGATGACAAATTTGACCAGGTTTACAATAAAAAAAACTTCACTGGCATTGTTGAAATTTTGATCTCTCCTTTATGTTGAAATTAGCAAGTAGAAAGCTTAGAACCTGCAGTGCTCAGCATGAAAGCTAGTTTGGACTGCAGACTGTAAAACTTGTGTACTGTATATTGGATGCATTTTCAGAATAGCTTGACTATGTGAGGGCCTGAGCTAAAGGTTAGGTAGGCTTACTTTTTGTTGAAATAGAATAGGTTTGTGTTCTTTTACGGACCATCTTTTTTTGGTTCACTGCTGTCCTGTTTTTCAGCACCTACTACTTTCTTCTTCAATTTTTTCTTGCTTCATGAACTTCTTTCTTAGCTTACTGTTTCTGTGCACCTTGTGCATAAATACCCCCTTCCCTCAACTACATACTTAATGGTGCCTTCCTCCTTCCTTTCTTAGAACATCTTTGTTGTGGTTCTGAGAAGCTAAAACTTTCTTATATAATAATAATGATAATAATAATAATAAAAATTCAGAGTAGCTTTTTTTTCTTATGTAGCCTATCAAATCTGAAATTTTTAGATTAACTCTTAATAACTTTCTACTTTGTAGCTAAATGTCAAGGTGAAAGATGACAAAAGAGATGCAAAATCTTGTCCATGAATTTCCATTGTAAAGTGCTGCTTTTTATGGGAATCATCTTTTTGAAAATGACACTGTTCTAAGCATCCTTGGAAATGCATTTTTATATATATCTAACTGTTGTTCTATGCTTACCATTCATGGTGAGCTGCTATCAATATTTTTTTAAGATATGAGGTGCAAATTCATGCTGCTTATCATAATTTTATTGTGAGTGCTTCAAAAATGTCATGTGAAGCAACAGAGCCATGTTTCAAAAAAGCATGTCTTATGTTCATGTCAATGATTGTATTTGTTTTTTGCTCTCCTTTCATGTTTCTTAATAGAAGTAAAATGAGTCTGGTAATCCACTTAGGAATACATACAAGCAAAAATGAAATGGAGAACATTTTCCAAATTAAGGGCTGATTTCTTTACTTGTCATTTTTTATGAGTCTTACTAAATTGGTTTTTGTTTTTTTAGACTTGTTTTTTATATTTAAGGCTATGTGACATTGGGATTGTTATTAAATAACACCAATAAATTGGCGTATATCACATAGAGATGCAACTCAGAAAAAACCGTGCTGTTTAAAAAAAAACGTGTGGTTTTACAAAAAAATACATGGCTAAAAAAACGTGGATATTTTTTTCTAATATTTTTTTTTAAAATAACTCAGCAAGGAAAAGAACCACTTGACATTATTTGTTTTCATGTCCGATTATACGATAAAACAACATACTTCTTAATTCATGGTTTTCTATGTTTGTATTGAATTTTTTATTATCTGTGGTTTCATGTTTTGATATTTCATTTATTTTACAATGCATGTGAATCACTTTCAACTTCCCAAATAGTGTGTTGTAATAATATATCTTTACTTATGGTCATTGATAGAGATGTGACCAAAAAAACCATGTTTTTTTTTAAAACATGTTATTTTTACCAATAAACATGACTAAAAATATGGATATTATTATATTTATGTGACCAAAAACACCAATGCTGTTTTCGACAGAAAAATCATGAATTATAAAAACCTGGATATTAATATATTTTACGGGACTTAAAAACAAAAACCATATATATTGTTTTTTTTTTAACATGTTTATCTCCAAAAAATTTATGACTAAAAAAACATGGGTACTATTATCTTTTATGTGACCAAAAAACATGCTTGTTCTTTCAAAAAACATTTTTTTACAAAAAAGCATGACTAAAATATGTGGATATTAATATATTTTATGTGATCAAAAACCCAATGCGGGTTTTTTGAACAAATTATTGTTTTTTACAGAGAAATCATGACTAAAAATCATGGATGTCAATATAATAAATATGACCATATATAACCATGCTGTTTATTTTAAAACATCTTTTTTTTTTACAAAAAATCATGACTAAAAATGTGTAAATGAATGTACGTTATGTGACCAAAAACCATGCTTTTGTAGAAAAATGTTTTTTTTTTACAAAAAAATGCCCAAAAATACATATCAATGATTTTTCATAAAAAAAAACATTTTTTTAAACAGTATGGTTTTTTTGGCTAGATAAAATATTTCAATATCCATGTTTTATATTTATGATATTTTGTATAATTTTTTTAGAAAAATTCATAGTTTTTGGTCACATAAAACATGTTAATATCCATTTTCTTCACAGAAGTCATGACCAGAAAATGAATGTTAAAGACTTTTTAAAAAAACTTGTTTGAAAAAAGATGATTTTTTGGTCAAATTAAATATATTAATATCCATATTTTTTAGACATGTTTTTTTTGTAAAAAAATGGTCAATATGCAGGTTAATGCGCTAAAGGAAATTGAAAATTCCGCACCCAAATATTAGCGGGACTGGGGTAACTGGGGTAGTGAATATTAAAATCAATATGCAGTTGACATCAGTTTCAATATGGCGGGCACCGTAGAACATTAGCAAAAGCGTAGGAGTGAATACTGTAGATTCAAGTATTCACTTTCCCAGCCCTGCTAGTATTTTTGGGTGAAAACGTTTATTGTGTTATTAACTAGAACATCCTAGAAGTGGGTTCAGGCTCCGCAGGGTTGGCTAATGATAAATTACATGTACCCAAACCTACTTTAACAGCTCCAGCTCAAGCGCGCAACTGACTGGAACTGACTGCCATGAAAGACAAAAATTTTGAAGTTGCATAACTCAAAAATAATGCATCTGCAAGCAGAATGTCATTCATGTTAAAGGTTTTAAAATGTGTTCCTTTAGTGATCCTTTGGAACGGAATTTTTAATTTCTGTGAGCGAATTAAACTGTAAATTGACTAAAAAATGTGAAAAAATCAGCATGGTTTTATGGTTACATAAAATATATTAATATTCATGTTATACAAATGTTTTTTTTAAAGCATGATTTTTTATTTTCAATTTTTTGGTCACATGAAATATATTAATATCCAGTTTCTTAGTCATGTTTTTTAGGAAAAAAAAAACATGTTTTTAGAAAAAACAGCATGGTTTTTTGGTCACATGAAATACATTAATATCAATGTTCTTTTTTAGTTGTGATTTTTTGTAATAAAAATATCAAAAGGAAACCATACAGTAAAAGTGATGGCAGATAACCCACAATTACCAGAAGGAGTCTTAAGAGGAACAGCAGGAGCCACAGAACTTAAATAGATGGAGCCAAAATTCAGAGCTTACTACCTCTACTATGTCTGATCTTTTGGTCACATTAAAGTAAAATCATAGTAGAGATAGTAAGCTCTAAATTTTGACTTCATCAATATAAGTTCTGTGTCTCCTGCTGTTCTTCTTAGACTTCTCTAGGTAATTGTATGTTATCTGCCACACTTTTACAGTATGGTTTTCTTTTGATGTTTTTATTACAAAAAATCTTGACTAAAGAACATGGATATTAATGAATTTTATGTGACCAAAAATAAACAAACATATACCTAACAAAATTTAGGTGTGTGCAAAAAAAGAACAAAAAAAACACACAAAAAACACGTTTTTTTTGCAAATAAACCGCCATCAAATAAAACCGTTGTTTTGCATGACTAATATCACCCAACAATAACTGTTAATGAAAAATTGTGAGAACCAGCGTGAGTGTGTTACCTTGTTTGTTTGTACATGAACCTATGTACAGTACTTCTCTGCCTTATTTGTTGTACTTGATGCTATGTACAGTACTTCACTGCCTATTACATTTAATTTTTCCTTTTTTCTCTTATTTTTTAATTTTTCCACAGCTCCTTTTTGCTCTTTTCCCCTATCACTTTCTCCCTTTTGACTCCTTGTATTTTTACATTCTGTATTACACTATAGTTTATCATTGCCTCCATTTCCTTGTGTATGCATTTCAATATTGCTTCATATTCAACATCATCTCTCTGTACAGCTGAACCTTTTTATTAAAACTCTCACCTGCATCTTGATTTATCATATTTCCACTGACAAATTTCAATCTGTACCCTTACTACCAACTAAAATGTGTGCTTATTGAGCCAAAAACAAATTCAAAAACTGCTAACTTGAGAAATTCACTCATTTTTATTTGCCTTTCAGGTACCGGATGAAACTGAAATAATTTCAACGTCATCAAGGTGGATGAAGAGGAGCTAAAAGCTGCTGCGGTATTCAACTGAACCACCAATATTAGAGGAATTTTTGCTGCAGGAAGTGGAAGATGCTGCCTCTAGAGCTCCGGTTACCTCGTCATGAAAACAGACTTGCATCACCAGCAGCTGAAAAAATTCTTTGACTCACTGCACTATAAGTTGTTCCATTTTCAGTGAGCAAGTTTCCTGTTTCCACCTTTCTGTGTCGTTTCAAAGGTATATTCGGTCTGTTGATCTGCAGAAGGGACTTGAATTGTGCAGTAAATCTTTCGTGCAATTATTTTTTATTAGAGGCTCTTGCAGTATCTGTTGAATCAAATCAGTTACTTACTAGGCTTCAGCTAAAATGTTTGTGAATTAATTCATGATAACTGCCCTAAACATCCCACCTACTGTTCCAAAATAAAAATGGAAAGAAAGTTTTCTTCAGATGTAGAACATTATAGTCAATCAGAGCTCACGATAGAGCTCTGCAGGGTACCTTTTCTGTGATGCACAAGTGATTCACTGCACTTTTCTCCTGAGTCCTTGTTCTCATGTTCTAGGGTGAAATATAATAAATTTTGTTGTATAACATGATTCAGTTCGTTTTAAATCGTTTCTGGAATATAATTACATGAGTGTAGGCTGCTGGCAATAGTGGTATGGACACATTGGGCGAATATGTTGCAGAGCAGCTGTTTGAATGTACTTCTGTGTGCACAATTAATTTATGCCTATAGTACTGTTATTTCATTAGAATCAATTACGTGCGAGTTACTGTTTCCTCCTGTAAAACCCATGACTTCCCCGTTGCTGTATGTACAGCAACACTTCATACATTCCGATTGAAATATAACAAAGCTTAATTTTAGTGGTAGTGTTACTTACTCGATTACTCAGCTGTAAACCAAATTAACACTAAAAAAAATGATTGAGATAAGGCAAAATTTCTGTGTGACATAATTTGTCTCTCTCATTTGGTAGCCAAGTGGAGCCAGTAAATTTGGACTTGGGAGTAAACTTATATTTGTGTTTTCTGGATGGCCTGGTGCTATTCCTGTCTGCTGTGGCCAAACTTGAGACATTTAGTCAGGCATGCTGAGGCTCATCATTCTGTCCGAGGCACCATACAACCTACATTTGTACAAATATCTGCGCATTACTCGCTCTCAGCTCAGGAAGTGGCGTTAATTAAACTCCCAATGACTCTTAATGAACAACAACTTAGTTTTCGACTTGTGCTAGCCTTATTTTGTTCGTGTCAGATGAATTTAAGGCTATGAGGTGTTATATTGTATCAAGCGTGTGATAAACCTTTTTTCTTTGCCTGTTTATAATTTAAGGCTGTGAACTATTATGTCGTCATCTGTTCTCGCTTACAACACATTAATGGATGGTAGTGCAAGGTTTATTAATTGATTTGGTTTGGTGTATTGCTAGGGTCAAGCGTTATAAGTAAGCATTATTATCTACGCGCTACACATATTTGTTATCCTTGTTTTCTTCTCGTAATTGGAACTCGGCAAAAAAAATTGGATTTACTCATTGAAACCTTTGCATTCTTATGACATAATCATTGTTTTGGTTTTTAAATGAATTATTTGATAAGCTTTAGACTGGCTGTGAAAATACACACGTAACTAGAGTTATGCTTACCTTTCAAGTTTTTGCATTCTACGGCTTATGTTGGGATAGGTACACTGCCCGGCAGTCTCTACAAAGTTAACGTAATTTTTAAAAAGTTATCTGGAGTGTTGTCTTGTTATTAAACAACGCAGTTTGCTTCTGAGCGTGCCGATTAATTTACTTCTGCTTATTGATGATCATACAATTGTGTGTAAGAACTATTTTACCGTTTTGAATGATTGATTTGGAACATGCATCCAATAGTTGGTGAAAGATGCGTCGTAGGCTTCCCACTCGCACTGAGCTAGAAGAACCGGTACCCAAATAGTAAGTTTGACGTGAACTGGTCTTTCTAATGTTTATCTTTATAGTCTATTAAAAATGTGAGGGACCAAGCTAAAGGTTAAATAGGCTTTCTTTTTGCCAAAATAACATAGGTTTTTGTTTTGTTGCGGACCATCTTTTTTTGGTTCACTGCTGTCCTGTTTTTTCAGAGCCTACTACTTTCTTCTTCAACTTTGATCTTGTTTCATGAACTTCTTTCTCATCTTACTGTTTCTATGCCCTTTCTGCATAGATTCCGCGTTCCCCTAATTCCATACTAAATGGGACCTTCTTCCTTCCTCCCTTTGGATCTCATTTGTTGAGGAGATGTAGGCTTAAACTAACTAATAATCTAATCTGTAGTCTATTATGATATATTTTTTCCTTTTCGATTTTAACAGTTCATTTTTTTATTTAATACTTCTTTATTTACTGGTATGCCCCTCAGGGGGTACAACTATTGTATCTGTGGGAATTAACGCTCCTAGGGGGACTATGTGAGGGCTCGAGCTAAACTTTAGGTAGGCTTCCTTCTTTTTGAAATGGAATAGGTTTTGTTTTGTTGTGGACCATTTTTTTTAAATTCACTGCTGCCTTGTTTTTCAGCTCCTACTACTTTCTTCTTCAACTTTTTCTTGTTTCATGAACTTCTTTCTTAGCTTACTATTTCTGTGCACCTTGTGCATAGATTCCGAGTTCCATCAACTCCATAATAAATAGTGCCTTCCTCCTTCCTCTCTTGGAACATCTTTGTCGTGGTTAAGGGAGGCTAAAACTTTCTTATATAATAATAATAATAATAATAATAATAATAATAATAATAATAAAAATAAAAATAGTAAAAATAATAATAATAAAAATAACAATAACTTACTGGTATGCAGAGCACTAGTCCTGATGTTTGAAGATAGCGCTTGTGCATTAGGAGGGCTTCCATTTGCGCTCTATGATGTTTAGCAAGTCATTATGTACGACTACACCTTACCTAGATTTAAATGCTCAGTTTTATGTTGTCCTGGGTGTACATTTCGGAATTTATTAGCCGGAAAATGTTAAACGTGCCTTGAGTGGTCGGTGGTGTACCAATTATTGTTTTTGATGAAAAAAATAGTTTATTTAATTCATTATCGTCAAAAGTTTACGTAACATCGAGATATTAGAAACGAAATATATTTCTAAGTAATAGGAATATTTATTCAGGGACGAGTTGTTGGCTCATATTTTGTTCCCATCCTTATAGAACAAGTGACCCCTCAGGGGGATACAACTATTGTATCTATGGGAATTAGCGCTCCCAGGGGAAAAATGTGAGGGCCCGAGCTGAAAGTTAGGTAGGCCTTCTTTTTGTTGAAATAAAATGTTCTTTGTTATGTTAAGGACCACCTTTTTCGGTTCACTACTGTCCTGTTTTTCAGTACCTCACTTACTTCTTCAACTTTTATCTTATTTCATGAACTTATTTCTCAACTTTACTGTTTCTATGCCCCTTCTGCATAGATTCCTCATTCTCTTATCTCCATACTAAATGGTGCCTTCCTCCTTCCTCTCTGCGATACGCTCTTTTTTTTGTAGCGGTTAGGGAGGCTTAAACTAACTTATAATCTAATCTAATCTTATAGAACAAGTGATGTAAAGTCCAGAGCTGAGAGTTTAGTAGGCCTTCTTTTTGTTCAAATTAAAATGCTTCGTTTCCTTAGGTTAAGACCAAATTTTTTTGGTTCATTGGTGTCCTGTTTTTCATCACCTATGACTTTCTTCTTCAGGTTTAATTTTGTTTCATAACCTTACTCCTCAATTTATTGTTCCTATACTGAGGTTCTCTTGTGTGGAAACACCCTTTGTATTAATTATGCAGTTCCTTTCAACTCCGGTGCTTGGCGTTTCCTTCCTCTCTTTGAACGGTTGCATTGTAGTAAGGGAATGGAGGCTAAACCCAAGTCGGAATTCAATCTATAGAACTAGTCAGTTTTTATAATAAAAATTTGATGTTCTATGTGAGAATATGTAAAGTCCCCCGACTGTGTCACTTTGAGCAGCTTTGTTGTGGTAAGGAAGACTGAATCTATGTCGCAACCTAATTTATAGAACTAGTCAGTATTTTTAATTAAAACTTGTTGTTCTACGAGAGAATATGTAGAGTCCTTCAGCTGTGCTCGCTTTGAACAGCAAGGAAGGCTGAATCTATGTTGTAACCTAATCTGTAGAACTAGTCAGTTTTCATTATGAAAACTGGGTGTTTTATGGAAGGAGATTCAAAGTCCCACGACTAACGTAAGCCATCAATTTATTGTGAATAGAAAACGTTTTTGATTGCGTTGCAGATCATCTTTCGATTCACTACTGTCATTATTTGTTTTTAATTAGCGATTGAACTATTCATAATTTTTCAACATGAAAATATTGTGGCGTAACTCGTGAGTGATATTGAATGCGGTAGCCCTTTAAGGGAAACACAGATTGGAATGAACAAAAGTAACGGATTTTTATTCACTCTTCCCCCTCAGAGGGACACAACTATTGCATCCATGGGAATTAGCAATCCCTCGGGGAAAATGTGAGGGCCCGAGCTGAGAGTTGGGTAGGGTTTCCTTTCGTTTAAATGAAATGTCTTTCTTGTGTTAAGGAACATTTTTTTTGGTTCACAGCTGTCCTGTTTTTCAGCACCTACTACATCTTCAAATTTGATCTTGTTTCATAATCTTCTTTCATAACTTACTGTTTCCATGCCCTTTCTGCATAGATTCCGCGTTCCCTTAACTCCATACTGAATGGTGCCTTCCTCCTTGCTCTTTTTGGATCGCATTTGTTGCTGCGGGTAGGAAGGCTAAAACTAACGACTAATCTAATCTATCCTTCTCTCTTTGGATCGCCTATGTTGCGGATAGGGAGGTTTAAACTAACTAATAATCTCATTTAATTACGTGTGTGATGGAGTCTTGTGTAGGAACAAATCTTGTGCACACATTCCCCGTTGTGTCAAGTTCATATTGAATGATTTCTAACTTCCTTTGATTGAACTTTGTTGCGGTAGGGAGGCCTGTACTACCAATAATCTAACCATGAAATATTTTGTTTAGTTTGTACCAACTTTTTTTCGGTCCATTGCCATCCTATTCTCTGCAACCTTACATATCCATGGTAGATTTTTCATTGTAAATTTCATACCTTGATGCTTCCATCCAAACCATATTTGGGAACACACCTCGTGCATAGATTTCCTGATTTCTTATTTCCACACCGATTGGTGCCTTATTCCTTCCTGTTTATGAAACACCATTTTTTGTGGGGAGAAGTTATGAAATGATGTCATATTCATCTAGATTTTCGGTATTATATCATTTATTCATATCATCATCGCAACAATGTGAACGCGAGTAATTATAACTTCCCCTCACAACGATAACAATAATCAAAGCTCTCTGTTCTTAGCGCTTCCATGGGAAATGTACAAGTTCTTGAGCGAAAGGTTAGGTAAGCCTTTCGTTAAAATACAGTAGTCTTTAGGATTTTTTGACCATTTTTTCGGTTCACTGCTGTCCTGTTTTTCAGCACCTATTACTTTCTTCGTCTACTTCTGTCTCTTTTCATAAACTTCTTTCTTAACTCACTGTTTCTATTTCCCTTAACTCCAAAACTAAATGGTGCCTTCTTATCGGAAGTCTTTTTTTAGCTTAGAAGTTTAGATGCTGAAAAAGGATATACAACTGTAAATCGATACTCCTGCTCATTCAGTTCGTGAACTTACATGCAGAATATATCGCAGGTTTTATTTCAAATAAATATCTGAAACTGAATCTTATATTATCCTTTTTTACGATTAAACACAGCGCACAATAGTCAGCTTCATCTGCATGGAAAAAGTATTAAAACGTTTTGTATGATTGAATAAAGTAAATTTTCCTACAGTTTGGATAGAGCTGTCTATTTATGAAGCTGCCGGAATGATAAAATTGAAGATCGATAACCTTTTAGTTCTGGTAGATTTGTAAGTATCAGGACGGAATTCAATTTTTTAAAAATCCAAATCCGTTATTTGCGGAGGCACGCCGGCAGTCGGCCATGTTGTTGATCGTACGTCTGGCAGGGCAGAGTACGCTACGTAGTAGTAGTACGCTGCCGCCGCCGCTGACGTCATGGTGTGTATGTGACGTCATCTGGCTTGATTGAAATGAAGCCTCCTATTGGCTAATCGAATTAGCGAATGTGCGTGGCTGTCCCCGTAGAAGTGACGGTACCTCCTTTAGTCTACCATGCTTCATATCCAAAACCGGCTATTGTGACGTCATAACAATTGTGGCGTCACAGCGACAATCATCCACTCAGAGCACGGATGTGAATGACGTGACCTTCTGTATGAATCGTGAGGGCTTTCGCCACAGTTGTTTAACAATAATCGTGATGGCTACATTTGTGATACATTTGTGCTAAGCACTTCCACCGGTCTGATTTCGCAAGAACATTATCACCTTTAAAGGCTAAGAGTTGGCTGAATGAGGGTGCAATACCACAAAAAATTTGTAGACATTCTTAAGTCTGATGAAGGTAAGTGTTTATTTGGGTACATTAGCCTGACCTAAGAAAGTTTGTTACCGTTATGGTCATAGTAAAATCTTCTCATTTTTAATTTATTGTACTTTGAAATTCGTCTACATTTTGGTGGGTTTTACTTATTTTTTTGTGGATTATTTGTTGGCTTTCATAACATATCAGTCACTTCATAGTACAGTTTCATGCTTATTTCCCAATGAGTTGCACTTTTATAACACTTTTATTTATAGTTTGCATTTCTTTGATACTCTCCAAAGTTTCTAATGTATGTGCTAATGTATTGGTCACCACGAAAGTGCTAAGTAGTTGGTTTTCAGTTCTTATCAATTGAAAATAAAAATTTATTCCATTTAGAAAGAGTACACTACTTTACTATTATAAGTTCTGGAAATTTCAGTTCTCAAATATTACACTTCTTAATCAATGAAGAAGGACAGTTCAAGATCTTGAGTTTGATTCTTAATTTTAGTGTAGAAAGTCCAACATTGTTGGTGAACCTTTGTTTCCTTGCACTTACATTTGTATAATAAATGTACTTCTGCCTGAAATTTTGTTGATACTTTGATTTAACATTTTTTTCTGATAATATGTGTTCTTGAATATCCTGCTATTTTTTGAAAACAGCCATGAATTTATTAATTTGCTGTGCAACTACCAATTTTGTAGATATTGACCTCAGAAATACCTATACATAGCTATGATTCTTAAATCAAGGGCCATTGAAGTAAAAATCACAAGTGCTAATATAACATAAAGAATTGTAAACCCATTGTTAGCTGTATTTCATGTTTAATTTCATAGAAACAAAGTTCATTTTTCAATAAGGAGGATGAGACTTTGTCAGATACATAAACTAACACACAGTTGCTATAGTTGGTCAGAGCTTTGGGTTTTTGTCCAAACCTCACACTTGTGCCCAAAAAAATATAGTCCAAAAACTGCAAACTTTTTTGAGCTTTTATCAAGGACAAGGTCAGTATTAAAAACTCACAAGACAGAGTTAACAAATGAAAATACCCCTTTGAACTTTATCCTAGATCTGAACTCATACTTTTGCAACCAATAAAGTAATATAACCATGTAAATACACGCCATTGTGGCTTCAAATATGCTGTGGACAAATATTTACAACTCAATCACAAATTTGCATTTTGTTCAGTGATATATGAGATGAAGAATAATACCAATAAATGAATTTTGAAAACAGTTATTTCTTGAACAACAAAAGTTATAATAAATATGCAATATGAGCTTACCTTATTGTATTAGTTCATTTTTCATCATTTTCCCATATTTTGTAAAATATCACTGAGTTGCTCAACATGTGAGGATGACTAATTACCAATTGGTTCTTTTAGTATAAAAGGCAAGGGATATGAGAAGCTAAAAATATTCTAGCTCTGTTTTTATTATCTGCACTCATATATGTTTTTATTAAAGTAGCAGTATATTTATACAACTGTCATATTGGTTACAATGTTTTGAAAAGTTTTCATGTTAGCTATGCTTAGAAGGCACTGTGTAACAGTGATGGATGTGTTTTGTTCTTGAAGTATTCAGGCTCAAATTTGTTACCCTGATTCCTTACAACTCCTATTAAATGATAAAATTGCAAATATTTATATATTAATTGTCAGTCCTGGAAGAAAAAATGGGAATAATTCCCAACGAATAAAATACTGGAATGAAATAAAAACCACTCGAAGAAATAAATATTACTGGAAAAACATGATAACCTCTAGATGAAATTGGATTTTAAAGAAATAAATTTTGGCCAACCTGATTGAAAGAGTTGTGTATATCATTGATTTCTCATTGATTGTTTTTTAAATATACTCGTTGTTCATACTTTTTTTAATTCTGAACAACGGGGTATTTAGGTTTTAATTTTGCCAAACAATATTCAATTAGGGCAAAAGAGATTTTAGCCAACCCTGTGACAACCTCTCAGGTTTTAAAGAAGGGGAATGATTTTGCTGCAAAGAGCTAACTATGGGTTCTTTCTTCCTCACAGCTAATGCTCAACTCATGTTCCCTGCAAAGAGAGTTTCTCCATCAACCTCTGACGAGTCTCCGTTAAAACAAATGAGGACTACAATCGGAACACCTCCCAGAGCCCCAACAAGAACGCCTGTTAGGAACCTTATCAGAAGCCTGCCCCACAACCCAAATCAGCTTCCAATCAGCACCCCTAGACTCCCAGCCAGCACTTCAGGAGCAGTCCCTGTGATTACCCCAACAAAGATTTCAGTTAGAAGTCCCATGAGGACTCCCATCAGAATCCCCCTCAGATCTTCTGTGGCAATCCAAGTCAAAGCCAGAGTCACAAGTCCTGCCACAGTTTTGTCAAAGGCCTCCATCAATGCTGTAAGTAGTAGCACTCCAGTGATGGTTGTTGGTGTCAAGAGTGGTAATTAACCTTGCCTAATAAGTGAGCCTTTAGTGAAGGAGTATGTATTTATGTATCCGAATTGTTTTATTATTTAAATTTCTAAAGTGGTCTTAAACTTTTGATCAGCAGTGTATATGTTTCCAATGTAGTTTCAAAAGATTGTAGTTCGAATAATGACTGCCCAAGGTCAATTCTAACAATTGTGTTACATTTAAAAAGTTTTTTTATGCTCGGATTGCTTCTTGTCTTAATAGTAGCTCAAACTTGTTCATAACATAAAATCAGGACCTTTGTTTTTCATAATGATTTATTCTTCATGTGCTGAGCCTTCAACAACTGTTGTGTGGTTTGTGTGATCATGATTGTTGATGTGTTCTAGCATTCTGGAGGTGACAATATAATTGAATCACAGAATATGTGAGGAAAAAAGGTTGTTGGGTCTCATAATGTGTAACGTATGAGACTTACGAGGTATGCCAATTATCAGCTCTACTTATATATTCTGTATTACATTTTGTTCCTGTTAAAATAAAAGTACACCGCTGTAAGCTTCTTCATGGGCATTACGTTTTAGAAAGTTCTTTGTTGCTTGAGCTCAGCAGGCACCAGGGTCCAACTGGCGTGTTTAGTGTTCGTGAAGTATTTATGCTCTGTGTATATATATGCCTTAAAGCATGGTTTTATCTCATAATTTAGGTTCCAAACATCTACGTGTAGAGGATCTTACATATAACCAGTCATTCAGCTGATTCTCAGCACAAGAAATAAAGAGGTCTAATAAAACTCAAGAAATACCTAGGACAGCTGGTTATTGTTATTTTTGAATTATAGAAATAGATTTTTTACTCCCTTGGTTTCTAATTATTAAATTATTCTATGAAGATTCTGTTCGATTTTCTATTAATTTCATGTCATTTCAAAGTAGATTCCATAACTAATGAATTTCGCAATACACATTTATTCCTGTGCATGTGATTTAATAGAGTGTGTATGTTTCATTTCAGGTCCCTAACCCAACTTGTGTATCACAGACTCAACAAATTGCTACTCGTTCAAATTTGGATTCAACTGAGAAAGTTGAAAAAGATTCCTTCAACTGGACAGTGAGTGTTGCTTGTTTTATACTGTCTTCATTGCCATTTAAATTCTTTATATTCATATAGAACATTTATTAAAATCACACATTAACTTTCCTCATTCTCCTATCTCTTTTCCTTCTCTTTCCCTCTCTTTCATCCCTAACTCACCTTGCCATTCTCCTCCACTTTCCCATTCCTCTCGCTCAGGGATGGAAAAAAACATATTTTTTTTAAAAAAACAACCCACATGGGATTTTTTGGGTTAAATTTTTTGGGGTGGTTTTATTGTTTTTTGGGGCTTTATTGTTTTTTTCTAATACCTGTTTTTGTTTAAAAGAGTTATTCACACAGCTCCAGTTGCCTCTTTTCCAGATATATTTATATATATATATATATATATATATATATATATATATATATATATATATATATATATATATATATATGTACATATATACACTTTTTGAGTAAATATTGTTATTTGATTACTTTATTTCCAACATTATATTACATTATTATATGAATTATTACGTATATGAATTAAGTTTGTCCATCATAATTACCATTTACCAATTACCATATGCATAGGGACATAGCTCTGCAGTCTGTAAAGATATAAGATGTGCAAAGAGAATTGCTGTGCTTGTCAATTCATAGTGAGTTGTTTTAGCAGCAGACAGACGCAAGTCATGTGAGAGGGTAGCACCATGCAGATCATAAGTAACCACCACAAGCAACTTGAAGCAAGACAGCTGCACATCACTTAACAGGCATGCTGTTAACAACTTAACATGTGTATTGTGTGAGCTGGAGTGCTTATCAACGCAAGCCAAGTCAATCAACCACACTGTTACATGTTACAACATGTAGTGACATACCAAACATTTTTTGCCCAAAAAATCACTTTTTGCAGTTCAGGATAGCAACAAACTCTAAAATGATAAGAAATAAATGCTCTAACAGATTCCATCGTCAAGTTTGCTCCAGTGCAGCTTGAATGCTTACCATAGGCCAGTCGTTTCTTTACTTTCTTACCCCATCTGACTATAATTGTTAAGACTTATTTCAGGCAAAGCTCTCAGAGGAGACAGATATTGAAGAGTGGTTGGCTGAATACAATCCGGAGTTCATCAGCGCGCTTTATTTGTATAAATTGAAGGGCTCAAACATCTTCCCAAAACACTTGTTCAAGAAGAATATCACTAAGACAATGACTCCTCGTTGATGGTGGGATATTCAAGACATGAAACAGCAGAAAGTGCAGATTCCTGAAAAAACCCTGACAGAGAGTTTCTGCAAGTTTATAAGCAATCTTCATTCTTGCCCGCAAGTTCAGGATCCATTGAGAGATTTTTCTCAACATTTGGAATTGTGTGGAATAAATTGATAAATAGATTAGGATCGGAACGTGCACAGAAATTGGTCTCATTATATCGCCACCTCACAAATGATCATGATGTGGATGAGATGATGAAATGGCAGTGGATGTAGAAAGAGAAACACAGTAGTACTGTAGTAGCAGTCTAGTCTAGAAGACAGGAAAAATTCAGAAGTTTCTATACTCTCAAATAGTCAAACTGCATTTGTTTCTTAGTTTTTGTTTTTTACCTTGGAAATGGAACTCGTGGAAGTAAACTAATCCCTCGAGTTTTGTTCTGTGATTCGGGTTTTTCTTATTTTATTTTTATAGTGTTTTTTTGTTTTTCAATATTTATTGTCATGGTCATGCAAATGCCTTGGACAAATTTTTGACAATATAAATATTTAGCTCATTTTGATTCTATAAGCTTGAAAACAAGTGAAATTTAAATAGCACTAATAAAACCCAAAAAAGCTAAAAAAACATTATTTAGTTTTTTTTACGTGTTTTTTTTCCTTTTTTGGGTGTCTTTTTTGTTTTTTTTATGTGTCAACCCAGCTCTCGCTCCACCTCCATTTGATTTGTGTATTTTCAAATTATCAAGCCCCTAATATTTCTTCTTCCCTTCATATTCCTACAGCCCTACTTTCCTTCCCTGTCGTGTACAAATAACGTATCGCATTCTTCGTTACTTATTTTTGTTAGCGCTCAACCTCTTTTCATCTGAATTTTCCCTCCATTGCCTTTTTGTTTATTTGTTCGTTTCTTCCAGGAAAAGGCCTGTATGACGAAAGATGAAGCAACTCTGACCTGTAAGAAGAAATTGTTTGATCAGCCTTCTGCACTAGTAACGACCAATCGTTGGTCTACATTTTTAAACCCCAAAGCAAGGGGGCTTCTCTCATGAGAAAGAGAGTTAGGGGACCTATCATCAATCGTCGGTATAACCTGCAGAACATAGTACAACATTTTCATCCATCATTTGGTCCGTACATCACGGAATTTGTCAAATTTAAACTGAAAGGAAAGCGACGCTACACATCGTTTCATGAGTGGATGGGAGTTAACATGCTAGTGAGTTGCAGCATATCCGGGTACAACTTGTTGAGGAGAATGCGACCACTACCATCGCCTTCTACAATTCTTCGTGTCCTGAAGGCCCACAAAATGAACCCCGGCTGCAATGAGCAGAACATATCAATGTTAAGACTCAAAGTTAATCCCCAAAGTGAACACGATAAGCTAATTTTCATCCTTATGGATGAAATGTCATTAACAAGAGGCCTGTTGTACAGTCCCGACAAGAAGAAAATATTTGGGTACGCAGACGATGGTTTTAAGAGAAAAAAGAACTTGGTGTTATAGTAGTGTGCTACTATTTTGAATCCTTATTTTTGTTAGTTGCGTCTTGTTTGTTAGTAGTTGCGTTCTGTATACTCTGGAAAGTGACATCCACGTGCGACCTGTTACGCGTAATAGCGAGAGCATGTGGAGGGTTGCCGAGGATAGGTTAAGAGAGTTAGTTTTTGAAGCTTGTAGAGGTCGGTTGGCTACCTTTGTACTCCTCCGTGTATACTTTCATCGGTGACTACGTTGTGCGAGATATGGTGAGTCTGAGCAAGGACAAGTAATAAAGGCTAAAGTCCGGTGCTAGAAGACTCCGCCATAAGATAGTCGCCAAATGTATGAAGTAGGATTGTATAGTTTCATGTAGCACAGTCATGCCGACCGGTTTTATCGTAAGTGGTATGTTTTAAAGTGTAATATCCAATAAACGCAAGTTTCGCATTTTGTTGTTTCCCATGAAAGCCGGATAGAGAATAGCGCCCCAAGTTTGGGTCTAGAGGTAATAGGAGGCTGGTGCGAATTCAGAAGAGAAGTTCGGTCGTAATTTGCGTTCAGGTGTATTTTGGTAAACCCCTTTGTTGGCGACTGTACCGAAGCCTGGGACGGCTCCGGAGCTTGTTGGCGGATTCGAGCCTTGGATGCTCTGGAGATAGGTTGATAGGTTGGCGGTTCTTGGAGGGCATTGAAAATAAGGTAGCAGCGCTACGACCCGTGCTTTGCGTTGGTTAGGCTGGTGAAGTGGTGGTCGCGCAGCCGAGTGTATATAAATTCCGCGACCCCGCGGCATCAGGACTACCACAGTGTCATCAGCATTGTGCGTTATGGCGTGTGGAGTGAAGAAACACTGGCAATTTCCAATTGGATATTATTTAACATCGGGTGCTGTTCAATCTACCAGTCTTATTGAAATTCTTCAGACCGTTATAAAATCCCTTGAAACTGAGGGCTTTGTAGTGCCTGGAATAACTTCTGACCAAGGTTCAAATTTTGAAAAAGCTTTCAAATCCCTGGGTTGCTCACATACAAACCCAACTATTGAGCTAGGAACGAAGTCCTACTTTGTCTACAAAGACCCTCCCCATCTACTGAAAAACTCTAGAAGTCTCTTGCTCAGAAGTGACGTTCCTGTGCCAGGCTTTAAGCACGCTGCAAGCTGGGATCACATCGTCACACTGTTTGAAAAAGAGAAAATGCACAGCTTGAAAATATTTCCAAAGCTGTCTGATAGGCATGTGCACAGTTTGAGGTTTTCATCAAAATGAAAGTGAAACTTGCAGCTCAGGTGTTGTCGAATTCCACTGCTGCAGCTCCCACCACCACCACCACCACTCCCACCCCCACTCCCACCACCACTCCCACTCCCACCACCACTCCCACTCCCACCACCACTCCTACCACTTTTTACTATTTAAATATGGAAGTCGGCATGTGTAAATATTAAACCGTTTTCCTCCTCTGATTCAGCGACCAGAAGATGAGGATTTGTCTCCGCCGCCGGTTGTACTCAACGACGAAGACATGACTACCGCGAAGCACTTCGATGGCAACGAATCGGTTGGAACTCTGTTTGAGTCGGCCGAGGTCAACAATGCAGCAGCTTACTTGAGTGGGTATGTTGCTATGAAAGTTGATAGATATCACCGAAGTAAGAAAGGTTCAATGTTAAAAGACTGTTCTGCGTGTTAGTTAATTCTTGCGCCTGAAGACCTAAACACGCACCTCTTCGTGTCATTCAAAGAATATGTACAAAACAATGATCCGCAACGAAGCCTCCATTACTGCAGCAAATCTTTCACTGAAACAATCATGACCTACGAGAGAGTATTTTTGTTCTGTTTTGATAAGTTCAGTCATGTTCAAGGTTTCTGTGAACTAGCTCAGAAGGTCATTGATGAAGCGTGCTCTCCGCCTGTTTTGTGCGCTGCTGATGTGAGGAGTTCTTCATCAAATTTTATGTGACTTGCAGGACTTATCAAACCATTAAGCACATCAATAAAGCCTTAGAGAGCAGTAATCCTAGTGATAAAATAAAGAAAATTACACATCAATGAAATGTTACAATAAGACTTGGTTTTGGAAAAATATAGCTTCATTTCTTTTCGTTGCTCGTTATTTATTTCTTTGTAATGAACAGCATTGGTGCACGATTGTATACATGTTCGTATTGCTCTTTCTTAAGAATTGTGTATTAAATTTCTCTTACTTTGTCAGCTAATTCCGTAATTCCTTTTCGCTTTACTTTCGTTCCACCGTATTGTATGGAATTGAGCGCAGCGATATTTATGTTACAAAGTATCTGCGGTCGTGTAAAAGCCTGTCAATTTGTTGCATATGATGCTGAATAGTGTCAATGATAAGATTGTCACGCATGGATGGAAGGAGGAAACTCAATCAGAATTAAATACAAGTATGTAAATTTGCGTAGAGGAAGGACGGAATAATTTACCGCACACTTGTGGTATTTCTCATAATTGTAGAAGTCTGATTGACTAAGAAAGAAACAAGCAGGTTAACATTGAAATTATTGCTGGTGTTAATATTAGTTCTTTCTATTATTGGCAGTTCATTTAATCTTAATCTATTCGCTGACTTATTACAATTCTCGTGCAATGTCTGTGTTTGAACAAATAGTAATTTCATATTAGTGATCATAATATATATTTTTGATTCATTATTCACGATCAGCTGAACATATTATCGTTGTATATGTTGCCCCAGAAGTAACCGATCCTTTTAATTTGCCGATAAAAAAATACTATGAATGCTAGGATTTTGAAACTAATTTTCTTCTAAGGATAAACAACATATGGTTTATGAAAGCTACGTTTTGAAAACAGGACTCTTTAAGTGATAGCCATGGCCGTTTTAACAATTTGAGCTTTATTCTTTATCGTTTCAATAACGCTCCATCGCGCATTACACGAGAGTTAAGCTATTTCATGAAAAGTTCATTTAGTTATTGTACATTTGTTGATTTTGTTACATAACTCGTGACGAGTCCCACAAGAAAACCTCGCTTAGGGAACAAATTTGGAGAACGAGGGGTCAAGTGAATCATGATAAATTGAGGGTTTGAAACCGAAGCAAAGCGAGAGTAGCTTTTTAGTTGCTGAGTTAATTAAGTGCCACGTTATATGTAAGCATGAACATATTTTTTAGTCGAATAAATAAGTATTAACATCATAGTGTTCATAGCTCTACTTTCATCAACCAATTAAAAGGTCAATTAATTATGGGCTGCCCTCATTTTACTTTCTCTCGCTATGGACAATGTTTCATTTAATTTTCTGGTGTCAATTTTCGTCACAGAATCCCCGTTAGCTCTCATCGATAACCAACGCCTTTATTTCCTGGTGTAAGTAGCCAACTATTGAATCTGTGGGAATTAGCTCTGACATAGGGATAGATGTAAATATATGTTTGATTTTGTTACGGACCATCTTTTTTCGGTTCACTGGTGCCTTTTTTTAGCATCTGTTACTTTCTTTGTCCACTTTTATCATATTTCAATAACATTCTTCAATCTTGCTGTTTCTGTGCGTGATGTGTGTGGACGTATCTCGTCCTTTGATTCCCCATTCCCTTAATTACACACTAAATGGCTTCTTCTGCTGTCCTTTCTAGGGACCACCTTTCACGTGGTGTGAGAGGCTTAAACTAACTCAGTATCTAATCGTCGTGGTGTAATATGTTACGCACTCTTCAAAGATGCGTATTATATGGGAATTATGTTGACTACTCATGTTACATGGAGATGTTTGTTTACTTTTGTCTAGTTTTACTATTTGTTTTCGATGAGTTGCGGTACGTAGCTTGTTATAGGAAATAATAAGTACTTACTGTTGAGTACTTTCTTTTAGGAGCAATCAACTAAGTTGAACTGGTGTTCTTCTATTGGAGAAAGAATAGTATTTATTAGTGAACTAAGCTTGAATTATGTTCATGTATTTAGTTTCATGATAAAGCGTTACTGCCATCCATTAGTAGAAAATATAGAGTGCACTTTTACCATCCTAAATGCAAATATTTCATTTAATCTGCGTCGGAATTTTGTTACCGAAAATATGTGTCACGTCGATGACCCTAACTCACCAGTCTCTAATTCACCAAAGCTCGTGTTGACAAATATTGTTGGTTTGGAATCATGGACATTAATTCACGAATTTGTGGATCAAAACATTGAAATACTATACCCTCAAATAACACATAAATGATAGCTTTTGTAAATTATGCAGGTACGGGTGTAAAAATGTCTTTTTGAATGCTCGTTCAAATATGATCCAGAGCAAACTAACTTATTACGATGAAGTATTCATTTAATAAATAATACAGCCCCAGCGTTTTAGTTTTACTTACATTTCTATTCCAATCGTATATGACTAGGTAAAAGTTATGAGCAAACAAAGAACAGCTGGGGACGCCAGAAGCAACGCAGTCGAGGTATTGTACGTCTGGCAGAAAGTGTACACGAAATAGACCAATCAGCGGCCGGCTATTGTGACGTCACGCTTAGCCAAAGCATGACGTCACACGCTGCCAAAAGCGGTCGTGCCAACCCCGCTATTTGAAACTACTTCTCTTCTCTGTACTGTGGCATGGATGATAAAGGCGAGGCCACGGGATATCTCCGTGAGCTGCGGTTGCTTCTCACGAAGTTGAAAAGAGCACAAATGAGCTATTTACTTCAGTACTTGATTAATAGATCAGTGATCGACGAACTGAAGATAATTTCACTCATCATGCGCTATTTCTTAATAGTTTTCATTCTAGCAAGCACTTCATTTTCTTCGTAGGAAAGGCCATGTCTAATTTAACAGCATAATTCTGCTGAATGTATTAGTTAATTTATTACACCGACAAGCTTGGGTCGCAAACAAAAGTGTTGCAGTATATATATTTCATAGTGAGTTCCTTCTAGTATATCGGCATTAATATTCTGCATTTTAGTTATTAACACGTTCACCGCGTTTTTTGCGGTTGTTAAAGGTTGGTTTGGTTACGTTGCAAGTGGCAGAATTGGGAAATAGATTACACTGCTTGAATACATTTTATACTTCCTGAGATAAGTGAGAAATACAAATGCATGATAACATTTTTCACCTTGTAAAATAACAATTTTTATTTTGAAAAGATCTTGATACAGGTAAACTGTCAATAATTTATACGGGTATGCGAATAAGTAATTTACTTAGTGGTACACATAGTACTAAAACGCAAGAAACGTGTCACTTGAAATGAAAATCTTATATCATGGAATGAACTGAATAAATGCGTTCATGCATGCAACAAACGTACACAATAACTCAATATTTTTCTAAATGACTCTTATTTGCCGCATTAAGTACGAAAAGTGAAAGAAACTGGACATATATTTGCCCACATTTGGTTGTTACGACTTATTAATTGAACGTTTTCTTGAAAATATGAAATTTGAATCAACAAAACCCCCGAACAGGCAACAGATACTTTATTTTCTTCCTGGCCGTGACTTTACATTCTCGCCCGACCTGTGAGTGCGTCAAGGTTGACACACCTGGGTGTGTCAAGATTTCTCTGAGTGTGTTACACTATTGCTATAGTAACAACTTTTATTTTTATAATACTTTATCGCCAGATGATTATAAAAAAGCGGAACGTTTGATGTTCGGGGAAACATCGTCCACATCATCCGATGAACAGTGCAGCACCAACCTTCAACACATGCTAAAACAACGAAAAACTTCCCCAATTGGCAAAGCTGCTCGGCGCAAGCTTTACTTTCCGGTAAGCCCGGAAAGACCTAACACAAAACACATTCGTACGACCGAATCATCTATCCGAAGAAGTCCTCGAACACAAATTCGAAGGAATTTACAGATATCATGTACTCTGTCAGGTTCGTTCAAATTCAATAAATGATTTTATAATTTGATAAGTTATTTGTTTACTGCGAGTCCAAGAAAAGGCTACAACTTTTGTGTCTCCGATTTTCAAATTCTAGTCTTATTTGGTCATTAAGTTTGCAACATTTTTTAGAAATGCAATACAAGGTTTAGTGGTTAATATTTGGTTTCTTTATGTATATATTAAGCACGACGAGTTCAGCCAATGTGAAATTGTATATTGAAAGCCAATACTACGTAAAAATGTGTTTGAATAAAAAACAATTATGATGGTCTAATCTACCTGAAAATGCAAATTTGCTGCAGAGGACGACTCCGATTCATCTTTGGACCAGCAGAGAAGTGGCCTTGCACCAATAGCCCTCACAGACGAATTTATTCCAGTAAAGAACCGGTATGTACGTTCATAGACGTGCCGAGTAGTGAATTTAAATAGCTACATGAATCACATTTGTGATTGAGAAAAAATAATTGAAAATACACAGTCATCTTTTGTACCATCTGCGGTATATTAGACATAAAATAGCTTATGAACTAAAGACTATGAAATAATATAATTAGTCATATTAGCATTGTAAATAACTGATACAAGAAACTATAAACTGTTTGTCTAAATTTTATCCAACCTTTGAAATTTTGAAATTATAACGTGTGATTTGATATTTTAACGTGCATTCCTTTTCATTGTCAGATGCGTTTCTTCACCAAAACCAAGCCCATCTTCAGAAGAACTGGTAGCCATTCATACTAGGCTCGCCCGAATCGAGAGTCTCATCGTAGAAAATAACTTAATTCTCAAAGAAAATCGAAGCGATAAGCTTGCACAACAACCAGCCGTGTGTCGAGGATTTGCACCTGCAAATAATGACGAACTAAATGCAATACTTCAAAGAAGCGACCTGGTAAGTCTTTTATTTCTGTCACAATACCCTCAATGGCAATGAATGTATACCTATTGTTTGTATCTTTGATTGTTTTCGTACCGAACATCAATAGTCGTTTGTCTTGAACGATTCGAGAGGTAGCTATAATATAAATCATTGTTGAATCGCCTTTTTTGAAACCCAAGGTTCCTTATCTGGTCGCGGTAAAGGAAGTAAACCTCACACGGACAGCAATATCTATGATGAAATTGCTGCTGTCGCGAGACTTTACCAACGAATTCTCCATCATGGGGCTGGGAGCAAAAAGGAAACGTACGAAAGTAAAGTTTGCCGACAGTGCAGCCTGCAAGGCGATTGAAAGTAAGTATGATTTCCGTGAAAATCATCTAAGCACAAAAATGAATAAATACTCTGATGCAAAATAATACGATAATTAAGTGTTGTTTATACTAAATCTAATCGTGTATACAAAAACACAAAATAATGTCGAGTGCTTAATCTATACTAATCCGCTATATTGTCGATCCAACCAAGTTCCATATAAAAAATCCAGAGTTCCAACAGGCAGTGCTGTAAGAACCGCCATTCAGAAAGCGCTGAAAGGTAATTACATTGCCGGTATTCAAACGAAAATTGGCTCATTGTAACCTACTAAAACATTCACGCTGTTTAGCGTGTCCCTCGTGTGGGAATTCATTAGTACAAATAAGGCTGCGGAGTCGGAGTTTGTACAAGTCGGATATTGTAGAGGGAAGCAGGAGTCGAATGAAGTATGAAGAAATGTGAAGAATTTTGTGGGGTAGGAATTCAGAGGTGGAGTCCAAATCAGATATTCAAATATTTCAGGATTCCGAGTCGAACATTCACCATTCGGTTCTGTAATCCTAGCGTAAAATAAATCGCAAAAAAATAGGTATTTGATGAGCATTAGTGAACAAGCTACATTATTTAGACCATAAAAAACATAGCTAATTTATAACAGTTAACAGACGAGGAAACTGGGTTATGGTATGATTTCTTGATTATTGTACTTTCTTGTAAGTTCTTATACCTGAGAGTAAGCAAACTATCCTCAGCTATTTCTTGTGTATAAGTTTTAAATAGAAGATATTTTCCTCACAGTTATAGTCAGTTAAATTTATAGTGGACTCAAACAGTGACAAGGGTATTTAAATGATTCATCTTTTTCCATTCAGGATTCTCTGACTGGGACGGCTACCGAGGGAAAAGACCGTCGAGCTCTCGGATCCCACGCAGAAGGCGAGAGCAACGAAGACACCAATCCAGAGCTTGTTGCAGTCGAAGAAAAAACAGCCGGCAAGCCACATGCACTCAGCCCCAAAAGTGGAAAAATATTCATTACTTTATAAACATGAGAGGGAACATACTGAGAAAAGGAAACGTGCACAGCACAATCAAGTTTTTCTATAGGCCATCACTTTCAATCTATTACGCTTGACGAATTCAGTCGTTAAAATCTAGTGCGCAGAGATTTGTGGATTATAAATCACAAATAGAATGGTCATTTACTGGAAATCCGTAGCAGTAAAGCCGAAGTCGAGGCGGAAGCGGAAATTTTATCAAACATATTGTTTTTCCGTTAAGATAGCTACTTTTTGGAAAATACACATGTAACACAATATTACACGCGATATAATATAGTTCATTGAGAAATATTTCGACGTCACTTCCCAATTGAAAATCAAGGACGTGTCGCCGGTGAATTAAAGACGAGACAGTCGATCAAGTATGAATTAAGGGCGAGTCGGCCGGTTCGGCCTTATAACTCTATCTCCGCGCGCTTAAACCACGCACGGTCGAGCTCGGACGTAATATGCTGAGCCGGCCAGTTATAATTTGAGGGCGCAAACTTCTAAGTTGGTTAATGGCCGTAGTATTTGAGGAGGCCATCCGTTGTTTACAGCCATAAAAATATCATTGATCTATCGCAATGAAACGTATGCTCTGACATTGTGGCGTACAATGCTTCAAGCTTGAAATTATATTTCACATATTTTATTCAATTTCATGCTTTTCCAGAAATATTCCCAACATTGAAACTGAAGACTTTACTGTACTGCAGAATAAATGCATTGGTGCGTTTACTTGTGTTCAATGATGTATTTTTACCATGCCATTGTTATACGCATGTTTGCATTTCATTCTTCAATACCAGACACAAGTCAAACACATTACTACAGTCCCAGCAGTCTATCTCTCCCAGAAGAGAAGTGCTACTTACTGAGAGGACATGAATATTTATTCGTATCTATGCAAGATTTTACATTGAGAAATGATATTCACGAGTGAAACCGGTGTAATTATTTTTTAGTTCTAAATACATTTTAATGAATTTAATCATCATTCGAAAATTTATAAAATAAGAAGTAACATGAAATGGAAATGATAAATCGTGAATCATATACCTAAGAATTATACCTAAGATTAATCGTATTTCTAAATTTTATTCTTGGTCGTTTTCTTTTTTACGGTGAAGATATCGTGATGTTGACAACGCTAATTATTTCAGGAAGCACAAAGATTTCAAATAATGCTAAGAGAAAGCGCTTTTAATTATGATAGTTTCTAATAACAAGTTTCCTGACAGCACCCGCTGTAGTTTCCTAAACAAAATACCGCATAAAACTTTGCTAATTACGTTGCAAAGAATTACATGTGGTAATAAGAAACACTTTTATTCTAACAAGTAATCAAATTGATTATTGTTCGAAAGAGTAAAGCAATACAAGTTCCCCTCAGGGGTATACAACTGTTGTATCTATTGGAATTAGCGCTCCCAGGGGACTTTGTGAGGGCCCGAGCTAAAGGTTAGGTAGGCTTCCTTTTTGTTAAAATAGAATAGGTTTTTGTTTTGTTACGGACCATCTTTTTTCGGTTCACTGCTGTCCTGTTTTTCAGCACTTACTACTTTCTTCTTAAATTTTTTTTCGTTTCATGAACTTCTTTCTTAGCTTCTTGTTTCTGTGCATCTTGTGTATAGATTCCGCGTTCCCTCAACTCCATACTGAATGGCGCCTTCCTCCTTCCTCTCTTAGAACATCTTTGTCGTGGTTAAGGGAGGCTAAAACTTTCTTATATAATAATGATAATGATAAAAATAATAATAATAATAAAGCAATACAAGTCTAAGTTTTTGTGGTTCGCAATTCAAGTAACGTTGATCTTTTAATTTTTATTGAACTTTTTTATTCCCGAGGCAGTCGTGCGAAGCTGAAGTCTCTTCTCAAGACATATGAGTGTTTGTAAGATGTAAATAATACATAAAATATTAATGTTGTTCTAATTATCAAGTTCTAGAGACCGAACAAATGAACATTCGTTTGGATGAGAGAAAGAGGAGATGGGAAAATTAGAGACACTTTTACACTCTTACATTTTGAAAAGCAAAATGATTACAAATTCGCCACATACCTCAGCACCTAGAACGAAAACTAAAAATCAGTTATTATTTTTACTCAATGTAAAACAAAAACTTAATCATCAACGAAATATACTGAGAAGACTTTTAATACATAAACATGTCTGTAATATAAGTTTACAAGTGATTTGTAAAGAGTTCGGTAAGCATGAGATCAATCGACCATCAGTCGAAGACCAATCTACAAACTACCCTATCCTTGCTAGTTTGAATTAAAATGGAATAACAAAAAAGTGTTTTGTATTACACTCATACAGCCTTCCAAGAACAAGTGCCATGTATAATTTTTTTTGTCTAGAATAATGTTCGCATTCAAAAATTTGTGACGAACATTCAAACATGAAGTCTCTGAGTTAATTTACCCTAAAAACTTGCCCTATGAGCTGGTCGAAGCACTCGAAGTTTTGAAGTAGCAGTCCGTTTCACCGCCCCGGCGCTGTTGCACTGGCAGTTGGTTAGTTTGTGAAGTTACCCGACGTGAAGTGACTAATTTACAATTATTGCTTAAAAACTGAGATTTGATTGATTGTAATGCAGGTGTTTGAACGTTATATGCATGGGCAAACTTAGAATTTGTACTGGATGAACGTTTTTAAACGATTTTGTGTGGATCGAGTTACTCTCATCGTTAGAACTTCCTTATCGGTAGGAGAGTTCAAGCTTAGTTCAATTTTTCAAATTCTGTTGTGTGAAGGGTGTTTTTAGAGGTATTTATGTGAAAGTACTCAAGATGGATTGCTTTCTCATTATATTTCTTGATTTACTTCTTATTAAAAGATGTTTTTTTCAGTAAAAAATAAAAAGAAGCAAGTTCTTCTGTCAAATTAAATATTTACTGAAGGCCGTGATAAAAGTGCGGTGGCTCGGTGAAGGAAATGTTACAGAACTTGCTCGTTGCCTGAAAAAACTGCTGCAAGGGCAGAGCCGTTCTTACACCTTCAAACTTAAGTCGCATCAAGTAAGTATTTTACGCGTGTGTGAATAATTGTTTTGAGTTTTGGTTATTTTAAAATAGCCCTATACATATTTATAATATTTCATTGTTTTAAATTACTTGAGTTTCAACTCTTTTAGGTGCTTATTGAGGCAGTTGATAAATATTTGAGTAGACATATGAATACTACAGCTTTTTAACTTTAATTTGAAAAAGCTCAAGTTCAATTTAAAAAAGCTCAAGTTCAATTTGAAAAAGCTCAAGTTCAATTTAAAAAAGCTCAAGTTTAATATAAAAAAGGTCAAGTTCAATTTAAAAAGCTGAAGTTTAATTTAAAAAAGATCGAGTATATTTTGAAAAGTCTCAAGCAGGCTATATTTAAAAAAAAAGAATTTCAATTTTGAAACCTTCTGTTTCTAAAATTTCATACCTATGTAATAATAATATAAGTAAAGTTTATTTCTGAGAATGCATATATATTAAAGTACTGACACTGAAAATAGAGTAAATCAAAAATCAGACAAACCAAGCTGTTGTGATTTTGTACTTAATTTGACATTCTTCAAGTTTTACCTATGAATCATTTGGTAAGCATTTGACAAACAGATCATCGGTACGTACCCCAATCAGAAATGTCTTCACCGATCGGTGTAGATTATTGCCATTTATTGCCGAAATTTTTTGCAGATCATACAAGATCTTCGCAAGAGTATCTGCATTCAGTGCGGATTTAGTTCAGAATTAGTGCAGTATTTGTCCGCTTTCGAAGTGCATATCGGCATCGAATTTCTGAAAAGATCTTCACCGACCAGGAGCGAAAAATTTCTTTAATCTGCCATGAACTGCACTAATCATTTAAGATCTTTTTAAAATAAATCTCTACCGATCTTTACCAAATAGGAGAAAAAAACGCATGGATAAAATACTGCACATTATACTCAACAAAAAAAACAGTTTATCCTTCCGAACATCGTACGTCAGCGTAGGGAGTCCCGCCCCTCTGTCATAGAGCCAAACGTCCGTGTAGGTCGGTACAAACTCTTCTCTCACACAAACTTTATTGAACAAAATGGCTGACACGTAGTTACATAATTTTTTTCTGACTTTTCAGCCTTACAAAATAGTTCAATGTCTTCACGTGCACGTTGATTCAGGAATGCTCCCATCATTTTTGTACTAATACACAGCAATTCATTAAAAATCAATACATCTGTCTAATTGTAAAATGCAACGCAATTAGACAGAAATGTAGATTTTAATCAATTGCTGTTTCAGTACAAAAATGCTAGGAGCATTCCTGAATCAACTTACACGCGAAGAAATTAGACTATTTCGTATGGCTGAAAAGAAGGAAAAGAAATTATGTAAGTGCGTGTCAGCGGTTTTGTTCAATAAAGTGTGTGTGAGAGAAGAGTATGTACCGACCAACACGGACGTTCGGCTTTATGACAGAGGGGCGAGACTCTCTACACCGACCTACGATTTTTGGAAGAAATTATTACAGCGCGAGTTGGATCAGAAATCAGTTTATCCATTAAAACCAAAGCCGAGCTCTTCGGTAAGAAAAGCTAAAACATTAGCATACGCGTGATTAAAAACAAAACTAAACTATCAATATAATCATTCGGTACGGCAACAACGATTTGTATCAGCAATCTTAAACAAATAAAAATTATAGGAATATTACACTTGTTATTTCTGACATAGAACCAGTGTCAAGAGAGCAGCATGTCGCACAAACCCCCACCTCCCATTATTTTTTTATACTCATGGATCATTTTTTGTGGGACACCATGCTGAGATTAGCTATGACCTTAGCAGACCATCTTTATACTTTCTTGCCGTGAGACTGGACTACTGTAGAGTCAAACCTGGCGACTTTAGAGCCGCAGCAATGTTTATAAATAAAATGATGTAAAAATTTATTAGCCTCCCAGTCCCACGACAAAGACGTTCAAAGAGAGGAAGGATGAAGACATCATTTACTACGGAGTTGAGGGAACGCGGAATCAGAGCACAAGGAGCATAGAAACAGTAAGCTAAGAAAGAATTTGATGACACAAGAAAAATGTTGAAGAAAGTATTAGCTGCTTAAAAATTGGACAGCAGTGAACCGAAAAAAGATGGTTCGTGACAAAACAAAATAGCTATGCTATTTCAACAAAAAGAAAGCCGACCAAACACTTAGCTCCGTACCTCACATAATCCCCCTTGGAGGGCTAATTCCCATAGATACAACAGTTGTATCCCCTTGAGGGTAGGGATGTAAAAAAGTTGAGTATTTTATAAGTCATCATTTTTTATAAGTCATTTGTTTACAGTGGCCCAGGAGCTGCCAGTTGTGCACATCTGCTCTAAATGTAATCAAATAAATATCAATCATATAATTTTATAACACATATCGTCACGTGTATATTCGTTTTATAAAAACGAGTATTGTAAATATTATAAGAAGACGCCTCTGAGGAATTTTGTTATCTATTTCATTTACGTTGGACACTTCCATTTTTTAGTAACAATTTATATCGACTATTATCTACTCGTTCCTCAATAATTTCACGAGATTTGTTAATTAGAATCAGTGTGTGTATACTTCAATAGGAATGGCTTGCCTCCATTGCAAAACCTAAATATAAAATACAGGTCGTGAGAGGCTGCTGCTGTCAGGTGAAACAGTACCACTACTTATTACAACATTGCAAATAATCGGTTGCTACGAATATTTTCTTTCGATAATGAGCTTTTGGCCGAAGCGTAGTTAAAATACACAATTTTGCCTAGCTAGTAGAAGCATTTTTGGGTTTTCCGCTAATGCATAAAGTCGCAAACAATACTATGGAAAAAAAATAAATTAAAACTTTAAAACGTGAATATTCAAACAGCCAGTCTTCAGCAAAAACGAATACGCACAGCCTCCCACGTTGACGACACTTGTGCTACTAATTTCTTCACACAAAAAAGCCCACGTGAGCAGCCTGAGATCAAGTTCTTCTGGGTTCCATTCCTCGTCCTCGCTTCCGATGTCTGATGCCCAGACTTTCAACTGCGATGCATCTTACATCAACGCCTGAAGTAACCTTCAGCGAAGATGATCCTCGTTTTCCGTGCCAGTCTCGGGCTCTTCTTGTCTTGAATCCCAATTCTGCAGCGCAATCTAAAAATTAAAAGTGTAGCTGTAAGATAACACTATACAATGAGGTAAAACTGCATACCAGTCAACATATTGGTTATTATTCTAATATAAGTTAGTTTAAAACTTCCCTAACCACCCCTTAGTTTAAGCTTCTTAAGAGGCGCTCCAAAGAGAGGAATAATGAAAGGACCATCTAGTATAGGCTCGTACATGCGGAATCTATGCACAACGTGTGTTTCCACATGGGCCATCCTTGTGAGGTAACACCAGTGTGTTGCAAGTTAACTGAACACAATGCGCATAGAAACAGCAGGTCAGAAAGAAAGTCTCAACATGATTAAAGTTCAAAAAGTAAGTAAAAGGTTTGGAAGAAAAGGATAGTACTGACCCAAAAATATTGGTCTTAACAAAGCAAAGGACATACTTTTTCACCAAAAAGAAGGCCTACCTAACCGTCAAGTTGGGCCCGCATATTATCTACCTGGGAGCTAAATTCAACATGATGATGTACATTTTTGATGACAGACCGTCTGAAAAGCAATTCTGTGGTGTATTTTACAACTAGTAATAGTTTTGAAGCATATTTAAAATGATTTGACCATTTCACTGCATGATGTCAATGGGTGATATGAAGGAGAAATACAAATGAAACATTTACGTCATGCAGAAACAAGAGGGTATCCAGCTAGCTAGGTTCAAACTAGAATCTTGGTTAACTGACAAGAAAACCTGTGTAGGATTCAAAAACATCAACAATCAAGTGGAGAAAATTTAAAACAAGATTAGACTGCATGAAAAAATGAATTGTCAAACTCTTTGCACATACATGCTAAGCACATGCGATTAATAACTTTTGTAACAGATCAGCAATTCAGCATCGGTATATTGCATCAGAATAGCAAAGAAGCAGTGGTTGAATAAAATATTATAAGTTAAATTTAGTAGGTTGAATTGATTATTTCATTAAATATTGAATGAATGCATGGAATATTAAGGGAAATGCCCACGCTGAAATCTCCTGAATTAATGAAATGGCTGTAACGTTCTTTCTATGGAATTTAGATGTATGAAAAGTGGCATACACATGTTCTGTTGAAAATAAATAGGAGTCGTCTCTATAACTTTCCTAACTTTTGACATAATTTTGGAGACAATGGGAGAAGGGGAGTAAGAGGGAAGTGCATACTTTTCAAGAGATGCTTTCTCAAAAAATACTTATCTTCGAGCAATGATTTAGATGTCATTGGATGCGCAAGAAGTTGCTGAATGACCAGTCGAATGATTATTTTTAATTTCCCAATAGTTTAGATATTATAAAATTTACAACTTTTTTTTCGAGAAATAAATTTTTCCCCTATTTTTAATGTAACCAAAAATTACTATGAAAAAATCGCATGTAAGTAGATAGAGCAGCTTTTTGTGCATCTAATGATACCTAAATCATTGTTCTACAATAAAAACCCACGGAGAAAATAGATTTTGAAAAATAACCATGTACCCGACATTTTCCCCTATTATCTCCGTAGTTATGGCAAAAATGGGAAAAATTTATGTACACGACCCCTATTTATTTCTACAAACACATAGGTATGTCAATTTTCTTAGATCTAGATTCTATAGAAAGAACGTTACAGTCATTTTATAAAAATAACTAATATCTTCCAATCTGTAATTCTTTTACATAAATTTTTCCTACGTAACTCAGAAATTATCATGAAAACCGAAATAATACTTCGAACCGTCATGCAGCAATTTATGGCGAATCCAATGACACCTAAATCATTGTTCTACAATAAGTACTTTTTAAGAAGATGTCTCTTGAAAAGTATGCACTTCCCCCTACCCTTTTCCCCATTGTCTCCAAAATTATGTCGGAAGTGGAAAAAATTTATGGAGACGACCCATCCTTACTTTCAGATATACATACGAATGCTAATTTTCATAGATCCAAGTATCATACAACAAACGTTACAGACATTTCCTTGATTTTGGGTGGACGTCTTCCGTAAGTCTACTCACCAATGATTTGGAGGCAGAATGAATACACTCTGAATTCTTGTTCATCTCCAAGCCCAGTGTAAGTAAACTGGACAACAAGCTCCCGTGACAGCAAGCTCTAATTGAGAATGCGACGTATGGTGCCTCCGCTGTTGACCCCAACGTAATGCTTGAGCTTGCCAATCTGAAAGTAATAGTTCAGTTGAAATAAAAGTTTACTGTGCGCATAATCAAAAATAACTTTAGAGAAAATTACATGCAATGGAGGAAAGCAATGCACATTATTCTAGTTGAATAATTATTTCTACATTTTATGGTATGCATGCTTTACACTGCAACATTCAACCTTTTTTATGATTTTTCATTGTTCATATTCCTTAAACTTTCATACCTATGCCAGATTGCTGAATATTAATTCTTTCACATCACTGATCGGTACTAAATTCTTCATTATTCAGTGCCAGTTGACCACTTCCATATGATGATTTGACTCCATTCAAATTAATCTTCACCTACTAGAATTTCTGTAACACACTTTCTTACCTCACAAAAACTATGGTTAATTTGTAATTAACTCTATTCCACTCTATTCCTAGCATGAGCTTCATTTCTTCCACCAGTCATTTGCATCAACATGCATTGTTTCAATGTTTTGCATCTTTCTTCTATCTTCCATCTTTTTGCTTATTTTCATCTTTTCTTCTACCCTTTAGCCGATCAAACTCAGTTTCCAGGCCCTCAATCTTAGCCCTTTTCACTTTTACATGTGCAATGCTTTCAATAAACTCAAACTCCCAATTTTTCACATTTTCCTTTTTTTCTTATCCACTCACTTAACAAGCCTAACACATCAACCTAAAAATACAACCCTACATGAAAAACGTCCATCATAAACCAGGCATTCTCATTTACAGTTAATTCATCTAATTCCTAAAAATGCAAAATCATTAAGTAAAATTAAATTCACATTATAATGGGTTTTCTATACTGTTTGCAAAAAGGCACAAGCAAACTAGGATATATAAATATATATATCATTAGCCGACAGATTTAAACTATTACCCGATGCATTAAATTCACTTGAGAACACTTTGTCTATTCATTTCACAGCAATTCATTCTGAATGAAAGGAATAAACTTTGGCATATACATTCTGACAAAAACCTAATTAGTAAGATAAATAGTTTTTTTGCTTTCCAAAAATTAGGAGATGGTCTTTCATTATATGTTTTCCTAAACCTTTAATTAGGATAGCAAAGATTAAATTAACACATCATTCAAAGTAAAAATAAAACTTACTTTGGCTGAGAGATGTGTGTCCTGCTGTCCGGGTGAAAGCGATACACAGAGGAAACTGAGAAGAAGTTGCCTTGCCCTCATCAAGTTCCCACTCTGCAGTTGAAGTCCCAGTGATACCATACTGCATTGCTGAGGAAGGAAGAAAATTATATTGTAAAACATTGAAAAACAATTGAAATACATGAACAACATTTTATCATATGCTACATGTTCATTACTTGTTCATTATAGCAAACTATTTCACAAGCAATATAATTAAATTTTTGTTTTATTGTAAATCATAATAAATATTTTCTATTTCCACATGTTTATTTCTACAAGGTGCTCACACTGTGTCAAAGAACTTCAATACTAGGTTGGGACTATTAAAATATATGTACAATGATAAAAAAAACACAGTTTCTGATATATTTTAAAAATATTCATGATTTCAGAGTGACATCTGAAGAAATGTATTGCACAAAAATTTAGGACACTTAGCTAATATATTGACATGTTGCATTTCGACTTTCATCTTGCATTTGGCAAATCAGAATTTAATGCAACACAAGCTGAAGGACCTCAAAATACAAGGGATCAATGACAGACTAAATATAATCCTTACTTACAGTTGTGAGCTGGTGCAAAGGTACTGCTGCAATTTGGAGGTCTGGGGTTGTTGCTCTTTTGTGATTGTTCATGTGAGTTTTGCCAAGAACATGACACAACAGCACTTGTTCTCTCATTAGTAGGCCCAAATGCTGCAATTTTTTCATGTCGTTCATTCCTACTGACCATATAAGTTTTCCAGATCTTTCTAGAATTGTTTTTTAGCAATAATTCGGGTTTAGGTATTTCATTCATAGAGAATTTATTAGAGCAATAATTACCAACACAAATTATTATGACTCGATATTCAATAGCAGACAAGGATTGCATCAGCTGTGTATTTATTATATTCTAGAAGGGGATGCCATCAATGTTCACTTTAAACTAATGAGAGATGCACTCTCATTTTAGAAATCTCTTAATTTTTTTCAACTGCTAATCCAATCAAAGTGCACACACTCATAATTACTTATGTGACTCACTTCACATCTAAATCATATCTTCACTGTTACAAATTGACAAAGAGCTGTTGGAATTAACAGTCGATCAGCTGATCAGTCCGATTCACTGCTGCGCGTGTTTTGAACTCTTTCTGGAGAAATGACTTTCTGCAGAGCTACCTACGTCGGTTTGAATTTTTTAAACACGCAATAATCCTTGGCATTTTCTGTCTTTCACTTTATTCATAGAATTATTTTCTCATTCAATGATTTTTCATCACCATAGCACAATTGCTAAGCGCATTTTTTTAGATTTTAAGCTTATCTCACAAACTAAGAACGACCAGGCTTAGTTTCACTAACGCGCTTGTTGTGAAGTTGCTTGTGACTGATGTCAACACTGACCGCTGCACGCTTCCGTTGTGATATGTGTGCCACCAAAAAAACTAGTTCTATATTTTTGCTTTTCATGTGACAATATAACTATTTCACTGGCAATCAAAATTATTAAAACATTTTTCACTATGAAATAAAATAATTGATGAATGAGTTTAATAATATGATGCAAAGTTGGTAGTAATTATTATTGCTGGAGTAACAATACCACAGGGGAATTTTGTACATGCTCGTACAATTTATACAAAACTTGCATTTAAAATTTGGAAGTTGCATTTCAATGGCTCATAATAATTTTAGCCCTGTTGCAAGTAGAACTATTTTCCCTATACCAATGCGCATGTTTATTTGTTCGTGTGTTACGCCATGCTTGTTTCCTATAAAATTGATCAAGTCATTTATGATGGTCGTCGGAATTTCAATTTTTCATAACTAGGAGCAGAACGACGAAGGGATTTTATGGAAGTTGGTATTTTATTTCTACAAGAAAATAGTTGCTTAATAGATTGACTGTGTGGAGGACTTTAAAATGGTAAAATAAGCAAACAAAATTTCCATCACGGCTAGCACATTTTACAAAAAATAACCTAAAATTCCCAGCGTTGTTCTCTTAGAAAATCGGAACATAGAATTGTACCCATTCGGTGGTAAGCTATTACTGAAAACGTAATGTGTGTGAAATTTGATTTTAAACAAACCAAGTTCACTTGTGAATTGGCTTTATGTAAGGGGTTCACTAACCATAAAATTGACCAAATTTTTCAAATTTTACTTCTCGAATTTCTATTGCAATTAGGGCAACGAAAATACATAACGATGTATAAAGTTGAATTCGAAATACATTCACGTCAATGAAAAGTTTCCATTTTTGCAATACAAAAAGTTATCACGAGAACATATGAAAAAATATATATATATATTGCGCGAAACACTTCTTCTACAATTTTCAACAAATAAGCTTTATTTTGGCCTCATTCGACGCGGAAAGAATGTAGCAATTGGAAAATGAAGGATTATTTTGAATTTCGAATTAGAAAAAAAATTATTGATACAGATGTCGAAAATGTTTTTTCAAGTCCCAGATTTTTCACCATAGAAATATAATTTAGAGTTCAAATAAAATTCCGCTTAGCTCCGCTGTTTCCACTGTCCTACTGCGTCGAATGAAACGAAAATCAAGCTTCTACGTTAAAAATTGAAGGAAAAGTTTTATGCGCAATACATGTATAGAAATTTTCCGATTTATATATATTTTTTTCACATGTTCGCGCAATAAACTTTTTCCTTTTGCGGAGTTTCATTGAAGCAAATGAGTTTGGATTTCAATGTTACATATCCCTATGCATTTTGGTTTCCCAAGTTGAAAAAGAAATGCACAAAAGAGAAATTTTACATATTAGAAAATTTTTGGGGCTAGAGATCCCTTAATAAACTTGGAAGTTACGCGTTCGATTTGAAATCAAATTTTGGTTTCACAATGTACACTGGTTTAAAAACAAATACCTCTCATTGTAGTTATTGATGAGCAGTGCCGATTTTTTTGTTAAGATCACTGCAGACATTTCTGTCCCGAATTTTCGGCATTGATCTGCAGAGACCGGTGAAGAAAAATTTCATCCCGAACTGGGTCCCGCACTGATCCTAAAAAAGATGCACTGTCCCCAGATAATCGATGCCGATCCGCACTAGCATTTCTGACTGGGACGTACAGTGTATATCCATTGACAAAAAAAATTCAAAATAAATTTTATGTAATAAGTAACTGTGTGACAATTAACAAACTGCACTGACTGAAAAGTTGAACATTAAATGGTTTCAAAATTATATTTAAACCATAATGCTCTACAACAATGGCTTATTATATCATGTTATATAACATAGTATTACACATAGAATGTATACCAAATTAAAGGCCAATCTCTCGACTAATAATTTAATTTTTACCCCTTTATACCATACCTAAGTGCATTTATACGGTATCTCCCATCTTTAAATCTTCTAACGCAAGTATTCTAGCAACATGCTTCTATATATGATTGTATGAGCGTAAACATAGCCTGGGTGTTCTGGCAGTAATGGATTCATCTGAAAGTCACCTTTTTAAATTAAACTTGATATTTTTTAAATTAAACTTAAGCTTTTTTAAGTTGACCTTGAACTTTTTTAAATTGACTTTGAACTTTTTAAAATTAAACTTGAGCTTTTTTAAATTAAACTTGAGTTTTATTAAATTGAACTCAACCTATTTTAAATTAAACTTGAGTTTTTTTTAATTGAACTCGATCTTTTTTAAATTAAAGTTGAAAAACTGTTGAGAATTGAGATAAGTGAACAGACAATGCAAGGGTCTACGCTACAAACTTGAAAATGCGTATAAATTTTTATGCAATTAAAAATAGGCTGTTCTTATGCAGCATTATTGTTAATTAGAATATCAGAGTGAAAAGGAGGGACTGTAATTGTGTGCAGACGAGGTAAGAGATTTTTGTTGAGAACTAGTCAACTTGTCGTCACCACAACACGTAATAAGTGGAATGGCGCACAAATTATACTCGTCATATATGCTTCCCTCTGAAAATGTTTCTTTACCGAAAATCATATTTTTATGATTCTTATATCAATGATAAAGAAAGAGCGAGTTGAACTTTAAAATACTGTGGCATCAATAACAGTAATACCTTTTATTTAACTATATACTAATAATTTACTTCATTTCATAATGTTTTGGAACATTCCCTTTCTTCATACACATTAGAGGATTTTTTATTGCTATAACCTTTTTCTTCAGCACATCTTCATAGGAATTTGTTGGAGTAGTATCTTTTTGAGAATATATTTCTATAATTATAGCAGTGGACATAAATTGTATGTGTTTTTAATACAAATGTGTGAATATATTTTAGTGTAAACATGAATGAATATGAACAGGATAATATAACAACTTCCATTTATAGGTGCCAGTTCAATTTCTGATGAAAATCTCCCATTAGTTCTCTTGCAATCGATATTGTAGGATGAAATCCAACATTAAAAATCTGCAGCCCACGCAAAATCTAACAGTGCCATTAACATGTTTTCACCGTCCACAGTAAAGTTTTTTTTTGTTCAATTGAACATTAAATGGCTTGTCATAACTCACCCTAGCATAACTCAACCTTGCTTGACGTGTAGACTGCTTAAACACAAAAACACTTGAATATGTCCAGCAGGAAACCTAAATAATATTCAACATCTTTAATTTAGAGGTTACTTATTAAGCAGTCATCCACACTAGTACCTATAGGAGTGAAAATGTTAATCTTCTGCAAGAAATTTTAATAAGACTATTATTGTACAAAAACTAAGGCGGAATAAAGAAATTTTATTTTCAGAAAAAAATACGTGATACGTCCTTACACTGACCTAGACCTATCTGGAAGTATCTCATATCCGCGTTTTACTTTCAGAAGAATCGGATTCATCTGAGGACCCTGAGAGAGATACTCAACCGCCCCAATTATGAAAATGGATGAATTCTTTCCTGACGTAACCCGGTGAGAATAACGCTCAGATAACGTTGTTTCGTTCAGATTGATGTGTAAAATTTGTTTTGTTCTGCTCATATGAGGCCTCGCATTGGAAGGAAATCTATTCCAGTTAATGTTTAGTGCTAATTTATTTTATTATTTTCTAATTTTTTTGTGATATTTTGGTGCGTAATGTATTGGGACTCTCCTCTTCTTGATTTCTTGATACACACTAGAGAATTTTTTATTGCTATAACCTTTTCCTTCATTGATTCATAGGAATTTGATGGTATAGTTTCTTTTTAAAAATACAATTTTATCATCATAGTGTGAAAGCATTATTTTACAAGTGTCTCTAATATGTACGTCAGAATATAATTAAAACGAAAGGTTGGCAATATATTCAAGATGTATTTTTAATTTTTAATACACAAGTAATTCGGTATTTTTCTCTTTCAGAGTTTTGGTCTAGCCAGTATATCCTTATTAACACGTTAACTGCGATGGGGTAAACTGAAGTTCAATATTTAATTCAAATTTCAAGTCAATTGTGGTAATCAACTTTGAAAATAGCGAACATTAACTGTATCGAGCCTATATTTAGCTTTCATTAAATATTAATAATAAATGAGTTAGTGACTGCAGGTGGGTCAGCAGCACTATGAAAATCACCTAAGTGACCACCGGTTGGTCACTTCGCAGGAAATGTGTTAGAATGAGTTAAGCTGCTGGTACATGACCTAAAATGAAGAGTAAACTTGATAAACCTCTTTCTGTGATGAGCATTTATCCTCATTGAAATTCAATTAATGAAATAGTTGAAGAAAAAGAAGCTGCGCACCACACTGCTTTTCGGAGGTGATATTTTGGCCATACTCCGAAGTTTTCCTTGCATTTTGCATAACTGGTTCGTATAAAAGTTCCAGTCATAAATAAAAACTGTTCGTAGAATGCCAGAAATATCAGTAAACTGGAGTTAAGGTATTTCGCAATGAGAGAATATTCATTTGTTTTATCGTAAACCAATGCTTGGCAATTAACCATGCTTTTTATACAGGATCGGTAAACTGGAGTGGATGAAGAGGCAAGAGACTCCTTCTCCTCCAGCAGTGGAGAATCGTTCACCAGCCGGTGTGGAGCGACTGTCAGTGTCAGTAGAATTAGACAGGAAGACATTAGCCGTGCTCTGAGTTGGAGTGATAAAAGTTTCCTTAGAACTATTGTATCTATGAGAACTAGCGCTCCCACGTTGATCCGTAAGCACGAGGTTAGGTAGGCCATTCATTAGTTGTTATAATAGAGCATTTTCAAGAAGCCAGGGAAGTTACTTTTTTGAAGCGAATGATCTTTGGGAATTTAGAAACGAAGAAAGGACTAAGGACTAAGTATTAAAATCATATTTTAAAAGATTTCTCGAAATATATGATTTGATTTAAGGGAGCTGGTCTTCGAAAATTTTAATAGAACTGACGCTATGTACTTATTTAGAAACGTAAGAAGGAAGAAAATTCTGATAAAATTTATCATCGTTACTAAGAACACATTTTGGAGTCCCGCTCCATCATCAGTTCAAAGGAAAACAATAATTACGTCTGAAAGAAAAGATCAAAGAACAGTGAATTGTAGGCACCAAAAATATATCAGGAGAGTAAAAAGACAATGTATGGCACGGGAAAATGAAAAACAACACACAGAAGCACAGGCCTCAAATGCTAACCGCATTGATGGACTCTTGTGTGTGCAGTGCACATCTTTGTTCGTTGGTATTACGTTACGAAATTTCTATATCAGAGTGGCGAAGCATAGAGGTAGAAGCTTGCGTACTGGGTATCAACCAACACACCCATCGCATTCTGCAATGCAAAATCATGCCGGAAATGTAATTTCCCTACATCTACCGATTTCGAAATTTTAGACTTTGCTTCAACACCGTATGACCTCAGAATTTTCAAGTCCCTGCATATTTTTAAGCGAAACCCTGATTTGAACAATATGGACAGTTCATACCCTTTGCAAGTATTGAATAGGTAGAAACCACGTCATTACCAGCTCAATTTCATTTCATACTCATATTGTACGGGATTTTTTTTTGCTTCTGTGTTTTGTTTTTGTTTCCGTGCCATACTTTGTTTTTACTCGCATGATATATTTTTAGTCTCCGCAATTCATTGTACTTAGATCTTTTATTTCAGACGCAATGATTTTTTTCCTTTGAATCGATGATGGAGCAGGACTCTGGAATGTTTTCTCAGTAAAGATCATAAATTTTATCGGAAAGTTTCCTAAAGTCTCTGATAAGGTTGCGTTTAAAGCAAATCACTGACTTGTTCAGGAATTTTAAGCCAAAATACGGTGATGAGGAAATTCGTACTTATTTTAGCTTCAAATTTTGTGAACTCGTTATTAAATATTATTTCAATACTTAGAGCTTTTTGTTTTGTATGTATACTTAAATATATATCCCTGTCCTAAAATGTTCTTGTTAAACTTGTGTGGCACAAAATAGTTTCTTGCGCTCTTGAGTACATTATAACGACACCATTTTGGGTAGTTTGACTTTTTGTGTTGACCAAGCTGTGCGGCAAATGCCATGGTTGGCATTGTACAACGATCCTTATGTTTTTGACAGGTAAACTATTTTGCACCAGTATTATTACCGTAGGAAAATATAACTTTGTGTTATGGTAAAATATTTTATTCACTTCGAGCTCGTTATTTTGGCACAATAGTAGAAACGCAAGAATGAAAAATTGTCCCGAATGTTGACCTCATTGACTTAGACGCAAAACTAATGAAATATGTCCATTTTACTTTCAACATTAATCTCTCATGTGACTAGGTCCTATGTTCGCATGCTAAAATGACACTGTAAGTGCGCACTTCTTAGATAGTTTTCAACAATACATCACTATGATTATGTTTCCTTATCACTTTTATTTATATGCATAATCAAAATCAGATTAACGCAACGAAGGGAACGTAGATAGAGGCACGTAGACCGTGCCTTTCTCTCAACCATTTTGTGTTTCGACAATAATTGACATGGGTATTACGATACCCATGTACGGATATCAACCAAGGATCTTAATATTAAGAAGTTTTAATTCTTTCATTACGACAGCTTTTTGACTTCATGATTTTGGTAGGCATTCACGAAATTTTCCATTCGGTTTGTAAAATTTTTTCGATTAGTATTATGTGACTATCATTTCCTTGGTCCTGACTCGAGTGTTTTTTTATTTTTTGTAGGCAAATTCATACCCTATTATGCTCGCGTAAGAAATATCATGAATTGGTTGAATGGTTGAACTTTTTCCGAGCTAGTCTCTTGGTATACCAGTTCAAGCCCAAACATGAGACGCTTCCGAATTTCTACTGTGTCGATCCTTTAGACTGTACATCCACCAATTTTTACTCGCAATTCATCTCCCCGATATCGCTTAAGCCTGCCTTCATATTTCAATGGAAGGACTAAAAAAATTTTTCTCATCGATGCGTCGGTTGCATTATTCATGAATCGATAGAGATACAAATATGTAGGTGCATGTATATTTAGTGTTTATGCATAAAAAACCTCAAAATAATTCAACAGGGGGAACACACTTTCATTATTTTCTGTCAATTACTTTTTTTCGACAAGCAACACGGATATTATGACACCCACACACAAATGTTTATCAACTAAGGATCTTCAAGTTGAAGCGTTTTAAAATCCTATGTCCTGTGTCTTAATTGGAATAAACTGTTTTTTGTAACGGAACATCTTTTCCCGGTTCGCTGGTGTCTTTTTTCATCACCTTTTACTTTTTTCTCCAATTTTTATCTTTAATAAATTTTTTCAAATTTTGTGCCTGTGCACAAGGCTTGTAGACGCGCTTCGGTCAAACGGATTCCCAGTGTCCTACCACTAACCTCCATTTTAATTCTTTCTTCGAAATTCTTTGAATAAAGGATTTACTTTTAAAAGCTCGGCTACGCTCAGCGACATTGTCATCCTGGAGAGCAGCCGTCAAATATGTTATATATTTGCAGTTTTATATATATATATATATATATATAAATATACATATATATATATATATACTGTGAATTTCCGGTTTACGGCATTTCAGCTTAGGGTATTCGCCGTTACGAGCAATCGCCCATAAACTCTACTAATACATTAATACATTTTCCCTATTAATGTATGTATGATTTGAGCCTGGCAATCCTTCAATTTTGCGATTCAAAAACTCTCGGCAGCGCACAACCAAGGTTATCGCTACTGAACGACTCAGAAATTTATATATATATTATATAAATACCTAAATAAATATATAATTGTATCTATAAATATAGATACGCAGCTGGACATCCTTTAATTCTGCTTTAAAAAAACTCTCGGACACGCACAGCCGAGATTTATCGCCTCTGAACGACCCTATATATAAATTTGAGGGTCGTTCAGAGGCGATAAATCTCGACTGTGCATGGCCGAGAGTTTTTTTTTTAAAGCAGAATTCAAGGATGGCCAGCCGCGTATCATGTACGTATCGCCGGCGAAATTAGACATGCCGGAGACGAGCAAAGACGTAAAATGGTCGATCATCTCAGTTTGCCGCCGATGTCCCTGGGCCAAAAATTTCGTCCCTGAGTGGACATTTCGCCTATGATGCGGAGATGATTTACCGGCGATACGTCTCTTACCTTATCCCTTGCTCGGCCATAACACATCGGCGCGACGTCCTCGATTTTCAATTGGGTTAGAACTCAACGTGTATGTTTAGGGGAATTTTTTTTTTGATGTTTATTTTGTGTTTTATTCCTTCAATGGCACTTATTCGAATTACAGTAATAAGTCAATCATTTAAGATCGTTCTATGACAAAGGAAGCGCATGCTGCAGTTCCTCAATTGGGTTTAGATCATAGTGGAACTTAGACTCATACGAACTTTACCCATAAATGAGTTGTTTTGTCGTGTTATTCGGGAAACAATATTATTTTGTATGCGAAGTGGGAACAGAAACTTTAAATAGTTTAATTAATAATTTATATCCATTTGATTGGCTGCTTGCAGAGAACATTGCTAAACGAGTTGTTTACTACATTTTTTTATCCCTCGCTTATTAAACGCTCGTTCCAGAATACACAATTTAAAACGTTTCTCTTGTTCACGCCCAACAAAACAGTTATTTTAAATACAAGGTTACGTTTTCCGCGTTTTTAGGATTGAAGTGTCCAACCGAAAAAAACGTATATGCTCTCGTGGAAAACGAATATGAGAGCTGGGACAGAAAAATATACTCTAATCGAACAACAGTTGTCATTCGAATAGAAGTCACATTGAAAGTCTGGGAATGATTGCAGAAATTCAGTGCCTCGTTCGGATAATCTCTTTTTTATTTGCCTGCGCTTGTACAAACTTATGCGTACACAGGTATGCATATATATGTGTGGATGTGTGAACATATCTACATGTATATAAAAAGCTCTCGACGGCGCTCAGCTGATATTGTCGTCTCTGCATAGTCATCACGCTCACGCGTAAATACGCACCTATGCGATATGGGCATATGTGCGTGTGAGTGTAATGGTTATGCAGACGACGAATAATCAGCTGGGCGCAGCCGAGGGCCGTTTTTTTAAAATCGAAAATTGGGGACGGCCACGTGTGCATCATCGACGCGACGCGTCCGATGAGAGACGTGAAGAGCCGTTCAGGGACGCGCTAAGGACGTGCGTCGCGAACGGCCGTCGACGTGTAGTGGTCGTGTGACACGACCTTAAAGCGGCGGTTTTGCCGTCGCGGCGGACGTGCCGCATCGACGCGACGGCTCTAGCTACGCCCATGCACGGCCTTCCCACATCGGCGACACGTCCTCAATTTTTAATTGGGACGGAATTTTTTCTTTTCAAAAATATAGTTGTTGAAACTCTAATAAGACAAAAAAAGGTAACACGTTTGCTTCAGTTACTTAAATGAATTTAACATCACGTAAACTGCACCCTTGCTGATAGATAAGCAATGAATATCCTAAGCATTTAATACTCTACCTCACACAGCCAGCAAATTGTACCTGGCGCGAAGCACTCCTGAGTCATGCTGCGGCCGAGCTTAACATATATCGGACACAAGACGTCCGACTTCAGGGCTGCAAGGGCAATAATCTGATTAGTCGTTAAAATTACCCCTCCAAAATGTACATATTTGTGTTTTTGACATTTTTAAATGGCTTTTTTCACACAATTGAATTAGTTTTGGTAAATAAAACTATGCTTTGTGTTTTTGCAGTCGATTGATGTCAATACCGGATTAGATAATCAGACTTAACTACCACATACGCTACGTTCATCTAAGCAACATATATATGCGTAATTGAAAAATTGCACAAAAGCGCTTTACTCAAAGATGATGCATGCCAAATGGGGTATATGGTAGGAATTGGCCTACTCAATAACGATTTTAACATATTTTTTTTTAAACTAAATCTTCGAAACTAATTGGACGACTGGAAAAACAAGAACTGTGAACCTGTGATTACAGTAATTCTGAATATACATATTATTGTAACGTATTCACATTTCTTGATCTCTGTCAAATATATCTGCCCTCATTAATGACTGAAATAACTATTCATTAACTTAATTGGTACATTTTATACCAATTAGTCCGTATTATTGGCGTACAAAATCAACCCTATGTTTGAGCAATAATAATTTGTATTTTAACAAATTTTATTAAATTGCGAGATTTTTAATTATTATGAGACAGTTTCCACTAATATGAATATCGTACACTGTTAGTTTAACATTAGAAATAAAACTATTTACTACATTGCCCCAATAACAAGTTCATATAATAAATGAATATATCTTTTTTTCATATTATCTTGTTATTAGCCTATTATTGTAATCCAAGATTCCAATATCAGGTCAATATATAATTATCAACTCAAAATTGGCCTATTAATTTTTTGCTACTTGGGAAACCCCGTACACGAGAAAGCAAGCGCGTTTGAATTGATTGACATGGATTCCTATGGGAGTGCACACACTGAAAGCGAGCGGGCGAGAAAGACTGAAGATTGGCTGAAGCGAGAAAGCGACTCGAAGATGGTTTCACGCTTGGGAGCTGCAGCGGGAAGCCTCTGGCAGTGCGCGGTGAGATGCCGACGAGGGATGTGCGCTGCTTAATTCCTTGAGCATAAACTGAACTCCTTATATCCCAAGTTTATGCAGTACGGTGCCTTTGGAACTCAAAAGTTTCAAAGCACATTGACAGATTACATGTTGCAAAGGAATGGGATGAAGTAGGAATGAAACTCAACGTTACAAACACATGCTTGTACCGCTGGTCTCTGTTACTGACCACTCTTCATTACATTCAGACGCGAACTGGCTGTCTTTTGGTGAGTGATAGATCTCGCGAAACATCTTTCTCTCTCTCGCTTGCTTTCTTGCTTTCAGTCTTTCGGTGTGTAAGCACCCTTACTCTGAATCTTTGATCAGCGGTCAGTTAGTAACTGAAAATTGTTGAGTGCCGATGTGCGCCACCTAGCGAGCCAGTGATTCATGCTTTGTGAACTGTATCTTACTAACTTTTGTTTCAGTGTTTGATTCAATACCAATTATGTTATTGTTGTAACAAGTAGGGAACATTGTATTGCTGTGGGTGCATTTTGTTAACAAAAAAGTAAACTTTGTTGTTTTAAAATTTTGTGTAAACTTTATTATAAAGATGTCGTCTAAATCTAGCGAAAGAGCTCTCATACGCAAGGCTCCGACACTTGAAATGAAACAAAAAATAACGCAGCGTCTGAGGCAGAATACAATCTGTTCTCGTTGACTGGTTTGCATGAATCAACGTTTTACATTTCCGATTTTTATTGAACTAGTTGAGTTTGTTGCAGTATATTATTTAATTTTCATTAGACGTTATTGTTGTATTATTTTCATTTTTCAAGATTCCACAATCAAAAACATTGTTTCATAATAAAACGAATGCATGTTTGTTGGTGGATTTTATGTTCACTCTAAATGTTTATTCGTTTTCAGAGCATTTAACCATCCTTAATCTTCGCTCATAATGATTCAAAAAGAAAGCGCGGACAATATAGTGTTGAATATTTGAAGTTCGGTTTCATTAGTGTTCGTAATAATGAGAAATTACCAATGTGTCTTCTCTGTGAGAACGTGTTCTTTGATAAGGCTATGAAACCATCCAGACTTTCTCATCACTTGAAGAAGATTCATCCTGATAAAATGAACCAAAGTTTGCCTTATTTCCAGAGTTTACTTGACAAATTTCGCAACAGAAGTTCTGTTGCTTCCCTCATGACAAAGCAATCGCAGAAAAACAACGACGGACTCGTTTGTTCATGCGATACTTCAAAAATGATTGCTCGATCAGGAAAACCGCATACAATTGGCGAGCAGCTCCTATAGCCCGTAATAGAAGAAGTCCTACAAACAGTGGTGCATCATGCTTCACCACGGGCAGTTACCAAATCTATTCCTCTTAGTAATAATTCAGTTCAAAGAAGAGTTGATGAAATGTCTGAAGATGTTGAAAACGTTTTATGCAATATACTGAAAAGACAGCAATTTGGCTTACAGTTAGACGAGTCCACGCTACCAAACAATGAAGCACTTCTTTTGGGATATGTTCGGTTCATTAAAGACAGTGAAGTGTTGCAAGAATTGGTGTTTGCAAAATAGCTTGAAACAGATACTCTTGGTGAGTCTATTTTTACAGCAGTTGAGCTGTTCCTAAAAGAAAAAGGCATCCCTATGGGAAATATCATTGCTTGTGCAACAGACGGAGCTCTCGCATTAACGGGGAAATACAAATTGTTGCTTCCTTATTTGAAGAAAGCCGTACCTGGTGTATTTACGATTCATTGTGTATTTCACCGACAGCATCTGGTTGCAAAGAATTTATGCAGCGATCGTCTTTCTAAATCTCTTGACGCTGCTATCAAAGCAGTAAATAAAATAAAATGCCAACCACTCAATTCTCGAATATCCATGCAACTCTGCAATGAAAATGGAGAAGAATTTGATCGTCTTCTGTTACACACCGAAGTAAGGTTGCTTTCCAAAGGAAATTGTTTTAAACGAATTTTTTCTTTATTCAACACCGTCGTGGAGTTTCAACAAGAGAATAAATACTGCGCCCTAAGTGATGATCTCATAGTTTACAAAAGTGACATCGCCTACTTGACAGACTTGTTTGATACATTTAACGATTTAAATCTGCAACTACAGGGTAATGATGTAAATCTTATCAAAGCAAAATCGAAGGTTTGCAGTTTCATTGACAAGCTCACTCTTTTTAGGAATAATATCGGCCGCCTAAATTTTTCTCAATTTTCAAGTCTTAGCAAGCTAGAAAATGAAGAGTTTGGCACATCTGTACAGGATGATGACATCCTGATTTATTGTAATCATTTGAATTCTTTCCATGAAGATATGAATCGCAGATACCAAGATTTGATCAATATGGAAGTACCAGACTGGCTGCTCGGTTTTTCTTCTTCATACATGGCTGAACGTGGATTTAGTGCAGTTACGCAGCATCTTAGTAAACAAAGAACTCAACTCCAGATACTATACAAGTGGAATAATTAAAGACTACTTCTCAGTAGTATTGAGCCATGAATAGACGAATTGGTCAAAGAACACCAAGCTCACTCATCTCATTGAAAGGATAAATGGTAAGTCTTAATTATTTATAATTATATTAACTTTACAATATTGTGTTACAGTTAAGGAAATGTGAAAAGGCTAAATTTAACATAAAGGGGGCGTTGTTGAAAAATGTCTGGTCCAAAGAGGCGTAACCCTAAAAAAGTTTGGGAAACACTGCTTTAGATATTCGTCCTTCGTATGGTAGGCAATGTACGCTTGACGGGTCTTTATGTTGATCACGATATCTTCAGTAATCCAAGGCCTTTGTCTATTTTTCGGCGTAATTATGAAGGTGATGAGTGGACAACACTGGTTGTATGCGTTCGTTATGTATTCAGTTAAATTTAGTATTGCGTCATCAATGTTAATCGCATTATTGTCCAGTTCAAAGAAATTCAATGATGGCATTAATTCTTTTAGAATAATTCGCCTTGTTCCCAAGTTATATTGGTTTACACAATGATGTGAAAAAGTCTCACCCTGTGGGCTGGTACAGGGAATATAGACATTTTTCTTGATGATAAACACTGGGAAATGGTCAGATAAATCAGAAATTATTTCCTGTAAGAAAATCAGTGGAATCTAACATAAAAATGTTAGCAGCAACGTGGCAGATTCAGATGTAACACGTGTAGGTTTCGTGATGATTGAAAGGAAGGAGCTTGACTGAAAAACATTTATGAAACTTGAGATTTGTTAACGGCTTTCATATTGTAGAAGATCGTAATTGAAATTCCCTCAGATTATTATGTCATTGTATAGAAACTTGTTAAACCGAAATATTATGCTCTGAAGCTCGTTCAGGAAAGAGACGTTACAAGCTGTTGGGGGCCTATATACTGTCATTAATGCTCCATGTATACGCCAAGCCATAGAATAAGTTCGTGACACAAATTGATGCTGGGCAACGTGCCACAAATTGATGCTGGGCAACGTCCCACAAACTGAAGCTGGGTTCAAGGCTGAAATGTATCAGCACCCACGGAAAATAGGTATACTAAGGAACTGTGCAATATAAACCTGCTGACCCAACGAAAGTCTCGAGTATCGAGTTTTTACGTTAGTTAGTATTTAGTTTTCCATGAACAGGGAATAAATAAATTATTGACGTAGTTCAGGTTTTCTGATCTCAAGTAAAATCTTCTAGTGATTTTTTCATTTGTTTGAATAATTAGAAAATAAGCCTTCGAAAGTTTGCTCGGAGTCTCAACATTGCACTAATTATTCGCATTGGTAGTGTAGAAATTGTTTTATATTTTGTTTCATTCCATGGCGCTTATTTAACGTCAAATTCAAGAATTAGGAAGCCATTTGTATCAATGTTGTAAGACGTTAATAGGCACATCAGGTATTATATTCAACAATCGACAATTTTGTTAAAGTACCTTATCGAAATTAACGCAGTTGTCATTTCTGATAAAGGAATTCAAGTCTGAAATTGACTCGGAAGAATTTTCAACCGACGAGTGAATAAGAAAAAATCAGGGCCAGGAATGTGAGGAAAAACAAAAGGGTGTAAAAAGAACAGTAGAGCTCCATTAATATTTTGATTTGGGTTTTTCAATGTTAGCATGTTTTATGACCTGACTTCATCTTTCTACACTTGTTATTGAATAAATTGTGGCAGGCGCAGGTAAATCCTTCAGTGCGAAATACCAATTGTCTCGTTGCATTTCAAGTGTTGTGATTTAAAGTAAATTGTTACCTTCGTATGTTGTCCTATTGTGCGGAGTTCTGATCAAGCAAGAGATCAACTCTAATGTTGAGCACCAAGGTTCAGGCGCGGCTCAGAGAAACTGTGCAATGCAAAATTAAGGTGATTTAATTGACATGATGTATAGATGCATTCGTAGAACACCGACTAAAATCATTCCAGAAATATCATAAAACCCTTGTATTCATGTTTTGGGCACAGAAAAACGTCGCAAAATAACCTCGCACCATCACAAAGGCGTCATGCTCTTAAAATAACTTACACAATTATTGAATCAAAAAATCCACCAGCTATTCACAGTTTATTCGAAGCTAGGTTATTCCGTTAATATGTTCCCCTCTTTGAACATGAATGAATTATGAAATAGTGAATATTAATCCAGCTGCTCAGTTAGTTAAAATTTCTATAAAATAAAGTCTCAGCGAGAGCAAATAAGCTATGATTCATCATTGTATGTTTACCACTCAGACAGAAACGTTCGTTCTCTTGCAAAGAAACGAACTCATTTTTGTCTTCAGTTATATTCCTTTGTCATTTAGAAGTAATATCTTCTACAAAAAGCAGCTCTGTTTGAAATGGCTACAATCATACTGTCTTCCATGTCCAACGAAGACAAATGTGTACGGATTCATGGACTAAATATTTTATTTTTTCTTTAGTAGAAGAAGTGATTAGGCTGAACAGTTTTGCTATGGGAATCCATCTTTTTTTGGATCGAGTACCTTAAATGAAATTAAGTGATATCCACTCTGAAAATTAACCGTTTGAATATTTAAAACGATATTTGGAAGAGTCGAAGAGCTCAACAGAAACTAAATAGACGTAAACCACTCTACACCAAAGAAAACATTCTATACAATTAAATCAAGCGAATATTAATGTATATGAGGCTTCATTGAAATACTATTCACTATTCTGATTGATAAGAAAGTGTAAATAGTAAATAAATAAAAAATCAAACGATGTATTCCAAATACTATCGGGCTGGAAATAAGCATGAGCATCACTTTCAACTTTACACTTTTTAATGTGAAAGGAATATCCTAGTCTATGTTTATTTTGTCTTTAATTGCTCTTTGATTTTCTCCTTTAGCATAGCGAAGCCAACTACATGTCCGTCAATGCACTAAAAATGAAAGTTTTTGAAGTTTGAAAAGGTCTAGTCGTGAACCAATGTTCTACTGAAAGCTTCTTCTGATTAAACTCACGTCTAGAGACAAGTGGCAAATTCTCTAATTTTTAGTCTACTTTAATGCTGAATTCAAGATAGTCGCATTAAGCCAATTACTTACTATATTTTTTTTGCAACGATGAAGGAAGGTAAATTCCTCCGTAGCTGGAAATAAATAACGAAAACTAGAGCGTACTGCACCGAATTAAATAAGTTATAGCGATACAAAAGAGTGTATACTTATGTAAATAATTTTGAATTTTTAGGCCTCCCATTGAAAACTGTGTGTGAAGTTTAGTCGCTACCTCTTTGTGTAAAACTCTTTCATTCATGGATTAAAAAATAATTTTTGAAAATACGCATTAAAGTGGCAATTAAAATGCCTTTAATGATGTATGATATTATGCCACCTCTATTTGAATCTTTCAATTTGTTCATCAAGGTCTCCTCTGTGCGTAACTCATTTTGATTACATCAATGGTAAGCGTTCACCCTAGAAAGTTTGGGTTTCATGCAACTGAAAAATTATAATACTTTCCGAACGATCATCGGGTAAAACAACAAACTAAAACTAAGGTGTGATCACTCGTGCCTAGAATTAGCAGCAAGCAAGCAATTGACAACTAAATGGGAACTACATGGTGGGCAAAATTCATGTTAGCTTAAATTGGTAGAAGTTGATTACTGAATAAACACCATTAGTAGAACAGCCTAAGTTGATAGAAAATACTGGATTTTTTAAAATAATTTTTAACTATTCTATAATTTGATTCAGCTAATGAAAATTTATATAATACAACTAACAGTGAACCCATTCACTCACTAATTTTAAACCCAGATACCGCTAAGCCATTCAAATTACCAAAAACCGCTCCAAGTAGGATACAAGTTGATATTAAAAGTTTAGCACTATTGAGGACCCTCTGTGAAAGGGAGTCTTATGTGAAGAAATTTTTTCAACGAAAATGGACCAAATTGTTCCCAGGAAAATTTTGTACCCAGGTTAAAGCTCCTAACGAAGACTTGACTGGGTAATTCGGGCTTGGTGAAAAAGTAGTGATGAATTATATTTGCAATTATAATTATTTTTAATATCAGAAGTAAGCGTTCTCTGTGTTCAATTATTCATGTCTATAGTGGATTTGAACGCACTTCGTTTGGCCGAAAGTTTTTTGCGCATCCTGTATATTGATAGCGTATCGTCTGCCTCGTGAAGCACGGGGAAAAATCTTTTCTGATAAGAAGCGATTCACGCTGGAAACAAAAATGTATTCTCAGTGTTATGATCCCAATCATAAATTATGAGAAACGATCATATGATAGGGGACACTCTAATTGTTTGAATCGATCGTACCAGCTTAGAGGCATGTCTAAATGCACCATTACGTGAGTTCATTTCAACTTCGTCACATCGACTTCACGACGATGAAAGAACGAAGAACGTCGTCTAACCAAAGGAGTCGCCAAACGCCGACATCAGGAAAGGTTATGGTGTAATTATTACTAATGCCATTATTTAACAGTTTAACGTCGATTATATTATCATTTCCATTATTGAGGATCGATGTTCCTAATGCAAATATAATTAAATGCGCTAGACTCAAACGAAACCGCTTGCTCCAGGAATTTTATCCGTCTTAAGACTGTAGAAAGCCATTCTGTAAAGCCAGGCGTAGGAAAGACGCTACTATCTTCGGAGGACGCGAGGGCCTCATTCTGCGAGCGACTCTGGTTGAGAGAGGAAGTTCTTCTAGGCCTGCCCTACGGGGCTAGGCATGGCTTTTGCCCTGTTGGTAATAATTAGTGACTTATTAAAGTAAAAACAGTCACGAAGCCCATTATAATCATCATCCCGGAATCCACGAGCAAGATGAGTGTCTTGCTCATGATATTCTCATCTTGCTATTCTTCTGTTGATATTCTCATGTGTATTGTAATGCCCATGATTTTTAACACTGTTTATAAATACAAGTAACCAAGAAAACATAATCTAGTGACTCATTTTTGAAAACACTCTCGTTAGTGCGCATTTATATTAAAATTCGAGCATTCGAGGAAAGAAACCAGCGATATAAGAGATTAATTAATGTTGAAAGTAAGATGTGCAAATAAATTATTCTGAGCCTAAGACTATGGAGTCGACATTCGGAACAATTTTTTTCATTCCTACGCATCACCAGTATGCTGAATAACGAGATCGGAGTGAATAATATATTTTACCATAACACAAAATTTATTACATTTCTTACGCTAATGATACTCGAAGAAAGGAGTTCACCAGAGTCTAAAACGTGAGAATTGTTGTACAATGCCAAATATAACATTTGCAACATTGAGGGTCAATACGAGAAGTTAACTACCCACAAATACTCGTAGCGTTGTCTTAACTCACGAGCGTAAGAAACAACAAATTGCCACGTAAGACTAACAAGAACATTTTAGGATTGGAATAAGATACTCAAACACTGATTTGCTAGAAAGAAAATGAATTACGTCATCGTTAAAAATGTTTTAATATGAAATTTTCTGAGTGGATATACATAGATGAGTGCCATGACAGCCCATGTCAATGCTTGTACAAAAGACTGAGAGAAAAAACATATATATGTATAACATAGCTAGTTAGTTGAATTTTAATAATGTACTAATAATACCCTTAGTTTATGTTAGGAGTTCTCTTCTTCCATTTATCTGTCATGCCCGTAAGGACAGCTGTAATGATCGTATCTGTGGTACGAGTGTCACCAGAGCACATGTACAAGAATATTTTTATCATGGGGACTGTTAAGATGGATATTGTTTGTCATCCACATCTGAAAATAAATTTCAGAAAAGGTTTTGAACATCGTCATTTTCGACGGGCTGTGCACACTAGTATCTATATAATACACATACGTACTCACGTACAGATCCATTACAGACGTGCAAATATATACAGCATCTTCATACACGTGCGTAAAAATTGCATACAAGCAATCGCATTGCATACTCATGCTACAAAAATGCGGTGCATGTGATATTGAAATATAGGACAATTAGTCATAGAAATTCGTAATTACTTCTCTACTGTATATTGCAGCTTACAATTATTTTGGAGACGCAATTGCGTCTCCACAATAATTGTAGCGAGGATTGTGGCTTGAAGACCTAGGAGGACCGTCAAGATAAAAACTCACGTTCGTCATTTTTATATATCTTAATTTTTCTTAAATTTGTACCATAGGTGTAGAATTGTGCAACAATCTGTTTTTGACTTGCGTGTTTGTTTCGTTATTTTATTAAAAAATTATATGAAAAAAATGAAACCAGAAATATTTAGGAAATTGTATTTCTTCAATTTTGATGTTACAGAACAGGCAACATGTTTTTTACAATGCTAAATGCATTACCTAAAGAAACATTAACGTTGAATATCGGTTCTTAGTTTCATTGAATTTGGGGATTTTTTAATGTATTTTTTTAGTTTTGACACCCTATTTTTGTTATAATTTTCAAGCTAAACAGATTTTCAAAACATTCTTACTTTCATTGTTACTTATTTTTAAGCACTATCGATTGATACATTTGTCATTCTTGTACCTATAAGACTGTGGGAGGAGTGAAATTTAAAACGTCAACAAGGTAAAGTTTCCATAAAAGCTTGACATAGTCGTCACCTGACCGTGTAATGACTTACGTGACTGATCTTTAGCAAGCTGTAGCAGACGAACGAACGCGCTTACAATGCATTAAAGCATATCGTTAGATTCAAAATTTGAAATCTCTTTGATGGCGTATATGAACCAAAAAATAATGAATTGCGTTCTAATCTCCTTTAATATGAGACCACGATTTCAGGTTAATCAATAGGGTTTCAGCCTTAATTGGCGTCTGTGGTATTCCCGTTACAGAACTTATCATTGCAATTTGAAGATCTCCTACATACATGGAGATTCTCGTGTTAGAAGGCATTGAAGGAAAATCGTTAATGATAGTAGAAAACAGTACCGGACCACGAATAGATCCTTGAGGAGCCCCAAATTGTTTTGAATGAATGGGGACAACTTGCAATCTAAATGGACTACATGAAACCGATTTGATTAGTAGCTTATAAGCCCTTACGCATCAACTTCAAAGTCCAATATTTTCCGTAAAAGTCGATTATGTTGGACTCTATTGAACGCTTTGGAGAGATCGAGTAGCAGCAAGAGTGTCACAATTTTTTCAACCTATATCACTGTGTATTTTTTCAGTGATATTAAGCAGAGCGTCTTAAGTGCTAGTGTTTCTCCAATATGCATATTGATTTCGATGATGTAAATTTTACTCATTCAAGTGAGCTGACAGTTGAATTGTTATCACTTTCTCTGATAATTGGACTAGGACAGGTATAAGCTTATGTGTCTGCTATTTGATGCTGTACTGATGACACCAGTTTTATACAACGGTCTAATTATGGAGTTCTTCTATTTTTGGAAACTAATTTGTGGCTATTGCTTTAATAATTTCAAACGAATCAATGGTGCTACAACTGAGTAGCTGTCTTTGATACATGGCAAGCTGATGCCATCATGTCCGACTGCCTTTATGCTTTTCAATGAATATAAGATATTTCGTAACTCGGGTAAATCAACAGGAAGTGGTCTCCACCTGACACCAGTCCTTGAAGATGCGGGCACCAATTTTCAGCTGACGGTTTATTCGAGTTGGTTTTACATACTTCATTAACAACTTGAGCACCGACTTTTGAAAAGAATGTATTGATATTGATGTTGCTAAGGGAATTTCATAATGACATATGCGGTTTAAATTTTTGTATTTGGCTACCTCTCTCTTGATTTCCCAAATTAGTTTCAGGTTATTTTTTAGCCGTTCATAGTTCTGAGTGTAAGTGAGTTTGTTTTACTTCTGTGATTTTCTTTCGAAGCATTTTTTATGTTCTTTATATCTCTTGTACAAAGTACTATTTGATCTATTGTTTTTGTACTCCGGCAAGTAAGATTTTTCTATTCTGCTCAACTTTTTAACTTCGTCAGTAGTCCAATCTGCGCGTTTTGGGTTAGTTTTTTGGCGATGCTAGGTCCGTTTTCATTGAGAGCTGCTGCAAAATTCTCGTTAAAGATTGACTCTTGTATTGCAACATCGTTAGGTTGCATCATGTTCCGAATAAGCTGCCAGGTTCAACAGCTCTTTTCACCAAGCAAGTTATTTTACGTGGGATTTAAGCATTTTCTCCTCGCTAAGAAGAAGAAGATCATGTTCCGAAATTTGGAGGACCTACTAAAGGGGCTTTCACACGATCAGTTTTTCCGTCAGTCACACTCACACTCACAGCTCCGTAACACTATATTTGGGCATGCGTGCTCTCTTCGCTCGGCGTCTAGTAAAGATGGCTTCAATCGCTCTCCCGTATCAAATGGTCTCCGTCTGGTGTCAATAATAAATTAGCTATTTTAATGAGCAGCATGCTCTGTGTAAAGTGCAAACCGACGAATACAGGAGCAGAGATATAAGATGCAAGTCGCCCAAATATATCATTGAAGCAATATAATACTAGTTTATATGCGAATGGTTTGAAGAAAAAAGTTAATACGCTTCGTTGCCTGTTTGATTAGAACGTTTCTTCCAATAAATCTACTATTTTGCCCAGGATACACCTGATTTATATGGATAGTACCTATGATGGGATAGCACCTGATTTAATAGGAGCGTTTTTTTTAGTATTCATAATAATAATGGGCGAACAATAATTAATTTTGTTACAAGCATATCATATTGCATTCGTCTTATTGAACTGTCAGAGCCATTTACAACGGATTTTCATTCTTCTTTAATATTCACACAAGAAATACTGCAAATGTACGTTATTTTGTTTATTAGACTTCAAACACATTAATATTCAGCCATAAGTACGATTTCAAAAATTTATCCGGAAATTTCATTATTTCATAAATTTGTGTGTAAATTCTTCTTTATATTTAATTTCAGCATGAAAATGTTTCATGAAATAAGTCTAAACGTTTATTAGTTTCCCTGTTGCGCTGTCACATTCATATGCATTAATAGATATTATCACGCTGTAGTTTGAGAGGTTTATTATATTTTAGAATATTAGCGTAAAGATGTTATTTTTACGCGTGCATTCAATCATTAAGTTCTAAAGAAAAAATCGCGTAAGATTTCAATTGCTATTTCTACAGCGTAATCACCGTGATGCTAGGAAATGAACGAATATAGTCCTTCAACCAAAAAATTCTATTTACGAGCTGCACCCATGCTGGTAGTTGCGTAACTGGATAGAACGGGCGAAAAATAATACCTGCACTTGAAGTTATTATGAAGTAGATTATTAGATTGGTGTTAGTTGTTAGATTTGGTATGATCAATTTTAAAAATGCTGAAAAAAGGAAGGAGGAATGCGACAAATGATTAGTGAAAAAGATTTGGATGTTTAGCCCTAACTCCCTGCAAATCCTGTTTTAACATCCATTTTTATCCTGTTTTAACATCCATTAACAATCTTTACCCGCTATCTATCTGTGGTGTTTCTTCTTCTTTTTGACCGCAAAGCCGATGAGTAAGCTTACTGTGACTACGACGAACCTATCCCGACAACGCATGGTGAAGCACTGCCAAGGCAGCCAAGCTTGCCAGCGACGTGCCATTTCAGTCAAAAGAACTTACGTGTGAAAGCAAGTGTTCTGACCACAGTCCGTGAGTGTGAGTGTGACTGACTGAAAAACTGATCGTGTGAAAGCCCCTTAAGCAGTTTTTCATGAAACAGTTCCTCTGAATAGTGACTTTTCAAGCCTTAAGTCGTATAACAAGAGTTTTTCTTTGTTTTCATAGCTAATTTTATAATCTATAGAGTGTTGAACGGAAACAGAGGGCAATATTACTCTACAAAATATTGCCGTAGGATTATTTGTGATTTACAGACCAAGGAGAGTTTTATAAAATCTAGTAATATGAGTCGGTTCTTTGAACTTTTGTAATAGTTTTAGTTATACAAAATATTTCTTAGCTGATTTTACTCGTTCAAGAATATCTTTTCAAAACATTACTCTCATTTCTGCTGAAATTTTACAGTACAGTAAAATTTCATTCCCATTACAAGGAGACCTTTTAGTGATTATCCTGTACACAGCCATGCAATTTCTATTTAGTATGGTTTTCACATATCTCTTGCAACATCATTTCCATCACACGATAAGTTTTAAAAATATGATTGAATATCGAAATTCACAGGAAGCCTCAAGTTCTTATTTTTTACTAGAAGTAAATATACCTTAATTCACATAATGAGTGGTCCTTGCTTCAATGGCACACGTCTGTTTTTCGTTCAGATATGATACTTTGAATTTCTTTCGTAACATTCAATTCTGGTTTCGTCGTACCAAAAATCATTCATGAAACGACTCAGTTCTTCATGTTTATGCGCACTAAATGAGCGAGACTTTTGAGCATCGGCGGGATTTTTCATTGAGTGTTGGACGTACGTTGATTTTTTTTGGCATCATAATTTATTGTCCACTCTTTAAACACATGTCAGAAATAAGTTCTCTCGGGAAATGAAAACTCTTTTAAGTAGTCATTGTTTCTGAGTATTGCTTCTGAGTACATAGCATAAGATCTTCTACGGTCCTATTTCGAATGAAATAATAATTCCAAACAAAAAGTTCACTCCTGACACTGTAGCTCCCTTACTCTTCTTTGAATAGTTTATAAATCAATAATTAATTGGAATTTTGTTGTTCTCACTATTTTCCATAAAGATTAAAATTGTAAAGTGAAAATTTCAATGTAGAATTATTTCTGCATCGATTTAAATAATGGTTTAAAGTTAAATTCGCCTGGCCATTTTTAGGTGAAAAAAATGATTTAGTACTGTTTTTTAAAAACTCGTTATTTAAAAACGTGAATTTTGACACTCATGCACTAAATTTACACCAGAATTTTGTGGCATTTCAATGCATAGTTAGTCTACGCTTATTCATTGAATATCTAGTTTTTTTTATGTTGTTTGAAAGATTGTTTGTGTACAATTATAATGCTTCATACCGCGTCTTTATGCAAACCTGCCGCAAATGGAACTTATCTTGTACCTTTGGTAATTTCAGGTAAAATTGTGATCAGGATAAAATCATGAACATTCTTCAATTAGGTCTCACACAGAGTTTCAATGCAATTCATCAATTTCTGCATCAGACTTTTCCATATTAGGTTATTCCAGTAATTCAGTTAAACTTAGAATTTTAGAGTCCCTCTACATCCACAAATTAAAGCCTCAGCTCAATGACATGCAGAGCGCTCACCCTCTTCACATAGTTAGTTAGAACCTTTACCCATCCTCCTGTTACTTTCTTTTATTCTCATGTGTGCCACTGTCGAGATAACAACAGTTTCTCTAGTTTAGCTTATCAGTATTTCAATATTGTCATTTCAGATTGTTTCAGCCAATGATGGATCTAGCTTATTAATGTTTTCACTATTGTCATTTCAGATTGTTTAGCTGAAGATGGGTATAGGCCCGAAACGTTCTAATTTTTGACATACAGTATTTAAAAATGATATGTCGCCTGGTTTTTGCCCTTTTGTTTTTGTTAAAATTGCGTTGCACGCAGAACTTACCGATAACTGCAATATTCGATATGAATTTCAAAATCTGCATTGAGTTCAATTGTTCTTGAAACATGTGAAGCTATCTACTCTGTATTGAAGGATGACTACTTGAAGGTTAGTGAAACAATTATTTTTCCATTTGGTTTATGAAATCCTTTCAAAACAATTCCATTGTTAAATCAATATTCAGTTTAAAAATAAGTCACATTTCCAATTCATATCATCATAGAAAAAATATATAATAAATAAGTGTAGAATGGTAGAAATATTTGGTACAAAAATTTCCATGATAAAACAAAGATAGACGTAATTTCCAGCATTTGTATTGCAAAATGTACATAAAACACAAAAGCTACAGTGAAAAGGTGTTTTTTAATACACATATGATACCTCTGATCACGAGAGATTTCGAGACATTGATAATTCCTAATTGTATACAGATTGAATAAGCTGAAGCGTTAACGTACACACTACGTCCCGTAACCACGGACAGCAGCCCACAGAGCGCAGTGATTGTGTTGCAATCAGAGCTTCCACGAGTGTGAAAGTTTCTACCCTAAACCTTTGTTCAATATTACCCTAGAAATACGTAAATTACCCTAAAATATCAAAAAACCCACTGCTAGTATTGCATTCAAATCTTTAACGTTTTTATGTTTATAGGAGAAGAAAAGACACAACAGCAGGGTTCATGCGGATATTTGCAAATGAAATTCTTTGACTTTACGGAGTCAATTGTGTCACGATTCGTGCCACTTTTTCTATAGTTTTCTGAATAGTTTATCTTCTTTGTTTGATAACCTTTCCACACGCTCGGTTCAGTGAGCGTTAAGTATCGTCTACGACGCCAGGCGATCTATTCCTGACTAGTAGAGAGAAGCAAAGACATAGTATTACTCGAAACGTTTAATTACGGAACACTACACTAACACCGATTCACAATTTTTACGCAAACGAACTAGAGGAATTTAGAAGTGAAATACCTTGAAATACACACAAATTTTCAATGTATTAGCAGAAATGTAATGCGCTAAATGAAGAACAATGATTTTTCCAAGATTTGCCCGATCAGTTTACTCAATTGGGGTGAATTGAACAGAATATAGAGAAAATTACGTTGAGGAGTGAGGCGAAGCAGATGTTACTCAAGTTTCAAAGTTAGTCCCAATAAATTACAAATAAAAGCCTCGTTACAATTAGGAACCTCGGCGCCGGTCGGTATTTTTTGAAAAAAGCCTATCCGTCAAAAAATCCAAATGCTCACAGTCGAATAATTGTAGCTCCTCCATGAATCGGAATCCTTCGTTAGCAAGCCCTATGGCCAAGAATAAAGAAAAAACATGAGAATTCTTCTTTAATAAAGAAGAAACAGAATGTTGGAATCCCATCATAACGTTAGTCGTGCCGGAACAAAACCCTACAATGTTGCTCAATTTAACAGTTTTATCTCTGAAACATTTTCAACTCCAGTAAACAATACATTGACTGTGCTATCCTGTATTTCAACAAGATCAACAAAGAATCTGCAACTTGCACTCTCACGCTGGTATTGAACGATGACTCTGAGTGATTTAGCTGTACCGCAATCAGTTGTTAATTACCGTTCATTAAATTCAACGAACAAGATCACTCAGTAGATGTTTAACTGAAACATTGTCTAATAATATATGAATATCTTTGTTTCCCTGAGTATACTTTCTTTGAGAAACGATTTTCAGCAGTTTTAGCAACGAGTTACTAACGGTATAGGAAAATTATGCTCAGAGAGATATGCACTAGTGGTTGGGTAAAAATTATCCTAATGCTACACATTTCAATTTTTCATCTTGAAAATCTGGTTTTATCCAAAATATTGATCCTAGTTTCATTACGCTGGATTTTGTGATTAGGTTACATTTTCAATTGTATTCCAGATTTATTTGATATTTAGGTAAAATGCGTGACCTAAATGATTTTGAAAAGGGTAAATTGATGGTGCTCGCATGGTAGGAGCTTCGATTACCAAAACCGCTGAACTTCTGGGTTTTTCGAGAGCTACCATATCATGGACGATTGCATTATTCGAAAAACAGGGAAAGAACTCGAACAATTGTAGCAACTCTGATCGGCCTTCCAAGCTCTCTGATAGAGAGCGACGATCATTAAACCGAATTTTGCAGAAAAAAAACAGAAAACTGCGAGGATTAAGGTGTGTGCAGAATTGAATCAACATCTGAACAATCCAGTTTCTATCAAAACCGTTCGTCTTGAGCTCCATAAAGTTGGATACCATGGAAGAGCCGCTATCAGAAAACCTCTGCTTTCTTCTCAAAACGTTGAAAAGAAGATGATATGGTGCGGGGATCATAAAACTTGGTCCCCAGATCATTGGAAAAGAGTAATATTCTTTGATGAGTCCAGTTTTACTCTTTTATCTTCAGTACTTTTGAACGAGTTTACGTGTGGAGGCGGCCCAAAGATGTTTTCAACCCGGACTGTTTTCTTTCCATGGTGAAACACGGAGTAGGCACAGTAATGGTTTTGGCAGCCATATCGTGGAGTTTTCTCGGTCCACTTGTTGCCTTGCATGGTGGGATCAGCAGCAAAGATTACCTAAACATTTTGGGCGACTAGGTGCACCCAATGTGCCGGACTCAGATTCCTGACGGTTTCTCTATCTCCCAAAAAGATAATGCTCCGTTCTACACTTCCCATATCGTTAAAAGTTGGTATGAGGAACATGAAACTGAGCTGGAACACGTGGAATGCCCTCTCAATCTCCGGTTTTTAATTAATATAATTGGGCATTTGCGGTGTATTCTCGAGCAACTTGTCAGGAATGTCTACCCTCCACCCTCACGTCTGGAGGAGCTGGAGCAGGTTTTGATATAAGAGTGGCTAAATAATGAAAGAAGGCATCTACGGATGCTTTATTTCCAATTTCAAGCCTGATACATATCACCTTATACATTGGATTTTCAAATGCCTTATAACTAACGCCAGGACGCCATTACGCTTTCCCCCGGTCAAGACCGGTACCCATTTCAGACACCTGGGTAGAGTGGGGTATTGTGCTTGGAATTTTTCCCCTATACCCAACAGAGAAAATCGCCACCAGCGCCGGGACTCGAACCAGGGTCTGCCTGGACGGAGGCAAGTTCGCTAGTATCACGGCTACGACGAGCGAAAATTAGGATGGAAATTAGGATGGAAAGGTGAAAGAGTTTTATGATACTATTCCCACACGTATTGAAGCTGTATTGAAGGCTAAAGGGAATCCAAATCCAGCTCCAACTCTAACTTCTCCAAATTGAATAAGCATTCCAATTATTTTATCCAATCCATGTATCTGTGATTCAGTTTTTCTAGCTAACATGTCAATGATCGCTTGATAAGATAAACGAAGTTAAAGTTTGTGTTTCCCTTCTCTGCATTGAGAGATTTTTTTGGCGTTGACTGTTAGCATGATGAATAATTTCTGATTTACAACACGTAATGACGGTAGTTGAGAATACATCACAGTATGCCATATCTTTAGTTGAGGACTTGAGGTACCAGACAGAGAGACTTTTCCGACCAGCCTCGATGCAGTTGTTCGCTTTTCAATCATTCCTTTCATTTTTGTGAGTGGGCTTAATAGACGATAAAATTTTGCTTTTCTTCTTAGATGATGTATCAGTTTGGTCGGACTCAGAATCGATTTTATAGTGACAATTTTACTGTAACGCAAGTAACCACATATTTTGTCACTATGCAATACTACACGTGGCTGCAGCTTGCACAGTTAATTGCACTCAACTGAAACAAAACTATCTGCCATCGGCTCGGGCAGTGTTCAATACACGTTATGTAGCTGTTCAACTCAAGGAAACGACGATGACCGATAATTGGAGTAAATCTTGATACATTTTCAAATTAGTTGATATAAGGCTAGAGAATATAGATTTCGAAACATATATCAAGTTGCACACCTCTTCAATTACTGCAATAATTTTTAATTAACCAAGGTATTATTTATACAGCAAATCTGGCAACATTACACTGAAGAGAGGTCACCGCTGCCAGCAGGGAGATATGCAGCGACGTGCATAACAATTTGAGCCTTACTGTAATGTGCAATACAGAATAAATTGACAGAGATTTCGGGTAAGTTTTGCGTTTGTTCCAAATATGACTGTTATTGAACAGTTTCATAAATGCTCCGGTAGAGTACTGCCACAAAAACCTTGTAAGAGGTACACTTTGGTACTTGATAGAACAAACATGATATTGGCGATGGAATCAGGCAATTATCGTATAATTTGGCTGTGCCACCATGATAGAAGTCAAATCACCCTGGATATCGTGTAATTTTGCTTCACCCTAAACTCTACCCTAAACAATACCTGATTACCCTAAAATAGGGTATTTTACCCCAAAGTGGAAGCACTGATGCAATCAAGCCTTCCACGCTCGTCAATCTTGGTACCCTAGTCTGGCATGTATTTTACCCTAGAATGCTCCTTGATTACCCTAGAAAATATATATAAGGGAAATCTAATAATTGCCGTATAGTCTTCAAAAATAGTACTGGCTTTGCCTTTACTTAAGTGGCCTTTACTTGCCACATTTACAACTTTTTTAAAGTTCCTGGGTATATGTTAATTAATAAATGATTTATCTGAACACTTTTTTGGGAAATGTGTATATATTGACATCATTCCATTAAAATTACAAAATATTCTTTAAATGTGGATTGATAAACAACTCAAACAAACACACATAGCGCTATGGTCGACAAAATTAAAGTCCAGGTTTACATAACTAATGATCAAAATACAGAAATAAAAGTCCTTAAAAAACAAGTAAAAAATTTCTGGATGAAATATGCAGACATATGGAATATTTTCACCCACTTCTTGTATTGAGTCTTATGACCGATCCAAAACAAAAAAAAAATCGATGAACTACGTTGTACGTTGTTAAGTATATCCCTAGTTCGTTATGCAAATATTTTTTAATCTCTAGAAAACTATGTTACTCACATAAAAGAAAAGTTCTGCAAATACCTTGTACAAACTACAATCTACAACATAATAAAAACGTATCCCGCTTTTCGCATTTTATGTTTCTAATGTATTGGCATTGCTGAAAATTATGTACACGAGGCATTATTTTTCACTTCAATAATAGCCATAATTAAATTAGTATTAATTGGGACATTAGATGCAGTGAATGCACTACATGCAACAAACCACACACGGTTTCATTCATCAATCTTGTACTTTGAACAGTTTTGGTCAAATTAAGGGGATCATCTTAGCAATTTTTTGTTTATGTACCGGTTGTTCCAAAATTTATCCAAAATATGTAATTTTTAAAAAGAAATACATTTCACGAGTGTAACTTTTTAGGTTTTGGCCTTAGTTTTTGAGAAAAGGGGTAATATTAATTTTTATGTTATATTATCGGAAATTTTTAAGGGATGGAAGTCAATGAGTTTTCACGCTGAAACAGAACTAATGGCAGTTTTAGAATCCTTGAAATACTTCGGACAAGTTACAGAGCCGAATTTTCCATTTTTTAAATTTTTTTATATACGAATTTTTATCAGTACATAAAATATACGACATAAAAATTGGATGTGAAAGTTTAAAAAATCAATCGGCTAGAATGTTTGCAACGTTACAAGGATTCCAAAACTATCTTTGTTTTTATTGCATTGAAACTATTGTCTTTTATTCATTTATAGATGGAAAATTTGATTTTCACGAAACAGGCGAAAGACATAAATTTTGAGGTGAAATGTGATATAACGTTAATTTTTTCTTGAATCCTTTGTTCACGTTGTATTACTATATACAAACACTATGCATGCGTAATTACATATTTATAATGTGAAAAACATATTACATACATGAATTACAAGAATGAAATACATTTAACTCTCCTTATTTTTGTGCAGACCCAGTAAATTTTTTATTTGTGGACCGATAGTTTTGAAATTTTCCAAGTTTTGTAGTTTTTGAAAGGAAACACATTATTACTCGTGTACCTTTTCCGATTTTGGCCTTAGTTTGTAGAAAATGGGAAAAATTCGTTTTTTATGGTATTGTGTTCGGATACTTCAAGAAATTATGTCAAAACTTTTTTATGATAAAACAAAACCAAAGACAGTTTCGGAATGCTCGAAACATTTCTAACCAACTAGCAAAACCAGATTTTCATTTTTTTCTGTTTTCTTTTGCTATTGGGGTTAAAAATTCATGATTTTTGACCCCCATCGCTGCCCTTTAGACCCTTCTTTGGAGGGGGGGAGGTTATTTATTGTGCCGGTAGTCCCATACAATTTTAGGAAACAATTGCCGACTACCTAAGGATCCTTTTTCAGCTAAGAATAAAAATTGATCAAAACCAAAATCGCTCAGATGACCCCCTTAATCAACGAATGCTTTTGAAAAAGGGAGAGACAACAACGTTCAAATTACAGTTGTAAGATTTGGATAGCGTTGTAGACTTGTAGCCCACAGGCATTTCTACGACTAAGTGCTGTTTCCCCGTAATCAACGGCTGACACGACTGGTGTCGATTGTTCATCCAAGTAATATATACGCCACTCTTCATCAAGAAATTACTTATCGACAAACTTTTCCATTGGGGAAATTTCGTCAACATATAAGACAATGATTTTGCAGTCCACGTTGAGCATTAAGCGGATTTAGACAGCGTACGAGGTCTGTTCTGGATCCTCGACGGTAGACCGTTTATGGATTTGTGAAACTGCTTCAACCAAGAGATGTCTACAACTAGGAAATAAGCTCTTTTTCTTGCGAAGTAATGCCAGTAATGTCTGACATCGTTTCAGTTGCTGTTATCCCAATGTTGTGTATACCTTTTTCACCTACTGGCACTGAAGCACTAGAGAATGTTGGATGGGATGGGGCTAGCAAAGAAATGGTCTCATTTTTCCCACAAGCAACACGCATAAAATCCGAACAAAAACTCCTAATAAGGCTACAAATTTTTGATCCAAGATTGAAGATATTCGGAAAGTCAGATTGAAAGAAAATATTCAATGAGTTTAATTTCTCCAAATTATATTATAAGAGCTTCAAATAAGCACGGGTTAGCTTGTTGTTGAAAGCATTGGCTATCTTATCATTTACCTGAGTTGGATCGTTAAACGACAACTCAACAAAGTGTGAGTGCATCTCACTGCTCCAGCAATCGTCGCACACAAGCTTGTAAAAATTTTTTTATTTCTCGGGTATAATGAAAGTTGGTCATCTATTGAACGCTGGTGTAAGAAACTGCGCGCTGCACATTGCGAAAAGAACCGCAACTGGTTCAGTGGAACACGTTAACTTGCGCTATATTTACGAATCATGCGATCCATCTTTGAATTAATACCTTCTGTTCATTTGGGTTATTCAACTGTCTAACTGTCTATGAATGCATATTCTAAAGCAGCGCTTACCGTTAGCATGAACATCACAGGCACAGAGGAACAAGTATAATGAATGCCGGACGTAGATCGGCTACTAATTAAACTCAAACTGTGAAAGAAATTTGACTCCAGATTCACAAGGTATTCTCAAAATATCTATTCTCGTTAACATATCATTACATATATGTTGTGGTCAATACTTTTTCAAGTTTTTCAAATCCTTCAATCATATTCGCCAATCACAATATCCAATTACCAATTAAAAAAATTGATTACTTCACCCATTAATATTGATACATTTTATTTCAATATATTTAACACAACGCGAAAGTGAACATCGAAAATATGAAACGAACACACGAACCGGCCCTGCAATCGCAACGTCAATTATTCTTGGGAACACCTGCGCTGGATGAAAATCAGACATGGATGCTGAATTGAACATGGAAGTATGATGATATTTATTTCTTCTAAAATCTTGTATAACAGAATCATTCTTCAAAGGGAATAATTACAAAATACATGTCTCAATGAGTACAAATGAACATTCGAGAAAACGGAAGACTACGGATAATTTTATTGTCAGCGAAATTTTTGAAGTAACTTCATTTCATTCAACTCTGAAAAGTTTCTGTCAGTAGCAAACGTGTTGAAGCAATTTTGGTCATTTTACCTCATTTTTATAATTTGCATTCGACTCAGAAGTCAGTCGTTACATCGGTGAAACAGGAACAACTGAATTGTTTAAGAATTCACTTCCGTCAAAAACTCATCAGCATGATTTACGACAACTCAACAATTTTTTATCAGTGTAGCTAATGTTGAGCTGATGCAAGAATTATTTTTGTTTTGAATGCTTTCATGATACATTCCAAACGTTACCGATGTTAAAAATCTCACAAGGCGTAACCGGAACACATCTAATGCATGCTTCAGTTCTCGAAACCACCACCTTAGTTGTTTTCACAGTCACAACTGGTTTCCGAGTCATTCAGACGATTTGTGAATGTTATACTAATCCTTTATATAATTAAAACTCAAGGAAAACACTGCTGAAAAGGGACAATATTTTCTAAGTTATCCCTGTTAAAACGACAAGCTTACCTTCTTCTGAGCATTTGTCTCTCCTAGCTCTTTTGGCCGTCCCTTCAGGCGGCGCGCGACTAGAGTCCAATTAACATTCCTAAGACTCGTAAGTGAGAAGCGAAAACATTCATTCCTGGCTTTCAAGCCGCTTATCAAGGTGAAATGTAACTTTTCGAGACACATTAATGGAACATTGCGACTTACGATTTAACATACGAAAAAGTCATAATCGCCTGCTTGTACCATTCGGAAATTAGATATGTCTCTACACTCAATTGGTAAATTACGCAGCTACAGTGCCTAGTGCTTTATATTTAAGTCACAGGAGGTTTGTTCTACGAATACGATATGTAGAGCAGATCCAACAATGAGCTGCTATTTCACGCACATATGTGACGCTTTGGGTAATTTAAAGGGTGAAAATGAAACAATTTGTTTGTCCAGATGAAGCACAATGCACAGAGAACATAACGAGATGTATCATAAGCCTACCAAACGAACAAGCCAATAAAAAATTGAGAAGGAAGCTGTAGATTCTGATAAAAATATCATTAGTGAAAAGTTTAAAACTTCAAAGAATTGAATTCCACAACAACAATGTACAATTTTATTGCTCCTCCGAATTGGTAATAATTGTTTTTAAAATATACCCCGTTGCATTTTCCAGGAACAATTTTTGTTGTAATGACTCCTTGAATCGATGCGTTTCATCATCTGTTGATAATGATTGATGAAAGTTTAGTGAAACATCAATTTTCTGAAACGTTTTAAAAAACTTGTACCCCATGTTCAAAGCCTTTTTACGTGCTTCACACCTCATTGATGAAACACACGAGTTAGAATAAATAGAAAAGGAACGATGATATATGTCGCTTAGTGAGCTGATTTAAATGCTATGCAAGAGCTACACCACGTCACTTTTTTCATTGTAAACGATTCCAAAATTCTAAGTAGGTAAAGAAAATTATAATTAAGTTGCATAATGGAACAAATAGAAATTGTGAGTGTATATTTTCACACTTTTAAAACTTAAAACAATTTTTTTATCCGCGTTTAATTAAACATTTATAAAATAGCTACGAAGGCTAATATATAATATTATTTTTTGTATTGGATATTCTCATTATTAATATATTAATTTTTTATTGATAAATGCACAATTCGAAAGTGAAATTGAACTTATGCTATAATTCTAAGTAGCACATTGACACGGGTGCTCGAAGGTCGTTCAATTATTGTTTTACGCAGCAACGCTGCGTAAGTTAGTGAAGGTATAGAAATCTGAACAAGAATTTTGTGCAAATATAGACAAACAGACTATCAGAACGCAGCCCACAGTAGTGCAAGCTATTCACAAAGTCACAGAAGTGTCAAAGAGTCAGGACAAAACCTCGGCAAAAGCGTTATAGGGAAGAAGCCGACCGCAGCTCATCCCCCCAGGATGCGCAGTTACCCTTCATCAGAAAGGTCGGAGGAGAGACGGGGAGTACTACAACAGCACAAATTTACATGGGGTGCCGACACAATGAATCAGTCACAGTGAGAATGTCATGGCACTGATCACATATAATCGATAAGTGAACACTCACCCAAGTTAGTTTCCACACTCGATTGTAGCTAAGCCACTTCAAGAGGTTTATGGAAAAAAACAATGGTAAAAATGTGTTTAGGCGGAGCTAGGTAACAATAGTAGGGAGATTGTTATAGGATGAAATAGACACGTGAGGCAACAAATCGTATGCTAGGTAAACTCGTGAAGAAACTCTTACAGTCCCCTCGAATTTTCAGGAGTTTTACTGTTCGCAATTATTTTGTTTTAAATACTTCAATAAAGTACTTTTATTTCAAATACGTTAGACATCAAGCATTATAACAGTATTCAGCAATTTATTTAGATTTTAGTAATTTTAGTGACCTCAACACCTTGAAGAAAATAACCGCAAAATCAAAATAACTAAATTTACAAACACACAAAAACTTGAAAACAGGAAGAAGAATTGTAATAGCGAGTAAGAGGAAAGCGGGACCTCGTGGCTGCAAATGTGATTCTATAATGCCTTAAAGCGACCAACTGGTATCCACCAAATGCTGCGCGGAACGCTCTCAAATAAAATCTCAATTTCCGAATCCTCCCTTCAACTATTCAGAAATTTTCTCCACCATACCTCCGTCCATCTCCAAATCCATGGCAAGAAAACAGAGAGCACGAAAACGGCGCATGGTTCGCTCTCAAAATGTGGGAATTTCCCGCAATAACCCGTTAAAGCGAGGATCCCCCTACCTAATTAATGGATGGGCACTCTATAAATCATTATGCCTTGGTTAGTGACAAGGTGTAAAATAAGTTTAGATAGTTAAAAGTTTACTATATTACGAGAAGACCATCTAATTGAAAAGAAGGATCCAAAAATTTGACATCATTCCAAAATTCTGCGTGAGATCTTACGTTCCCACAGCGACGAGCGGGACAAAACCAAACCCGGTCTTGCAGACAACTCCGATGGGTTTACCTGACAGACTTATAATGGACCAGTTGTAGAATCGACACTCGTTTATACGTATTCTGCGTATACCTAATTGTAGAGCAGGCAACAATGCACACACGCGGGTATTTTATGGAATAAAATAATTGTACCTACGATGAAAAGGAAGATTAACACAGGTTGGAATGTTGTTTGAGGAAGACAAATTATGCCGCTAAAGGTGCGGCTGGGTCGTGGTAAGGAAAGTCGGAGACGTTTTCTTAGGTGTTTACTTCGAGGAGGTGACGAGAACGATAGCGACAGGTCTAAGATGTCTACTGCTTATAAAGACTCCGACGCGCATGGGGGTTGGGGTTGCGCATACATATCTCCCCATCCCTCTTTCAAAGTGAGGTACTTATCGCAAAAAGGATTTTAATTTTTTTACAAATGATCAAACGTAAAAAAAATTTCATTTATAAAATAATCAGTACTAACTAACATAGCAAATTGTTGCTTCTCAGCGGGAATTTATTTAAAATTTAAACATATCAAAAAGTGAAAATGTTTTCAAAAAAAATATAAGTACACATATATTTTATCTATAATACACCTTTTTTTATTTTAGCAACAATAACAGAAAAATTAAACGCACAAACGCAAGCAGGAAGAAACGAGGCAGCGAAGCTGGTTAACAATAATATGGCTTTCTTCTTCAACAGTATAAACTATAATACGAGTTCCTTCACTACTACTATGGAAAAATAAAAACCGTCAGTATTTAGGGTAAGGGAATAAAACTAAAAACGCCAGATACACAATTATAAAAAACACAATTAAAAAATTCAATATCGATACGCATTAATTCAACAATTTTAAATAACATTTCGCATTTAACATGAATCTTGTGGAAATATGGCAAACGGATGACATGACCGCATACTGGGATCGTTGCAAGTTTGGCATGGTTCCCTGTCACACACAGAAAAAACGGAGAACTGCGTTAAAGGTTAATTGAAGTCAATGCTTGTTGACTACGCGCGAAGGCTAATTGCAGCCTAGGCCATAGTCTTTGTTGATAGTCGTTTGGTCTGAGCCAGTCACCGCACGGGAGTTGGAAGTATTATTTTTTTTAGCATTATTGAAGAAGTTAGAAGCTTTTAAAGCTTAGAACGAAAGCATTAAACTAATAAATATCAAATCCTTATTGAAGCAAACGACGGAGTGAACGCAGAGGTAATTGTAGATTGAAGAACTCGTAAGAACTTAAATTTATGGTTATTACGTGTAGGGCTAGTTTACGATTATAAAAAACATCGAGTAGGAGTCGAGTAATCAATTGGCTATATGAAATTTTTGTAACACCTTTTTGCAGCGGAGCTGAAATCTGTTTAATGGGGTTTGACACGTTAACAATAAACCGAATATAACAAACTGACTTAGAGCCAAATTAGGTTATACCACCGTTGACAGCATTCCGAAGGTCGCTGCCAGCTTTGGCATGTTAGACTTCACCGGCCGTCTTGGGTGCCTAGGCCATTTCAAGCCCGGTTGCACATTAATTACTACGTGTCCCCCTACAGTTACAGTGGTTACATTTCTAACAATGTCCCTTGAGTTTTGAGCACGTTCCGACGTAGCAGACAATCATCAGCCCTTACGCGCTCGGCTAACAACTCTAGTCGTTTTCTAATGTAATAGACTAGGACTGTTAGGGTTATCATGACGACTGTTAGGATCATCAGAATAACATCACTTACTCGGTCGGGTATCCAGTCTGTATTACTGTTTGCCGCTATCCAATCGTTAGGGATTTGACCCTTAGTGTCGACTAAGGCTGCAGTTAGCGTGTCGACACAGAATGAACTTATTTTGTTTCCCATGATGTAGTGTTTCCCGTATTTAGTATTTTGAAGTGATTGTTTACTAGTTTCTCAGCCACCAGGATCTGCAATTAAAACGAAAAAAAGACTATTAGCATGGCCATATAATTTATAATGTCAATCACAAACAATGAAACATCTAACTCAAAACACAATCATAAATACAATTAAAATATAAATGTATTCGTCTTTTAAATTCGAAAGTCAGCTGTGAAATACTTACTTTTAAATACTAACTGAAATAGTACCTATTGCTGAATCAGTTTACTGAAAGTGAAAACAATTGAAGTGAAACCTATTAACTGACTGTCAATCAAATAAGTTAACAACAGTATCCCATTTCAACCAGGAAGTTTCTCACGATGTATTCACGATGTATTTCGAATAATTTTTCAATTTAATATCCTCAAGTCTAGAGGTTGATTTTTCATCAACATTGATGCTCTGTTGATGCGATGCATTTAGCAAAGGCGGAACTCGCTCATCATTTTAATTGGATGTTCATCATCAAAATTTGAACGCAAATATTGACTATTATGAAAAATTGCTATTGCACAAATCATGAGAACATTCGTTGAAGGATTTTTTCTGTGATATTCGTCAACTCTGACTTTTAACGTACAAAATTAAGCTTTAACATAGGGTAACCTGTTTAGAAGGTTAATTCATTTACTGTTAGCAATGAAGATTCACTAATATTAGAACGAAAGCATATATGAGATTATTATGATGCGAAGCAAGCAACGCAAGGTACATACTTAATACTTAATTAACACGTTGCCTAGAGTCACACAGTCGTAGTTTTTAGCAGAATCGTAACTTGTTACGTCTGAAATGTTGTAGTTGCAAAAATAGTAATAGGTGAAACAGAACGTTGTAACGTTGTCATTTCCTTTTACTTAGGGGCAATACATGGTTCATGTTACTTCTGTGGATTTTATCCCCAATTTTGATTTCGACCCAGTTTCGTTTGATTTTCGTAATGATGCCAGGCCCATGCCATGTAAGGTCTAACTTACATGTAAGGTCCTTCCTTTTTAGGTTCTGGTATATTGTACGTTCTACTGTATTATTCAGAATTAGGTTCCTAACGTTTTCAACGATTCGAACCGCTTCCTTTGCACGAAAATTCACTAAGTCAATTTCGCCATCGTAACTGTATGAAATGGGTAGATTTTCCCCGCGAAAATATGGGCACGTATCCCCATTGAACACGACAAAGCTGGGTGTATCACCTAAAGTTGAATTAAATAAATTGTTGATGGCGTTCTCTACCATCTCCAAGCACTGGTCCCACTGGGTATGAGCTAGGGAATTAATGTACAATTTTAGCAAATTGCTTTTTTGTTTTTTCGTTCAACAATCGCATTTGAATCTCTAAAAGCTAGAACTTCTTTTTTAGCAATAGCGCGAATTTTGGCAAATTGTTTCACTGCCACCGATTTAAATTCAAGTGCGTTGTCACTAATCAGCGTTTTTTGGTACCCAAAAGTGTCAAATCAACTTCCTAAACATGATATTAATGTATCTGTTCGACGGTCAGAGGTCGCGTATAATTTACAGAATCGAGAAAAAAGGTCTATCACAACCAGTATGTATTTGTTCCCATTATTGGTAATTTTAAGGGGACCAAGGTAATCCATTGAAACTACTTCAAAAGGTTCCGTTGCAATAGGGGCTGTTAATATTTTAATAGGTACGGAATGATTTGCTTTAAGAAGTTTGCAGACTTCACAACCTTGCACAAATTTTCTTACAATCGTTTTCTCTAAACTGTGAAAGTATTTAAGTCTAAATTTGAATAGCGTGTGCAATGCATCTGTATGGTACATATAGAGTATACTTAAGATTGCTTTATTGAACAACGAAGTAGGCATGACCGCTGTTGATATTGTGGTAGTTCGGGAGTCAATGCGTCGTCGTCGATACAATATGTCATTTACAGTTTAATTATCCGGTAAGTCAAGAATTGCAGACGTACTTCTATGAAGTAACGCTTTTCTAACTTCAATACAAAGGGTGTCTTGCTCATGCTCGTCAATGAAGTTTTTTAAAGTCCAGGAAATTTCTTTTCTGTCGGGACATAGTCAATTAATTTTGGTGTCAACACGTCGTTATCGTGTGATTGCATCGTCTGGTCATTGAGAACGTCTTGCTTTACTTTAGCTCGCGTCTGCACCAAGTACACCTCAGATTCAAGCTCAGGGATTAATGTGTCGCAGCTTTCTAATTATTTAATAGTTAGCTGATCATTATTGTTTGGTAGCCTACTTAGGTAGTCGGCTACGATGTTTTGTCTACCTGGTAAATAATGAACTACAGGATCGAATGAATGTATATTAGTACACCATCTTGCCATTGCCGTGTCCTCTGGCAATTTCCTCGTGAATAGAGGCGCTAACTAATAGAATAGAGTGAATAGAGGCCATGTGTATACGGTGGTCCGTGTACACATGGATGGGATACCCAATAATTGAGTATTTGAATGCTTTAAGAGCACTATAATTGGCAAAGAATTCTTTTTTCGTGGTGCTGTAACGTTTTTGACTAGAATTTAAACTTTTGCTGAAATATGCAACTGGAAGCATTAATTTATCGCCTGAATCATCGGGCTGCATCATGACGGATCCTATGCCAAAATCTGATGAATCAAAAAATATGAGAAACATCTTAGTAAAACCAGGGTGTCGTAAAACAGTCTCAGAGTTAGGGCTGATTTTATGTAGTCAAAACTTTTTTGACAGTCGTTTGTCCAGTTGAAATTAACGCATTTTTTTAACAATCTGTACAGGGGATTTGCAATCACTGCAAATTGAGCTATGAAGTTGCGGAAATGGTTGGCTACGCCAAGGAATTGCTGCAATTCCTTTACGTTTGTTGGTGCTGGATAATTTTAGAGTTTCTCGGAGTACTTACAATGTATACCCTCTGCTGAAATAATATGACCTAGGTAATCTATTTTTTTCTGAAGAATTGACATTTTTCGAGTTTGATAGATAGTTTACCTGAGAAGAGTGTCGAGAGGACAGTTTTATTATCGCACAAATGTTGTTCATTAGTTTTTGAGTGAATTAATATATCGTCTCATAGCACAATCGGCCTAAAATAGGCGTCAGAACAGATGTCATGACACTTTGAAAAACACTCGGACTCGAACTGAGTCCGAACGGAATTCTTCTGAACTGACATTTTCGGTAACCTATACTAAAGGCTGTAAATTTCCGACTTTTATGTTCTAATTCTACTTGATGGAAGGCAGATTTTAGATCTAGAGAGGAGAAGACGTTATTGCCACCGAGTGTAGACAATATTTCATCCACTTGTGGTATAGGATACGACTCCTTGATCACGACTTTGTTTAATGCTCTAAAATCTATCACGGGTCTAATATCACCCGTCTTTTTCTTTACCGCAATTACCAGGTAATTGTATTCTGATATTGAATTTTCAATTATGCCCTGTGAGAGCATTTCTCTGTTGACCTTGGCCAACTCCTCCTGATATTTATGAGGTATGCGATATAGTAGTATCTTCACAACTGGTGCAGCAGTATTTAACACAATTTCATGTTTTGTCAGATTGGTGACACCTATAATTTTGCCTTGTTCAGCTTGACACCTACAGTTTCACCTTGGAAACTGTTCATCAATTCCAGTAATTTTAGTTTTAAGTTAACTTCATCGCATATTACATCATTATGTGTTAACGGACGGCTTACGTCCTTCTGTACATTAGACACACTTTCGACTTGTGCATCAATTTCTAGTTCCTTACTACCATGAAACACACACTCACAATTATTGCCGCGAACATCGACCTTCGACTCAAGTTTCTCTGTGGCCATGGTCTTTATTTCACCAAGTCCTGAGATGACTTCAATTGAATCCGATATAACCTCAGAGTTTATCTCAACATTATTCGCCTCATCAAGCGCTTCCTCTACATTTGTGAGATAAAGTTCGGCCTCAACTTCTTCCACAGGTAATCTTACATGTTACACAGCATTGTGTTTTCGCTAAAATAAATGTCCTCATCTGTCGGGTTCAGTACTAATAAGGGTACGTTCCCACCTTCATTGACTGTAACTATTGATTCTGAAATCAGTGCTCCATTATTACATCGTCGTTTCAACACTATAATTACAGGGTTTAGCTTTTTTGACAAAGGCATTAATGAGCTTGATGCAATTAGCAGGCACTTCTATTACGCCACATTGAACCACCAGAGATCTATTTTTTTCTCTCCCACCACTGGCTTTGGCAGCTCTGCTCCACACTCGAGTTCAGCCTCTTTTTTCTTGCATGTTCTAACAGCGTCTTTTTTTCTCTCGCGGCAATTCATTACGCCCCGGCATCTGGGGCTCTTCTTAGCAAAGGTAACTACATCTGACAGTACACACTCACTGTTTATTATATCCAGTAATATAGCTTCTCTACTTATTGTAGGCTTACTCTCTATTTCATTGAAAGGTACTCTGGTTCCCTCCCATATGAGGGAACCATCCTTCAAGTTAAGGACTGCATTGGTTAGCACGTCTCTTCCTAAAATCAAATCATATTTGAATTTAGCATCTTTAATTACTAAAGCACTAGTATTAAGTACTTTGTCAGTGCCAGGTATAGAGATATATAAGTCAACCTCACAGCTCACATTACTCGTTGTGTTTATGCCTCTAACGCACAAAAAACTTGGTTTTAACTTTTCTTTTGGGGTATTTGATGTTACTGTAACTAATGAGGCATTTTTCACTAACGCTGCCCAGCAGCGCGCTTAAGTACTTATCTTTATTAAACAGTATAATGGTCGGCCGATTAGTTCTCCTAAACGTAACAAGATCGGCTCCATTTTCACGTCGTTCTCTACATACAACTGTAGAGTAAAAATAGACTTCAACTGTTTTCTTCTGTGATATCTCGTCAGCCATTTCTTCATCTCTCAAGACTTCAAACCTATTTCTACATCTAAATAATGGATCAAAATGTGATTCACTTTGAACGTGATTACACTCAGCCATCTCAGTATCTGAATTCGTTTCGATCACAGCTTTAGGATTAACTAGATTCGTGTGGTGATGACACTAGGGCTTCGACTCATTTTTCCTGCACCATTTTTACCTCCACTTTTAACTGCTCTCCCTCTAAAAAACCTCTGTTGTCTCTTTCGTACTCCTCACCATAGTGCACCTCGTGTCTACCACGGATATTGCCTCTACGTGCATTTTACCTACGCAAGTATGCTTAAGGGTGCGTTTACACTACGAGCGGCGTGGAGCGTTGCGGCACGGAGCGGAGAGGCGCGGCGCGTGTGTTCACATGTGAGCTGAGCAGAGCGACCTACACAAGCTTCAGTCGCTATGGAGCGTTCTGTGAATGCGCTTCTGTTGCTCGACGGCAAAACGGAAACACTGGATCCATCCCATCAACATGAGGAGCGATCGCTATGGAGAATACCACTATCTCTTCGAAGCACTGAGGAGAGATGAATCACAATTCTACGAGTATTTACGGATGAAGCCGGCAACTTTTGATGTACTACAATCCCTTATAGAAAGAAAAATTTCCAACGAGTTTAGGTAAATTGGCTGTTTAGCAATACACATATTTTTATTGAGGATACATGTAAAGCAAAGTATTTTAAGCAAAATTAAAGTGTTTCCATATAGGCTGTATCACATATATTACTACAGGTTTTGTAGGCCAGTACGAACAAAAAAGTCTTTTGGTGACTTGAACGTGAGTGAACGTAAAGTAATTCCCTTCAGAAATTCAGGGTTGTGCCAGAGAAACCTAAGTGAAAAATACTGACAAATATTGACTTGTCCTGGCCAAATAGTTCTCGAAACACTGATATGCTTTCCGTTAGTATTGGAAAAAATCACCCAAGCTCATAAAATTTTGCAACTTATTGTGTATTTGACACTCATTGAGTCCTCCTCATAATCATACGCCCTCCTTTTTCTCCCATTTTACGGAAAAAATAAAAACTTTATTAAAAAATCGTACATAATTATACTTTAATCAAGATCATATAATAAAATACACAGCATCACAAGAAAGATGAAACTACATCACGAGAGAAGCAAAATAAATTCCTTAAACTGAAGCAATAATAAAATAACTTATCAGAGAAAGCAGAAGAAAATAGAAATAAATGATTAATGAACCCAAATGGGTGATATTACACTAAAATATTACATGTTACACTATCAGTTATAATTGCCATATGATTAGTTGTACAAATAACTAGTTATATACTAGATTTTTTCACCTCAAACGACAATTCTACCCCTATAAGATATGACGATCCAAAGGCCGAGCCGAAGAGAAACGCTCGACGCGAGCGTCAAAAAATCCCAACGAATTTCCCAGGGTTGCGGAGTCGGAGGAATAAATTTGCGACTCCGACTCCGACTCTACCTTTCCAGAATTTGGCGACTCCGACTCCGACTCCGACTCCACCTTTCAAGAATTTGGCGACTCCGACTCCGACTCCGACTCCACCTTTACAGAATTTGGCGACTCCGACTCCGACTCCACCTTTCCAAAATTTGGCGACTCTAACACCGACTCCGCCTATTCACAAATTTGGGACTCCAACTCCACCTATTCATAATTTATAAGATGAATATTTTATTCCTTAACTAGCGTTCACGGTCCGTCAAAAATGACGGGATTCAATACCTTTCTTCAACAAATTTTCGTTCGAGTGGAGTTTCCATGCTTAAACTCATTCCAAAGGTAACTTATTTTTCTTATTAGAGTAATAAACACTTGGAACACAGTATTTTTGAGCCGCAAGAGAAGTAGTTATAGCCATTCGTGTTGTATCTAGGATACGACACGAATGGCTATAACTACTTCTCTCGTGTCTATAACTATAACTACTTCTGAAATTCAGCATTACTGAAAGCAACTGCGAGCTTGTGCATGTATATTGTAATATGCAATAGTGTATTATAATACAGTACATTGTAATATACAATACTCCGCCGAACTCGGTATCCACGATTCGAAATCTGGTATATAAGGCTCTGGATCTCTCAATTGTTTTGAAAGTGGCATTATAGCTAGAGCACTTGTACGAAAATGAGTGTATTAATTGACCGTGGACTGAAACCAAGACCGCCAGTGCTATTTTTTTCCTATCGATTCTTAAGAGCGTGACACGAAACGTATAAATAAACACACGACTGTCATTCTTAGTAGTAGACGGTTGCAGATGTTTAAACCTGTACATATGTTCACTATTTTCTTTATTAACGAACGACTTTTAAATTGACTGCAGAATTTTAATAATCAAGTTACTAGAGTACATGATTGGGGAAAAATGACGGGATTCGATGGTATCGTTTTAAAAAAAATATCAAGATAAAGATGACAAACAAATATACCCATCCTAATAGTACCCGCGATTAAAAAACAGTATTCTCGCACTTGTGCACTGGTAAAACTTTCATCACGTTTACGGTCATTAAGCATCTTTAAGAATGTCGCAGTCGCACACACCAACCAAGCAAGCAACGACACTGTATCATAATTTAAATTATTATTCGGCAAGAAGTTTTTAAAAAAAATTTTCATAGCTTTTTACTGCGATAAGCACCATTTTCGTGACAATAGATTCGATTTTGACGCAATGTTTTTTATTTATAAACAAAAGTGAGCGGATGAAATGTTTTTCACAATATTTCAATGGTATTCATGATACTGTCCAAACAAGCAGATTCCCATTGTAATAAAATAGGAGAAATTACGCACGAGAACATGTATTTATTTACAAATTGACGGACACCGGGGTTTTTATTATACCGGGTGCCCCAAAAAATGTCCCCGATTTTTCAATTAATTATATCTCCGCTTTAAATTAAAATATTGGAATTGTCTTTCATTCACAAGGTAATAAATTTTGTTTCCTTTTCGAATAATTTAAGTTTTTGAAAATCAATTGAATAAACACTTTACAATGATCAATTTACTGAGAGGGGTTGAAAAATTAATTGTTCAAAGGAAAAGTTTTTTAAGCAATATTGATACTCTTCCTTATTTTGTACTTTCCAAAAAAATAAACAAACAAAAATATAAAAAAGTAACAAATCATTACCATAAATAACGTTTAAACAAATAAAGTAATTCAGTATCCTTCGACATACCCTCCATTTCTCTCAAGGCAAGTATTACTTCTGGCCACCATTGAACGAAGAGTTTTACAGATTATTTCACCGTTTTCTTTCAGTTCTTGAAACACTGTTATTGAAAACTCTTGAAATTTAACCTCTCAGAGGGTTTAAATACTTGGTGGTATGTAGGATACATCATTTTGAAATTATTCTTAACAGTAGGTATTGAGAAATGAAGAAGGACACCAGTGTTGCTTTTAAAACTTTCCCTTTGAACAACTAGTTTTTCTACCCTTTTCAGTAAATCGATCATTGTAAAGTGGTTATTCAACTGATTTTCAAAAACTTAAATTATTTGAAAATGGAATAAAATTTACTAAAATGTGAAACACAGACAATTGAAATATGTTAATTTAAAGCGGAGATACGAGTATAATCAATTAAAAAGTCGGGGACATTTTTGTGGGGCACCCGGTATAGCGTTGATTGTTCTTATACAATAAAAGGGCAAGTGTCCCCTTAAACAAAAAATGAATTTGTTTAGGTATTTCCTGTGCGTAATCTCTCCTATGTTATTACAATGGAATTTTAAGATTTAAAACTTAAGGGCTACTTTTCGAACATTTATTTCAAATACAGAAGAACTTCAAGGGAACAAAAGCAAGTCGTTTCCCGAGATGCGCAAAAAGAGAAACAGCGCCCAAGTGAGGCATATCTTGAGGATTCCAACAGTACGCACTGCAGCGTCCTCTGTACTATTTTTGTTATTAAATTTCTTTAAAACGGAGACCGAAGATTTTCTTTAACGAAATGTTAGTTTTAGAAACGAAACTCCTTAAAAATAGAAGACAACCAATGGACGTGGCCGGTCATCAGCACGGTACTCCGGTAGGAAGTTTTAGTGGAGTTCTGGGTAGATAGAAACAGAGTTTTAAGATGTCTGGTCGCCGACTAGCTGAATATCGTATCTTATTGCAAGATTGCATATAGCACTAAGATTTTAACAATTAATTGGCAATTAATTACCTTGAATAATAAGTGCCTGTTCACCGGGTAGAGGAGTTAAAGTCGCAGAAAGAGACTGCTTTTTACGCAAGAGAAATAAGTTAGAGGCGCCAGACCGACTTTCATTAAAAGAGCGACATGCTGCCCAAGCAGAGTAAGCTCAAAAATAATCTAATTAGTGAACGCCAGTGCGTCACGAATAATGTTAATTTAAGCGATTTTAGGTTAATGCAGGTCTGGTAGAAGCTCAAACATGCTTAATTATAGAAAGTTAAATTTAAACAAAGAACGAAAAGAAAATACGTAGATGCAAAACAAAAAGAAGAAGAAAAGAAAGAACTAATTTCAAAAGTTTCAAATTCTTATCTGTCAACTATGACAGGCCATCTGAAGGAAACTTTTCTTCCACAAAGCCGCCATCAGAAATACGGAAGGTTTTCAACAGGAAATTTCATTGAACAAATAAAATTGGCTGTCCGTCTTTGTTGGTTGGTCTGTCTCCTTTTCACGCTCTTAAAGATGCTTAATGACTGTATTTGTGATGCGAGTTTCAGCAGTGCACTAGTACTAGAATATTTTAATCGCGGGTACTATTAGGTTGGATATATTTATTTCTGATCCACATCTGGAGAATTCGTATAAAGACAATATTAAATCCCATCATTTATCATGGGTCGAGTATACAATTTTATATACTGAGTGTTTCAGAACACGAGGTATAAAATTGCACACCAAGTAGAAAATGGCTAAATAAACACTTTTAATTCCATGAAATTTTCCCCAAAAATTCGGGGTCGTGAGATATTAGCGTTTATTGTTTTAAATGATGAAATTTAAAGGCACAGTTGCTCGCAATATTTATTTGAATTTACTTTACAAAAATTGTTCAAAATGTGTTCCACCTACATCAATGCACTTTTCGAATGTTAGCCTTAACGACTGCCGGATATTAGGAAACACGTCTGGCATTTAGGTATCTCGCCAGCAGCCACTGCAATTCTGGTCACACGATCTTCCTCAGACTCAATGAGTGTAGAATAAACAAGGCTCTTCACGTGTCCCCAAAAATGAAATCGATTGGAGTCATGTAAGGAGATCTAGGAGGTCATGCAACTAAAAGATTTCGCCCGATCAACCTAAATTCAAATAAATATTGCGAGTAATTGAGTCATTAAATTTCATCCTTTAAAATAATAAACGGCTAATATCTCAATGTCTCTTTCTTCGGAAAATTTCATAGAAAAAAAGTTTTTATTCGGACATCTTCCACTTGGTGAGCAATTTTTTGCCTCTTATTCTGAAACACCCTGTATATTACTGACAAGTGTCTTCAGAGTAGGTAAAGTAGGCACTGCCTACACTGAGAAGCATAGATATGTATTCACAGTTTTTTTATTACTAAGTAAACACTCATTCAGTGAAATTATAATAGTTAATTCAATGACCATGCTTAAAATCCACAAAATGATATACATGTAGATGAAGTAGGCAAGATTTGCACAGTGCCTCTTATTCTCTGTGTCTATACTATGCAGGGTAACAATACAGAAAAGGTGTCATATTATTGCTCAACACTATTTTATATCTCGGCTATACCAGGCAAAAGTTGTTTTGCTGTCGTCGCAGGGGACTGAAGTTTTCGAAACGTTTTGTTTACGAATAAAAGTCACTTTTAGCTTCTTTGCGTGTAATATGATACTATCTCTTATTCTCGTCTAACTTTTTACTTCATGTTTGACACTTTCTCCTTTTAATAAACACCCGTATTCTTCTATTTTCATGTTTTTTGGAGCGATTTGAAACGTTTCCAGTAAGAAAATTTGTACTATCGCATAAATGCAACAACCATTGCAGCTGAGATAGGGCATTGCTTTCAGGCACATTATGTGTGTGACTATAAGTGAAGTTTTTGCTAGTGTGTGTTATAATTTTCATTGCAGCTCGTTTACATTGTATTTTAATTTTTCATGTCTCTCAATGCCGATATTGATTACCTTACAACATTTCCAAATCTTACATAAGAAGAAGTAATTAATTATGTAATGCTGCAAAACGGATACTATTTCAGTGTTTAAAATTGTAGAAGCATAATATAAAATTCTCCATTTCAGCGTATGCTTACTTAAAAACTGGGAAGAGATACGAAGATGAAAATTCAACATGATAATGATATAGTGAAATACAATATAACTCTGGAAGAACCAAACAACATTCAAGAAATAACTTTAGCAAGGAGCAGAAATTGTTATTAATAATACATGTTAACTTGACCTAAAGACAAGGAAGCCATATCAATTTTGATAACATAACCTGAGAACCAGAAATCTTTATGTACAAGACCATAGCTTCAGGTTTTGGCAAAGACTACTCATTGGCAAGGAATCATAGCATAAAGACTAAAAATATTTATGATTACAACATAACTTTAAGTTTCTGGAAAGACTAAGTCATTATCAATCAATGCATCATTAAGAGCGTACAGAGTTGCCACTTTTTATTTGAGTACAATGTATTGCATTAGCTGAAATGTTCTACAAGTAACTTGCAACACATTTACAACTATTTTCCAGTTCTTATGTATTAATTGAAGGAGAAATGAACAAAACAGAAATATACAGAATGAGTTTGCGATGCTTTCAATTACTAATTCCTGCTTTTAACTGCAAAATATACATTAATGCTGAGGACAAAAATTATATATCGCACTTTTAAGTTTCTCATATATATCTGTGCAAGCCCTCAATGACTAGATAACATGACGGTATTAGGTGATAGGTATAAATACGCTGTTTCAAACTTAGAACAAAATAATCAACAAAAACATTGCGTATTTTTTAGATTTGTCAGCAAAGCATTCTAACTCTGTTATGTTTACTCTTGGTTTTAAACAATTATAAATAATTTTTAGCAAAAATTAGAATCGAAGACACCAAGAAATAGCGACTCCAACCACGACTCTACCACATCCGAATGAACGACTCCGACTCCGACTCCGACTCCACTACATTCGGAAAAGCGACTCCGACTCCGACTCCGACTCCATCACACTTCAGAGTAGCGACTCCGACTCCGACTCCGACTCTGCAACCCTGGAATTTCCCGAGCGTGCCGCTCCGCTCCGCTCCGCGCCACGCCGCTCCGCTCGTCCTGTGAACAGCCAAGCGTTTCTGCATTCAAACCTGTACAAACATTATTGCCGCTCCGCTCGTAGTGTGAACGCACCCTTATATTGCTTGATTTCATTTTCTGACGCACTACAGTTTCGGACGAGGTGCTCTTTCGAACCGCATGCAAAGCAGGGACCAAAGACTCTAGGTTTGCTTTGATCTCTTTGAGTTCGACAGTTGGCTTCAACATGACCTGAAACGTTGCATATACTGCAGAAAGGAGAGTCTTTCGTTCTAGCTGGAAAGTGCACTGGGGCATGATTCGAGCTTTCTGCCCGCAGAGCGTTACATTCAAGGGAACCTATTCTTCTATCACCTACATAGCCACTGACATTCCTTCCTACTCAAGGATTTCTCACCCAAGGTCAAGGAATTGACCTCCGACCCGGGAAACGACCTCTACGGTAATTTCCGTAATAAACTGCACTTTCCTGAGGGGAATCTTGCTCATCAATATGGTCTTATGACTCGGCAACTTCGGCTACAAAGGTTTCTCTATTGTACTGCGTCTCGTATTGAGTCGCTACTATCTATTTATGTTCGGGTTGATTACGAACAGCGGCAACAATTCGCGCCAATAATTCCTCTGACGTATTGAACGACGTATCAAATAATTTTTTAGCAAATGACTCTTCGAGCAAGGATTGCTAACACGCTGATAGCGAAGCTAAGATCAATGCTGTCTCCTACAAACGTTTTAGTTCTACTTGATTTGAACTAGCCCTGAAAAATGGGTGTCTCGCCCACGCTATTGAGATTGAGTTTACCAAATGTTCCGACAACTTTCTGATATTAGCAAATGCGGGTACCACTGGGCCGCACGTGCATCGTTTCTAACGAAGCGTAACTTATTTATATCGCATGCTAGCGCGTGGATCGACTTTTCGCCTCTAGCCACGTAGATGTCGTCCAAGATTTTGACGACATCCTCAAAAGAGTAATGAAGGTTGGAATTGACCAACTTGGTTACTATGGAATTAAAATCTCCTACCTGTTTGTTAGCTGATATTTCTAACAACTCTTTCTTTGCACTGTCAGAATTCACGTCCGGTAGTAGCGTCAAATAGTCCCGCAAATTTCCTAAATGAGTTTTAAATGTTTTATTTTCAATAAAATCAGGGTCCTCTCGTCGTCTACGTCCATGAAAAAGTGGCAATCCAGCCCCCGAAAGAATTGTTCCTGATCTCGGCGTGTTTTCTGCAATTTCTCTTGCTAAAGTGCTAGCATTTGGGCCACCTGCCGCGCTGGCTGCTGGTTAAGTCATTGTTGGATTGCTTTCAGCACGAAATCTAGCTTTACTTATACGAACTCTACTGTTTTGGTCGCTGTTGTTCTAATATGTTCGTCTGATTCGGACGTCTCCGACATACAGTAGGCAATAATTTTTACTCAAATCTACTACTTGGAAATCAACATTTGCTAACAGATCAATATTATAGACCCTAGAAATAACATCAATAAACACACAATTTATGGAATATAGCACTCAAAAAAAATTTTATCACTCACTTCTAAACGCTATAGCTATCTTGCACAACTTCAATTTGCTACTGCGGCGGCACTGCTCATGCTACTCTGCAAAACCTGACGCATGTTGTCTGCTGCCTGCTCTATGCACTACGTACGGCCTTGAGTCGATGCAAAAAATAATCTGCTTCTCACAGAGCAAAAAAAAAACTATTACTAAAAACTATTACTCTGCCTGCATGTGCTGCCTAGCAATCGCGCTGCTGCGATTTGGCGGTTAAACTATCCGTTAATTCAGTGCAAGCTATTATTTACTTAGCTTCAATGGCTGAATGAAGTGAAGTGAAGTTGCTCGCCCCTGTGGACGTACACTGAGATGAACGAAGGAAGTGAAGTCGCTCGCCACTGTAGACGTACACGGGGATGACTGCAAGGTTGATGTAGACGAAGTAGCCGTTGTAGATCACTTGTTGTAGGGAGTCGCTCTAAACTGTAGTTGCAGCACCACTTCTATGTCTTCTCCGGCTTCAAAAATGAGTACTTTGGTTCGGAAGTGGTAGCAGGTATCTATCCACGCTGAAAACTGCACGTAGGTCTCCAGCAATGCAGTATACGGGATCTTGAAACTGATGTTGAGCACGGACGGTAGCAGTTGTCGAAGACTCGTATTGTTGTTGCTGCCAGTCATTGACGAGATTTAACAATTTTCTATTCTTTAAATGTGACTCTTGCCGAACTTCAAAAATCATCGCAGTAGGAATTTCTCGTAGGTTTTTGGTCTTGTAGTAATCTTCTTCCAACGTTATAATAACTTCTTCACAACGTCGTGGGTTTGATCTAGTACTGGCCAACAAATATGCCGCTAAAGGTGCGGCTTGGTCGCGGTAAAGAAAGTCGGAGACGTTTTCTTAGGTGTTTACTTCGAGGAGGAGACGAGAACGTTAGCGACAGGTCTAAGATGTCTACTGCTTATAAAGACTCCGACGCGCATGGGGGTTGTGGTTTTGCATAAAAAATAAAGCTGATGAGAATGATTTACTCATCACTTTTTCTAAAGGGAGATCAAAAAACATCGAATAAAAATAAAAAGTTAGGGTTTACGAGTTGTTGCAGTATAAAGAACAAAACCATCATTTAAGCAAGTATAGTTTTAATTACGGCAGTCAAACTTAATTACTTGAATAAATTGAACGCAATTTGTTCTCATCAAAACTAAATGCTTATATAGTCATATAAGAATTAAATATCTGGTTACACTTCATCATCTTTATTGTTATTTGGCTGTTGTGTTTGCTTGTACTGGCTCAAAGTCCAAAGCATCCTTTAAAACACTGATCATATTCAATGTCATCATTCTTTGTACAGTCGTTTCCGTTCAGCACTTTTAGAATATCAAACCTAAAACAGGGCAGCATTTTTGAAAGCGTCACTAAAAGAAATGAACAAAACGATTCAAAGTAAGACACAAATGGTTGAACAAACGTACTCACTCCATTGGAGAGCGCTCAAAAGTGCAGTGATGTTTTTCGTTTAAAAAATCGAATAGTTTCTTTAAAAAAACGAGAACGTTTGTATAGGGCCTGTCCAAAGATTATATCCGTGTAGCGTGAAATTAGATTTTGCTCCTCAAATGTAAAATGTCAAAATTATTTCTCAAATTCATTGACAAGATAAATGCGGCTGCTAACTCTAATGTGCGTAGACGAAATATCCGGTGTATAGAGAGTTCAATCAAACGTCGTCCAAGCCACTCACAGCTTGGGAGGTTTGTCGAAACTTTCTCCCACTTTTCCATATCTAGTCCATCTGGCAAATCTTTATATCTTAATCAATATATGTCACCACCCACAAAGTTTATTTCAGAAACTAGGATGGCAACCCAGGGCTCACACGTGTATTTCTACCAAAATAATACACAAGTCGGAGTTCAGAAGTCCAAAAAAGGCCCAGTGAGTAGAATAGGTTTTATTTTTCTTCCATTGAATTAAAACCAAATGAGGAATGCCCATTAACAGTAAAAAAATAGTTACATCACTGTCGTGTTTCAAAAGCGTTGTGATTCATTGCTGTGTCCTGTTGGAGTGTCCAGTTACAATTATTGTAAATATTCGCATTTTTGCGTTTCAGTGGCGCGATTTTGAAAGGAACTGTCGAGAACAATGATTCGCTGATTTTAATTAATCAATTTGCTTCACAGTATACTCGATTGGGCTATCAATTGCATTCAAAAAAGCTCAGAAAAAACAGATATGCTACATTCAAAAATCTATATGCTTGGCATTTGTGCGCCTGCTGAACACTTACCATGATAGCATGTGTGACAAAAAATTTTTTTTTTGCTCTCATGAATGTGATTCAGTGAACACTAACTTCCTGTAAACCTATTCCATCATGAAGTTGTGCTGATGGACCAATTATGTCAAAATCTGTGGATTCTATTAATTTGTTCTTGAAAACTTTGTCCAAAGTTTCTGGGTCGATGAACGTTTTAACAGACTTATATTCTTCAGAGCGGGATAAATCGGCCTCACAGTATTATCAATTTCAACTACGTGTAATAGCTAAGCGTTCTGCAGACGAGATACAATTTGGTAAGTAGTTATTGAAACGCAAAAGTATTTTATGCCGACCAATAATCTAATTGACGTACACCTAACACAAACCACACTACGATTGCTGAGCTGTAAATTTCTTGTTCTCACGTTAGAAATTAGCACCTCTGGGGAGAGATCTGATATTATAACTTGTTGTAAAAATGTCTTTCATTGGTTTCTCTGAAAATGTTAGACATATACAGTCTGGCCCAAAAAGAACTCATGGATTCCAAACTAGTATAGTTGGCATTATTAAATTATACGAGTTATATAAGATAACCAAAAAATTTCTGTTAATTTTAAAGGAAAAAAAAACGCTTCACAGTATGTGTAACTTACATTTAGTCATTGAAGTAATCGCCATCGGCATCTAACACATTCTGCCAACGTGTCTCTAGAAGTTCAATGCCCTTGCAGTAAAACTCAGGGGTTTTGGACGCAGAGAAGACCGTGAGAGATTGGCGCAAGTCTGCCTCATTGGTGAAGGATTTCTCACGAATATGATTTTCTTGGAGCGGAACAGGTAGTAATTAAATGGCGCAAGGTCAGGTGAATATGGTGGATGGCTCAAAGTCTCTCACCGAAGTTACAGTATGATATCCCTGACCATTCGCGCGGCATGCGGCCTGGCGTTGACACCTTTGCGATTAATCAGTGCTGGCTCCTTCTGGCGCAATGCTTGTTGCATACGTTTCAATAGCTGCGAGTATTGGTCTCTAGTGACCGTTTGACCCGCTGGTTGCGGCTCATAATGAACCACTTGACAACCTGTTCACCAGACACAAAACATAGTCTTGCGTGGGTGAATAGGCGGTCTTGCGGTGTGAGGGTCAGCATCCTGATATGACAACCAATGTCTGGAACGCTTGGGAGTTTCGTACGGAATCCCCTTTCCATCAATGGGAAGCACTTGATCGAATAAGGACGCGGTACGGTGGCGAGATAGCAGCAAAACGCAGGTGCCACTCGTTGTCTCTTGTGGACCTCCAGTAGCGAGTGCGGAACCCACTTGCTCAGTGCGTACGTCTTACCTAGGCGGTGCAGGGGAAGTCGAACTGTTTTATCGTAAACATTGAACTGTCTTACAAGTTTACTACACGTTAGATTTTTGTCCTGTTCATTGGCCGCATTCAGGACTCCGTCATTCAAGGCCTGAGATCGTCCACTGAGAGGCTCATCACGGAGGGCAAATCTCCCGACATGAATTTTTGAAATCAACGGCTTGCAGTACGTTCTTTAACATCACTATCCCAAAATGCTTGACTTAATGCAGCTGCTCATAATCCCACTTTGAAGTCGTAGAGCAAACAGCCACGAACGAGATCTGTAGACACTTCCATCCTTCTCCATGTCTGTTCGGCTGTCCAAATCTGCAACAATCGATACACGCATTGCGTATATATATTCATTTCATTCAATGGGTAATCAAAAAACGAACAGAACTATTTTGGTTACCTTGTAATTAAAACTGTTATAAATATACTTCTTACAATTAATAGTTTTAATTACCATATAATTATATAACGAATATATATATAGTTAAAATTAGGATAATTGGCCATTCCACTCCCAACACTGATACCACGCAAGTCAAATCAATGTTTTTTTTGCTCCACCCTGAAAGTATGATCTGTTCTTTGTGAGTTGTGAATACTTAGGATACTCGTGAATACTCGTCAAGAGTTGAAGTGGAAATGTAGGATTTAGAATTGTTACACTGTTTATGATAATTCATTAGATTTTTTGCAATTTTTTATATAAATCAATAGCACGTTATTAGCAACAATGAGTATATAACATAATCCTGGTATAGAAAAATAACAAAGCTTCTTGGTGGTAGCATGAACTCTTTGGCTATTTGGAATCTGCGTAGCCGAGACCATGGAGCAGTAATGGACGCAATTGAGAATGTAGTGGGAAACACAGCCCCACAGCCTCGAAAGGAGTTCAAGAATCTGTCCGCCAAAAATAAACTTCTGCTGAAAAGAACTGCTTTTAAAAATCCGATACCCAATAAGTTTGTGTGAGATTTTTGAAATGGCTTATTGAAAGGGGAGGAGAAATAGGAGGTGCTAACTTCTTAGAAATATTATATTTTAAAGGAAATATCTCACGAGCCTTGCATGTGTCCACATTAAATCGTAAAAAGTTTGAAGCGTGTCTAGAAGTATTGAAAACCCTTTTAGAAAAATATCAAGTTAGCTGACTAATCGGGTGTCCCATCAGTTGGTGTAAATAGATTGGCCGAGATGAAGGTCAATAGGTAGGTAGAGGTGTAATGAGATGAGTTCGTATTATTGAAAGAACCATCATTGTACCGTTCAAAGCTTACGACGGTGTAAACGCAACAGCGGTAATTGTCACTGCGTATTTTTACTAATTTCATTTAGTCATTCAGTGTCAATGTTTGTGCATAACGATGCTCAATCGCATGCTTCTCGCTAAACTTGTAAGTTTCTCCTGATCAAATGATTTACTGTAATGGGCATCATCTAGCCTTGACTTTAACCCAACGTAGAAACTTTGATCAAGCGCCAAATTAAAATTTTTTGGAATAAGTTGAGAGTAAGTACCATACCGTGAGGAGGATGTTGTTTCAATTTAAGTAATTCTGGTTATGCCAGATGAATTAAAAAATATATATTCTATGATCAACAGATGAGTAGGGATGAAAAACAGAAATCGTTCAATGGAATTTGCATCAACTACATAAATAGCTGAAAAGTTTATAATTAAATATCATATTTTTATTATTGCATGTTAACTTCTATAAGCAATAATATTAAAATTATGAACTTGACGAGAGTAAGATGTCAAAAATAGCTCAAATTTGAGCAATAATTCAAAAGAAGCATTTGTCACAAAATACCTCAATATTAGCCTCGTATTTGCACATGCACGTAAAAGTCATTTATTTTAAAAACAATTTAATTAAACAACGTTCTCAAACCTTCAAATATAGTGAACGTGACTTCGAGTATTTTGAGAAGTATGAGGAATGTTTTGTTCATTTTGAATTCCTGCCTCTAAATTAGACGTTTTGAGTAAAAAAGCATTATGAATTCAAACTTACCGAGCTAAAATCTAATTTCTTGTTCAGATATCACTTTCAAATTTTGGCGAGTAAATTTTGTGTGTAACTCCTCGTACTGTGAAGCTATGTACAGTAAATCTCGCTACTTCTTTCGTTCGGTGTCGTTTAGCCCGACAAAATACCACAGCCATCAAGACAAGTTATTATTGTGCTATCGTTGCTGAGCAACTAATGGAGAAGTTCATACCTTGCAAGCTCTTTACGAACGCCGCTGCCTGTCCAATACTTGCATGTAACCTAAACTTTGGTCACAGCTTTGAATATCGATTAATGAACGTGGAAAATAATTGATCCACAAAAACAATAAGTGAATAACCGGTCAACCGGGAAGCTGAAAAAAATTTTGAAAACAAGGCAAGCATACTTTAGAAAACAAATTTTTACAAATCAATAATTATTGATGTACGCAAAAGATATTTCTATAGTCTTTAAAGATTTCCGTTCACCGTGGTTCTGGATAATATGTTGAAGAAAATAAGCCATTCTATCGCCTGAACCTTACGGATTCGAAGTTGACCAGCTTTATTTTCTCGACTTTATGAGATGTCTTTGTGTACTGATTCAAAATAACTTAAAATAATATTCATAGAACTAATTTCCTTACTTGGAATTCTCTAGTTGTGTAGTTTGAAGTTCTCTACATCAGAAATACATTGTGCCGATGTTAGAGTAGAACCTAATTCTTGAGTATAACAGCACTACCAATAGCCTTTGTAAACCCTTTTTCTTCAAACCTTGTGAAACGAATTCTTCAAGCGAACGTCAGAATTGTTACGGGAATATTAGCAAAAACATAAGAAATGGTATGGATATGTATGAATTTTAATTACTGTGAATAATCTAGAAAAAAGAGACCTCAAAATTCATATTTCACGGCCAAAACATATTGCAAAGTGTTGATTTAGAATGGCAATTAAAATACACACTCAGTGTCAGTGAAAGACTAATCTGATCTTGAAACGCTTTAGGCGTGCAGGCAAACGGATACAAGATGCGTCTGTAAATGATAAATACAAATGAGAAATAACATTCAATTATTATGTATGATTGATGCTGAGCAGAAACGGTCATGAATCGTATTCCAGAATGCAAATAGAAGAGAACCCCACTAATCGTCGGGCAAAACGTTAGCGTCGATTTTTTAAAATGAACGAATATGAGAAAGCGTCTCAAAGGAAGAAGGTTAGATCCACCTAGCAATACCAAGTTAAGTTTAAACATACTCCTCAAAATGATAGTAATTTTTGGAAACGAGAATAGAACGTTCATGAAGCTGGAGTGATCCGGTAAAAATTGATAAAACGTGCGCACACTATTGAGAGAAGAAACATTATCAGGTTTCAAGGCCAAAGAAATGTAATGACAGCAGTTGGTGAATGATACTTTCAGAAATTTCAAAATAACTAATTCTACAGTTTTCCTAACAAAGAAAATCAGGGCTTTCACTAAAGTGTAACAGAGTATCTTGTTGTGTAGTTTCTTCTCAACACAACATGAGATATATTTAGCTGTAGCTGCAAACTACAGTTTCAGTAGCTTTAGATTACCTAGGCAGGAGTAAGGAAACAGTCTGATAAGCACGTATCAGTGTACTGTTCTCGGTCGGTTACAGACTTCCTCTTGAAACCAGCCGTGCCCGGAAGTCAGGCAAGAGTGCGCAACAATAGCTTCCGGAGCTCATATAGGAGGAACGTTACAACAGCTTCCGGAGCTCTTACTAACAAAACTAGTGCCACATTATAACGATGCATATTTTAATATACAACATATCTGTAACGTGGTTCCTCATATTTTAAGTTTGGTTTCTCAGTAAATTTGTTTCGTTCGTGTAGCAACATACGCAAAAAAAACTTGTGTAATAACGCCGTATTTGGATAATGCTCCCCGCCATCTTTGAAATCTTTCTAATGCATATAACCTCATGCAAGTAATTCATCTTATTGTAGTACTGCGTCTTTCCTACACTACATGACTCAAAGTTTTTGGCTAATTTCAAACTATTTCATACTATTTTCCGAAAATTATGGAACAATTGTGCCTTAAACTTCTAAAGACGACATTGTCGTACGGTCCTATTGGAAGTCTTATTTATTGGCTTCGGACACACTCGAACAACCTTAGAAAAAATAATTTAGCACAAAGGAATAGTAAAAAATTTTTGGACAGAGTAAGTGACAATCAAGTAAATATTTCAAAACAATAATGCATGATTTGTGGATTAGCAGCGTAGTGATAGATCATGGGTTCTGATAAAGTTGCTAGAGAAAATGTTGAGAGCTTTTAAACAAAATTTCAGGTGATAAAATCATCATCATTTTTCCACCAAATAAAAGAAGAGGTGTCGTACGTATAGATTTTGATATGTATTTACTCAGTCAGCAGAGCTTAACTTCAGATAGTAAAAATTCAAAGTTATCATCGAACCAATTGGAAAATTCACCATTCGTGTCGAAGATAAAATTAATAACCTCCTTCGAAAACTGAAAAATTCTCAAATAATTTCAGATGATTTGTACAAAAGCCTATTTGTTTCGGGATCTGGTCCAGGCATCATATACGGGTTGCCAAAAATTTATCAGCGCGACTTTTAATTTGAATTTCACGTTCCGTTCAGTCTTTGCCACTATCAAGCTCTTAGTTTTGACATTGTAAAGTTCTTAGTCCCTATTTTAGCTCCATTTACTTGTAATGCTAAAATCAAATATATTTTATTCTGTCTCTGTCGCAAACAGGCAAGAGGCTTAAATTGGGTGTATCTAACATGAATCAAGTGCATCTAATGGTCATGGTAAACGCTAGTCTTAGTTGGGTGTACTTGTATAAGCTAGCGCCAGATGATGAACAGGATTTCATGACGTGGCAATAAAGCATGAATCACACTCTCTCTCCTCAGCTTCGGACAAGTCGCACAAAAACTATGGCTTGATAATCGCCGATCATAAAGTTATTGAAAAGACAACAACATCTCGTCCTTTTTCGAATCGTTGGTTTATACACGGCACCGGGCAAAGCCTGAGTGACCGTTCAAGGTTGCCCTATCGTTTACTCGCCCCCGTCCCCCTCCCTCTGAGTCATGACCCCCTTGTTGAGTCTCTTACGATGAGAATATTAGGGAGTGACTTAGACTCTGGTCGCGAGACAGAGAGGACGAAGGTGAGAGGGTAAGAAGTCAAGCTTGAGTGATAGATTCTGTCAACTTTCACGCATTGGAAGTGAGACTCTAGATATCGACCCACGCGAGACTAAAAGTAAAAGGGCTCGACTTCGAGGGCTCAGTTTCGAGGAATAGGATTCGAGGGCTTTGGTTTCTGGTTTCGTTTTACATCTAGCATACGATTAGTAATGTAAAGTAAATCGTGTTACAAGGTCTGCAGCTAAAGTTACCAACTTGTTAAAGTTCCTGGGTTGTATATCAGATGCCCTGTGCATGCTCTCTCTGTGCTTACCTCACTCACCAATACAGTATCCAATGATTACGGAACCTTTTCATTAACCTCACACCAAGCACAAACCACAACGGAAACACGCGCCTAGAAACTCAACTAAAGCAATCAAGTTGTATTTACTCGATGAAAAAGAGGCTGGATGTAAAGGCTAACGTTTACGCGCCAACCTTAAAATCATAATCGTAAATACGAGACGACCGTTTCTGGTGGCAGCAACCTTAATTATCTTTTATAATACGTAGAACAATCTTCAGATAGTAATAACATCACAATTTAAGACTTGTTCACTTAAGATACCATAAAGATTTTATTCATTCAATGTATTTACTGTACAAAATTCAAAATCCATCGTCGACCAAAGTATACCAGCATCTTTAGAAAACGCCGAAGAGTTATTTTTGGTCTCTTATGATGTAGAGAGTGATTTTACCAACATACCGCTGTGTGAAACTTTCGAAATTTGCCTAAAATTTTCATTTACCAGTGTTGATTCCATCATTGGCTTAACCAAATCGTGTTCAAATTCCTACTTCTACTTTCCGTCTTTCATTGGTTTTTATGTTTTACAATAAATATTATCAGTAGATTGAAGGGTTGGGAATGAGTCTTCCATTAGGACCGACGTTCGCCAATATTATTATGTGCGATGATGAAGAACGGTGGTTAGATTCCAGTTCTGAACCCTATTGAAAATCGAGGACGGTGCACCGGTGGAATATGGTTGACAGGGCTTATTATCCGCGATTTATTGGTCATTCGGCCATCCGACCGATAAAACAACGGTACACCGCCCAATTTACGAGCATGTTATGATTGCCACTGCCATCCTTGGCCTCCCGTCCATACACCGTCTTTAATTCGCGGCATCTAGTAGCGATTCGAGGTTGACTTGGCCAAGGACGGCCATCTGGCTCAGAATCGCTGATGCCGAGTTTTTCTGACACTTGTTTCTCATGCCCTCAAGCAACTAAAATTTATCTATGTTAAATAACCCCTTAATTTTGAAATGAAATGAACAAAATAATAATGAAATAAATATAAAAAGCTTTTCTGAAATTTGACATTTATGCTTTAATAAGTATAAAACCTTTCACACTGAGATAAAAATTGAAATATTCAGGCCTCTATGAATAGGATGTTTTATTCCAGATTAGATTATAAGTTTGTTAAAGCCTCCCTAACCGCTACAAAAATAGAGCGTATCGAAGAGAGTAAGGAGGAAGGCACCATTCAGTATGGAGATAAGAGAATGAGGAATCTAAGCAGAATATGAGAGTAAGATGAGAAAGAAGTTCATGAAATAAGATAAAAGTTGAGGAAAAAAGTCCGAGGTGCTGATAAACCGCGCAGTAGTGAATCGAAAAAAGGTGGTCTTTAACCCAACAAAAAACATTTTATTTCAACAAAAAGAAGCCCTACCTAACTCTCAGCTCGGGCCCTCACATTTTTCCCCTGGGAGCGCTAATTCCCACAAATACAATAGTTGTATCCCCCTGAGGGGATGTTTTATTCCAATCAAGCCTAATAAAATATGTATAATTGGCAGAACAATTATATGTGCAAATCTCATACAAGAAAAAAACAGTCCGTAAAGCAGGCGATAGAGAAAATCCACTTTAAAAACGAACTCATACGAACGTTTTAAGTTCTTGGCTCATTTTAAAAAAAGGCTTGCAGATTAATCGAAATTTAATTCAATGCTCGCACAATTTGGACAGATCCATAATAGACAAAAATCTTAAAGAATACGTGGATTAAAAACTACACGTAATAGCCTATAAACAGAAGTAAATTGTGACAATGATAACAATATTAAAAGAAATGCAATAGTTTAATAAGAGAATAACTGTTCATCGGTTCATTATTTAGATACCGTCTCGAAATAGTGAGAGATACCTACGATAAAAATCAAAATACGATGAATACATTGAATAAGCCGATAATTATAAATTTTTAGGACACTAATAGCTTTAAAAGTTTAAATTTTCATAGCACATAACACTGTCAATCAGGCCTGCAGGCTGCAGCGGAGACGGTATGGAAACGGTCTTCTGGAAACTACAGAAATTTCTTTAGAATTTCTTGAGTGCAACTTTAGATTTCAGTCTACCACTCGTAACTTTTGAAATGATTCACCTATCGAGTTCAAATTACTCTCAAATGAAAGATAAAAAACATTCCTATGGAAAATCGTACATGCCAACATTCTTGAGCACTCTCAGACAGCAAAATTCATTTGCCATGAAAATTACAGTTGGTAGCTGCCGAGGAATACTTGCTAGTCAAAGCTGTCAGCTAAAAAATTGTTAAATTTACCTAAAACTTTAACTTGCGGATAGTTATAATGTAATAAGGTATTTAAATGCCAATTTAATCAATTATTACAGTTTTCATTAAATAATACTATCCTGTTACTCATCTAAGCCAAAAATTTTATCTGCACTCGAGTTAGAGATGGCAACACTGCTCGCGCACGTCGGCAAGATGTCAAGCTCTTTCGAAGTATCACGGCGGCGGCAGGTATTTGAATGGTGTTGTGGAAGTTGTGCGTCTCAGATGTGGTGCTGGTTTCTGACTCATTTAATAACTTTCAAGCAATGTCAAAATGTATTTCAGTGCAAGTGTGTAGTACGTTAGAGTGTATCTTATTTCTGAAAAAATTGTTGCTATGAAAAGGTATAAGGTGTTCGCTCTCAAGGGAGTTTCTTATTCCATTGAAGACGTTATGCCGGTATGGTATGTTGTCAAGCGCCTGATGAAGGTGACGATTGAGACGACAAGTGCCTTGCAGGGCTGCCATTCAGATTGTTCGATTTTCCCAAGGGTGACCAAGTAATTTTCCCAAGATTTTTCCAGATGCCAAAAATGTTAAAAATAACAAAATATTTAAAGCCGCTTACCTTTTTAATAATTATTTTCTTCCTCGTCTACAACATGAAGACTCATTATATTCTTTCCTTTCTGTTTTTGAGTCTGGTTTTATTCAGCTGATGAATAGTTACGTCTTCAACCTTCTCAACCTTCTTTATTAATGATTTCTCCGGCTCCTAGTTTAGACAGTTTGAAGAACTTCTTCTCATGTACTGTTTTGCTAACAATGGATCTCTTGTTGTTTCTGATTTTAATGCCTTCGTTGTTTTCGTTTTTATGAAATTTATCTGCAAAGATCCTCTACAAATTTCATCTAGCGCCAAGTTTCCATATGAAGCAACGCCATCTTGTATAACATATGAAACTTTAGAGTTTTTCTTTACTAGTTTCTTAGTGATTAGGCTATCGGGACACACTCTTTCTCAATAAGTCCGTGAAGTGATCTGCATGAACATGTAAGGCCTGATGGTGTAGTTGCTGCTGCAGCCATTGAGTTCCGTTTGAGACGTGTGAAGCAGCGGTTGTACAGAAAAAATCCTGCGATGAGTAATTCACTCCTTGCTATTTCTTCTGTTTCTGTTGGTTGATTTTGTAATGAATTGCGTAAGAAGATTTTGTAGTTACAAATTTAGCTTTATGTCTTCCAGAAGCTTGTTCATAGCTGATATGTTTATATTTTTCATGGTACAGTTACAAAGTTTGCAACAGCTCGAAGTTTCGTAGTGTTCATCTTGTTAAAGCCCAGACTTTGATGTCTGGGTAATTCATCCATTCCTTATTGAATGACTAGTCATACCATTTTGTTTTCTCCTTCTGAGGCTCCATGTTTAAGGCTATAGAAGATTAAACTCGACAGTGTCCACTGTGGCACAGATACAGGGCGGGCGCACACATCAAAATCGCTCTAGGTGGTTGCTGCACCTGGCACACGCTTGTTACAAACGAATGTTCAACGAGCTTTGAACAAGTACTTCACGAGATTAATTTTCATCTCAGATTAATTAAAAAATATTCTCATTGGTGATGAAAATGTATTTGAATCTTGCTGTTATTCAGTAAGCATGTAATTAATGAACAATGAAATCATTGCGTCAAATTCCCCTATAATTCAATAGTATTTACTCAGATTTCCCAATATCCCTAGGATGATAGTGATTTCCCAAGATCTTGGGAAATTTCCCAATGGATGGCAGCCCTGGTGCCTTGTCGTCTGAATAATTTTTTAGTGTTAATGAATTGTAATGAATAGTAATGATATGTTTATTCACTATTAATTCCATTCTTATTTTACAGTAAGTGTTAACACAATTTAGCTTCAAACTTCTAAATTGTAGTATAATTCCACTTGAGAAACCTTTGACAAGAAACAATATGCAATATTTTCAATTTAGATGTACCGATAGTTTCGGTATCGGCCTTTTTCTATTATCTGTACACCACTAGTTTTATTTATTAGTAAGAAAATTAAACTTCATAAATATCTAATGAGCTGCGTTATGAAATTACGGAATAACGATGTTTAAAGAAGAAAACATCAATATTTACTTAAATTCGTTCGCGGAAATTAAGAATTCTCTTTCAAAGAATCTCCACAGGAACACATTTAAGAACATTATAAATGAATGATATTTTGCTCACTGATGCATAAATTTCAAGTTATTAACCTGTGAAGTTAGAGGAACTTTGTATATAAAAGCGGAGAAACGGACACGTAAATATGATGTAATACAGCATGACGTGATGCTAGGTTAAATTAGATTAGGTATCGTTAGACTAGCTGAATAAACTAACCTAAAATAACTCAACTTAGCCATACTGACACTGATGGTTACCGCCAAAATACTGGGCGTGTTTCAAGAATGCAGGTACGATGCAGCCGAACATATAATGCTATTTTTATCTGAACGTAATTTATGTTATAGCTCGAAAATTACGTATCAGCGAGCAAAATGTCATTCGTGTAAAGCGTTCTTATATGAGCTCGTTTAGTGATTCTTTAAAACAGAGGTCGTGATTTCCGTGAACGCATTAAAGTAAATAACCGAATAAAATTCCTTAATCACCTGATGAACATTAGCATCATTGATGAGTTAGAGTTGAATTATATTTTGAATTGAGGAGCTTCCTACTAGCAAACGTTGCGTGATCGAAGGCTAGTGATGTACACTTTCCAAAAATACGTACTTTATCGTAAAAATGAGGTCATAATTCGTTAAAAGAAAAGTATAATCAACTAAAGAGCCTATTCATCCCAATTAAATTAGCTAAATGTTGAATTACATCGTTTAAACAGGCCCGCTAAGTGAATTTACTACGTTTAATTCCCGATGTCACGGACGGTCTGTAAGTCAAAACTTTGTGGCATAAATAGTTGAACACAGTGGGGACATAATATTATTATACTTTTACAACTAAAACCTTTTTAGCTAACAAAAATTAAACCTATCATATATAGTTGAAAGTGCATTTTAAAGTTTTTATAAATTAAACATGAAAATAACTGAAAATTCTATTTTAATTGAGCTTGTAGGTCGTAAAATATTTCAAAGCTAATTATTTAATTTCAATTTAGCATGCAAATCGCCGTTCATCACAAATCTTGCATTTTTCTTCTATTTTAAGATGTTAGAAAAAAATCACGAACAATCTTATAGTTGGTTGCGTGTTAGCGCATCTCTCCGGTTTCGGATCTTATCGAATTTTAATGTTTTCTTTTCGTCAAAGTATGTATTTTGGTGTGAAAAACATGAAAATGATGACCATATTGCGGAGAAATTATTGTTTCGGTCTACTTCTGAAAACATTTGCTATTACAACTAGTCTACATTACTTTGCAATACGGTTTGAAACATCTATTGCAAGGATTTCGTTTTGTTATTTTATTGCAACAATATAGTTAACAAAACTAGAGCAGTTCTATTATTCCTAATCGAAAACTTTATTGTTAATATTGTTATATTATTAGATCCGTTAGTGAATAATTTTATTGTATTACTCATGTTGGGCTTATAATGATTTTATTTTAATAAAATTGTAAAAGTATCGGTGACTTGACTTGGATTAATTTGAACTTGACATGGATTAATTTGAACTTGACTTGGATTAAATTGAACTTGACTTGGATCAATTTGAACTTAACTTTGATTAAATTGAACTTGACTCGGATTAATTTGAACTTTACTCGGATTAATTTGAACTTGACTTAGATTAATTTGAAGTGAAAAAGGTGTAGTTCCAAAAGTGGACCAAAACAATAATTTATCCACAAAATAGTTAGCATGTTTGTGTTTTCCACACCAAAATACATACTTCGGCGAAAAGAAAATATTAATATTCGATAGGCCCCGAAACCAAAAAGATCCAAACACTCGCAACTAACTATAAGATTGTTCGTGAATTTTTCAAACAACATAAACTAAAGAAAAATGCAATATTCCTACTGTACGGGGACTCATATGCTAAATTAAAATGAAATTATTCGCTTTGTAGTATTTGACGATTTACAGGATGAATAAAAATCGAATTTTCAGCTTTTTCTGCATAAAATTTCAAAAACTTTAAAATAAACCTTCAACCTCATTTTCATTATTGGTTTGATTTTGGTTTGCCTGTTTTGTTGTTTAAGTATAATAATTTTATGTCGCTTCTGTTTTCAACTATTCATGTTACATAGCTTTCACTTACTGACCGTACGTGCCTCATCGGGAAGTCGAAGAAGTAAATTCAGTTAGCGGGCCTTATTAAACACTGTAATTCAACAGTTAGCTAACTAATTTACTAGGTATGAATAGGCTCTTTATTTGATCATACTTTTACTTTCATGATTTATGACCTTCATTTTTATGATAAAATACGCGTTATTGGAAAGTATCGGCCGGATTTTATAAAAAAAAAACAGTAAAATGACCGATACCAATACATCGCTTCATCAATAATTTCATGACAGGATTTTAGCAATATTTTTTAACGTTTCGATCCGAATTTCAAATAAAAAAGACAGCCATTTACATTTATGTGCAACGGCCAAAAAGAAAGACGGTTGGATGCTGCATTGGCTACTCTAACAGAAGCTTCATAAGAAAATGACGCTGGAACGCACAAAGAGTCGTTTTCTTCTGAAATTTCGCTTGTATTTGAGTTCGGACCCGTGACTTTTGGTGAAGATGGCGATTCTTCTTGTTGACGAGGATCGAGAGATGGCCCAACTATTAGCTTCACCACCTCGGTCAATTAATATTTATGACGATTCACCGTTGTGGTGGGGCTGGGAGTGAAGGCAATGTAAAAGCAACAAAATGTGGAAACCAAACCTGAATGTCCCTCGTCCGTCTTCAGCAACCTCTGAATTGAAGGACGTTCTTGAAGGTGATCAACAATGTGTTCAGGTACATATTTGTGTGTGTGTGTGTGGGAGGGGGGGGTGTGGGAAAAGGGGGTTATGGGTGTATGTGTGTGTGTGTGAGTGTGTGGGTGTATATGAATAGCCAGTGTAATCAAGTTCGGGCAAGGTCGATTTGCTGCCGCGGGAGGCCGGTACAAGGCTGCAAAGGGAATTCAATGGTTTTGTAGCCGTTTTTTCCTGCCATAAAAAGAGGATATGGCGACCAAAAAACTGCTGTTTTTCCGAATAAAACACGGATAGAAGTCTTGCCTACCGCGGCACAGAAACGACTTGAAAACGTCATATTTTTTAACTGGGTATCGAAAAAGCATAGTAAATATTTCTACTTGTGAATAATAGTTGGTATTTGAACTTGGAATCTTGTAACAGAATTATAATTCAAGTTACTCACTAGAACAAGAAATAACATAATAAAACGCCTAGTGGCAAAGTTTGTTAATCGTGAAGTTTAGGATGCAGTGAACAAACGAAGTATCGGACATTTCTCTGTCATTCTCTAATCAGAGTTAATAATTCATCTTTCTTAAATATTTAGCCTAAGACAAAAACGTCCATGCCAAATATATCTCCCAATTTGGATGATGAAGTGAACGGAAAAATAATTACTTCGTTTTGAAGCTGCTCTCGATAAATTATGCATATTTTGAATTGAAATTAGTCTCATCTAAATGTCATAAATGTTTTGCAACTCTAAGCTGCAGAATAGGTTGTTTATTGGTATATAATACATCTACGGCAATCATGCTCAAGTATTGTGTAGTATTTTCTTATTTCGATATAATATTATATCATCAACAGTGATGTATGGTGCTGAAACGAGGGGTTAAAAGAGGATGAAAGAAGACAGTTGAATGTGTTGGAAATGAAATGTTTGAGAAGTATGGCAGGGGTGACTCTGATGGACAGACGGAGAAATGAGGAGGTGCGGAGGACAACTGGGGTGGTAAAAGAATTGGCAGAAAGAGTTGATTGCAATATGTCTCGTCGAAAAGTTCGGTGGCCCCCGCGCCGCTCATGATGCGGCCGGGGTAAACCAGCGGTAGCTGTCGGGCCTGGCTGCTGAATTCAGATGCCTGGAATGCAAACAAAGGATGTGCGATTGTGATTATATGGAGATGTGTGAACGTTGAAAAAAAAATTTTCTTGTCTTTGTTTTTGGCAATTTTTTGGTTCTCTGCACTTGTAGCTACCCTTCCCTTGTGGAGGGAGAAAGCTCTCGGCTATACATACATACATCGATATTATTTGCTTGTAGTTTATAAAAAAATATATATTTTACGAATTTTGTTTCATTTCCTTCCAATTATTTTCATTCTAATACTCGATTTTTGACGGACGTAGAGGTTGGTGTTTGAGTAAAGCACCTGACCTATCATAGGGGCGATTGAATATTTTTTTATATCAGGCTTGAGGCTAGAGGTCATTCGACAGGGCTAAATTTTTGAGCTTACCTAAGTGGCTTATTATTAGATTGATTTGTATACCAAATATCTGATTGTAGCTACCAAATATCCACGTGAATGTATTGGTTAAGGATGCGCAATTGATTCATATATCCGGAATAAGGGTATATGATATTCAATATTGGTGTGCGGTTAGCATGGTATGTTAATATTGTTGCTTCTTCACCCTAGCAAAATCAGAATCACAGGTGATCTCTGTACGATGGATAAGAAACGCTCCCAGCTGCCAGTGTATGACGTCACAACCATATGTATATATGCTCGTGACGTCATACAATGGCAGCTGGGAGCGTTTTTAAGCGATTGCGTAGAGGTGGCCACCCGTGATTCGGAGTTAATTAAGGTTGCGAAGCGAGCGATTCATTGGATGTAGAGTTGGGTTGAGGTTGATTTGAAACCATTCACCGGCCTGAGTTGGTTTTAGAGGTGATTTGAGGTTGATTTGAAGCTGTTCACCGACCAAAGTTGGTCGCAGTATGGACGTATTGAGGGTACAGTATGGGTCGCGGAGACTGGACATTTGACCCTCAAATAGACGGTAAACCAACCTCAAATCGTCCATGTTTCCACTCATATTCCACCCGTGCACCGTCCTCGATTTTCAATAGGGTAGCTTCTAAGCCTGTGTTTATAAACGCAACATTGCTGATCAGTAAATTCGCATTGCAATTTATTGACGAAATTTTTCAATTCACTACACAACAATGTCAAATTTATTATTGAGACCGACAAGAATAATTGTTTTACATGTTTAGACGCTACTATAGCACGTAAAGGTGGTAAGTTTCAAAGTTCTGTTTCCCAGAAGTAACATTTTCAAACTGAATTGCATCAAAACTTTGTTGTCAAGGGTTTATCGCGTGTTCTTCATTTGAAGCTATCACAAGAAATTTGAATGTATGAAGGTTTTTTAACAACAATGTATTTCCAGCACAGCTAGTAGATTCTTGCATTAAAAACTCTTTCTCGTTTCCGTTCTCCGGTCAGCAATCAGAGAAACTTGAAAAAGGACCTTATCGTTCTTCTTTCGAAGCATTTCTTTCAGATTGATTTTAAAATAGTGTGAGTTAATGCGTATAAAATTGGATCATATTTCAATTGTAAAGACAAAAGACGCAAAGACAGGCTCTCTTCTGTCATTGAGTAGTATATTTACCCACAGTGTGCGCCTGAATTCGTGGGCTCGACTTTTCGAATTCCCGAATTCATGTTGCAGAGCATGCCGTCATGAGTTTTTGACCAACTAGTTACTTTCTACAACTTCTGATTCTTCAGTCAGCCCTCAGATAGAGAAGAGCGATATTCCTGTTCGGTTAAGCGATTTTGAAGAAATATCTTCTGCATCGAATCAAATACCTCCGCATTTTAGAATCTCTTATATTTTTAAAAAGAAAACCCGATTTTTAATGATGTTCAATCAGCTTTTCCTTTACAACTATTGTAATGTTGGTACTGAACAATTATAAATTTTACCAGTGAGTTGTTCTTTCATGAATTTTTGCTTTTCTTGACAATGTTTGACATATTATACATTGTATTTTAATAGTTTTTTCTTTCTTGTTTTCAGGTTTCAAATATTTGTATTCGTTAACTTTCTTAAATAAGATAATGATCTCGTTAAGGAAGTGTTTCCTTGCACTTTTATTTTTGAATCCAAATCCAAATGGCAAACCATTCATAAATCAAATGGTTCATCAATCAAAAGGTAATCAAATGGCAAATCCATGAAGAAGCAACATTAGTGAATTTGAGCTCACTTTTCTTATTTGCAAGTGAAACTTGGAGTTCATGATAAGTCTTGGGCACTATATCTTGGGATAAGCATTGAGCACCACATAAAGTATAACATTCCTGCGTAGAATACTTGCATCAATGGACTGAAGAAAATTATCAATTAAAATTTGACATTCCGATGATATACCTTGCGTCACGAGACAATATCACACGGTTATTTCTGCCCTACTGTTGCTGTTGGTTATACTGGTAAATTTCAATAGTTTATCACACACCCTAGTCTAGATTCAGCGATCCCATTCAGATGATGTTATAAAACTAATCTCCACTCAAATTACTTTTGACAGCGAATGTGAATCTGGATTGACAAAGGAGGAAACTAACAGAAACACAGTGACTCAGATTTTGAGTGCGTATCAACAGAACCGCAAACAGTTATCCTTGCAGAACTAAATGATCTAATTCAAGATCTGGGTTTGTCTAAAATGCTGTCAGAATTGTTGGCTTAACGCTTCAAAAATAAACCTTTCAGGGAATGGACGGCAAGGTAACATTCTATCGCAAATGAAAAGATAACCTCTTCCAGTTTTTTATTCAAAATTTAATTTAGTTAACTGTTGTGATATAACTGTTGTGACATAAACTTTTCAGTTATTTATGTAGTTGGTGCAAATTCCATGTGAAATGAACGATTTCTGTTTGTCATCCCTATTCATATGTTGATCATAGATGATTATTTTTTTTCATCTGGCATAACCAGATTTGCTTAATTTAAAAACATCCTCCTGACGGTATGGTACTCTCAACTTCTTCCTAAAAATTTCAATTTAGCGCTTGATCAAAGTTTCTACGTTGGGTTAAGGTAAAGGCTAGATGATGCCCATTACAGCATATCATTTGATCAGAAGAAACTTACAAGTTTAGCGAGAAGCATGCGATTTTTGAGCATCGTTATGCATAAACAATGTTTGATACTGATTGACTAAATGAAATTGTAAAAATACGCAGTGACAATTACCGCTGTTGCGTTTACACCGTCGTAAACTTTGAACGGTACAATGAGGGTTTTTTCAATAATACGAACTCATCTCATTACACCTCTACCTCCCTATTTACCTTCATCTCGGCCAATCTATTCACACCAACGGATGAGAAACCCGATTTGTCAGTGAACTTGATATTTTTCTAAAAGGGATTTCAATACTTCCACACACGCTTCAAACTTTTAACGATTTATTGTGGACACCTGCAAGGCTCGTGAGCTATTTTCTTTACAATATAATATTTCCAAGAAGTTAGCACCTCCTATTTCTCCTTCCCTTTCAATAAGCCATTTCAAAAATCTCACACAAACTGATTGGGTATCGGATTTTTAAAAACAGTTCTTTTCAGCAGAAGTTTATTTTTGGCGGACAGATTCTTGAACTCCTTTCGAGACTTTGGGGCTGTGTTTCCCATTACATTTTCAATTGCGTCCATTACTGCTCCATCCCTATTGAAAATCGAGGGCGGTGCACCGGTGGAATATGAGTGGAAACATGGACGATTTGAGGTTGGTTTACCGTCTATTTGAGGGTCAAATGTCCAGTCTCCGCGACCATACCGCGCCCTCAATACGCCCATACTGCGACCAACTTTGGTCGGTGAACAGCTTCAAATCAACCTCAACCCAACTCTACATCCAATGAATCGCTCGCTTCGCAACCTTAATCAACTCCAAATCACGGGTGGCCACCTCTACGCAATCGCTTAAAAAACGCTCCCAGCTGCCAGTGTATGACGTCACGAGCATATATACATATGGTTGTGACGTCATACACTGGCAGCTGGGAGCGTTTCTTATCCATCGTACAGAGATCACCTGTGATTCTGATTTTGCTAGGGTGAAGAAGCAACAATATTAACATACCATGCTAACCGCACACCAATATTAAATATCATATACCCTTATTTTGGATATATGAATCTATTGCGCAACCTTATCCAATGGGTAGATTTCTGAATGTCAGTCCCCCCCATTTGCAAGAATTTAATTTTTACATTGAAAAGTGCTGTAAAGAGCAATATGTTCATGCAAATATAATTCATTGAACGTAAGCAAATAAAGTTTTGTCACTTGCAAATGAGTATTACGGAAGGGTATCATGGGTGCCATGGCCCACTCATTGTGGCTGACTTCCTTAATGAATAACTTATGGTTCCAAATTTAATATGGTACCATACATGCCATTCACTAACAGGCACTGCTAGCTTGGATGTATATCTTTCCTTCACAATTCTGTGAAAGACATATTAATTATTTTTCATTTTTGTAGTATTTGCGCAGTATTTTAATGAATAAACCGTTAATCAGCTGTTCTGGACAATAAAAAAGAAAATAGAAGTACTGTTAAAAATATAGAGAATAATAGTTGAAAAACATTAATATCACTTATCATCAACAATTAAGAATACATATGTATAATACATAAAGCTATTATATCAAAAAATTTGTAAGAATTGAAAAAACTTGTATCAATTAGCTAATGAAATAAGAAAATAAAGAAATAATATTGATGTTTTCTCAAAATAATGTAATAGTCAGAACTCACATATGTGCGCTGAGATCACACTGCATCACTCAAAAAGCTATCACTATTTCAGTTATTTACACACATTGCAAAATTGAAAACTTTCAATAAAATACACTTTAAATGAGAAGCCTTCCAAGCAAATACTACTTTTTTTTGTCACCCTTGTAAAACTTTTGTCATGTTGAAAAAAAAATCGTTTCACAAATATTTTCCATGTCTTGCTGGATAAACGATATTTATAACTTCATTTACATCAATAATTGGAAAAAATAAATTCTTCAATGCTTCCCACCCTTGCAATTGTACCAATCGTGTCAGGTTACCATTGTCATCAAAACGTTTAGAACAAGGTTTGTCACGTCTATTATTCATGCCCTTCACTGCTAAGTAACCCGAATATGATGAATGCTTAATATAGATTTCTATGGAACATTAATTCACGAACAACTGAATTACAATCAGTTGTACCACAAATTATGACTACTCTGTGTGTTAGGAGTATGGAGGCTGTTTATCTACGCGTAGTTCGGTTAAATTTGAAACGCAGGGAACGTTTTCGTTTCAAAAATATAGTTGTTCAAAACCTAATGAAACAAAAAAAATGGTAACACGTTTGCTTCAGTTACTTAAATGTATTCAAATTCACATTAACTGCCCTCTTGCTGTTGATAGCTAAGCAATGAATGTCCTAAACATGAAGAGCACAGCAACTACTTCACTTCAGACAGTCACAAAATTCAAACTACCGCGATGCACGCCTGACTCATGCTGCACCGTGGCTGCGGCCGAGCTTAACGTATCGCACACAAGACGTCCGACTCAAGGGCTGCATCCTGCATCAGCAATAGATCGATTTGTCGTTAAAATTACCCCTCAAAAATAGTTTTATATGTGTTTTTGACAATTTAAATAGGTTTTTCACACAACTGAATTATTTTTGCTGAATAAAACTATAATTTGTGATTTCTTTCAGTTGATTGATGTCAATACCGGATTGTGAAATCAGACTAAACAACCACATACGCTACGTTCATCTGAGCAGCAGATACTGTATATGCGTGCTTGAAAAATTGCTCAAAGAATGATGCATGCCAAATGGGTTATATGGTAGGAATAGGCCTACTCAATACCATCATTACGAAATTAAGTCATTGCTATCATCTATATAAATAACTTTATAAATAACTTTATATCTTTATATCCTCTTAATTCAATGTACATATAGACATTTATTGCTATAGTAACATATGACAAACGATGTTAGCATTTTTTTTGTAAAAACTAGCCCTTCGAAACTCATTGAACGACTGAAAAAACTAGAACTGTGAACCTGCGAATACAGTAATTCTGAATATACATATTATTGTAACGTATTCATATTTCTTGATATCTGTCATATATATCTGCACTCATTAATGACTGAAATAACTATTCATTAACTTAATTGGTACATTTTATGCAAATTACTCCGTTTTCTTGGCGTACGATATCAACCCAATGTTTGTTCAATGATAATTTATATTTTTACAAATTTTATTAAATTACGATATTTCAATTCATATGAGATAGTTTCCACTTATGTGAATATCGTACATAGATACATACACTGTTAGTTCATTATTAGAAATAAAACTATTTACTACATTGTCCCAATTACAAGTTGATATAATAAATAAATATATCTTTTTTTGATAGTGTCTTACTATTAGCCTATTATTGTAATCCAAGATTCCAATATCAGGCCAATAAATAATTATCAACCCAATATTGACCTAATAATTTCTTGCTACCTGGGTATGTTTATCATTTTAAATGAAACGACAAACATTTGAAGTGTTTAGAATTAATATTTCTCCATGTATTGTTGAACCCCATCATGTATAATCACAGCATGAAATACAGTATTCACCTCCGTTACATAAATAATAATTTTATGATATTGTTGAAATGTATTTGGTTACGCCTGTGCATTTATATCCCAACAAGTTAAATATAATTGAAATGTTCCACAATACACATCGGCAATTTGATGCACTTTCACTCGACCATAGAGTTGATCATATTTTAAAACGGGAAGTAAACTATTGGCATGAGTCATATTTACCGTATTTGGTTTGGGTGCACATTTAGAACCAGTTGCTGCAGCTACTGACGATCTGCGATAAGGATTAATTTATGCAATTGAGAATTAACCACAAATGCAGAGCAGTAATTATTGCATGGGAGAGGGCATGAGAAACAAGTGTCAGAAAAACACGGTATCAGCGATTCTGAGCCAGATGGCCGTCCTTGGCCAAGTCAACCTCGAATCGCTACTAGATGCCGCGAATTAAAGACGGTGTATGGACGGGAGGCCACGGATGGCAATGCCAATCATAACATGCTCGTAAATTGGGCGGTGTACCGTTGTTTTATCGGTCGGATGGCCGAATGACCAATAAATCGCGGATAATAAGCCCTGTCAACTATATTCCACCGGTGCACCGTCCTCGATTTTCAATAGGGATGGTCTCGGCCACGCAGATTCCAAATAGCCAAAGAGTTCATGCTACCACTGAGAAGCATTGCTATTTTTTTACACCAGGATTGTGTTATATACTCATTGTTGTTAATTACGTGCTATAAATTTCTATAAATAATTGCAAAAAATCTAATGAATTATCGTAAACAGTGTAACAATTTTAAATCCTACATTTCCACTTTAACTCCGGACGAATAATTTCTAAGTATTCACAACTCACAAAGAACAGATCATACTTACAGGGTGGAGCAAAAAAAACATTGATTTGACCTGCGTAGTATCAGTGTTGGGAGTGGAATGGCAAATTATACTAATTTTAACTATATCTATATTAGTTATATAGCTATATGGTAATTATAACTATTAATTGTAAGTAGTATATTATAACAGTTTTAATTACAAGGTAACCACAAGAGTTCTTTGCGTTTTTTGATTAGCCATTGAATGAAATGAAAATATATACGCAATGCGAGTAGCGATTGCTAGCAGATTCGGACAGCCGAAAGTAGAAACAGCAGACGTTATAAAAGCACGTACATCGTGATAGACCATCAATTATATAAACCGAATAGCCGTGGAGAAGGATGGAGATCTATACAGATTTCGTCCGTGGCTGTTTGCTCTACGACTTCAAAGTGGGATTATGAGCAGCTGCATTAAGTCGCCGCATATGTCAAGCGCTTGGGGATAATGATGTGAATGAACTTACCGCAAGCCGTTGGTTTCAAAAATTCAAGTCGGGAGATTTGCCCTCCGTGATGAGCCTCGCAGTGGACGATCTCAGGTCTTGAATGACGGAGTCCTGAATGCGGCCAATGAACAGGACAGAAGTCTAACGTCTAGTAAACTTGTAAGACAGTTCAATGTTTCCGATGAAACAGTTCGACTTCCCCTGCACCGCCTAGGTATGACATACGCACTGAGCAAGTGGGTTCCGCACTCGCTATTGGAGGTCCACAAGAGACAACGAGTGGCACCTGCGTTTTGGTGCTTTCGCGCCACCGTACCGCGTCCTTATTCGATCAAGTGCTTAAAGCCCATATTATACGGTGAACAAAACTGTGAACTTTTTGTCGCGGCATTGCTAGCTCCACCCATTTCCTCTCTTTCTGTCGCAACTCTGCTCTCTTTCGCGTTGTTGCAGCGCACAAAAGTGTCAACTTTTCTGATCGCTCTCCGCACGGTTTACGTGAACATGCATGCCGACTCGCCGAGGCTGTTGCTCAGGGTCGACCAGACTTCGTATAAGAACTACGTTTGTGATAAGCTGTTCTCTCTCTCCACCTCCGTCGCTTGCGTACTGCAGTAGGCGGTCGACAACATTATACATAGAATTCTTAAAAACGCACCCATGTTTATGTAGAGAGATAAGTAGCGAGTATAGAGATTGATATCTACGAAAAATAGCACTGAGCAAGATCGTAAAATAAATGAAGCCAGAGATTGAATTAACTCCTGAGTAAACAAAGAATAAATAAACACACTTCAGGCGGGAAAACAAAACTAAAAAGGTTCCCAGAAATCAGGTACAGGAACTAACGAAATAGTATTCCCAAATTGGGACTCCCATTCCAAATAGAATCCCATTCTAAAACGAAGGTGACATTAATTGCGCATCTTCTTCATCATTGTGTGAAATACTTCATTCTCAGCCCGATGAAGGTAACAAATTAATTCTTCCACATGTATTATTACTTCTCTTGTTTCCTGCATGAAAATTACTACTGTGATTTTTTTTCGGAAGTTCGAAATCACAGTAGCGCTATTTCAATTACAATAATTTGCAATGCCCTGAGTTGCAGAAGTGAAAAATTATGGAAATTAGCATGGTTTACGCTATTTATACTTTTTCAGGAGAGTAGGTGTTCAGGTATAAATTTATACTATACCGCTATGTAAGAATTTGCAATTTGTTTGTCTAATACTCATATTTATTATTGCTAAAAAAACAATCAGTACTGTGTTTCAGTTTGTATGTCAGCCTGATGACTAAACCAAACATTAAATAATCGAACCAAATATAAAAAAATGTAGTGATAGTCATTTCTTCACTAATATCAGTGATATTATAATATATGATATAATATTATTCATGATGGTACCTGCTCTTAAAATTAGAGTTATTTGTACCATCGCGCATGCTGCAATTATGTGTACAAATGCCTCAGTATTTGCAGCATTGGATGGTTTTTCATATTTATGATAATCAATCTGCATTCCATCGAGCAAAAAAAACTTTAATCGCAATCAAGCGTAGTTGCATTCACGGGCGCAACGCGTTTCAAACCAGTTTTTAATCATATATATCTGACGTTGATATTAAGCCATATTAATTTCATAGTTCTTTTTTTAGATGACATATATATTTTGCTGGTATCAGAACCCTTAAATTACTTTCAATGCATTTATTTCATCATTTTCTAATATTGAACAACTGAGAATTAAATGTAGAAAATTAACATGACTAGAAAGACGTATATCGGTAAATACAATAATGAAAACAAATCCGATTTTACAATTTTATTCGTATGCTTTGTAGGTCCTTTGCATTCTTAGAGAGCACCATTATGACGTAACCACCCCCGTCCGATTTTCGTACGCTACTGAGGGTCTGAGGTCTGTGTCGGTGAGCGTTGACCATGGTAGGGCGTGACTGCAGGCCTTCCACGCTCGTCAATCTTTGTACCCTAGGCTGGCATGTATTTTACCCCAGAATGCTCCTTGATTACCCTAGAAAATATAAATTAGGGCAATCTTATAATTACCGTATACTTTTTAATAATAGTACTGGCTTTGCCTTTAACTAAGTCGCATTGACAGGTTTTTGAAGTTCCTTGAGATATTTTGATTAAGGAATTATTTTTCTGAACACCACTCCACCACAACCTGCCTCGGCTGTGGTGGAGCTGCTGGCTCGCTTTGTTGGGGACCTGGGGCTCTGTCACTGCGGGGAGGTTGGCGGCGTCGTGAGGCGGCGACTCATCGTGGCCTGGAGCTGCGCTCCAAACTCCATCTCAGGAATCTCAGGAACCTTGATTTTGAAAATGTGTATAAAATGACATTATTCCATTAAAATTACAAAATATAATTCAAATGTGGATCTTTAAACACCCCAAACAAACACACAAAGCGCTGTGGCCGACAAAATTGAAGTCCAGGTGTATATTACTAGTGTTCACAATACATAACAATAATTGTAAAAAACCAAGTAAGGAAATTTGGGATGAAAAATATGACCTATGTAATATTTTTTCCGCTTCTTGTGTTGAGTCATTTGATCGATCCAAAACAAATAAAAAATAAATGAACTCTACGTACGTTGTTATGTATAGCCTTAGATCTGTCAAATTTTCGACAACTGTCGAATCTTCAAAATTCAAAGCTTAAATTGTTAAAAACCTTCTAGTTACTTTCTTAATTTTCAAACTCTATCTTAAAACTAAACTTCTGCTTTCCGGACGTGACCTCTAGCGGATGGGGATTCCGTCCGGCAGACTCTCCACTTCTTCTGCTCCATGAGCGCTTGTGTTCTAGCGCGTGCTCTGGTAATGTGCGGGCTCATCTGTCGTGGTGACGTCTCTCTCTGCGAGCGGCCGTGGTTCGTGGCAAAGCTTTGCTTGGTTACCTGGTGGTATCGTGGTGCTCGGCTACTGTTCCTGGTGACAATCAGTTTTGCGAATCGGGCCATTCTATGCTTTCTGAGATTCATCTTTTCTATGTTTTCAGTTACGAAGTAGGATTTCTTTCTGGTTTGTTTAGTTGTGTTCTTAACACCCACTTTTCTTCAAATTGCGCTCCGAGGTAATTTTACGACTCAAATTTAACCCTTAAATTATTGAATTTACTCAAATTGACGTACGTTTTAAGGTACTCACTCGTCTGAAAGAGGAGGTTCTATTAACTCTCCAAAGAGTGCTCTGCCAATTAAATTTCACCTTCTTTCCAGAGCATCAAAGTCTCAACCAATACTTTACTATTCTGCGTGGAGCGTGAATTACTCTACTATATTTCACTTTGAATGTCTATTTCTTGCCTGAACGACTGCAATCACTGAAGCCTACCAGTTTTTAGGTGAGCAGTTAGACTTAACTTGTCTATTTTTTGTGCAACAAGATATTTTGGAATAATTCGTTCACCTTTTGTTACTGAATGCAACCTTAGCGTACTGTTCTTTTCCACAGTATTGCCAAGGTCGTTCCTAGGGATTACTGCGCCTGTTTTCCGAGAGTTCTTTTCTGTGTCGTTCGTCAATCAGCTTCAGGCTCCGGCACTTCCCTAGGTGCGTACGTTAGTTTCATCGATTCACTTTGTACTATTTTCCTATCTATTGCCAATTCTTGATATTTTCTTTTTCTATGATAGTTTTTTCCCAAAACTTGTTTTTTTAATTTTTTCAGGAAGCTCTGCTTTGGCTGAGTTCGGCCGCACCTTTGGGGGCTGTTCTACGCTTGTGGCTGCGCTCGTGCGGGGTCCAGTCTGCTGGGGACCATGCTCGTTTTCTTGATTTGGGTGCCCTGAAGTGCTCTGGAGCAACTGGGGAGTTGGAGGTCTCTCGTCTCTCTGGCTCAAATTAATTTTCCATGCCACATTGACAATATTGTTTTTTTAATCTAGTACCAACAACTAGATTACCTCGCAAGTTAGTCACAGCAGTCTTGTGGTTGACTCTGCGTTCGTACTGCGGAGAGACGATCAAATTTAAAAGTGGCTGCTGTCTAAGTTAAGGGTTATTTTCTTAGTTAAGGCTTTGAACTTTATAGTGTTGCGACAGCCTCGACTGTGGAGTCGCCTTAGTTTGTTGCCTTGTTAAAATTTTGCCTCCCGTTGGAGGTCTCAACTGAACTAACCTAAGTTTCTTAAGATTATGCCTCCCGTTGGAGGTCTTCAAATGATGAAAAAATTAAACTGGAATAAATATCTGAATATGACTCCTTCATTTCCTTCCTTTTTCGTGAAAAAGTTAGAGAGTAAGTGCGGGCAAGTGAAAAATCTCGATAGATCTTTATGCAAATAATTTTTAATCTCTAGGAAACTATATTACTCACATAAAAAGTAAAGTTCTGGGAATACATAGTACGAACTAAAATCTACAACATAATAAAAATGATTTCATGTTTTTCACATTTTATGCTCCTAATGTATTGGCATTGCTGAAGATTCTGTGCGCATGACATTTCTTCACGTCATTAATAGCGCTGCTTAAATTAGAATTAATTGGGACATCAGGTACAGTAAATACACTGTATGCATCAAACAACTCACGGTTTCATTTTTCAAACTGGTTCTTTGAAAAGTTTTGGTCAAATTAAGGAGGTTATATGAACGATTTTCTGTTTATGAACCGATTGATCCGAAATTTGACTAGAATGTGTAATTTTTAAAAAGAAACACATTTCACCTGTGTAACTTTTTCGATTTTAGCCTTAGTTTTCCAAAAAAATGGGCAATATTATTTTGTAGTGGGCCGTATTCTTAAGTCTGACAAAGTAGATTAAGCGACTAGGAGAATCCTAGTTCAAGCCATGGTATCATTCCCTTGTATCTTGTCCTCCCGTGCCACATCGGAACGCCCTTCAGAGGTGTGTATGATACTTGAAACTTGAACGTGGGTTAGGTCAGATAATAGGAAAATGTCTTGTCATTTGTTCATATTTTGCGACAGCTTAGTCTGATTGTGTTTTCTTCTGTTTGTCCTAGGTTGCGTGAAGGGACTGTGCTGACGTTCTCTCTCCCTAACTCTCTATAGTATATTTAGGTTAATGTTATAATTACTCTGCAATCGTGAAGCCCATTACCTCTGATACGTGGATGTTCAATAAACTAGTTATTGGTCACCCTTCTTTTGGCCTTGTGGGACTAGTGGGGTGAAGGCGGCTTTATGCAAGATCAGATCTTGTTGCATATTTATTTATGCTATATTATGGAAAATTTCAAAGGAATAGAAGTCAACAAGTTTTCATGTTTGAACAAAACTAATGGCAGTTTTTGAATCCTTGAAATATTTCTGACAAAGTAACAGAGCAGAATTTTCCATTTTCTTTTTTATTTGTTTTTATATGTGATTTTCCATCACTATCTAGAATGTAAAACATTTTCAGTTTGGTAGAATGACAAAAAAATTGAATGTAAACATTTGAAAAATCAATGTTAGACTTTTGGAAATGTGACAAGGATTCCAAAACTATCTTTTTTTCATGACAACTCATTGACTTCTGTTCATTAATAGGTAGAAAATTATATTTCCACGAAGCAGGCGAAAAACGAGAATTTTGTAGTGAAATGTGATATAACAATAATTTTTTTACTTAAATCCTTTTTTCACATTGTATTACCATCTACAAATACTATGAATGCGTAATTACATATTTACACTGAGAAAAACATGTTTTATGTATAAATTACACGAATGAAATACATTTAACTCTCATTATATTTCTGCAGATACTGTAAATTTTTTATTTGTGAACCGATTGTTTTGAAACTTTCCAAGTACACGTAATTTTCAAAAAGAAACACCTTTTTACTCGTGTACCTTTTTCAACTTTGGACTTAGTTTATAGAAAATGGTAAATATTCGTTTCTTTATGTTATTTGTTCGGAAATTTCAAAAATTATAAGTCAAGAGATTTTCATGATAAAACAAAAACAAAGACAGTTTTGGAATGTGTGAAACATTTATGAAAAACTAGCGAAGCCAGATTTTCCATTTTCTTTTTTGTTTCCTTTTGATAGTGGGGGTTAAAAATTTATGGTTTTTGACCACCAACCCTATAGACCTTTCTTGGGGGTGGGGTGAGATGTTTTAGTGCCATTAGTCTCATACAATTTTAGGGCGCAATAGCCCACTACCTAAGGATCCTTTTTCAGCAAAGAAAAAATGGATCATTAAGACCAAAATAGCTCAGATGACCCCCTTAATCAACGAGAGCATTTGGAAATGGGAGGAGCAACAACGTTTGAATTATAGTTGTAAGATTTGGATAGCATGATAGCCCACAGTCATTTGTACGCCTAAGCGCTGTTCCCCAGTAATCAACGGCTGACATGACTGGTGTCGATTGTTTATCCAAGTAATAATGTTTTTGCCACTCTTCATCAATAAATTTTTTATCGACAAACTTTTCTATTGGGGAAATTTCGTCTAACATATAAGGCAAAGATTTTGCATCGGTGTTGAGCATTAAGAGGATTTAGACAGCGCACAAGGTCATATTCAGGATCCTCGACGAAAAACCGTTTTTAGATTTGTGAAACTTCTTCAACCAAGAAGCGCCTACAATTAGGAAAAAGCACTTTCTCTTGTGAAGTACATAATGCCAGTTATCTCTGACATCGTTTCAGTGGCTGTCATCCCAATGTTGTGTATACCTTTTCCACCTACTGACACTAAAGCACTAGTGAATGTTGGATGGGATGGATTCAGCAAAGAAATGAACTCATTCATCACAAAATCAACACGCATAAAATCCGAAAAAACTCTTAATAAGGCTACAAATTTTTTTTCCCAGATTGAAAATATTCGAATAGTCAGACTGAAACAGGTATTCAAAGCGTTTTATTTCCCCAAATTATAATCTAAGAGCTTCAAATAAGGGAGGGTTGGGTTGTTGTAGAAAGCATTGGCAATCATATCATTTTTCTGAGTTGGATCGCAAAACGATGACTCAACAAAGTGTGAGTACATCCCACTGCCCCTGCAATCGTCGTACACAAGCTTGTTAAGAAACTGCACTCCACACATTGCGAAAAGAACCGCAACTTGTTCAGTGGAACACGTTGACTTGTGCTATATTTATGAATCAACTGTCCATATGATCCATCTTTGAATTAATACCTTCTGCTCATTTAATTCTTATTTGAGTTGTTCAACTGTAGTTATTGTTAGCCTTCATGTTTTCTGATGATTTTTAATAACCAGATTTGATATATAGATTTTACCCTAGATTTTGCATTTTTTCCCCTTACCCTAGACTGTACCCTAGGAGGGGTCTGATTACCCTAAACTAGGGTAATTACCCTAGGAGTGGAAGCACTGGTTGACTGGCCAACACAGTATCGTGAAATTTATTTATAGCCTAATTAGCTTTGCAATGTGTTGGTGACGGCTGCCGCCATGACTTCGAAGAAGAGAGCGCATCTCTCGCACCCAAAGTTCACAGTTCTGTCCACCGTATAATATGGGCTTTACCAGTGATGAAAAGTGGATTCCGTACGAAACTCTCAAGCGTTCCAGACATTGGTTGTCATTTCAGGATGCTGACCCTCACACCGCAAGACCGCCTATTCACCCACGCAAGATTATGTTTTGTGTCTGGTGAACAGGTTGTCAAGTGGTTCATTATGAGCCGCTACCAGCGGGTCAAACGGTCACTGGAGACCAATTCTCGCAGCTATTGGAACGTATGCAACAAGCATTGCGCCAGAAGGAGCCAGTACTGATGAATCGCAAAGGTGTCAAAGCCAGGCCGCATGTCGCGCGAATGGTTAGGGATACCATACTGTAACTTAGGTGAGAGACTTTGAGCCATCCAATTTATTCACCTGACCTTACGCAATTTCATTACCACCAGTTCCACTCCAAGAAAATCATATTCGTGGGAAATCCTTCACAAAGAAAATGATTTGTATATATCTCACTTGATTTTATTGGAAGAGAAAATTTACTTACATTATTGAATAAGGACATTCATTTAAATTACCTTGAAGACTGAATCACGCAATACGGCTTGAAGAATTTTCTACTTTTTCACCTTTGAAGAAGTCCGTAACTGCATTCCCGTAAGAGGAAGCTCAATCCTTGGATTTCAATTAGATTAAAAAAAATCCATTGCGTCCAAATCTTGAAAGGAAAGTGAAGCATTTCCTCCTTCCAAAACCTTCAAAGATTTTGTGGATACCACTGATTTGTTGTTTTTCTTGTGAAAAAAATACAAAGTCCATTCGACAAGCGACTGGCTTGTCTCGAAAAGGTTTTCAACTTCGTCGAGCTACCAGCAAAATTTTGTTCGATACCTTGTTCGAAATAATAAATTCACCATGCCTTTGATGAATTTGTGTTCAATTTCAACCTTTGTCAGACGAAAAATATAAAATGTATTAATTTTCAACGACAACCTGCATCATGACCAATACCAGAATTTCATGAATGGAAACCGTTGGTCAGTCAAAGATATCAACAACAAATATTCCAACCACTTTGTCAATTTTGCTTCAACAGCGGATATTTTTTATACTCGCATGAAAAGACGATGCTATCCGTTCGATTGCCGTCCTTGCACTCATTCGGACGAAATTTGCCTCAGTCAATCTTGTATGAGAAACTGACGTTTGGTGTTTTGAAGTTTAAGTCATACCTGGAAACATGAAAATGTTTTTATTGTCGTTCGTATGCATATTCACTTCTCGACCTCGCTATATTCCGCATTGTCTTTTTTGGCGGGTTTCGTCTGACCTTTATAGCGGCTTTGATGCTTGTGACGGTGCTGCAAATGCCTTTGATGCCTATGAAAGTTCGAAAAGATAGAAGACGATCGCTTCGAAGATGATCGGTAATTCTAGCTTTCTCGATCGGATGCAACGTGCGAAAAGCTGTAAATTATTTCGCCATCAACGACTGAAGAACCTCAAGTTTAACCCGTCCGTTCTTGCTTAACATTTTCATCGGATTTTATTAGGCACATTTGTAATGCACTAAAGAATAACAGGTTGTGCGGTAAATGCACTAGCCAAAAATCGGACACTTCTTTCCATTTACGAATTTTTCCTTGACTACAAACTGACCAACTACTACTCCTGTACCTTCTCCTACTGTACTCCTTCCGGAGATGATGATTCAAATTTTTGTGGATCAAATGTTATTGTATTATCTCCTAACATCAATGACCTTGTAAAATGACAATAAACATTATTGTTTTTTCAATACTGGAAATACAGGTGTGTTTAATTAATTGCAAGTTCTCACGCACAGAGCGTTTGAGCAAAACTTATTGTATAAAAATTACATAGGCTTAGTTAATGATTTTTTTATAAAAAAGGGTATCTCAGAGTATAGTTATAACGGTAGGAGAAAATGATATTACAAGTTAGCGTCAAAAAATTACATGTAATTGCATTAATGGGATTTGGTATGCATCATTCTACTCGTATTCCCAACATCGATGAAAAGAATAATAAATTTTAGAATGAGTCAAATGGGCTTGAAAATGTTATTACAGTTCCAACAGGTTGTTTTGAAATATATAGTATCAATGAATTTATCAAAAAAAGCTACATGGTATCATAAAAATTAGATCAAACACCAATAGTATGAAATGCTTAACAATTTTTCATTCACCAACAACAAAAGTTTTTTTTCAATAGAGAGAACACTTTGCAATCTTTGTTAGCATATGGGGATGTAGTTTTAGAAGGCATTGGAGACCATGAAAGTACAAACATAGCAAATACCCTATCCGTAAACGCAATACTTGTTCATTGCAGCATAATTACTGGCTCGTATCTCTACAGTTCATTGTTTGATATTTTACACACTTCTTTCTCGTTCCCCTGGATATGAGATTGTATAGAACTCAAACAAACCTATTTATTAACCGATTTATAAACCTTTATTTTATGATTTAAGGGGACGGTCTGGGGGGGAAAAAAAGTCCGTCGTTTCTCGACGGATGTACAGAAATTTCCGCTATTCTGAATAAAAAATCTTCTTAAGGCGAATATGTGCTCAAAAAGAGAACCATTCGTAACTTTTCTTTTGTTTCAAAGAATTACGCAGTTTTATTCACTCATAGCGCTATTCTTTCGCTTAGCCCTGAGGCTCCAAGAAAAGCCCTAGCTACTCCCACTAGCCCCGAAAGAACAAAACCATTCTTAACTCCAGACATGCTTTACGCAAAAACATCAGTCTGGCACCAATCAATCACCTCATCAATCAAATTTCTCGCCGTTCAGCTCGTTTTCGCAGTGTGTCACGTTCGTTAATCTCGGCGTGCCTGGTGAGGGCATGTGCTCGTCAGTGAAGCTAATAAACATGAAGATGGTCTGCTACAAGAGCAGCCGGCTCGTGGAAGGATGGGGGCAGGACGGCGACGCTTTGGGGGAGCGGTCGTTTCCCGTAAGCGATGAAGACCTGGCACAGGATTACCTTCTCGTCACTACGGGTACCCAAGGACCGGATTACTGTTATGGTGGGTTGCAGTGATTGATAGCGCTATGTCCAGTCAACCTGTTCACTGTGTTCAGTAATTCTTAACTACTTAACCAAGTAGAAGGTCCATCACTCTGGCCTAAGAAATAAATGAGGAGATCACGAAGGGCTCTCACCCACTTAAGCTCACAATGAGCTATTTAGGCATTGCTATCATCCTATAAGCTATTTAGCCATTGCTATTATCCTATGAGCTATCTAGCTATTGGTATTTTCCTATACTTCTATGCTATCAAGCCATGCTATTTAGCCATTGCTATTCTCCTATACTTGTATGCTATCTAGCCATGCTGTTTAGCCATTGCTATTCTCCTATACTTGTATGTTATCTAGCCATGCTATTTAGCCATTGCTATTCTCCTATACTTGTATGGTATCAAGCCATCCTATTTAGCCTCTGCTATTTTCCTATACCTGTACGCTATCTAGCCATGCTATTTAGCCTCTGCTATTTTCCTATACCTGTACGCTATCTAGCCTACTATTTAGCCTCTGCTATTTTCCTACACCTGTACGCTATCTAGCCACGCTATCTCCGGGCTATCTAATTCTGAAGAAGCATAAGGGAAAGCTTACTATTTGCTCTAGGTGTTCTTCCGTATAACTTTGTTTTACCGCAACGAACTAACCTAACTCAAGTATTTGTTCACAGCCCGTGATCTTCCTCCTTGTGAACGCCCATGGGCTAGTCGTGGAGCCGCGCTGCCGACGACACTCCGTCGGTCACGTCTGCGATGCATGGATACTTGCTGGGGCTCTGGATATTAAATCGCTCTTAAAACTGTCTTTCAAAAATGTACGAACGACTTTCAGTATACGTCCAGAGTGTTCAGCATTTCTTTCTTTGCCCCCATGGTAGTTTTTTCAAGAACGTATTTTTCAAGAACGGATTATTTCAAGATTTTCACAAAAGGTGTCAATTGATGCGGCATTTCTTTTTGAACTCGTGTGTTTTTTCATAAATTCATAAAAAATATGATTTAAAAAAAACTGAAAAAAGGGTGTTGCAGAAAAATGACCTTGCCCACAATTTTTAAGTTACAAAACTGGATATAGGTTTTATAGGTGGCTAGCTAATTGTCTTGTCTTTCGATCGGGTGGTATGGTTTTTCGATAATTTGATTTTTTGAATTATGAGAAATTTTTTCCCAAAAACCGACCACTTTTTCCGTTTCTTCAAATTCTTCTGATTCTAATTTTCAACTTGATTCGAAATTCAAAAAACTATACCACCGCCTCTCTGTAATAATTCAATCGCTATCGATTGATATGTTTGCCATTCCTGTACCTTCAAAACTGTGGGGTAGGTGTCTCTTCAAAGATCAAAAAGTTAACTTTCCAGCAGAGCCATTTTTCTAAAATAAATTTTTTTTTCGTTTCATTTCTAAACTATTCATTTGTTTTCAATAAATCTCACAGCTATTGTAGATCTTTTCAATCTCTATCGATTACTGTATTAGTCATTCCTGTAACTTCAAAACTGTGGGAAAGGATTCATATCAATAAACAATGAATCCAAATTTCAAAAAAACAGTCATTTTCAATAAACGATTTTTTTAATTACATAGAAATTTTAATTTTTTCAACTCTGTCTCCTAATAGCTCTTCTTGAGCCCTTTCGAATGATATATTTGCCATTCTCACACCTTCAAAACTGCGGGAGGTGATTGTATGTTTACACAACAGCTAATTAGCTGATGACGCAGAGCAGCCGGACTCAAAACAAACACTCGGTTACATCATCATAATCAACACTGAGAGTTGGAATGTTTCGTTTGAGTACTAAACCATTTCAAGCAAGGCCATGAATGAACTCTCTTGCTATTCCCCTAGAGAAACACTCAATACTGACTCGTAATGAGGGGGGAAGAGGGAGGTCACCCATCCATTGGCGCGCCCCAAGGTCACGCTAGTGCGCGTCTTTTACCCCGTCTAGAAGACGAACCAATGTACGTACTTGAGAGCGAATTATACTGTTGGATGCGCAAGAAAATACCCTATAAGATGAATTTATAAACCGAAATCCTACCATAATTCGAAAGTGGACCTTACGCAATTTAATTACCACCAGTTCCACTCCGAGAAAATCATATTCGGGGGAAATCCTTCACCAAGAAAATGATTTGCCTCAGATAGTCTTTTACGTCTCTGCAACAGAAGTGAATATTTTTCCAAATAAATATATTAGAAGTTAAGAAACATTTCAGGTTTTTTATCTAAACCTAAAAAATTATCATCTTGAAGGACTTTCTGCATTATTCATTATATTCTACATTTTTTTTTGTTTAAGGTCGTTGCTTGCTGGTCAAAATGAAAATATATTAATTGCCAGAGGTGAAGAAACAACGGTTCGGCTACTTGAAGATCAAAAAATTTAAAATCAGTTTGAAAATTTTTCTATCAAAAATCGAACTGAGACAGAAGGGAACCGATTCAAGTGGATGAATCTATTCAAAAGATTGAAATTCATGATTTAGAGTCACTAATTGGAATTGATTTTTATCGTCAATATAGAGATAAAGATCTTTAATCATGGTGAACGGTTAGAGGTTTAATCGTTATCCAGAATCAAGGTCAGTGTTTATTACTTGCTAAAAATTTTGTTTTTATCGAAGGAGTTTTGAATCAAGAAGATAGAAATGTTTAAAATTTCAAAGAAAAAATATAGATATTTGTAATGATGGTTTAACGCACTTTTTTGATCGAGTATCTTAAAAAACATCAGATGAAGAAATCGAAAAATTCGAATTGCATCAACTTTATGAGAGTAAGCCCAGCGATTTTTAAATTTTGATCCGATTCGTTTGAAATTTGGCCATTATATGTGTTTTTTTGGAGAAAAACATATTTTACTCAATTAACTTTTTCGATTTAGGCCTTTTTTCAAATATACGTGATATGAGGTTTTTTGTACATTTTTATTGAAATTTCGATAGCGTAGAAGTCATCCAGTTTTTATGCTTGGACGAAACCAAAGACAGTTTTAGAATCCTTGAAGCATTGCAAACAAAGTTACGGTCTCAAATTTTACATTTGAAACTTTTCAATTTGTATATGCGATATTTTATCACTAACAAAATATACACAAATTTTGGGTTATGAGCTATGCTAAAAAAATTATATGCCCAATTAGGAAACAAGGAACCGTAACTTTGTTAGAAATGTTCAAAGGATTTTAAAATTGTCTCTTTTTTTCCTAGCATAAAAACTCACTGACTTCTATTCTTTTGAAAGTTGGAAATAAGGGTTGTTAGTAATAAGGCATGAATCAATTTTTATCTGAACTGTAACACAATGGACAATTTGAGTAATTGAATGCTGTTTTTATTTTTATTTCGATAATCCCCATGCATAACCTCATATTCACACTGCGAATTGTAATTTAGAATAAATAAAAAATCTTTTTATAAAAATTATGAACTTTAATTTATGTAGTCTGATTCATATGAAATTTGATTATAATATGTTATTTTAGAAAAGAAACACAATTTCTTCTATTCTTTTTCGATTACGCCTTAGTTTTTTGAAAAAATTGAACATATTGTTTTTTGTTCATTTTTATTGATATATCAAATAAATAGACCTCATTGAGTTTTTGTGCTAGAACAAAACCGCAGAGAGTTTTAGAATCCTTGAAGCATCATAAACAAAGTTACGCTTTGAAATTTTCTATTTCCCGTTATGTTTTCTTTTCATATTGGGTCGAAAATTCGGGATTTTGGGTAACCTGGATCTAGTGTCCGTAGCACTATAAAATTTTAGGAAAGAATTTTAGGAAAATGGCGTTGTCGAATACAGATATTTCAGATATTTATATCCAAAAAATGTATCTGATATCAGCAGACAGAATGGACGGATTAAAGAAACAACAACTGACATGAAAATTGAGGCAGAGTTTAAATCAAACATTATAAACTATACGCATGTATGTGCATTTATTTAACGGACAGAATAATCCGATTACAATCTATCATTGAAGAAAAGAATTTAAAATACTAAACAAATGTTTTCATATAAAAATATTTGAAAATGATATACTGTGTGAAGTGTCAGAAAAAACTGGTACCGGTAATCCTCAATATTTAACTACAAAAATAAATATGATACTGGTGAAATGTAGGTTTTTGATAAGTGAGAATACTACAGTTCTCGAAGAAAAAGTAAATGAAATCACGCAAAATCTCGATGAACACAGCAGAATATCTGAGAAAAAGAGAGGTTATTCAGAAGGGCAGTTTGGAAGACTTAGGGTCCTTGAAAAATATAATTAGTTTATTTGAAAAATATGTAATAAAAGGTATAACAGAGTCATGGGAAAAACAATTCTCCAAGTTGAAACTATTGTCCAAAAATAAATATATTCTAAGTTGTGAGTGTCTCGTTCATGTCCATGAGTATTGTACAGTTTACCTAAAGTGCACAAGCCAGACTTTCCATCTAAGTTTAAATTCTGACCTATTTTTGCTGCTTGTAACACGCCTAGTTTCAATTTAGCACGATTCCTGGTACCCTTGTTGTGTATAATAGAAGTTACTGGGCCTTTTAGGACAATGTCCACTATACGGACTTTTTTTATTAATGAACATCGAGCAATTAAATTTGGTATAATAATAGGAAATGTAATTTGGAATCGTTCGTCTTCTATGAAACTAAGTGATTTTCTTCAAGGAAAACGATATACTCATAGAAAACTGAGTTTGAGATGGGGGGGGTTCAAAATTCATCTCCTCCTACAGTTTTCAAGCTAAAGTGATGATTTTGATGTCATCAGATGCGGAATATTGTGGGCATTTCGGGATGCTAAAAAGAAAATCTTTAAAGTCACAATGAATTTTTTTTTACATTTTTTTGAGATTCAATTTTTTTGTGGGGGAAAGTTTTCATTTATGACGTCACAACTTTTGCTTGCAACGAATTTTGAAATTTCTTATTAGCAACCTTGATTTTCCACGCTTTTCCGCATTCAACGATACCAAAATCTTCGCTGTACCTCAAAAAACTGTAGGAGGAGATGCTTTTTGAAACCCCACATTCCGAACCTGCATAAAAGGCAAATTAGGTAAACCTATACAATCTCAATTTTCTTCGTTATTATTTATTTATTATTTATTTATTATTCTCAGTTTTTTCTTGTAAATTACAATTCACAGTGTGAATATGAAGTTATGCATGCAGATTATCGAAATAAAAATGGAAACAGCATTCAATTACATAAATTGTCTATTATATTACAGTTCAGATAAAAATTTCTTTATGCATTATTACTAACAACCCTAATTTTCAACATTCAAAAGAATAGAAGTCGGTGGGTTTTTATGGTAGGGACAAAACAAAGACAGTTTTCGAATCTTTGGAACTTTTCTAACAAAAGTATGATTCTTTTCTTCACAATAACAAAAATATTTTTTTTGTCAAGCTCAAAACCCAAAATTAGTGTATATGCTAGTTAGTGGTCAAATATGGCATATCAAAAACGAAAAGTTTCAACGCAAGGCTTCAAGGATTCTTAAATTGTTTGGTTTTGTTCTAGCATAAAAACTCAATGACTTTTATTCCTTTGAAATATTAATAAAAATGTACCAAAAACTAGTATTTCGTATTATACAAAAAAATATGGCCTAAATCGAAAAAGTTACCCGAGTAAAATATGTTCATTTCCAACAAATACATATAACGGCCAAATTTCAAACGAATCAGGTCAAAATTTAAAAATCGCTGGGTTGACCCCCTTAAACAGTTTTTTACAGTCTTTCTTGGTCGTGAATGTTCATTCTACGTCGGATAACTAATTTTTAGATAGCGTAAAAATTGGTGATACGATTGCTAATTATTTTAGTCAATATTTGTATTTCAAGCAGCGAGCGATTCAAGCTCACTAGTTAATCTTCTGCTATCTTGTATTCGTGATGAAGCGTGCCTCAGATAGTCTTTTACGTCTCTGCAACATAAATGAAAATTCTTTCAAATAAATATATTAGAAGTTGAAAAACGTTGCAGGTTTTTTATCTAAACCTAAAAAATTATCATCTTGAAAGACTTTCTGCATCATTCATTATATTCTACATTTTGTTTCAATTTTTGACAGAAAAAAAGACGTTCGATAAGTTCACCCGTTAACGAGTGAAATGGTCTGGAATTACGCTTAAATCTCCCGTGACTCATCCCATTGTCTACCAAAACTCACATAGTTTGGTGAAAAATTTTCAGGGATGAAAGTTGTTAATACCCTACAATATCAGTGAAATTGTCAGAGCGTGGGTCTTTTCCACATAAGCTACGACTTTTTTTTAACAGAAATTTAGCTTTTATGAAAACGGAATGTTAAACGAGATAAGTTCAAATTTAGGACTTAAGTTCTTTATTGTGAAAATCATAAATTAAGTTTTATTCAAAGATGTCCCTAAACAAATGAACGTTCCCAAACACTTAGACATGTTATATAAAAAAGTATTAAACGTGTTATACGGACCATGCTACCTGAACTTAACAAGAACAAGAGCAAATTGCCCAAGCAAGGTTACTACTATGTCTAAAAATATATATTAATGAATGCACGTAATTTGTCTTATTTTTCTGTTATTTACTTTAAAAAGTTCTCATACGAGTTAAATTACTTCCAAACGCTGTTGTCATAAAATGGAAATAGTAACCGTCCTGGTACTGGAGTTACCGTCAGTAGACAAAGGGGTAAACAACGCTTACCTTTGTTTCCAAGCCTTGTATTCTTCTATGAATGAGTATGAGTATGAGTATGAGTATGAGGTAGTCTATTGCTCTTAACTTGGTTCAAATGCTACTAATGTCCTTTATAAGCTCACTCTATAAAGGATTTAAAATTACTTCAGCCTTGAGTTATCCTTGGACTACCAGATCACTCAAGTCGTGCTAACATAAAAAATTGTTTTCTCTTTAATTCTGGTCAGAGAAACGTTTTCATTGCATGAAAATGATTGACTCGCTTCAGAGAATTGTCGTTTCGTGTGGAAATGATGGAAGGGGTGTGAAGGTAAATTATTACTTTCCGGAAAGCAAATTTATGCTGCTAAATATTTAGCCTAGAAACCCGTTAAAATATCTCTGGCTTCGATATGATTGTTCCTAAAAAATTGTAATGGCTTCTTTAATTGTATATCTGTATGTTATTAACAAAAAATTAGATGGATTTAAGTCTTTTAAGTAGATTATATAGCTACAAATTAGTTTATCGTTTGTGCAAGTATTTCCTAGTCATAAAATGTTTCAAAAATTAGTCAATAAATTTAAATTTCATCAGATTTTATTAGCTTATATTTTGTATAAGGAAATTGTGGTGAACTGTGCTCTAAGTAGCAGTTTGTATACTATTTAAATGTCTTAAGTATTATTAAATATAACTATGCTGAATTCTCACGGATCCTATGTTTTAAATCGACGTTTTATTTACACTTTGCTCATTCATTTTATGGCTGAGGTAAAGTCATTACGATATTTCTCAAAGTAATTCTGAACGTTGTAGTTAAAAGTTAGTTTCCTAATTTCAATGTAATGGATATATTATTTTTCATCTTCCTATTACCTATACGTACACCCAAGCAACAGACTCAAATCGCATGATCGGTTTAAGTACCAAATTTTCCTCTTTAAATCAGTTTGACAGTGTCGTCCCATACTGCTCAATTACCCCTTATTCCATTTTCATCACAGACTCAATGAAAGTATAATGTGGCGTGGAGAATACTGGTAATTCTTCTGAGTTAATATTATTTGATAACATAAAATCCTCCTTGAAATTCTGTTTGTTTCCAACTCAATTGATGACGAAAACCTAGCTCTGACTATAAATACGAACTTTAAGAAACGTAACACACATATTGAAGAACGTCTCCAATCTTCAGAAAATCAAGGCGAAAAATTATAACTTGAACGTATTTACTACATGGATGATTTGACGTAGTCTTCGGATTGGTTAATGTTGGGATTGCATTTGCTTAGAGAAGAAGAAACAATTTTTATTTATCTGATACGAACTTTTTTAACAATTGCAACCTCACTGATCTGAAGAGTACGAACAGGTTTAGACCTGCTACGTAGCTGTATCTAATTAAATTGTCCATTCTATTTCAACTATAACTGTTCTTATGGGATATTTGATCCCATACAATGAGAGAGAAGTACGTTAATTTGATCACAATTATTGAAACGCATTCGACAGCACTTACGTAAACTGAATTCATTAAAAACTGCAATTTTCTGCGACTTCACAAATAGCAAGTCTTCTAAAATGAACTTTGTATTCCCTTTGGTAGAAACGGGATCAGATGGTTCGATGGAGCTTTGGCCTCAGCGTCTTAGACGGGCTCAGAAGCGATTAGTAAGCTATGTCAAGTAGGTTCAGCAGGAAAGCCAGCAGAGATCAGTGTCAGATGGGAGGCTAAATCCAATAAATTTTAGTATTAACTCTACTTAAATAATCGGGAACGTTACATTCAGGTTTGCAAATTAACAAAAATGAATAGTTCTTTCCTTGTCCGATAATTATTGAAGTTTGATACTTTTCACTCAAATTTTCATTAAATGCAAATTAGCCTTTTATGGGGACAAAAACTGCACTTATAGAGCGAAATAAATAAAGAAAAAAGTCATCAGCATCCTGAAAAATTCACACAATAGTTACACTAGAAGTTTTTTCACCTATTCATAGCCCTAACAATTTATTTCCGTTTTGAAAATCGTTTGCTTGAGATTGATTCTAAGCGAGAAATTAATCTCCAATGCCTAAGAGTGTTCTAGTTAATAATATCATGAATAAAGTGTTATTTCATTTAATCAGCAGAAGGAAAAATTTTAACCTTCACTCCTTTGAACAAAAAGAATGGTAAGCGTGATCAACGTTTTTCCAGAATCATGAGTCTCAAACGGTAAATACTTGTTATTAAATGACCTTGGAAATGTCCTAATAGGATTCCTAAACGCTATTAATTGATTTGAATATTCTTCCCTACTACTGTATAAATTACAATCGAATTTATTAGTTGTTCTAAATTTGAAGCACTGACCAACCTGGCCCTGGAGTTACCTTCAATATACAAAAGTCTTATAGCGGCATTCGACTTATTATTCTGATTTAAAAGAGTAGCTTCCACTCAAACTTTATTGATATACAAGGTACGCATTCGATTTATTAATACTGATCTGTTTGATAGATCTCAAGCCTCCAAAGACGATTGGTACTGTACGGAGTAACATTTCTAACAAGTTAGAGCAGTATTCGTTAGCGTTAAGCACCTGGTGCTCCTCCCAGCAGGTATGCTGCATTGGAGTGCTAGAAGTTCAATATTAATTTCTAGGCTATGTAAGTTGTGGCTGTCAGCAGGTTTTAAGGCCTGTAATTAAAGTGAGACTGCCACCAACATTGTGCGTGTTAACGTGAGTGACCGTGAATTAATTTCTTGTAAAATGTAAGTAACAAATCTAGCACTGTTAACTGTGTACTGGTTGATTGGTGCACTACTCAATTGAGTTTAGTTCATTCTAAGTCTATAATGTTGCGGAGTGCAGGAGATTCAGTATTGGCTTGAAAGATGGATGGGTTGGATGAGATGCGCCTACAAGTAACAACGGACTCGTTGGGAAATAATTACTTGTAAGCGGAAGTTCTGCATCTCCTAGGGTATCCTTTGGAAACCTTACTTCTGCATTACAATATCGTTTGTTCTGAAAAACTTTAACGTACAGTGGATTGATTTAGCAAATTTTATCGTGATGGATGGATAAGCTATGCTAATTCAATTAATTAAATTGAATAATAACGCGAGCGAGAACTGCGTGCTTGAAATTAGTTACATTTCAAAGAAGTAGGCATTTCAACTGAAATCATCGGATAAAATGATGAGATAGATTTTTTGAACAGCTACCTTTATTAATGTTTAGATCACATTCAAAACTTTTTAAATTTTCCGTGGTAGTTTTATTAACTTGTGTTGAAGCATTGGTTCAAAAGCCTGACGAGCCTTGATTCAAATGAAGTAAAAACTACATTGAGATCAGATTGTATGGTATAAAGGAGTTTGAGTGTTTTACGCATGGAGGAAATTTTATTCTCCATCACGGATTTTAAAGTAGGCATAAAATTGACGAGGGTCTGTAGGGGCAACAATAGTTCACAGGCGTCCGGTCTTCTTAAAGGCAGACGCATGCGAGGCAAAGACAGATGGTTTTTGAACCGTAGATTCCACTCGCTGTAAGCAAGGGAGGCCCTCTTCAGGCTTATTCCACACTGACAATGAATGGTTTGAATTAGCTTGAAATTTAGTAATTTCAAAGCTTTTACCATAGTTTTTCTATTTTTTGTTCTCAGATGAGCGTTGATAAAATAGGCTTATTCGACTGGATGCGTCCCGATCATTTAATAAGCATGATACCGACTTGGTAAGGTTTTTCAGTGCAAATAAAGTTTCATTCTCCTTACAATTACGCAATTCCCCACCTAGGGTGCACGCATGATTTCAATTTACCATACACAATAACATTGTCGGTTCATTCAGTAGATGAGGGAGCTCCAGCGATGTGTTAGCGTCAGTTAGCAGGACACCACGCGGACAATGTTGCAGCGCATCATGATGGCTGGGGTGTGTGGCCAAGGAAATGACCTACTCTGAATCAGGACGAGCTCATCGGCAGACGAAAATCTCTGTCAAGGAGCATCCTACCTGTCAGGTAATTTTAGGTTCGTGTAATCTCATACACTTAGTTTTGCTCATTTACTCATGTTTTTTATAGCCTTTTTTATTCAGTGCAAGTAAATTCATGCAATGTATATAGATTCTTGTAACAACGACAGGCAGACCGGATGTAACGTTTGAGAAAAAAATGCAATGACATTACAGTTGGTATTATCGGTAATTTAATGTTGTCATGAATACAATCATATGTATGCAATTTGATCTTTCAAGTAGTGGTTATTCTTCACTATTTTTTATCATAGTATAAATATTGGTTAAAATGAAGGCTTGAGCAAATGTATTCGCTTCAAAGACTTTCTGTTAAAAACGAACATTTCGATCTCCAAGGTCATCATCAGCTGATATCTGAAAAACACGCGGAAAAAATATTATCATAAATTGAAGAAAACAATACAAAAACATGGTAAACTGCTTAAACAGAAGCTATTTTTAAAGAGTAAGACGACTGCATATCGTTTAGATCGGGTATTAGGCGGCTAATGAAAAGGGATTCGATTATACGTAAATCAGAGGTGGATTTAGCAAAGCTTAAAACGGAAAAATCTTGCTGTAAAACAGGAGATTTACACTGATCTGAAAGAATTCGCATAGCTGAGTGAGATGGCTTGCTTAATGGATTACCAGCTCTAAAACTTCTGCCAATATGCACAAACACTCTGCATTTTAGTGCACATGTGGTAGAACCAACAGACACAGACCCACACGAAAAGCAACAGTATTAATAAAATAAAGGAGAGCATATACCCAGGTAGTTAACCCTTGAATGAAAACAAATAACTGATTCTAAAATTACTCGCTAGATAATTCGTAGGTCCACTCACATAAAATATTTCATAGTAAGAGAGCGTAGATCCTTCTTCAGTTTCTCGGACTGAAAACCAAAGAGCGGCTTAGACATGTAAAGTTTTTTCGACCAATATCGGGGGCATCGTATCAGAATTGAATTGGTTCCTAATAATTACCGAAAACATCTGCAAAGTAAATGAAGCGGATGGCCATTGTTCAAAAATAATTGTTTAAGCAATTCAAGCTTACTGTGCAATAATGAATAATTGGAACTAATTTCACACGCCCGAAACAATAGCGTCTTCATACTATGTATTTTAATCTATAACGGACAAAAACTTGAATAGCTTAAAAATCCATGCCGGTAAAAATGTCTCATGAAAACAGAAGAGTAAAAGGTGTTATTTGTGAGCTGTTCAGTATGATCTAAAAAAGACAATTTGTTGTTAGCTTCGGTCCCCTACTTAAACTTCATTCTAGCATGTTTTGCATTAAGTAATCAAGAAACAATCTGACCTTTGTTGGATCCCGAAATAAAATGACGGCGTTATCAACGTATCTACGATAAAATAATGTCCAATTTTGAACATGGTACGAAATAACAATATTAGCAAAGTTTGGCACCAATGGACGCCCCATGTCTAGCCCTTACGTTTGCTTATAAAATTTACCACTAAAAAAAACGAAAGCCGTAATGCAAGGTCCAACAAACACAGAGTTGAAAACTATTCTGCTCAAATTATGTGCGGTATTTTCTACATTAAACAAGTACTGCAAACAAATGTCGAAGGTTTTGGTCAATGAAATATTAGCAACAAACTTTCAATACCCAAATAATGTTTTTAACAGTTTCCATGTTTTTCACTCAATATTTCACTAAACCATTGGTTTAGCTATCAAAATATCCCGAATTGTGTTCGCACAAATTAAATACCCTTAAGATATGAATTCTTAAATACCTGATGCAACAAATTGTAAATTCTTTAACAGAAGTCTTAATTAAAAGAACTAGTACTATTTTCATTTGCATGCACGAACAATAACGTCTGATTGTGAAATGTTGACTGTTCAGTTTTCAATACAGAAATATTTCGTTTCATCCAGTATTCTTTCAACGTTATTCCCCTATCATCGCTGACATCATTGTGCATATAAATGTAAGTGGTGTCTGTCAAGAGTCTTTACATCAATACGTCGCTGTTTTTATATTTTCTGTGTTTTTAATTTTGAATGTATTAATATCTATTACCAAAACCCAAAATAACCCAATCATTGGGACATATGTTTTTCATGCAATCTTTTTTCAAACACTGACATAAGCTGTTATAGGACGCCCATGATTGTGTACTTACTAATGGTATATTCGTTGAAAATATTTTAAAAGCCAAAGCAGATTTCTCCTTCAACTGTCCTGCCAACTCCTTCAGAGTGCAGAAATTAAAAAAAATGAGATACCAACTCAGCAGCCCTGATGTTGGTTTCAATGTTTCATTCGTGTCGGTTGTCATGATAGCCTCGGGTGAAATTTCTTGTTTTTGACTCTCGGGAGTACATTGTGACTGTATTATTTATTTTGCCAATTTCACGAATTATTCCATTCGGTTGTAAAAAATTTCGATTAGCATTATGTATCAATCATTTTTTCGTTCCTGAATCAGGTGGGTGACCTTATTTTTTATCCAGTGCTTTTTACGTATGGGAAATATCATAAATTCGTTGTGGTAAAATAATATTTTCAAATTAGTCTCTTGGTGTATTAGTTGAAGCATAAGCTTGAGATGCTTTCGAATTTCTAGAATGTCGACCTTTTAGTCTTAGATATGCAATTATCTAAATCCACCAATTTTTGCTCTCAAATAATCTCCCCACCATCGCTAAAGCTGAAATTCATGTTTAAATGTAAATATAAACTATAAAAGCGCGTTATCATTATTGCATCAGTTGTTATATATTAGTGTCTGTATGTGTACATACATAGATATTTACTCACAGTGTATATACATCTATGAGGATTTACATGTGTAGGTGTTTGGGCAAACAGTTTATATGTATCATTAATTTTTTTAAAATTAAAGCAAAGGGAATACATTTACACGTGTTTCTTTGATTTTTTTGGTTCGACAAGTAACATGGGTAATGCGACACCTATATATGTTTATCAACTGAGCATAAGTAAGTTAATGCATTGCCAACATCAATAATCTCTGCCTTTATTGGAAATGAACTGGTTTTCTTTTTTCACAGAAAATCACAGAAAAAAGCTAATGTTCGTATGTAACAACATTGAAGATAATCAATGTACTTTTCGAAACACGCATGAGCTTCAAATGTGAGCTTCAGAAGTGGTCATCGAAAATTAAATGCATGATCAGTCTAACAACATAAATAAATAAAAATAGCAAAGAAAATTCTGAACACATCATAATTAGTAAATATTCTTTAAAGAAATTAAATCCATCATGTAACTGAACAAGCAACAACTCTTAAATCCCAAAACAGATGCTTAATAGATCCCTTCAAAAACGCTGCTAAACTGTTTTCAGGGTTTCAGGAACACCAGTACTGAGTTTTATGAAGCCGAACTACGTAGCAATAGATCTAGCTATCATAAGAAATAACAGTCTCGTATCAAAACGTTTTCGTGCTTATGACAAGCATTAGAGCATAACTTAGCGGAAGTTCAGCAGTGGAAGTATGTCAAGACTTTACCTCGTCTTACGTTCGATGGGAGGATTCTAGCCTCAGTAAGGATAATAAATAGCAAATTAACAAGCAAATTAAATTTTAAAGCCAGTTGGGCTTACAAAACAGTTCCCACTAGAATGCGCAAGTCAGACCTATTAGGTCTACGGGTTGAAATAACAGAAACGTTTAAGATTAATGAACGGAACAATTAACATGAAATTCGGTCGTTTGGGCACAGATTTACAGGTAAGGGTAAGGAAGAGTCGTGCGAGTAACGTTACTAGCAGCATGGACGTCACAGGCACAAACAGAGTCACCGTCGCACGCCGCTCGGCTACAAACTAAGGTGACGTAGACCGAGGGATTTACCTCGAGATGTCGAAGGTATTTTGGAACTACCTTATTCTCGCCAATAAATCCTAAAAAAGTACATTTGAAATTACTGCCCATTCAAAAGTTTGGGATCAGAAATAGTAGTTAAAAAAATTTCTTGAAAGCAAATAACACAGTAAATAAATTATTAAATAAAGCTTTTGAAACAATATGGTTTCCATACATAATTATAAAATGAATAAGAACAACACACACGTTCTCTCTTTTGAATTCAAATACCAATTCCAAGACGCAACAGAGATCATATAAGGCACCTGAGCCAAGCAGTTCGAAATATAAATGTTTTTTTCTTATTTATGGTATGCTCTTTGATAAACAAAGACATGTGCGAGGGCTCAAAAAAAGCATTGAGAAGAACCTACGCATCATCGAATGAATTTGAACCTCTGCTCAGTTGTACTTTAAAAAAATAAAGCATTAGTTCCTCCTACTTTCCTAATCTATCACTTCACTTGTGACCAAAACAACGCCGTGAATTTCAATTTACCTCTCATTTATAGCAATTCATCCGTTGAATGAGAGCGCTCCAGTTAAGCACGTTATCGTTTCGTTAATCCTTTCGCCAAAGCGAAAATTGCGAAATCGAAATTAGTTTTCTCTGCTGAACCCAGGTACTGGGCAAATTTGCACACAGAATTGTATAATAAATTAATAGAGCACCAAATTGGTTAAAAGGAGGTGTGTTTCGACGTGAATGTGGCTCAAAATTATATTGAAAACTAGGGCACTCGTTGTTCTCTTCCAAAGAAACCTCACTTTTGAAACGAAAATGAAAGCCTATGTAATGATACAATGCACCCATGTAATTGGACACTTTTTGGAAGGTTACAAATTTATTCCATGTACTGAACCGGTAAAACAGATTTACCAAACCATTAAAGACAAATTACACGATTTTACAAGATAGAAATTTGCATTTATACATACGTACCTAACCTGATTTAAGCTAACACGAGCTGATCACTTTAGATTTTCGTATATCTTTGTTCATTTTTTATCTAGAAAATGTTTTAAATTTGACTTAATGGTTTTATTTGCCTGTTTCATGATTTCAGCACTGATAACTAAATCTAGACGTTTGGGGAAAATTTACACTTTATTACGTTTATTATTATGTTGGCTCTCAGTTTCATTTGTAATTATTGAAAATGTTGGTTTGAGAGTGGTCGATTACGAAATAGAATAATCCTTTGACTCGCGTAATATGATACTCAAATTAAAAGTAATTTCATTATTTTTAAGGCTTCGATGTGTATGTGCATCAGTATATCAGTCGTCATCGGTCCTATGTGATCAATGAGTAATTTCTCAGTCAAAAGTTGTGTCTTCATACGAGCTTTTTTCAATTAAAGAGTTACACTTGAACATTTGGTTTCCATTTATGTCTGCGTATCGTTCATCAACCTCTGCTTCAATACGTAGTAAGGTACCGAATTACCAGATATTGAGAATTGTGTTCAGGAAAGGGGTTTGGAATTTTTCCTAAATCCAGAACTTCAAATATTTGTTGCTAATGGTGTCTGATTTTCTGTAAGAGGAATTAAATTTAACAGTTTGTTAAAATACGGCACTGCTATGAGTTAGTTCATAATGCTGTTCACGTTGCATAACTTATTCTTTTTAGTTAAATCATCCCAGGCCCATGTCGCTCCGGGGGTCATTTCTCATGTTTTTGTTGGAAAAGGACCCTTAGTTGGTGGACTAATCGGTCCTAAAATTTTATGGCGCTACGGACAATAATTCCCCCCTCCCCCCCGGGGGAGGTGAGGGACCAAAATATTTCATTTTTTTCCGATTTTGACCCCATATAAAAAGAGAACAAATCGGAAATGGAAAAAAGCCCATTTAAGTTTGTTAGAAATGTTTCAAGGATTCTAAAACTGTCTTTGTTTTTGCTCTAGCATCAAAACTCGATGACGAGTTCCATTTTGAAATATCAATATCAGTGAGAAGTACCAAAATTTTCCAATTTTTTCCCGATTTTAACCCCATATAAAAAGAGAACAAATGGGAAATAGAAAAAAGACGATTTTAGTTTGTCAGAAATGTTCCAAGGATTTTGAAACTGTCTTTGGTTTTGTTCTAGCATCAAAACTGAAGGATGAGTCCCATTTTGAAATATCAATATCAGTGAAATATCAATACCTAAAAACCAATATGTCACAATTTTTTCAAAAACTGAGGCCTAAATAAAAAAATTCACTGAATAAACTGTGTTTCTTTTCATAGGTTATATCATGGTCAAATTTTACAAGAATCGAATTGAAAAAAATTAATTTCATATATAAAAAAAATTTGGATTTTTTATATTTATTTTGGGAATCACAATTAACAGGGTGAATATGAAGTAATGTATGGAACTTATCGAAATAAAAACTAAAACTGCATTCAATTACATAAATTGTGCAATATGTTACACTTCAACAAAAAATTTTGTTATGGCTAATACCCAAAAAACAAATATCAACATTCAAAATGGGACTCGTCCTCGAGTTTTGATGCTAGAACAAAACCAAAGACAGTTTTAGAACCCTTAGAACACTTCTAACAAACTTAAATGTTTTTTTTTCAAATTTGAATTTTTTGAAAACATATATAGCTCTAAACCCAAAAAAATGTTTTTGATTTTCGAAATTTCAAAAATTTTTGAAAAATCGAAAAGATTCGAACTTGAAAAAAAGTCCATTTGAGTTTGTTAGAAATGTTTCAAGAATTCTAAAATTGTCTTTGGTTTTGTTCTAGCATCAAAACTCGAGGACGAGTCCCGTTTTGAAATATTCATAAAATATACCAATAAACACCTTTTTCGTCAAAAAAAGTAAGGCCTAAGTCGAAAAAATTACATGAGTAAAAAAGTTTTACTTTCACATAAGACATATACTGGCTAATTTTCAAACGAATCGGACGAAAAAGTTCTCCTACTGGGATGATCTCCTTAAATTGATAGTCTAGTTGCGTCTTTGATAGTAAATTTTGAGAACTTTGTATAACTCTCGTCATGCATAATTTTCTTCTGACTCAATTACGCACTTTGTTCAAAGGTTTTTCCTTTGAACCTATCTAATTGAATGTAAATACGGCCTTGAGCAAGTGATGTGAAAGATCTCAAGGTTTTATCGAACTTTAAAACTGAATCCCCATATAATTGCCTTCGATTAGAACGCTTTAGGCAGAGTTGTGCGAGAGATAATTACAGCTTGTTCCCGGCGAAAAAATGATTGAGATAATTACTGCCTATAACTCCCGTGAATGAGAGCCCGTAGTTTGCCCACATTCGACTATCGATTATTGCTCCAGTTATTTCCAAGCAGCCTCTAGCAGATTTAGCATCCTTGAAATTAATCGTCTCAAAACTGTATAAATACGCCTGTAAACTACCTGTTCATCGGTAAACTACCTGAAATCATTTGAGCAATTGCCACAATTTTTAACAGTGAGTTTGTATTTTTTCACATTCTATAGAAGGTTTACACGTGAGTTTTGGGTATTAATCTCTTTCTCTCTGTATTGTTGAACAACTTATTATCATGATTACTACTAGTCCACGCCCATTTATTTGAAAAAAAAAGAGGGCGAAATGAGAGAAAAGCCGTAAAAATTAAAAAATACAATTTCTCGAGAGATGACAAGGCTGCGTGAACACGACCCGTCGAAATATACAGGGTGTTTCAAAAATACACGGCATAATTTCAGGTATGTATTTCCCACATGTAGACAATCAAAATAGTTCATTACAACATATTTTCCGGAAATGCTTCATTTCCGAGTTATGGCCTTCACAACATTGAAATTCACCGGAACGTTTTTCTTTCCGCAGGTCGTTGCCATTACCGAAGATGTTCAAAATGACCACCTCCTGCTTGAATACAGACCTCACATCGATGTCTCATTGACCTGCGAACACGATCCCACACTCCAGGAATGTTGCGTATGTCCTCAGAGCGTGCCACAATTCGATTCCGAAGGGATTCCAAATCAGGCACCGGAGACGAATAAACCAATGATTTTAAATGGCCCCACAAGTAGAAATCGAGATGGTTCAGATCAGGTGAGCGTGGAGGCCAAGCAATTGGGCCACCTCTACCTATCCATCGATCAGGAAATCTTCGATCCAAGTACCGGCGAGCCGTACGACTGAAGTGTGCAGGAGCGCCGTCATGCAAGAAGTGAGCGTGCTGACGATCGATCAGTGGAGTGTCGTCATAAACATCAGGTATGATGTTTTCCAGGAAGTTTGTGTACGCCTGCCCCGTAATTCTGTTTACAAGTACATGGGGTCCAACTAACCGATCACCAATGATACCGGCCCACATGTTGAGGGAGAACCGCACCTGGTGATGAGATACAACAGTTGCATTTGGGTTTTCATACGCCCATACATGCTGATTGTGGAGATTTGTTATGCCATCTCGTGTGAACTGTGCTTCATCTGTAAATAATACTAAGGCAGGAAAGTTCGGATTTGCAGCACATTGCTGCAAGAACCACTGACAGTACCTAACTCGTGCAGGGTAATCTGCTGGTGACAGCGCCTGTACACGTTGCAAATGGTAAGGATACAATTGATACTCTTTCAGCAGTCTCCAGACAGTCGTATGGGGAACATTCACTTGCAACGCTAACCTTCGTGTGCTGATAGAAGGAGTTCCGTTCACAATCTCCAGAATCTCCTCCTGTTCTTCTGGAGTTGTAGATCTTGGTCGTCCCCTTCCCAATCCAGGAGAGTCAAATTTTCCATACTCGCACAGACGCTGATGGAGACTTACAAATGTCTTCCGATCTGGACATTGTCGCTGTGGGTACCTCTCCTGGTACAAACGACGAGCCAGCGCAGCATTGCCGTCTGCCTTACCGTAGATCAAGTGCATCTCTGCCAGCTCCTGATTTGTGTACATGACACACAGTCGAACGCCAAACACAACACTGAATTTAACCTTCGCCTAGGAATGATCTGTCAGAGTGCCCTCTTAATGTGTCCTTTGACGGCAACGACCTGCGGAAAGAAAAACGTTCCGGTGAATTTCAATGTTGTGAAGGCCATAACTCGGAAATGAAGCATTTCCGGACATATGTTGTAATGAACTATTTTGATTGTCTACATGTGGGAAATACATACCTGAAATTATGCCGTGTATTTTTGAAACACCCTGTATAGGGCTGGAGCTTGAATCACAGATACGCTCATCACACACTTTCGGCTGGTTTCGGACAGACCGACCGACGGACGCGGCCCTTGTTATAGTATAGATTACTAGTGTGCACGGCCGCCAAAAATGACGGGATTCACTACCTTTCTTGAACAAACTTTCCAGACGTGGATGACTAACAAAAATATCTATCCTAACAGTACACGTAATAGAAAATAGTATTTTACCTGCACACAGGTGGAACTCGCACCACAGATACGGTCATTATGGCTATCTTTATGAGCATAACAGAAATGGAAGAAGCGGACTCAAAACAAATAAACCATGGGTATTGCTAGGTAGTAGCAGGACCAGTGGAAATTCCTCGGACCCTTGGAAATTCCTAGGAGGACCAGTGTGAAAATTCTTTCAAAATTAACTAACCCACGCTAACCTATCCTATCATATCCTTTTCTTATCCAACCAAACCTATCCTAAACGAACACATCCTGATACAATTCAAACACATCAATGCATGTAAAGGCCATCTTTTAAGGGGACCGTCTACGTAAAAAAGTCCGTTATTTATGGATGGATTTCTTTGAAATTTTCACAGTAGGTGTGAAATGATGCAAAGATCATTTGTTAGTTCGACAAAATTTTTGTATCTTCACTAGATTTTTATTTATTTTCGAAAAATATGATAAAATAGGGTTTTTTTAAAATCTATCTTCTACAAATTTGAAGTTACAGACCCAGTACTTCGTTTTTAGATTGCTTATATGTCTATATAACCACATGCAATAGGGAATTTTGATAACTTCGTTTCGTGGATTTTGGGAATTAAAAAAACTACCTTTTTTCATTTATTTTATGTCGTGTAATTTTCAAAATAATAAATGTATCAAAAAATGCTATTGCACGTGGATACACCTTGCTAAGCCCTATCGAATGGTATATAAACTATTCACGTAGCTCTAAAATTGTGAAAGAAGTGGCATTTGAGAAACCAATTATCAAGTTTCCAGAAAAACGCGTTTTTCACATAAAAAAAATTTCTTTTCATCTTTTGAACTACAAAGTTTTCTACAATGAAATCTTGAGCGTTTGTAGCTCTTTTCAAGCCCTTTCGATTGATATAATTTACATTGCTGTAGCTCTGTAACTCTGGGAAAAAATATACAACAAAAGAGAATAGGTGTTATTCATGAAAACAACCAATTTTTTTAATTTTTCATTTTTCTGACCATAATATGTCTTTTTGTCAAGTCAACTCCATTGTTTTATAGCTCTTATCAAGCCCTTTGGATTGGTGTGCTCGCCATAGCTGTAGCTATGATACCGCAGCTGTCATCGAGCTATCAATGAAAGCTGCGGTATCATAGATACGGCAGAACAGCAAAATTCTGAAATTGTCAAAAATTATAAAAAAATATTTACTCAGCGTTAGAATGTTTCGTTTGAATAATGGAAGCACTTTGAGTAGCCCATTAACGAACTATAATGCCATTCCCGCAGAGAAACACGCTAAATTGACCCCCAATAATTAGGGGGGGAGGGTTCAAGGTCACTCCCCCCCCCCCCATCGCTTTCCCCCCTCTGGTGGGCGCACTATTCGGAGTAGACGTAAACTGAAAGTACCAATGGAAGCGCAAGAAAATCCTCTATAAGATGCATATAAAAGCAGAAAATCAACACATATCCTGATTTCTACGTAGACGGTGTCCTTAATGTTATTCTGAGGAATTCGGTATCCATGATATCGCAAACTCTGGCATCCTATATGTTTCTTAAGAAGCGGACACTAAACAAATATAAAATAAAAAATAAAAATTTCAAGTATGAACTTAAGAAACGATCATGTATTTCCCAGAAGGTAATTCACCGTCAATTTCCAAGAAGGTAATTCTTGTAAAATTCACAGAAGGTAATGCAAAAACTAAAGCACAAACAAACTACCTGAACAAATTTCAAATCATTTTTACCTATATGATTGAAATAACGAGTCTTGATACTTTGCAGGTAACGCTAGAATTTTCACATGGACAAGCGCTAGCTGCTGGGGCAGGTCATATGTGAAATTTTTCAATAAAAATCTCTTGTTCAACTGAAAACCCTTTTTTCTCATAATTGTTTGTTATGTATATTCGTTTTGGATAACTTTTGCAGTAGAAAATTGGTGAAAAAAAATTTGGAAAACTTATTCACACGGACTATAAAAAATGATGAGAATCATAGCAAGTTGTGCTATGTATTCCGTACCTTGTAGATTGTTTACAATACCGTGTTAAAATACGTATTAAACGCTTCATAGCTCCAGAACCATGAACTATTAACTAGCATTAAATATTACTAGTGTTTACCGCGTTTCATTCTCCACATGTTTTCATGGATCTAAAATTCATCGCTAAAAAAACGTAACCTTTATTGATGAGCAGCTTCTGCGGGCGTTGTCGGTAAGGATGAGCTATAAAATTTGATGGATCATAAGTTCACATTGCTTTTGCGGTTAATTAATGGGTTTTTCGTCGGGGATGGTCTAAAAACTCCGGAGCAGTAATTTTCCGATGAATACAGCGCTGAAACGGCCCAAGAACCTCATCAAATTTTACTGGAACGGTCGGAAGCTGCAGCTCCCCAGATTCTATTATCGTTCGGTGGCTGAAAAGGCTTGGCTGCTCTTGCGTTTGCGGCCGTTATTGGCCTTGTTATGGTTAATCTTCAAGCAAACTTGGCTTCGGAGAAATCAGTTCAGGTTATGAAGAGTAGCCTATACAGAAGATTAGGAGCAAAGAAATTTAAACAGGTAACATCCAGATAAATTTTTACAAATGTTTTCATCATGAAGATTGCATTAAAAATTCCGTAATGGTCTAAAGAAAGTCGCAGAACTTTACACGGGAGAAAAATAGCCTCGCAGAAACCAATGAAGTGTGCGACTCGGCATCGGTTACTCACCGACCCAGACTCGCTTTAGGATAGGCTCCGATTCATGGCTAGAAAGTTGGCTGTTAGACATTGATTTAAACGGACAACGATTTATTTTTTCTGAAATGCAGGGTTTTGCGTAAAAACAGTTATGATGATTAAACAATACAATGTTTTCAAACAATTATGGGAGGGCTGAAATTGTCATTTTCAACCCGATTCAGTTATTGTTACAATACCAATGGGTGAATTTATCGTTTCCAAACAGGATATACCAAAGTTCTGTCTGTTATTTACAATCATGATAAAGGCAGTAAAAACATATCAAGTAACGCTCGTTTATTCAGCAATATATTCTACATTGTTAGTTAGAACTTATGACCACCAACTAACCAATTTTTTAATGCCTCGTTTAGAGAAATCTTTAGTTTTTGAATTAAAAAAGCCTTGCTATTCGTTTTCATTGTTGTTTTTGTCTTTCAAAGTTTTTCCTCTCACCTGATTGTCTAAAGTCCCAAAGAGATGGAAGTCTGATGGAACAATATTTGGAGAATAGGGTAGATGCATCAATGTTTACCATTTTAGCGCTACAATGTGTCCAAAGTCATTCTTGCTGCATGTGGACGCGCATTGTCATGCTGAAGGATGACGCCCTTTCGACTGACCAAAGCAGGGCGCTTCTTTTTAAAGTGGTATTTAGGCTTTGCAGCTGATGACAGTACAGTTCTGCAGTGTTTGTTTGGATCTTCTCAAGAAGCTCGTAGTGAATAATTTCTCTCGTATAATTCTCATTATAATTCTCATAATTCTCTCATCACTCACAACACAACTTTTTCGAGTGGAGTCCTGGTTTTTGGTTGTGGTTGTGGTTTTATACGTCGATCTAGCCATTGATGTTGAAGTTCAACATTGCTGTACATAATCCACTTTTCATCTCCAGTAGCAACTTTATCCAGAAAAGTTTCGTGCAGTTGGCAGGAATGCAAAGATGCACAGACATTCACGCGCTGCTGACGATTAACAACGTAGAGGTCATAAGGAACCCACTTCCTAATTTTGTGTTTCTTTCCTAGCTTCGTGTTGAATAGTCATTGCACTCACATGAAGCTTAGAGCTGAATTGCCTTATGGATACTGCGAGATTAGCTTCAAGGGTTGCCTCCTATAAAGCTTCACCAAATTTTACAGGATGACGTTCTCAAGGGCTATCTTCAAAGCTGTTGTCACCATTTCGAACTTTTCGAACTATCTTCGGCATGCCCGTTCAGTTATTGCTTCTGGACCATGCACATGAATATTTTTCGCAGCTGTTGACGCGATACATCCTAAGAAGGGTTGAAGATAGAAATGGCCATATATCTTGATGAATTTCACGGGAACGTGTATAAAAGACCGCAATAGAGCCCTTGTCTCACAGAATAGATCACAATTTTATACGTGCTTCTGCAATTCAAGTTCAAATATGTTACAAAAAGAAGACGGACAAGACTTATGATACGACCTTATAGATAATCATTGTTATTAACATATTAACGCACTTGGGTCGCTGAGGAGATTTTCATAAAACAGTGATCACGAACTTAATTTTGATTTGTATTTAATCAAAACTTAATTAAAGAACGATTCATTTATTAATAGTCTTTTTAAATATAGTACGCTGAAAATTACTCTAATTAGATTTGAATTTTGAAATTCAGCTGAACTCGCGGCAATGCAAGTTCTAAGTAGAAATGGGTAGAGTTATCGTTTTCACACCGTCTTAGTTGTTAAAGAGTTTAATAAAGAAAGAGTTTCAGTTACCGAACAGTTATGACTATCCTTATCAATCAAATTTAAATAAAGCTCGCTATTGTTTAGTGTTCCATAAATCAATCAATGGAAGAAGTTTCGTTTTTCATCATTATTAAGAATATATTTCTTGTTTCACTTTTATAGAAATAGTAGAAAAATATATCAGAGTAAACATTTTCTGAACGGGGTGAAGACTGTTCTCGCTAATGCATCTAAACACCAATGCTATCGTGAAACCTCCTAAGAGAAGTTAAACATCGAGAAGGTCGTTTTCGTGCTATTGCCGCACTATAAGAACAGTTGAGGCAAGAGGTTTTTAAAATTTATTCATTCTCGTGCACATCATACACCATATTGATAAAGAGGCTTAATTTTTTTCGGGGAGCTTTATTAAAAGTTGGTTTTCCTTATTCGGGAAATTGCAGGATACGTTAATAGTTGCAAAGGGTAAACGGAGTAGCAGAATTTGATACGGGTCCGAGAGTGAAGTTATACATTGGTTTAAATACAGGTTTTTATCAGCGAGCTAAATCTGATTATAAAAATATTTACCAACTAGAGCAATATGCAGTTTTGAAAAAACTATAAAAAACATGAGAAATACTGGCGAATAGAATTCTATTGAATAAAAATAAAAGGATTTGAAAACTTAGGGAATAAGCTCAATTTTAGTGGCTTATGAGTGTTTTAGAGAAATTTTTTCGTTTGTCATGAACAAAATGAAAGAATAGTGTTCTATTAATCAATCAATGGAAGAAGTTCCGTATTTTGCCATTGGTAAGAACTTATTTCTTTGTTTCATTTTAATAGGAACAGTGGGAAAATAAATCGTAGTTTCTATTTTCTGAACGGTTCCACCTACATCAAGAATATCACCATTTGTAATGTGTATCTAGGGATGTTATTCCTATGCACTGGAGGAACGATAAAAGAAACTCGAAACGGATCTCGGAACTGCGGAGCCAATTACAGGAGTCTTATCGACGAACTATCCTGTGAAGAAGACTCGTGGACTGCTAGCTCTCTCGCCCTTTTGTATTTGTCTGCCTGTCTAGTGGCATTCACTGTGAAACCTTATACTACTTATGTTCTTAAAAATTTTACCCTGTGACCTGTCGTGTGTAATCTGGCTTAGGTTTAAAGTGACTTCAGTATTCTTCAAGCAGGCACCCAGAGCCCTACAGCTGCTCAAGCCTGCTCGATGCTTGGGAGGTTTTTACAAATAAGAGCTTATGTTCATTGTTCGGGAGAACTTGTTATAAATTCGTCATGAAATAAATATGTTTGTAACAAGATCTGATTCTGATTTAAATCCGCCTTCATCCCTTTAATCTCACAGGGTTGGAAGAATGTAGCCAATACCTAATTTATTGAACATCAAGTTTATCATTGGTATTGAGAGATACAATATCACAGCGTGGTCCGATAACGAACGTGAAAGTACAAGAAGGAGGGAGAGAGAACGTCAGCAATTGCCCCCTCACGTAACCCACAACAAACAAAAAGAACACAAGTGATAATAGGGTAATTTAAACATATGCAAAATATGAAAACACGATTCGTAAGGAAATGACATGTTGCATTTATATGACATGCACGCGCTCAAGTTTTAGTAGCATACACCTCTGAAATTCATTCCGACGTAGCACGGGAGGATAAGATAACAGGGAATGCTATCTTGCGATTGAACATGGATTCGACAGTTCACTTACATATTCTACAGTCAGGCCAGAGCATACCACCCACAACAATGGTCATAATAAATTCATTGATATTGCTTCAAGATTCATCGTCTATGTCGCCTATTATCATTATTCCATCCACAACGCAGCGTGCAACACATTACACCATCGTTTAAATTGAAGGATTCATAGGAATAATTTACGAATTCGAAAAAAGACCTTTCGAGATAATGGAAAATGGAACAGGTGGAATAATAATTGTAAAATTTGTTGATCGTGAATTTTAACTGCAATTTTCAAACACTACTAACCGTGGGAGCTAACAACAACCTCGCAAAATAATTTATAAAGACTTCGGTAAAGGAAGAACGACTTCTTTTTACAGTAGTATAGGAAGAAGTGTCCCAACACAATTTAGGATTTTTGGAGAATTTCAGCAATTAAAGAACGCTCTTGAAAAGCCTCTGAATCCATGATTTTACGAATTAACTCGACGAGTAAAAAAATATATGACTATTAACACAATTATTTCAATTAATACATAAAATGTCATGTTACGATAAAAAAAAATCCTAAAAAATTGAAACAAAAAATAAATTTCAATAAAAAATTTACAATATGTAATAAACTATTAAAAATACTTGAATCTCTGTGTGCGTATAGGCCGGTGTTTCAAATTTTAAGTATTTACAAAGTATTCAAAATAATTCTTCGGAATATAAACTTGGGTCAAATTCCTATAGTATTTTCCCTTTATGGGTGAACGTCTTTGTTTATCATTATGTAGCTTTTAGGAATTTTAAAAGAATCACTGCAAAATTCAATAAATTCTCCTAGGGATTTGTCTCCTGAGACAATGTCCATGTGAATATTTCTTAAATCGTTAGTTGGTAATTCAAATAGAATCAATTAGTTTGCATTCATCCGTTTCGACGTACGAGGGAACAAATAGTAATTTTGAGTTAAGTAAATCGAGCTGCAATTATTTTGCCCGCCTCGGGTGTAAAAATTATCAGATGGTGTCTGATTCTTTTCATTTGCGATATCATCATATATAAACTATTTTTTTCTTAGCATCCACTTCACTAGGATCAGGAATAGAAGCGATATCTTCAAAATATTTAACGATTAACTTTGCAATGCGTTTCACTGGTAAGTCTTCGAGAAATGTCTCAATATTTCCACTACCAATTTTAAAAAGCTCAATTATTTCAGACTGTTTATAACCTTTTGAAAAAGCATTTAAGCATTTTATATTCTGCTTGTTTTGTCTATTCACTAAAAAGAAACAGGTTGGTAAAATCGATATATTCCTCAATAAGAAGTCTGAACAATAAACAGGTTTTATCACAATTCGATATTCCGACTATTACACACAGTAAGGAAGGTGAAGGGAAAATGAAGCGATTCTTTTGTTTGCACTTACTAGAATCTTGTCACCAATATATAACATTTTTTATAAAAGAATGTTACCAAAAATATATTACATTTATTATTGAATTTAAATTCTCAAACTTTCTTCCGAATTTAATAGTTGTGATCGTAATTGATAGTATTGATTCTTCTATTCGTTTAAATCATACATCAGTTTATCAATAAGTTCTCGATTTTGCTTATTATCAATGAGCAGCTGGTTTATATTCCCTGAGTTAAGAACAACACCTCGTTGAACACTTGTAATACAGCCTTCCATTTTATATAACATATTTTTCTAAGATCACTTTTTAAATGGTTGTCTAAGTGGATGATATCTGGAGAACAGACTTCGTTTTACAAAGGTTAGCTTCCCATTGTTGTAAATATTGTATTTTGCAACATTTTTTGTTTCGTTTTTTTTTTACATGGGACGATATAGAGGGATTTCTCAATACCAAACCGTACTAACACAAGAGCTAAAGAATTTGTGATCTTTTGCATATCAATAATTTCGCATTGAACGTTAGGTCTCATTTTTTAAACAAATTTTTTTATGTTCTGTTTTAAAAAAACATGTTTTTCAGTTCAACGGTTCAACGGTTTCTCGTCTCAAAGTATTCTCTAACGATATTAATCTGTTTATAATACCAGCATTATCATCCATCAATTTTTGCAATGATTGTTTCAATTTTTCTATTTCGTTTGTGTTTATGATCGTTTCTCCATCTTGTTCATGGAGATTATTTCTAAAAGTTTCAATGTATAAACTCATGCCGTTGAATACTCTCTCGAGATTTGCATAGTCTAATTTCATATATTTTATTAGCTCTTCTTCCAACCTCCTAATCTCATTTTTCAAAAAGTCTAGGTGTTCTACAGTACCCGTTCGAATAACCTCTATTTTTTTCCTCAGATATTCTACAATGTTCATCGAGATTTGTCATAATTTCACTGAGTTTTTTTAAGCCTGTAGTATTCTCATCTATAGATGCTTGGATAGAATCACTTCTGAACTGATAATTTTCATTAATAAGGTTTTCTCTTGCCTCTATATATTTTCTGCGATGAAGACTCAAATTTTCTAGAATATCCCAGAAGCCTCAAATTTTCCAACTTATTTTTTATTCGTAGCGTCAAATTCTTCGATTGGAAAAGAAATAATTGAAAGACTTCTATTATTAAATCGAAATTTTGATCTTCATCAGGATATTCAAAACCTATTCCATGAGGTCCTGGTTGTGAAGATAAAAAGGATTTTTTTCCTTGTCCAAAAATATTTACGCCTATCATTTTTCATACATAAAATTTTCAATTATCTAAATTTTCTCGAACTCTCATAGATATCAAACTGTTTACTTGGTCACTCAAACTCTCCACTTCCTGGTTTAATTTTATATTTTTATCAGTTTCATTCTGAAGCATTAATTTGAATTGACTGATTTCATTCCAATTAGAAATAATACCTTTCGCAAACACCTTTGAAAGAACTTCTAAATCACTTAAGTTCTTAGCTAGTTCTTCTATATTTCTTTATGGGACTGACTCAGCTCGTCAATCCATAATAATTTTTTAAGATCAGTGAATTTTTCTTCGCTGGATGAGGTTACGGTTGACTCTAAATTTTTCAGCCGACTGAAAAATTAGTCAACTTAGTCCAAATTAGTCAACTTCTTCTTCTAATTAGTCAACTTCTTCTAATTAGTCAACTTCTAGATTAGTCCAAATTAGTCAACTTCCACAAATGAGGGTGCTAAGGCTACTGTTTTTTCCATAACAACAAGGTTTCTATCACTTAATTCAGTTAGTCATGCCTCTAAGCTTTTACTTTTATCTTCAGCAGTACTATTGAGTGTTGATTCTAAATTCTTCAGCTTTTCTTCAATATGATCATTAACTCTTTTCTTTTTCGTTCACAACTTTCACTAACAAATTTTTTTCTTCAACTTTATTACTTATTAATTTGTTCTTTGAATCAATTTGATCATTAATTTTAGTTTCTAAAGTCTTCAGTTTTTCATCTATTTGTTTTTCTATAACTGACTCTTGATTCTTGAAATTTTCTTGAAACTCAGAAATTTGACCATCAAATCTCTGAAATTTATACGTTTGTTAGGTTGATTATGTTTGAATCCATGTTTTCCAACTTAGCATCAATTTCAACGATTTTCTTCATCAGTTTGAGTCTGTAATCGATAGTCGTTCATCATTTGAAGCGATTTTTGGTTCAATAGCACCGAACTTTTCAGATAATTCATAAATTAATGACTCCAACAATTTTACGATTGAGTCTACATCAGAAAATTTGATCTGTTAATCTGTTTTCAGGGTTACATATTTCTCATCATACTCGTTTATAATTGATTCCAATTCAGTTCTTTCATTTTTGAGAGCTTCAATTGTATCTTTTAATGACTCTTTATTACAATTTTCAAGTAAACTTTTATTTGCACTACAATTTGCCAAAGTCCTTCAGAATTATTTTCATTGTTTTCATGTTCATGAATTTCTTTACAGGAAGGTAAAAAGACCAACTTTGCTGCATAAATATTTCCGCAAGACAATTTTAGAGAAAAAATTAGGTATGGTTTATTTTCTAGAAATTAATAGAACTTTTATAAATATCTAAAATAATTGTACGGAAGCTTTCGTTTTCTAAACGCTTCAACTTTCAAGACATAAATGTCCAAAAATTACATCAGCCATTTTCTGGATTTTGCAAGTAGAGTATATAATATCAACACAATCTGTTCAATAGTCTTTAAATTCAATAGGATAAATTAAACCATAACTGTCAAAGTAAAAGCATATATTATCTTTTTTATACCAACAAGTCCAATGCGTTCCTAACCCTTTTTCAGTGTCTAAATTTGAGATTCCGCATTCAGTTTCAAGAGGGTGTTTAGGTAAAGTATCTCGCATGTACATACATCGAATATTCGAAATTTTCAACATAGTTATGTAGGATTCCAAATCATGTTAAGATAATGGTTTGATAGGTATTACGTTTTTGGTGGTTTCAAATAGAGAACCTTTCCACAAGGTTTTTTTTCATTGGAGTTAACCTTATACCTGAGCCTTTTTACTTTCCATTGCTTCAATATGCCTTTTAGTTTTTGACAAAAGTTTATCATCAGCTTTTGTCATATTAACTGCGGATGCTATTGCAACAGCACCTCCAGCCAAAGAGCCAGCAGCCCCAAGGCCTGCTAATAAAGCTGGAATTGTATATATAAAATACACTTTCCGCAGAATCTTTAGAAACAAAGGTAGTCTTTGTCTTTTTACAAATAATACACATACCTTTGACCAGTATCTAATTGTTCTTTGTAATTAAATATTGAGGATTATCAGTATCAGTTTTCTTCTTACACTTTACACAATACATTTTTTAAACGTTGTTATGTGAATATGTTTTAATTTTTAGCAGTTTTAACTCATTTTATCACCGTCTGATTGTAATCAAATTATTCTGTCAGATAGAATCAGTGCATATGCATGTGTATCATCAGGAATATTAGTTTTAAATCCTGCTTTAATTTTTATGTCAATTATAGTTTCTTTGATACGTTCAGTTTGTCTGCTGATATCAAGCACAGAAGTGGGATACAAGTATTCAAAGTGTCTGTATTCGATAGCATAATTTTCATGAGGTAAATAATCTATTAACATCTTATAGGCTGTAGCGTAATTGTTAGAATCGGAATCAATCTGCAAATTGTGATCAGGGTATCGTTCATTATTCAGCTGAACATACGCATTCGTCAAGTTACAATGATCGAAAATTGCATTGTTTAAAACTTGTGAATTAGCTTTCTTAGTTTGGAATGCTAAAATCATATATCGAGGTCTTTGGGATCCTAAATTTGGAGTTAAAGTCCAATCTAAGAATTTCTATTAAGAGTTTACAATTGTTTGTTCCAATTTCCTATTCAAATAATGAATAGGTAATGTTATTTTATCCATAATTTGATGATATATATATTGATTTTATTCTCATCAGACAGTTTGTAAGGCGGCAATTTCCATATTAATTTTGTAATAGTAATTTTACCATCATCTACTTTTTCTTCTGCTTTGCATCTTTCTCATCCGATTTGAATATATCATTAGAATTATCACCTCTTCTCCAAGTTAAAGCATGTTTCACTCCATAAATTACCTTCTCATAATTATCACAAAATCCAAACACATGTTCGAGCGGGATAGCAGCGTTAAATTTCCCTTTAGCTGAACTTAAGTAGTCATTTCGATCGCTAAATCCTTCGTTTGATTTTTCATTCTTCTTAGTATCAACGATCCAGAAAAATATCATGTTTTATTTTGCATTTCGTTAATAGCTAACTAATCCCGTTTGGGTTGTTGTAATTCCAGGGTAACTATAGCCGTCAATTTCATCATCTCCAATTCTGTAAGAAACTCTATCAAACAAATGCATTAATCCATTCTTCATTAATGTTATTTTTTCGTCTTTAAAATTGTAATCATTTCTATCTTCTTTATTCGAAGCTCCTTCTATATAAATAAAACTTTTACTATGCAACACAAGCTGATCTTGATTTTGGACAACGAACTTGATATAGTTATGTTCACGATTCAGATCAGCACCTATCTGTGGTTCATAGTTATGCGTTTCAATTTTATCAATTGATTCATAAACTTCAATGTTTTCATTCCATCTCAAGGAATTCAATTTTTCAGAGATAATTTTCTCAAATTATCCTAATGTCTAGATCTTAGGTGTAATCGAACAGTAACTGTTACTTCTTCACCTCTAGTATTCTGAGCATGTCGATTTTGATCAGTAAGCCAAATTCTCAAATCATAAAGTGATGGTTGATATATAGGTAGATAAATTGGTTTATTTGGATTTTCTGCAATTTTATATCCCTATATCCGTTGACGAATGAGCCGTTAATTGCACTACAGTGAACGAGTATTGCGTTAACAGACATTATGTTCACTATATTTATACTTTCATGTTCTCCAACACCTTCTAAGATAATTTCTCCAAATCCTAATATTGTATTTAAAGATTTTTTTTATTGATAAATACTTTTAACGCAGATGAATGGAGAACTATGACGCATTTCAGAGTATATGTATTTGTCTTGATTTCAGTAAAACCTACTGACGTTTTTTGTATGAATTCGTTTATATATACTTTCTATTTCATAACAACCTTTTGGAAGTGTAATGACATTTTCAACACCATTTCAATCATAATAAAATTTGTTATTCTTTTCATCAATATTAGGAATAGAATAATACATGTCTAACCCAACCAGTGCCATTTCGTGAAATTTACCTGAGTTCACCTGAGTTCCTGGACCGCAAATGAGTAGGTATGTTTATTGTTGAATGAAACGTTCGGGACTGGTTCAGATTGAATATTGGATGGCAATTTCAAATGCATTTCAGGTAATGGAAGTTTTCTAAGCAATGTATTTACAATACCCTTCCCAGTTTTTTCTTCATGAACTAATTATTTTAAATCACTCAAATACTGTTCATTTTCAACAGATAATAAATTTTGGCTATAGAAATTATCATAATTGTAGACAATCATTCATTACACTTTATTTATCGAACATATTTTGCAGTGATTTAATGCTAGTGTGTTGATACCATCTGGTATATATGTCGCTCGCCATCATTACCATTTAATACAATCTTATTTATATCTTCAGTAAATAATTCGTGGTTAACACTTTGGATATTGTATATCGTTTTGTATACTGTTTCATTATTCAATGTTCTTTTATATTCATCCATTGTGATATTGTTCTCAGTTATGTTCTTACTTACACCTTTTGCTTACTTACTTACGGAATTTTTCGTTTTGTAACAATATAGTTTTGCTCTGAGACCAACGAATTCTTCAATTGGTATTCCAAAAGTTTCGACTTTTATGTTCCCAATTACTTTCATATTTTTAGTTGAATATAGGAAGTGTTCTTTAGAATAGTTTGATGTATCATACAAGTCTTTATTTCTTCCCATGTCTTTGTACAAATCTTTTGTTTCGATATCATAACATAATGAATCTCTATCTGTAAACAACAAATTTGCCTTATTGTCATATTTCTTTTCAATATGATTATAATGGAAATCATACATTAATGTCTTACTTATATCTTATACAGATAACCCTACGTAGATTGGTTTTTCAAATTTCAGTCTATGTTTTTGCATATGACATGCTATCAAATTCTCTGAGAATATTTTAAAACTGGTAAAGTTTGGTTTATTTGCTAATTTAATTAATTCTTTCTTTGACTTTACTAAATACACATATACTCTAATTCTAATATTTTCCATTGTTTTGCCAAATACTGAATTGTTCATCAGTTTGTAGAAGTTTTTTTCCAATTCAGACTTAGCTTGTTGACGCATTTTTGTATTGATATCAATATATCATTTCATCCATGGACTCTCATCAAACTCTAATATTCTGTGAATTTTCTCTAACTTCAATCCTAGATCTAGACATTGTTTCAGAGATTTAAGATCTACAATATATTTTTCTCGTTTTCAAAGATGGGGAACTAATTTATTTACATCGTTTACTTGGATATTTTCTGGAGCCAATGGTAAATCATTATGTAGAGCATGTAAGTCTTTCGGATAACTTAAAGCAACTTCTTATATATAACCTTTATCTGCTTCAAGTTTTGACCTCTGATCTTTCCATTTAAACTTTCCAGTAGGTAATGATCGGCACATAGCCCAGCTGTAAAGATTATTTGCATCTATATATGTGATAAAACTGTTCGGTTTTCTTTATCGAATGTTTCTGGAATGTATGGATTGTTTGCTTTTGCATATCGTGTTGATAATCTGGAAATCCCACCTCTTATTCCATTTTCAATGAAAAGCAGCATATCACGATCTTCAAACAAGACCAATTCTATTTTTTTATGTTTCAGTGAAGTATCGAAAGACAATCCTGGAGCTGTAAAATAATGCGCTGGATCTAGAGAATAAGTTTTCATGCATGCTAGTCTAAATTGATCGAATTCTTCTGCTAATAATAATGTATCGACTTTTGGATATAAATTGTGGTCATTTTTAAATGTTGTGCAATTCGAAGCTATCCATACTTTGAGTGCATGCCGATATTCATCCTCTGGAATATATTTATAATTTTTTATACTGTAGAATTCACTTTTAGCTGGTAAACTATTAAAGTTCATTTTTTCATGGCTATTTACATATTCATACGGATAAATACCTTTCTTGTTGATCAACTCTAATTGTTCTTCGTTGGGAAAGGACTTCGACAATTCTTTGTGCTCAGTGTCGATACCGTCATGCGATCGACGTGAGGGTTAGTGGAAAAGGGGCTGTCTTCTGTGCAGCAGCCCTTTTCCGGGGTGCTAGCTTTTCCGCGCAGCTGCCCTTCCTGAGGTTCATGTGGGTACCGCCTACGCCATAATTAGTCTGCTAGGGCAACAGAAATAATTTTTGTTTGTGCCGAACTACGGTGGTACCGCAGGGTGTGGTTTGTGTGGTGCCACCTACGCCGTAATTAGTCCTCTGGGGCAACAGAAATAATTCGGTTTTGTGCTGAACTACGGCGGTACCGTAAGGAAGACGAGCAATTGTCTGCGCCGTAATCAGTCCGTTAGGGCTCCTCAGGAAATTCCCTGATTTGCCGAATTGCGACAGCGTTTTCCTTTATGACAAACTATGCAGAATAGTTTGTCCTTCAAAGGCGGTTGTTTAAGCCCTTTTTTTGGTGAGGTGTCGTAATAGACTAAAGCCTGTGTAAAAAGGAGAAGGGAGACTCTTTTCAGCTCAAGATGTGAGCTTTTTATTGCAAAATCTCTTACACTGCCTCTTAAATATAGAGATACATTTCAGCAAAGACAGTGATTTATTTTCTTTGGCAAAAATAGTGCGTGACAACATGAGTTACTGCATAACATCGTACAACATGCAAAATTATATTCAAAATATTAGTGCTACTCTGCTAGGTAATCAAAATAATATGAGAATATTGAATGCAATAAAAATAGCACTTAAGGTCTAACTAAAGTAAATACACACAAGCATCATCAGCGCAGAGAAACAGACCTTGGAAGGGTACAGGAAGCGGAACACATAGAGAAAACGTCTAAGATTATGGGTAAATTAAAGACAGGACTCGAAACCCCCTGCACTGCCTGACACTCAGATAAATTCTTTGAAAGTTTATCTAGACTCGAAGGTAAAAACCTGTAGCTGTCTAAGAACCGTAAGTCTCTGGTGATTTCTTTAATTTTTCCTGTAAGTTTACATACATAAGAATCTACTTTTATGGTTTGTGTATAACTAATATATTCTTAATCTGTTTGTGGAATAACATTCAACTTTCCGGATATATTTCCCAAGCCTTTCACGAACCAATGAGCATCGTAATTGGACAGATTATGCAAAAACACCGGTATCAAATTTGGATTCCTAATTTTTAAGTTATATTTTAAATGAGCTTGACCTCCGTAATGACCTGTCAAATGATTGTGGTCTCGAACTTGATAATTATCATTTGTAAATTCTTCGCCACATGCATAGCATCTTGTGGCTTCTTTATATATTTTGAATTTATCCGATGGTAAATACAGTTTCTTATATATTTTCAACAGACTATAAATTCTCTTGGTTTCTGTTTCTAAATATTCTATAAACTTTTGGGAAGCATCTTCACCATTATATATTTCTAAACGGAAATATTCATCTGCTTCAGATTTTGTCTAGCAACTGATTGAATTAGGATTGTGCTTCTGAATGTTCATGGTGCAACGTGAGTTTTGATTTGGTTGAGACGTACCTATTTTAGTCAACGTTGATTCGAAATCAGCATAAATTGCAAAAAAGGATACCCAATTCTCAAAATAACAAGAAGAACCAACGCTATAGAGAAAATTTCTTGTAGCAGACGTTTCGGAATACAAGTCATTCCATCGTCAGTGCTGAAATAAATTAAAATTTCTTTCTGAATTTTTTTTATTTCTTTGAGCACTGATGATGGAATAACTTGTATTCCGAAACGTTTGCTACAATAAATGTTCTCTACAGCGTTGGTTCTTCTTTTTATTTTGAGAATAAGATTCCCTAAGAATCGTCCTATAAGTACTAGTATAGGATACCTAATTGTTTTTTGGTTGTGCTGAAATTTTGATTTACCTCATTCAAGTACATACTTTGTTGGAGTGTGAACTGAGCAATCGTGTTTATGTTTTTCTAGAATATCTGATCTTTTAAAAACTGATAAACAATATGGACATATATGTTTTGTGTAATGGTTACTTGTTTTACAAAAGGACTTAATGATTTCATGTGAACATAATGAGTCTTGTTTATATCTCTAATCAATTGTAATGATACCACATCTTCAATCTTTGATGTTGATATTCTAAGTGGATGCAATTCTTTATTATAACTAAAACTATAAACCTTACCGGAAATGTTGTTTATATTTTCAAATTTGGTTACATTTTTTAGTTCTACGGGGAACCTGATGTCAGAAAAATGAAGTTTTTCTGCCTCAGCTTATAGTCTTTTAGAAATTCGTTTACCGTTTTTTCATCTATACAGAAATATCTCGCGATACACCATTTAAAGCATTCGTTGTCGGTGTTTGGCATATTTATTAATTTTTAATTGGGAACTCGAAACTTTTCAGGTAAATCAATATAGCTAGAAATTTATTAGGTTTGTATTCAACGATTTTCAAACTGAACTCTAATAATTTTTCAATTATCCAACTAGATGAATTTCTTGTCAATTCATCGATTTTACTAAGAACCTCGTTGTGTAAATTTGCAAATTCTATATATCCTTTTGATGCTGAAATAAATTTGCCTGAATTGAACCAAGCTTGGCAATGTATCTTTTCATTTTCTAATTTTAATTTATAAAATTGCACTTTTAAATTAAGCTGTAACTTTAGATTGTCAAATGCTCGATTTTTTATTACTTTTTCAATTTCAGTTGTAACGTTTTTGAGAAATTCCTCATGATCCTTAATTGCAATGTCATCGTAATCATATTGTGAGCTCATTCCATTTATTGCTTTAGTAACTTTTCTAAATATACATCCATAAACAAGCCGGAAATGTTTAAATGATTTTCTATGACTATAGATATTTGTCAGGTGTATTTGACATGTCACTATATTTTTTTAACGTTTTTTTGCGTACAGTGAAGAATTTATTAGATATTAACATATTATTAGTGTTTTTCATATGTGTCAGTGTCTTCTCATGTTTGTTAAAGTTCTTAACAGATACATTACAGACGTTATAGAATACATCGAATGGTTTATTCATTTTTATAAGATTTTTATCTGAATGTATTTTTTTAGGATCAAATAAAGTCAATACTTTCTTTGTGTGATTTTTCGAGTTTTTATGTTGTTGTGTGTTTTTACTGTTGCGTATTGTATATACATCTGATGATTTATCATCCACCATTTCTATTACAATAAAAGTTCAACCCATTTAGGGAAAGTGATGGTTTTATTTCCAATAGACTTCAACCACTGTTTTTTATTTCTTTCTAAGCTAGAGTTCAAAATGTTATTTCAAATTTGTAATGTTTTCTATTAGTTCATGGAACATGGAAAAAAGTATTACAAAATTTTTTCAAAATTTAATTTCAAATTTCTAAAGTTTTTCCATGAGTTCATGGAACATTGAAAAAAGTACTAGATAATTTTTCCAAAAATTTTATCTCAAATTTGTGAAGATTTTTCATGAGTTCATGGAACTTAGAAAAAAGTATTAAAAAATTTTTCCTAATATTTTATTTCAAATTTGCGAAGATTTTCCATGAGTTCATGGAAAATGGAAAAATTATTAGAAAATATTTCGAAAAATTTAACATCAAATAATAACTAATTTATATAATGTGACATTGTGCTATAAATCCTAAATTTTTTGCCTACAAACATCTTTAATATCTTCATAAGTTTCAATTAAAGATAAATTTAGGCGTTTAGGTTCTATTATATTGCTATATGATGTACTTAAACGAATTAATATTGGATATTTAGTTAAAAAATTATAAAATGAAATATAGTTGTATATACTACTCTTTTTCATTTTAAATTCTATCTCTATATTTCTAATTTTAACTTTTTGTAATATGACTGTTTAATTTTCCCTTCACATAGACTAATCTCATGGGAAAACTACCGGAATTTGTTTCTAAGAAACTCAAGTCATTATTTATTTCTTGAATTTTAACCCTAGTAACAGTTTGTGTAGCTATTTGTTCATTTACTCCTGAAAAATAGTTATTTGCAAGCATCTTCTCTTCAGATATAGATTTATTTTTAAAATATCAGCATAGAGTTTGATATCATTCCGTGGATATTTATTAATTACTTGATTTTTTGTATCATTTACTTCGATTTGAGAGTAAATCGATCGAATGAGACAATCCAAGTTTTCATAATCATTTTATTTTAGATGAATAAGCTGTGTTATAAAAACCTCTACTTGCAATAGACATGTTTTCAACATCGAAATTATTTCTAGTACATTCATTGTAGCATCCATCCTAGATACAGTTGAAGATCTAGATGACTACCGACGTTCAGAACTTGATGCACCGCTGGAAAAAGCGTCATTTTGGATTTCTTCTCTTGCCTCTGGTTGAATAATGGTATTTTCACTCCCACGAGCACCAGAAGGTAAATGCTCCTCATTCGTTGATGTTGATTGAAGTTTTCTTCACTTCCCTATCCCGAATTCGTCTCGGTGTTCTTCTTGCCTCTTCCTTTCGGAAGCGTCACTGTAAAGAGTAATAAATTTATGTAAAGGACAGTGTTCAATCGAGTGACATGTAAAATTCAATTAGAAGAGCATTATATCTGAACTGGTGTGCACGGCCTTTCAAAAAAATGACGGGATTTAATACCTATCTTCAACAAAATTTCCAGATGGGGATGACAAACAAATATATCCATCCTAACAATACTTGTGGTAAAAAAATTAATTTTATTTGTGCATCGGTTAAATTTATGCGATAGTACAAATTTTCTCACTGGAAACGTTTCAAATCGCTCCAAAAAACATGAAATGAGAAAAACATGGGCGTTTATTAAAATAAGAAAGAGTCAAACTTAAAGTAAAAAGATAGACGAGAATAAAAGATAGTATCATATTATACGCAAAGACGCTAAAAGTGACTTTTATTCGTAAACAAAACGTTCCGAAAACTTCAGTCCCCTGCGACGAAAGCAAAACAACTTTTGCCTATTATATCCGAGATATAAAATAGTGTAGAGCAATAATATGACACCTTTTCTGCATTGTTACCCTGCATAGTGTTGACACAGAGAATAAGAGGCAATGTGCGAATCTTGTCTACTTTATCTACATGTATATCATTTTGTAGATTTTAAGCATAGTCATTGAATTAACTATTATAATTTCACTGAATGAGTGTTTACTTAGTAATAAAAAAACTGTGGACACATATCTATGCTTCTCAGTGTAGGCAGGGCCTTCTTTACCTACTCAGAAGAGACTTGTCAGTAATATACAGGGTGTTTCAGAATAAGAGGCAAAAAATTGCCCACCAAGTGGAAGATGTCCGAATAAAAATTTTTTCTTCTATGAAATTTTCTGAAGAAAGAGACATTGAGATATTAGCCGTTTATTGTTTTAAAGAATGAAATTTAATGACTAAATTACTAGCAATATTTATTTGAATTCACGTTGATCGGGCAAAATCTTTTAGTTGCATGACCTCCTAGATCTCCTTACATGACTCCATTCGATTTCATTTTTTGGGGACACGTGAAGAGCCTTGTTTATGCTACACTCATCGAGTCTGAGGAAGATCTTGTGACCAGAATTGCAGTGGCTGCTGGCGAGATACCTAAATGCCAGACGTGTTTCTTAATATCCGGCAGTCGTTTAGGCTAACATTCGAAAAGTGCATTGATGTAGGTGGAACACATTTTGAACAATTTTGGAAAGTAAATTCAAAATAAATATTGCGAGTAATTTTGCCATTAAATTTCATTATTTAAAACAATAAACAGCTAATATCTCACGACCCCGATTTTTGGGGGAAAATTTCATGGAATTAAAAGTGTTTATTTAGCCATTTTCTACTTGGTGTGCCATTTTGTACCTCGTGTTCTGAAACACTCAGTATATAAAATTGTGTACTCGACCCGTGATAAATGATGGGATTTATTATTGTCTTTATACGAATTCTCCAGATGTGGATCATAAAGAAATAAATCAACCTAATAGTACCCGCGATTAAAATCTTCTAGTACTAGTGCACTGGTGAAACTCGCATCACAGATACAGTCATTGAGCATCTTTAAGAGCGTGAAAAAGAGATAGACCAACCAACAAAGACGGACAGCCAATTTTATTTGTTCAATGAAATTTCCTGTTGAAAACCTACCGTATTTCTGATGGCGGCATTGTGGAAGAAAAAGTTTCCTACAGATGGCCTGTCATAGTTGACAGACAAGAATTTGAAACTGTTGAAATTAGTTCTTTCTTTTCTTCGTCTTTTTGTTTTGCAGCTACATCTTTTCTTTTCGATTTTTGTTTAAATTTAAGTTTCTATAATTACGAAGTTTGAGCCTCTACCAGACCTGCATTAACCTAAAATCGCTTAAATTAACATTTCTCGTGACGCACTTGCGTTCACTAATGAAATTATCTTTGATCTTACTCTGCTTGGGCAGCATGTCGCCCTTTAATAAAAGTCGGTCTGGCACCTCTAACTTATTTCTCTTGCGTAAAAAGCAGTCTCTTTCTGCAACTTTAACTCTTCGACTCGGTAAACAGGCACTTATTATTTAAGGTAATTAATTGTCAATTAATTGTTAAAGTCTTAGTGCTATATGCAACCTTGCAATAAGATACAATATTCAGCTAGTCGGCGACCAGACATCTTAAAACTCTGTTTCTATCTACTCAGAACGCCACTAAAACTTCCTACCGGAGTACCGTGCTGACGACCGGCCATGTCCATTGGTTGTCTTCTATTTTTAAGGAGTTTCGTTCTTAACACTAACATTTCGTTAAAGAAGATCATCGGTTTCCGTTTTAAAGGAATTTAACATAAAAATAGTACAGAGGACGCTGCTGTGCGTACTGTTGGAATCCTCAAGATATGCCTAACTTGGGTGCTGTTTCCCTTTTTGCGCATCTCGGGAAACGACTTGCTATTGTTCCCTTGAAGTTCTTCTGTATTTGAAATAAATGTTCGAACAGTAGCCCTTAAGTTTTAAATCCTAAAATTCCATTGTAATAACATAGGAGAGATAACGCACAGGAAATAACCTAAACCAATTTATTTATTTGTTTAAGGGGACACTTGCCTTTTTTATTGTTTGAGAACAATCGACGCTATACCGGGTGCCCCACAAAAATGTCACCGACTTTTTATTTGATTATATCTCCGCTTTAAATTAACATATTTTAATTATCTGTGTTTCACAATTTAGTAAATTTTATTCCCTTTTCAAATAATTTGGGTTTTTGAAAATCAGTTGAATAACCACTTTACAATGATCAATTCACTGTTAAGGGTAGAAAAACTTATTGTTCAAAGGAAAAGTTTTAAAAGCAACACTGGTGTCCTTCATTTCTCAATACCTACTGTTAAGAATAATTTAATAATGATGTGTCCTACATACCACAAAGTATTTAAACCCTCTGAGAGGTTTCAAGTGTTTTCAATAACAGTGTTTCAAGAAATGAAAGAAAACGGTGAAATAATCTGTAAAACTCTTCGTTCAACGGTGGCCAGAAGTAATACTCGCCTTGAGAGAAATGGAGGGTGTGTCGAAGAATACTGAATTACTTTATTTGTTTAAAAGTTATTTATGATAATGATTTGTTACTTTTTCATAGTTTTGTTTGTTCATTTTTTGGAAAATACAAAATAAGGAAGAGTATCAATATTGCTTAAAAAACTTTTCCTTCGAACAATTAATTTTTCTACCCCTTTCAGTAAATTGATCATTGTAAAGTGTTTATTCAACAGATTTTCATAACTTAAATTAGGCGAAAATTAAACAGAATTTATTACATTGTGAATAAAAGACAATTCAAATATTTTTATTTCAAGAGGAGATATAATTATTTGAAAAATCGGGGACATTTTTTTGGAACACCCGGTATAATAAAAACCCAGGTGTCCGTCAATTTGTAAATAAGTATATTTTCTCGTGCGTAATTTCTCATATTTTATTACAATGGGAATCTGCTTGCTTGGACAGTATCATGAATACCATTGAAATATTATGAAAAACCTGGCATCTGCTCACTTTTGTTCATAAATAAAAAACATTGCGTCAAAATCGAATCTATTGTCACGAAAATGCGGCTAATCGCAGTAAAAAGGTATGTCAATTTTTTTGAAAACTTCTTGCCGAATAATAATTTAAATTATAATACAGTGTTGTTGCTTGCTTGGTTGGTGTGTGCGTCTGCGACATTCTCAAAGATGCTTAATGACCGTAACTGTTATAAAATTTTTACCAGTGCACAAGTACGAGAATACTGTATTTTCATCGCTGGTACTATTAGGATGGGGGAATTTGTTTGTCATCTTTATCTTGATATTTTTTTAAAACGATACCATCGAATCCTCTCATTTTCCCCCAATCTTGTACTCTAGTAACTTGATTATTAACATTCTGCAGTCAATTTAAAAATCGTTCGTTAATGAAGAATATAGTGAGCATATGTACAGGTTTCAACATCTGCAACCGTCTACTACTAAGAATGACAGTCGTGTGTTTATTTATACGTTTCGTGTCACGCTCTTAAGAATCGATAGGAAAAATTAGCACTGGCGATCTTGGTTTCAGTTCACGGTCAATTAATACACCCATTTTCGTACAAGTGCTCTAGCTATAATGCCACTTTCAAAACAATTGAGAGATCCAGAGCCTTATATACCAGAGTTCGAATCGTGGATACCGAGTCCGGCGGGGTATTGTATATTACAATGTACTGTATTACAATACACTCTATTGCATATTACAATATGTGCGAGCGAGCACGCCCCCCTACCCTGAGCACCTCAGAGGTCTTATAAGCGGTGAGCTCTTTAGGGCCCGCGCATTTGGTCCGCATCCCCACCTGTACAACATCGTACCAGTAAACATCGCACGTAACCAGCGTATCTCTAACCTCTGTCTGCCTGCATATTGGTGGCCAGTATTATTTTTTCAGTCGTTCAAAATTATGACTTTGTTTACATTTTATTACTATTGGATTACGATAATTTGAAACGGTTTACCCAATTTCCATATTCATACTTGATGTTTCAAACTAGCGTGTGTTTGATTTTACTACATGTTTCTTTATATCTTAGTCCACATTCTATATCGTTATGTTACCGATAGAATTAAGTTTTACGAGTCTACGGCACTCTTTTTATTCTGATTGGTTGTTTTACTATTAGTGGAAAAGTTCCGTTGTAATTTGTGCTATGTTTGGATTTAACATTATGAGAATTAATGAGAATAACTTTAATTAACATCTATTCTGAAGTCTACGGAAACGCATACGACAATCTAACGTCAATATTTTTTTCTTTTTGGTGAAAACTTGATTGATTCTTTAATTTGATTACAATTTAGATTCATTACCACTACTGCACTCATTTTTCATTGCCTACGGGGTAATAGTTTTCGAATGAGATTTTCCGTAATTGCCTTGCCGATGAACTCGTGTTTTGCTCGGAGTTATTATAATCTTATAATCACAAGATTTATTTAGTTGCTAGTAGTAATACTTGTGTGTATGCGTGACTTTACTAACGTCAAGTAACGATGTTCAAGCAAATTGATGATGTTCACTGTAGAGGTATTTACTGTGGCCACGATTTCGAAATTATCCTTGTGATTGCCTGATGTCTAAATCGTTTGTCATTTAAAAGTTGTTGCGACTTTACACTTTCAATTGTGAAAGAAGCGAAGAGTGGCGGAATTTGTGTTTGAAATTAAATTTTTTTTGTTTTTATCCGCCCGAATATTATTTTTTTTATCAATAATTGAATACCTATCCGGTTAAAGGGGAGAGGTATGTGCGAGCGAGCACGCCCCCCTACCCTGAGCACCTCAGAGGTCTTATAAGCGGTGAGCTCTTAGGGCCCGCGCATTTGGTCCGAATCCCCACCTGTACAACATCGTACCAGTAAACATCGCACGTAACCAGCGTATCTCTAACCTCTGTCTGCCTGCATAAAAATACATACACAAGCTCGCAGTTGCTCTCAGTGATGCTGAATTTCTGTATCTAGGATACGACACGAATGGCTATAACTACTTCTCTTGCCGCACAAATATACTGTCTTCCAGGTGTTCATTACTCTAATAAGCAAAATAAGTTACCTATGGAATTAAGCATGGAAACTCCACTCGAACGAAAATTTGTTGAAGAAAGGTATTGAATCCCGTCATTTTTGACGGACTGTGCACGTTAGTTAAGAAATAAAATATTCATCTTATAAATTATGAATAGGTGGAGTTGGAGTCCCAAAATTGCGAATAGACGGAGTCGGTGTTGGAGTCGCCAAATTTTGGAAAGGTGGAGTCAGAGTCGGAATCGCCAAATTCTGAAAAGGTGGAGTCGGAGTCGGAGTCGCCAAATTCTGGAAAGGTGGAGTCGGAGTCGGAGTCGCAAATTTATTCCTCCGACTCCGCAACCCTGCTTGTAGGAAGGCTGAGCTGTTACTGGTAGTCTCAGTCCCAAGCACTGTATTTATAAACAGTATGTCAAGCTTCAAGATCAGAATTTTCACTGCTTAAAGGTTATGATTATCATAGATTCGTGCACGGTATGCCGCGGTATTAACTAACAATGTTTACCGCTCAACATGCAATCTGAGTTGCAACTAGCAGGTGTGACGGTATAATTACAATTCAGTGGAAACCGAGCGCGCATTCGTACGACCGCGTGTGTAGCTAGGATGCGAGAAGGTCACGAGAAAGCGAGCGTGACCGTGACTCCTGAACTTAGAAATTCAAGTATTGTTAATAGCTTATTACATACTTAACCCTTTAACGTCTGAATTTTTGTACTCATATTACCGTTAACACAACCACCGTCACTAAACTGCCGCTGGCATCAGGCAGTCACCGATATCAGGATGAGAAAGGAACTGCCACTCGACAGAGAACTTCAAAGAACACATTAGGGAACTAATTGAACAAGAAATACAATATATTGAGGGTATTTTTGAAAGAGGACACTGGTGTCCTCTGGAGCGGTAAAGGGTTAAACGTTTACTTGAAATTATATATTTGTTTTATTTTTATTTTATGAGAAATCATTTTTCTTTATCGTAACATAACATTTTAAGCATTAATTGAAATAATTGCGCAAAATAATTATTTATTTTTTTACTTTTCAAGTTAATTCGTGAAATCATGAATTTTGAGGCTATTCAAGATCGTTCTTTAATTGCTGAAATTCTCCAAAAATCCTAAATCGTGCTGGGACGCTTCTTCCTATCCTACTATTGATGTCAAAACGATTTGGGAAATTCAAATTAATGACATAGTGGGGAAACTAAAACGAAAATATTGAAGGAATCATGAAATGAGGTATTCATCACCAGAGGGAACTTTTTTTTATCGGTTTTAAATCACTTTGAATTGCATCAATAAAATATAATTCCACAAAAATTAATTAGTTATCAGATGCAGCTTAAGCGATTCATTTCCCCTAAAGTGTTGTGTATCTTACTACATAACGGCAGAATTCAGTCACTGAGTGAAGGGAATGAATGTCGAAGAAGAACAGATGCCTGGTCTATACTAAATCAAAATGGCCAAACCAAACATCGTGCCGATCATTATATCGAGGGAGAAATTCCTTGCACTGCTTGACCTACTGAATGAACAATAAACCACTCTCGCAGCGCAGCGTTTACCAGCGGCAACTGTTTCCTCGGTCATCGCCTTGCCTAGATGTAAAGTCTTAGTAACGGTAGGGAACATTCATTCTGAGACAAGGCCTCACCTCGAAAAGGTCTCCGATAGATGCCAACATTAGACTTAGAAATATCTTTGACTCAGTCGGCATATTACAACGTTTGTTCAACGAACTCCTGTATATCTATGATGCTAAGACTACATCCGACTCATTAAAATTAACGTAAATACCGAGACCGGGTACCATTATCATCATCGCTGGATATCCTTCAGAGTTGAGTACCCTGCGTTATATTTTTGTACTTCGATTGCTTGTCTCTGCAATCTTGGATCATCAAAGTGTGTCATATTTTACTAGGAAAGTGTTTGGCCAGCATCCTAGTATATAACCCGTTGAACACGCTGAAGAAAAATTAATTGACAAATAAAAAAAATGCGGATTGGGAATCATGATTGAAAATGAGCGTCATTAGGAAGTGAGAGATGAATAACGCTGATTTTACGATCACCAAGAGAAAAAGGTGATAGAGGTGTTGTAAAATGTTGAAACTTCATTTACCTGAAAATACCTCAAAACCATCTTCTAATATCCAATACGAACAAATTCAAAATTAATTATTCACTAACAGACATACGTATTCATTTAATGCGGCATGATCGGCGACTGCGGGATGCCCTCAATTCCTCCTCGTCTTCGCACAAATGGTGGGTTACGCTGAAGGGTGCTGTATTTGGTGCTAGGCCTGCTCTTCCTGCCCTCCTAGGTCCTGGAGGGGCACTGGTGGTTGATCCTGTAGAGAAAGCGCAGCTTCTCACCGCTCAATTTGACAGTAAGCAGTGTAGGGAGAATTTTGTATTGCCTCCCACATGCTACCCAAGACCCTTGTGTTGTTCGCTGGCGTTTAGGTCTGGTCAGGTTAGACGTTTACTCTCTGAACTTGATGTGGGTGGTGGGGTCGACCCGTTGGGTGTGTTTCCGCTGTTTTTCAGGGAGACGGCTGAGGTGCTAGCTCCCAAACTTAGTGTCATTTTTAGGTCACTGATTAGGTCTGGTCAATTTCCGAGTTGCTGGAGATCAGCCAATGTGACGGCTGTCCCTAAGGGTCCTCCTTCTCCACTGGTGGAGAATTATCGTCCCATTTCTATCACCCCAGTCCTAGCAAAAGTGTTCGAGCGGCTAATTGTGGGTCGACTGTCGCGATATTGTGAGAGTATGGGGTTCCTCCCTGCAGCTCAATTTGCTTACAGACGTGGCTTAGGCTGTACAGACGCGCTATTATCCTTGTCCCACTTGCTTCAGACTGCTTTGGATGCGGGTCGTGAGGCTGTTGTTGTACAGTTGGATTTCAGTGCGGCCTTCGATCGAGTTAGCCACGTAGGTGTTTTGCACAGGTTGGCACTCGCAGGGGTTGGTGGCAAGTTGTTGTCGATATGTGAAGAGTTTTTAGCTGGACGAAGGCAGAGAGTGGTGGTTGACGGAGTGGTGGGTGACTGGTGTGAGGTTGTTTCAGGTGTGCCCCAGGGCAGTGTACTTGGTCCTCTCTTGTTTGTTTTGTACACCAGTGAGATGTTTGATCTTGTGCGAAGTAATTTTATTGCTTATGCTGATGACTCGTCACTGGTCGCCGTTGTGCCCGGTCCCATGTTGCGTCCAGCGGTGGTGGAAGACATGAATGCTGATTTGTTACGCATCAACGAATGGTGCTTGAGGTGGAATATGATACTCAATCCTAGTAAGTCAAAGGCGCTCATAGTGAGTAGATCCAGGACCAGTCAGCCCCCGTTCGGTGAGCTAGTCATAGGTCGGGGAGTTATTGAGGTTTACTCTGAACTTGATTTCCTGGGTGTGCGGTTTGATGGGAGGCTCACATTTGAGGCTCATGTGCGGAGGGTAGTCTCACAGGTCTCCAAAAGGCTGGGGATCCTGAGGGTAATTGGTGGAATTTATCAGGACCCTCAGTTGGTGCGGAGAGGCTTCTGTGCCTTTCTTCTTCCTCTGCTTGAGTATTGTTCGCCTGTTTGGGGCTCTGCGGCTGATTGCCACCTGCGTCTCTTGGATCGCATTGTAAGATCTGCATCTGCGCTATGTCCGGGTTTGGTGCTGCCGTCTCTGGCGCACAGAAGGCTAGTTGCCCAACTTTGCGTTTTTTATAAGCTATTCAACAATAGAAGGCACTGGTTGTTCCATATGCTTCCCCCACGGGCCGAGCGGATTCGGGCTACCCGTGCTGCTGCTGCTGCTCATAGTTTTGAGCTGAGGGAAGTTAGATGTAGGTCTTCGCAGTATAGGCGTTGCTTTGTCCCTTGTTCCGTTGCCCGCTGGAACTCCCTTCCCTCTGCCGTGTTTGATTCGGGTTCGTTGGGTGGTTTCAAGGGTGCTGTCAACTCCTGGTTGTTGCGTGGTTGATTTCTCCTTCTCCTTCTCCTGCTTTCTTCCTTTAGTTTTCTCTTTGTTCTTTGATTTTGTCTCACTGTTCGTGGAGTTGATGCTGGCGGGGTTTCCTATGTGAAATCTATGGATCCACGATCCGTCCCGTTGGGGTTGCTTTGCTTGATTTAAAAATAATAATGATCTTGGACCTCGGATTCATGAGAAAATTTGAAGAGGTTTTCAAGGAGTTTTTTGACTCGGTTTGGGTTAGGAAAATTATGACATCTATTCACAATGTCTTAAACCATAGTTAGAAAGTATGTAGACGGTTTTAAATACACGGATATTTCAACCTGAGTTCATTGAATTCAAAGTTTGGCTCAATACGTAGGATAACATTCGGGCTTTGAAAAACTAGAATTTACAAGCAGCTAAATGGTACCAAAAAGCAGAAGTCCACATTCTAGTAGGGACATAAAAATATTTTTTGTTTTCAGGGTTTTCTTTTGATGTTTGTAAGGAATTGTTCTTCAAGCAGAATGGTTCTACGTACTGTACCGGTTGTTTCAAAAATATGTGTACCTTATCTTTAAATGCTGTAAAATTGAAATTAGGCTACAAATTTTACCCTAATTAGTTTCAATGGATGTAGAAATTAGTTTTCTATCATATCTTTCTGTAACGTTTTTAAATTAAAAACTTTTTGTATTTAAAAAAAACAATGAGATGACAACTCGAAACCGTTTCGTGCGGAATCCGAAAATTCTCCTAAAATATTAAGTTCATTTGTCGAATTAGATTATTAGTGAATTGTATTACGGTTCGATGTTTGTTCACAAGAAAACAATATTTAAATCATGCACTTTATTAAGCCTTTAATGAAAATTAACTAACTAATACATTTGACGTTAATTTTTTTGCAAACACTTGCATAATTTGGACTCCCTTTTTTTCATTACTCTTTCTACTACCGGTCTGTCATTCTTTAAGACTTCTAGCTCATGTTCAATTTTCGTCCTCAAATCATCAAGGATATTCAGCGGAGTGACAAAAATTTTATACGTCAGTTAGCCCCAAAGAAAGAAATCACAATGAGTGAGATCAAATCTTTCTGACCCATGAAAATCGTGACAAAAGGCAATGACAGCTGTGAAACACATTCTTCACGTACGGAATTCCGCTCGATAATTTGTGGATGACAAGGTGCTCCGTCTTGCATACATCAAATCCGATCAAAACTACCTCTGTATTATTGCTGAAGTTGAGGCACGATCATGTCTGTGGGAAAGCGATGATAACGCTCTTCATTGAGATTTCCTTCATAAAAAATTAGGCGGCTAATAACAGCATCGTTTTCACAGAGTCCTAGCCATACTGAGATTTTGCCTATGGAGTAATTGACGTCAAATAAACGAGCATCCGGAGGGTGATGTTCTCGTCTGCAGACTCTGTTGTTTCGTTTGTTAATTTCCCCGTTTAAGTGACATGCGGCCTCATCAGTAAGTCACAATGTTTCTATAAAATTTTCCATTCGGAAACAGTTCACAAAATTCTCGTTGTTTCCCAAAGTCTTGTTCAGTAAGTTGTTGTAATTAGATTTTGTTGGTTAAAAGTTCAAATATTTTTGAATGATTGGACTGATTCTCAGCACATGACGTATGTTTATATTAATTATTCTGCACGAATGTCTTGGATTTTCTTGAATCATCGTAGAAATCAAATCATCATTTTTTAGAATTCTTACAGTTCTTTTTCTTCCAGGTTTAGTCTTGTTCAAATGAACACAGTCCCTTCATTACTGAATTGACGGACATCACGGTACATTGTTAGTTTAGTTAGAGATGATCAGAAGGGAAAAGCTTTTGAAAATAATTTGGCATGTTCTTCAAGTTTGTAGCTTTTTCTCTGAATGTATTATGTATAGAATTTTTGCACGATAAATATTGTGTAATCCTTTCTTAGTTGAACCTTAAAGGGATTGGAATAATTTTCTAGAAATTATAAAGCACATAACTATGTATTTCACAAATTAACTGTATCATTTTTACAGCTATCGTTGTGATAAAGATAAATTTCAGCATCCAGTGAGGCAAAGTATGTTAAAATTAGTTCATTATTTTCAACTTCATTGGCATTTAAAAGCCAGGGATCATTTTTTAGAAAAACCTTGTATATTCAGATATAATGAAATATATGGAATACAGGCTATTAATATGGAGGAGGATTACTGAAGAATTGGAACGATTAGAGTTTCCTGCTGCAAAGCCTCGTGTAGAAAATGAAGATGATCTGTTTAAGTAGTACAGCCAATGAAATTTCTTTATTGCTGTAATTGTTTTTAAGTCCGTCAAATTGACTAGATATTAGTAAGAGTGTCTTATATGTGAACTTATGGGGAGCACTTCAAAATTTCAGTTTTTCTCATCCGATTCGTTTGAAATTTTACCAGTATGTGTATTTGTTGAAAGTAAACGTTTTTCACTCGCGTAACTTTTCTGGTTTTGGTGTTTTATATACGAAAAATTAGTTTTTTAGTTTATTTTTATGGATATTTCAAACGAATAGAAGTCATTGAGTTTTTATGCTAGAACAAAACCAAAGACAGTTTTATAATCCTTGTAGCGTTTCTAACTAAAGTGTGGTAGCAAATTATCCATTCGTAACTTTTTTTATATGCGACATTGATCACTAACTCATATATACACTAATTTTGGGTTTTGAGCTTGATAAAAAAAATCATTTGTACAATTGGGAAGTTTGCTACCATACTTTTGTTAGAAATGTTCCAATGATTCCAAAACTGTCTTTGTTTTTTACTAGCTTGAAAACTCACCGACTTCTATTCATTTGAATGCTGAAAATTAGAGGTTTTGGGTATAAGCCACAAACAAAATTTTTTGTTGAAGTGTAATATAATGGATAATTTATGTAAATGAATGTTGTTTTCATTTTTATTTCGATATTCTCCATGCATAACTTCATATTCACTCTGTGAATTTCAATTAAAAAAAAAAATATGAGAAAAAATTGTCATTTTATAAGAATTATGAAATTTTATATTCGTAGTGTGATTCTTTCGAAATTTAAAAATTATATGTAACTTTTGAAAAGACACACAATTTCAGCCCTTCATTTTTTCGATTCAGGCCTTAGTTTTTGAAAAAAATGAGCATTTTGATTTTTTAGTTCATTTATATGGATATTTCAAAAGAATAGAAATCATTGAGTTTTTATGCGAAAACAAAACTTAGGAAAGTTTTTGAATCCTTGAAGCATAGTTACGGTGTTCATTGTTTCATTTCGTATTGTTCATTTCCAATATTTTTTTCTTTTTATATGGGGTCAAAATGGGGTCAAAACTTCAGGATTTTTGGTCCTCTTACCCCACCCCAGGGGGGGGGGGGCGGGATCTAGTGTCCGTAGCGCCGTAAAATTTTATGGCGAAATAGTCCACCACCTAAGGGTCCTTTTCCAACAACAAAACAAAAAAAAGCTCACCGGACCGATAGGGGCCTGGCCGGAGCCTGATGTGATCCCCTTAACCTCATCTCTTTACATGGCAAGGAACATCAGAAGCTAAGTTCGTATCTAGTAGACAAACAAACTTTTACTTCGTTGAATGGTTTATGAGCTGAAAATTGGGAATGAAATCTAGTTTTATCAAACCGTTTTGGTTTTGCTTTGCAAATATTCCCAAAATACCAGCTATACCTTCCAAAATTCATTCCTGATTCTTAAACATTCCCTAGAACAACTTCGTTTTCATTTCCAAGCTAAAGTTAACTTTCGTCAAACCTGATTCCATAAGCTTGGCTGAACTCTATTCATATTACCCTACAAGATTTGAAAATTGTAAAGCTTAATTGACGAAATAAAGCGTTATATTTATAAAGTAAAGGTAAATTCAGGAAGAGGAAGCTTCAGGGTTACCAATAATTTGTTGAATTTTTTCTTTCCCTTCTATCTCAGTTTCATTGTTTTTTCAACTGCATATTTCAGATAAAGGTTCAGTAAGTACATTGAAAAATTTGTCGTCGCTATTGATCGAGTTTAATAGTGTGATTTCCAGTTAGGTCGTTTTTTCAAAACATTAGTTACGTTGAATAAATTCGTTTGAATGATAATATCAATCGAAGCTATTAAAAAACTGCTGTAACGTTGACTTTAAAGACGCGGACGTTGGAGTCACATTGAATTCAATCGCTCAACTCAATAGAGGATTATCATAAACTTTTCACTTAAAGGTTACTTTTGCGTTTCATCAGCAATTTTTCCATTTCGGGAATCGCACAAGTTTATTCGAAAAGGTCTTATTCACATAAATTTCCTTCACCATTGAAGTCTTTTTATCTGTGAGTCATTGTTTGTGCAAACAATATAATGAAAATGATGAATAGTTCGTTAGCAATGATAGTTAAATAATCTTCATGAGCCCCTGATTCGTCCGAATTCGATCCCCACTTTCAAATTTTGTTTCTGCCTGTATTCTATGGTCGCAAAGAGAAAATTAGCAAAGCCCTTTCAACTGTTCTGTTTCTGCACTGCTTCGTTAGATGTAAATTAAATTTAGAGGTGAAAGATGTAACTGAAATTATCATTTAGTTCATGAAGCATGCTAATCCATACTTTATTTTAGGTACGCAGAAAATACGTCCACATTTTAATTTTTGTTCTTCTGTTGGAAAGTTTAACAACGTGAGGTTTATTCATATTACAGTGTCCTCTGAGACTCCATATGGTGAGGATGTGCGTTACTGGAAATGCAGAGAAGCCCTGGTTTCCCCTGAAAAGGATGAATAATACCATTAATACGTGAAACATTATAAAATAATTAAGATCAGAGGTGAAAATGATCGCTTTCATTAAAGGAATGCAACTCAGAGCAGCCTATTCAAGGGATGCACGGTTCTAACTTTTAATGGATGCACACGATTCTAAGTGTCTTCAGAGACTCCATATGGTGAGGATGTGCGTTGCGCTCGCTCTGCTCGCTCCGAAACAAAGTGCCTATTGTTAGAAAGAATGTACTTCTAGCCTGAATGGGTATCCTCTCTCGCCATGAGGATTCAAATGTGATATTAACATATGAATCATCAAACTAAGAATATAACATTCCCTCATAAAGTGTGAAGGTGTTCAACCCTCGTTTATACAAGGAAGCCAACTCTCTCAAACTACAAGATGGGACCCAAGAAGCAACGCAACAACATCAGCAGCTGCAATAACAGCTGTGAGTATCAACCAAAGTTTGGTCAATATCCTGATGTTTCTAGCCTAACGCAAGACTGCAAAGAAGTGGTATCTGTTTAATAAAATATTTCGACTCAGTGATGACAAAATTTAATAGTGATATTGACGAAATGAAAAGTGAAATAAGCGACCTTAAAACACTATCTGAAACAATAGCAGGAAAAGAAGCAGAACACAAACAAATTATTGAAGAGCAGAATGAGAAAATACAAAGCTTGGAGTCACGTCTCGATCGCTTGGAAAAAAATGATCAGCGCCGAGACCTGGAAGATAGAAAATGTACTCTCGTCATTTCCGGGGGAAACTACCTCAATCCCACAACAACGAAAATTGAAAGAAACAGTCTGCAAAATTCTGAAGGACATCAACACTGACCTCAGTGATGCTGACATCACGTCAGCTAACAGAATGGGAAGAAAACCACTAAGTGGAAACGAGGATCGAAGAAACATCGCTTTCGAACTGAAACATTACAACAAAAAACGTGAAATTCTCTCTGCCTGCCGAGTAAATAAACCAACGTTCTATATAAGTGAATATCTAATACCTTCACGAGCCAAGATCATGTACACCTTGAGAGTAGCCAAGAGATATTTCCCGGAAAAAATCGGAACCCCGAGGACCCAGGATGGAAACATCTTCGCATTCATCCCTGGACAACCGGACTCGAGACGTCAGATTAACACGCCAGAAGAGCTCGACCAATAACTGATGCGGCAACTGGATAAATCATCGAATCAGGTCTTGGGTGTTCACCTCAATTAGGTATCAAAACATGTACCTGTGTCAAATTATATACTCGTATGCCAATAACGCCTAGAATTCTATAACTTTACACTAGATCTTCAAACTGCATAACTTCATGTCATGAATCAGTTTCAACCTATAAAGATATATACTGCAGTTTTACCTCAATTTTGACAATCGTATGACAGATATGTATGAACATTTATGACAACTGTATTGGAAATTGCAACAACACCATCAGCAATTTGTACCTACCAATGTTATGATGGAATATTGATATCCACCTTGTTCGCCTTTCCTCGTAAATTGTATGTAATTTTTAACCAACAATTTATTATTATGTGTAAAACATATTAGCTGATTAGATTATCATCGTCGCTAAATTTTTTCTATTTATTTTTATTTTTTTTTAACTTATTACCTGTTGTATGTGAACTTTGTAACAACGCTTTCAACAATTTGTACGCATCAATTTTGTATATTGAACTCCAATATTAATCGCTCTTGGCTGAGTATTGAGTGTACTCACGAAATCACGCTAGATTTCTAACTCTTTTCTATACTTTCTAAGCTAGTTTTTAGATAGAAATATCCTTTTAATCTTGACTCTGTATTTCGTTTTAAGTTATACAATAGTACTTACTGCCTGCTGTTTACTAATTTTGAATGACTGATCACGCTGATATATTAGATGAAATCGACCCGGATCTCAATCATTTGAACAGAATATTTCCAAACCTCAACGACTCTGAAAACTGCAGATATACTAATATATCAAAATTCAACGAATCTATACGAATGACCCGGCAGGATTTTTCGCTACTGTGTTGGAACTGTAGGTCACTCTATCCAAAATTGGAAGAGATACAATGCACTATTACTGAACTTAAGTATACCTTAGATGTGATTAGCTTCACCGAAAGCTGGCTAGATCACTCGACCAAAGACATGATTAAATTTGAAAATTATCATAGTTACCATTCGCTACGAAAAAACAAGCGAGGCGGGGGCATCAGTACACACATTTCTAAGCACATGGATTCGAGAATCATAGCAAATGCAACACTGAATCAGGATCATATAGAATCATTATTCGTAGAACTGTCTAGAGATGGCAAACGAATTGTGCTTGGAACGGTGTATAGGCCGCCTACAGCCTGTCCTATATCCTTCCTTAATGAGCTTAATCGAATTATTTCTCAGTTCAACAGGTCCTTCTACAATGGCATAATAATATGCGGTGACTTCAACTATGATTTGCTGAAACATGAAAGCTATGAACCAATCTCTAATTTCTTAAATGCATTTCATTCTAAATCTTTCCTTCCGATCATCACAAAGCCAACACGAATAACCTCAGAATGTGCTACGCTGCTTGACAATATCTTTATGACAGACCCAAGTGATTTTATTGCTGGAATAATTACTTCTGACTTATCAGATCATTTTCCAGTTTTTCTTATTAAGAAAAATGTCTATCTTGCGTGCACCAAAGCACGGGCTGAAACTTACTCATATCGTAAAATAAACGAATCAAATTTAGAAGAAATGCGCACCGTTCTAGAAGATTTAATGCCAACATTGCACATCACCCAACAAAACAATAATGCAAGGAGCATTGATGAATCAGTAGTAAAGTTGACTGGAACTATAATGAACGCATACAATCAGTGTTGCCCAATTGTAACTCGAACAGTTACCCCGAAAAAAAAACAAAAGCCCTGGATTACTAGAGACATCGTGATAAATATAAAGAAACGCCAAGCGTACCTAGCCCTCCTTTGCGAAGGGCGAATATCTAGAGAAACATATAACCGGTTCAGAAACTATGTGAGAAACCAGATAAGAACATCAAAAAAGAGCTACTTCACCCTCAAGTTTACTCAATTCAAAGCTGACGTTAAAAAGACTTGGCGCCTCCTTAACTCTTGCTGTAAACCGAATAACGCCGATAAAAAGAAAATTGGATATATCACTCAAGATAATGTAAAATACCATGAGAAGAATGAAATTGCTAATCTCTTCAACAACTTCTTTGTAAACGTAGGGAAAACTATAGCCAATGGTATTCCAAGTGAACCTACTGATCACCTGAAATTTATGGATCATATTCGAGAACACAACTCCTTTTTCTTTACGCCTACAAACTCCTCCGATGTAATTGCGTGCATAAACAACATGAAAAATAAATCGAGTGGGTTACAAACGTTTCCAACTAAAATACTTAAAATAATTGCTGACATTGTGGCCCCGCTCTTCTTTACGCACAAAGCATTCAAAACAATCCACGTCATCATTGAACAATGAACACGAGATTTTTGAATAAATTTATTATTCAGGAAATTATTAATTGCTCGAAAAATAACTGAATATTGGTTCCCATTGATATGAAATAAGACTGCAAAAAGTAAATTCTTAATGAAGGTAAAAGTAGTTTAAACAAATATTATAGGCGCGTGTTATAAGGGTTGAAATGCTATTAAGTTTAAGTCTTTTATAACAGAAACTAAAGTAACTTTAACCTAACCCAGAGAACATTAGTTTTCTGTAGACTGGGGCTATGAATTTATTACCAGATCGGTAAAAATTGATATCAAGATAATTTAATCGATTTTTTTCTCCAAATCTAAAGTGAATTTTATATCGGGATGTCTGGAATTGAAATATTAAATAAACGAATGGGCATCAAATTTGTCTCTGAAAGTTGCAAAAGTATCGTCAATATAGCCCCTATAGAAATCTGGTTTGAATCGAGTCGGACACTGATCAAACCATTTCTGTTCACTCTGGTACATGAAAGGGAGACCCATACCCAACCCTTCAATCGTTTTATGAATACGGTCGTTGAAAACAAAGAAGGAATTTCGCACACATAGTTCTAAAAGAGGCCTAGAACAATTTTTGGTTAAACCTATAACTGAAATGGATGAATCAGACAACAGAGAATTTATGCAAATATCATTGGTTTCGTCAAGAGGTGCATTGGTAAAAATATTCTCAACGTCAAGGGAAGCCATAAAGTATTTATCAGCATCAGGTTGACTAGATATAGTTTCTACAAAGTCATAAGAATTTCGAACAGTGAAATCATTAGAGTTAAGTGGCTAAGCAAGGGAACGAAAAATTTGGAAACATTATAGGTAGCACAATTATAAGCGGCGAAAATCGGTCTGAATGGTAACGTAGTCGCAAAGTTAGGCTGGTGAATTTTTGATAGTCCGTAGAGAATAGGTTTCAGTTACTTTAGTTTCCGTTGCAAGAGATTTAAACTTGATAGCATTTCAACCCTTATAACTTGCGCCTTATTTGGTCAAACACGGACCTTCTTAAAGAATTTACTTTTTTACATTCTTATTTTAAACCATTGGTAATCCACATTCAGTTATTTTTCCTGCAATTAATAAGTTCCTGAAAAGTGAATTCATTCCATAATCTCGTGTTCAAGCTCTAAGCCATAGATACTTCGTTTTGTCATATTTTGGAGATCAGTTGCAGAAGTTGAGAAAAATTTTTTTAACCCTCATGACTTAATTTTCCCGGAAATGTCCTTTCGTACTATTTTAGTTAACAATTGTACCAGTGGAAAAATGTTAAAATTTAAGGATGTACTACCGACCGGTTTGCGATCTTCCCTCGTCTATACTTTTCGTTGTGCGCGTTGCGCATCGCAGAACGTGAGGGAAGTTGCGTTGCGCATCGCAGTATCACCCATCGAGCACTTTACGCCAGGGTTGCTGGAAATGCAGGTATAAGTCATTGTACTGGTCGCTTGCTTACTTCTCCTACTCATTCTAGTATAAGACAACATTGTAGTAATGGTTCCTGTGAACAGATTATTGACATTAACAAATTTAAAATATTAGATACTTGTACTGCCAACTTGGACCTACGCATTTTAGAGTCATTATTCAATCATAAACTCAAACCTTCTCTCAACGATTTGCTGAGTGCATTCCCACTGAAAATAGTCAACCTATAAATTATTATTATTATTATATTATTTGCTTGTTTGTTCGTTTGTTTTTTCGTGCTTATACTCTGCGCTTCTATAATCCTGAGTGCACTTATATGTCTATCATTTTATTTGCAAACTTTTTGTTGGGAATGAGCCACGGTTCAAAATGTTTTAAGAAAATGTTTTTAAAGTACTTCTTCTTTACTTCTTTTATTGTAAATCTGCTTCGCGCTTCGCTAAAAAAAGATTTTCCTATTTGAAGTCGTTGTGCGGGTGAATGCCTAGAAATCTACTCTTAAATTTAGTTATAATTTATAACTCTTTGACAATGAAATAGCAAATACGTGCTATAAATACCGGTGAATGTTTGATGGAAATTGTCAAAATGTGGACAAAATGGCCAAGGGCTGATGATGCTGAGAGACGATCAATTTTTTCGAAATGGTGTAACATAGTCAACGACAATATCTTCAATGTAACTCTAGTTTTTAGCAAGAACATAAAAAACCTGTTCAAATCTGTCAGGGGTTATCTCTGACTGAATACGACATTAGAATCCCTTAGCTCACGTGCGTTCGCATGCAGACGGATGAGCGTGGACGGGTGCGGGTTAATGTAGATTTGTTAGGTTTTGCGGGTTCTTGTCATATGTGCTATAAGGAACTTGTGCTATATATTTTTATTGCTTGTAATAATTTCGGTCTCGCTTATTCTGAACAGTGAGGTCGCCAGATCCCCCCAGTTTGGGACACTCTAAGCACTGCCCAGCCAAAAGCCACCGGCATAAGCCACCTACATAAGCCACCGGCATAAGCCACCTACATAAGTCGCCTACATAAGCCACCTCTAAAAACCGCCTACGCTAGCTCGTGTTGGTCATATCACCTCTACCTTGACGTCTCGTTACCTCTGCGTTGTCCCACTATTTATTATTTGTACAACTGGATGTTGTCGAGGCGGCAGAGGTACCGGTAGAGTATTTGCAGGCTGGCGGACAAGGCCACCAAAGGACTTTGGCTGGCGGACTTTAGTTGTTAGGACTTTCATTGTGTCTTGTATTACCTTTCAATTGAAGTTTCTTATGGGCATTATTGTTACCTACCTGCTATTATGAATTTCGAGTGCATTATATGTTTAATTATTTTTTGATATATATATATTGTAAATCGTTGGTGTTATATTATCCCGGTTCCCGCAAGCAAAGCCGATAGGACCAAAACCTCAACAAAATCAGAATAATGTTATCGTCTGATGAAAAAAATTGACTTGGTAGCTTAACCGATTAATTCATTGATTACCAATGAGCAGTTCTTCTCGACACCTGGATCTACTCAGCTGGCTTCCCATTGGGCAGTTTTAATTTTAGTCAGTATTCACAGAAGTTAGGTTGCCCAGTTATATACCCTGTACCCGCCTAGAGAAATTAACAACTGAAGCTGCTGGCGCCTTTATGAAATAATAAACTGCACTGAGTGTGGTACTAATTTTACTGCTTCACAGCACAGAATTTTCCGAATTGATTAGTAAATTATTTGGATCATTTCTTTAATTTTGCATTAGTTCTTTAAAGTAATGTTCATAGCGCATGTATGAAAAATAAATCTTTTACCGACTCGGTAATACGTATTTGTTATGGTCATTGATCAGACTACTCAAAATCCGACTTTGCTTTTACCAAACACCAGTCTTTCATGTAATTTTATTGCTCAAGGGACCATCCGCTCTCTTAGAACTGCAGGCTACACAGCTCTCACAAAAACATCATTACATCCTGCAACAAGAGACGCCACTTCCCTGTCCCCCTATCCACGTCGATAACACGAGAAGGATCCGCTCAATTCTCCTGGAACCAATGCACTTGCTCGAAATCAAGTTCGTCCTTTGAGTTAATGCATCGGGATTACATCGTCATCTTCCTTCCCTTACAACGAGATCGTGCTTTCCGTCTCCATCAGCTCGGGGAGTTGACCAATCTTGACCAGCGCACGCCAGGGATTCAAAATGCAGCGTCAGAGAACGAGTATCCATCTCAGCAAGGATTGAATGTGTTGGAGTGGAAATGATGGAATTTTAAAGCCTGCTGGTTAATACATTTCATTTGTAGAAAATGAATAAAATGAGTGTGAAATTACACAAAAATCCAGCGTATTTCATGCAAAAAGAATGGTGGCATGACTTTACTAGTAGCCAAATCGACCATTTTTCGCAACTAAATAATTTATTATGTGGAAATCTATTTCTGCGATACATCAGGATTTGGACTAACTGTCCATCTTCAGCAAGAAAAATTTCTGTAAAACGAAACCAAAAAAGAGAAAGTAAAGCACTAAAGTAGTATATATACAAAATCTAAACTTTGAAAAACCCAAACAACGGTAAAAAAATAAGTCAAAGATAAAGGAAAAACTGAATTACGTATTGGAAACATGAAGCGGGAAAGCACTTTGGGTGTCATTGAGAGCAGGTGTACCAATACAGTTGTTCACGTTGTGAATCGCGGTTCTTTGGTTCTACCTGCCGTACCCTGAAGACTAGATTTTTCGAGCATGCTGGGCGTAGTTGCAGAACTGGTCTCCCTCTTGGGTCCCCCCCACTGTCCTCTGTTAGATCTCATGCGGAAGAGTGCAATGTTCCGGTCCCCCTTAATGGTTTTAAAATCTTTGCCGGTACCTCTTACAAAACAGATCTGGGCCTTTCCGAATCTTTGTATATTTAAAAAATGAAACCTGCTCTCAATGACACTCAAAGTGCTTTCCTGCTTCATGTTGCCAATACGTAATTCAGATTTTCCTTTATCTTTCACTGATTTTTTTACAGTTGTTTGTGTTTTTTCAAAGTTTAGATTTTGCATATATACTACTTTAGTGCTTTAATTTCTCTTATTTGGTTTCGTTTTACAGAAATTTTTCTTGCGGAAGATGGACAGTTAGTCTGAAACGTTCGTTCAGTTTTATTTGATCATTTTTAATAAAAATGACATTACGTGTAGCGATTTTCGCCTTGCTATTTATTCTCAAGCTGAGCTGAGCTGCATCAATGATGGAGTTATTTTAGATTGCATCAGGATTTAATTTAATTCATAATTCACCCATGAGTATAAAACTAGTACGAATCATCGAACTGATATTGTAAAGCTAATTTTACGCGGCGGCAGATTGGTAATTGTCATTACTAACTAACTGAAACCCGTCATCAACGCACTAAAATGAAGGTCACTGAAGAATGTTCTTCATTTTATCTTGATAATATTCTACAAAACTTGCATATCGCATTGCTGTGCTTGACATCTTTGAAGGAAATTTCACGTTATGGAATCGAATACAATAAGGGTTAAGATTCGGAGTTTATAAGATGCCGTAAAATTGATATGCAGTCTCAATAGAAATCATGAGGCAAAGTTCCTGATCCAATGCGTGTGTCAGTATGAATAAATGCAAGCAATATTTATCAGTAGATTACCCAATTTCTCTTATGGTGCACTTGCACATGTATTGAAGGAGTACTTGCATATTTAAGGCCAAATTTGAACGTTAATTCAGAGATAGAAAGATACTGTGGGAATCTATAGGTGAAACGTTGAGCATATCCTGGATTTATTTGAGTATGTTTAAATTTACTTTGAATAAATGACTAAATTTTCTATTTGATCAATCAATATTTATTTACGATCTATTTTCACAGGATTATGTGAAAAATGTAAGATTTAGTGAATAACTAGGTACAGAAATGATTCAGAGGCCTAATTTGCTTGAAAACCTTTTTTCCAAATTGATTTAATGAAGCCTGGGTGAAAAGTTGACACGACTTAATCTAGTTGAACATGTGTGCTATGTCCCATAGGTCACATACCAAACTTGTTGAATACAAACCTAATACTCTTGCAACATAGATTTATGTATTTGAGATTATGTTAGAGATAAATAGTCATCACACAGTTTAAAACCCTTTCTGAACTGGTTACTTAACCTGCCAAGCGTAGAAATTTGGAAATGTTTTCATTCAGCAGACCTAACAACCCAAAGGATTTTTGCCTTTAACCGTCAAACGAACTCTAATTTACCCAATATCCACCAACTGATAACTTCTAATAGACGAAAAGTATTTTTTGCGTTTTGCAGCGTATACTAGTATGGTATTGTTTCTTTCCGGTCGTAACTAGAAGTTAGTACTGTGAAATCAAACCAGTTTTTTAGAATACAACAGTCCAAGCTATTTCCGTTAATTTTTTAAACAATCTAAACAATTTAAACAATTTAAACAACTTAAACAATTTATTTACCACAGGTGATACAGAGGTAGAACTTTTCTCAAGTCTAGTACAATGGTCAAATTTGAGTATAGCTACCTGTGGGCCCGAACAAGTTCAGCGACTTCTAGGGCATCCTACAATCACGTTATTCTAGGGTGTACAAAATGTTTAACCTAGTTCACTTAACCTAGTTTCGCATTAGACTGATCATTGAGATTGATAATTAATTAAGATAATTAACTCGATATTTTATGCTGTATTTTACAATATAGGTCAAATCGGCTATATTTAACAGTATGTTTGATAAAAAGATTCAAGAGCAGATAGAAGATTGGTTATGGTACCCAATGCAAGTTACATTATGACATTATAATTAGTTACATGTAGGAGGCAAGATTTTGACACGGTGATCTTACACGACTAGTATTCTGATAGGAAGTGAGACTCAAGATGTCTTTTGAATTGAATTTTGATTTTCATCAAGATGTTTCAATTTCGTTGCAGAAGATAGGTCCCTGCAAATCAGTAAATGCGTATGAGATTCTACCCTATGCCATAAAGTTTGAACTAATGCTTTTTATGAATGAAACGGAAACTGATATATAAAGGCTTGAAAGACATAATACATGAAACCGATCCTTACGTTGTGCAATATCATCTTAATTATGCGAACATCAACATGTACGGATAAAATTTACTGTCAATAATTCTAAACATTAATAAAGCATCGTAGCGTTTCACTAGTTAGGACTAATTTTTAGTTGTATTGGATTGGAATAAGGTACTGTATAACTTAAGAATCAACTGTCGATACAATGACAATTTTGAGTTGCAAATGTAACAGATAAAACATCAACGGCTATCATTTTGAAAAAATGGAATCATATGAGAATTGTGAACAGAAAATCATATGAATGAGTGGTTTGATTACGCGCAACATTATGGCGTTTTGTTTCCTGGGTATGTTTTATTAAGAGGAATCATGTTTTACCCAACCGAAATATACGTGTACAAAACAAATAAAATACTTCGTTCTGAAACCAAAAAATTACTTAGCGAATTAGAAGTGTAATGAACAAAAAAACATTTTAAAAGACAGAAAAATCTGATGAAGGCTGAAATGAGAAGTAAATTTACCCTTTGTACTGAGAGCTTCGGTTCATTACAACTTAATAACGTTATTAAACAATTTAACGTTTGAAAAGCGTCACTTCTTGGACTTGAATTTACCTACATGAATTTTTTACTGTGAAAGTTCGACAAGAGAAATCAATATTTGACTTTTACAACAGAATCATACTGTGAGGCGACACAATCTTGTCAAAATTGAACAAGGCAAAATTGAACAAAATCGAATTATTAAGATGAATATTTTTCCCTCGCTCTCACTCCGGAACACAGAAATTGTGTGATATAAGTTGAAGAGAGCATGCCCCTAGGCTTTTCCTTGGAAGAAAGTTCCTCGACTGACTGCTTCTCTCTCAGATACTGCAAGTGCTGCATCTCTTGAGTCATCTTCGAGTTTTGTATCATCTTATACTGCAGACCTCAACGTTTACGTACAAAAGGAAACAATTATTCCACTAGCACGATGCTTGATTCAAATTAAAAAAAGTGAGAATAACAGAGACTTTTCTTCATACGTACAATTTGAAGTTCACGTAAGATGAGGAATAACTCGGTTCTCGAACGCATTTCATTCTTTCACTAGCTCCTCCACCCACACAGTTCTTCATCAACATAATCCGAGACATGAATTGCCCCGAGACACAATTCGCATGGCAATCAGTGTTCCAGGTTTATCCCCAGACAGCATAATTTCCCAATTTAGAACGCAATCGGGTCGCAAATTTCACCTCAGTTCATAGACCACTTAGACATTCTTTTTCACACTTTAATGAAGAGTTTAAACCGCAAAAAAAATTGCAGTGATCGTTCCGACATTCCTCGCGCAGGCTACACAGTTCTCACCTAAACATTCATTACATCCTGCAACCAGAGACGCCACCAAGACATTCATCATTTTTAACAAGAATGTCACTTAGTGACAAGAATGTCACAAAAATGTGGAAGAATGTCCCTAAGACATTCTTCCACTCTCTGCCTAAAGTTCCTCCGAAACTTACCAAGAAGAGTGACTTTGATGAAAATTTTCCAAATTCTGCTGTTAGTGCAAGAGTTGTACGAGAGAAGTCCCGTTGAGCCAGAAAAAATTAATTCTCTAAAAGTTATTCACCCTAACATCTGTTTACTTGAATTTATAGTTTGAGCAGAAACATTTTCGATGATGAGTACAACCCTGACTATACCCACGCTTAGAATTTTTTATGAATGTGTATACAACCTTAATTGTACACCGAAAAAAAGGCCAAAAATCCATGTTCAGCAATGAAACATTCCACATGAATAATAGTTTCGACTTTCCTTCCGCTATTAATTTTCTTAAATCATTGCATTTTAAGTAAAATGAACCAGAACGGCATCTGTATTGCAGTCATTACTTGACAGCACGCTCAGCAACTCAAGCATTAACTGTGATGAATTCATTTCTTCTGTTTTTTTTCAGTAAGGCTTTTCTCACCACAGTTAAACAATGATAAGGTTCTTGTAAGTGGTCTTCACTGTCAACAAACTTTTGAATTTATCAACGAGTTCTAATGCAGTTCTAACAAGTAAGTTCTAAATGAAAGCTTCCACATTGCAAACTATTTTCTAGTTTCCTTGAGTACATCAATGTAATTTCAAACCTTTCAGAGAAGTTCATCAAGATATCTATGAAAAGAAGATATTCTCCAAGAAAACACAGCCCAAACGTTCAACTATTTATTGCTTACATACTGAGATGAGAAGATTAATCTCCTATGTCTTACATAGTTTGGGTACGACGTTTCGTTATTTTAACCTGAGATAGAACAAGTCTCTTAATAGAATCCTTACGAGTAAAAAAAATACAAAAAGTGAACGTCGGTTGCCAATACTTGTGACGAAGTCTATCAGTGGTGTCCTTATCTCTGCCCATGCAATCCGAATTTTTTCGTCGGCGAACCGGTATTTATAATCGATTTCCATCGTTTATCGTAAGATTTCCAACAGTAAGTAAATTACTGGTAATCACCGGTAATTTTAGACGTTATAAATGCCCACCGACAATGGTGACCGTTATCTACCGTCGATTTTTGACGGTAATTTCGACCATAGAAAAACGCTGGTAAAAATAAGATCGTTTTTTACGCTATATTTTATAATTTTAAATTAACGGTAATGCTGGATGGCCCAAGCCTAAGTTTAATTGATGAGAGTTACGTAATATTATGTGATGTATTTCTGATAGTCAAATATTATTTTACTTATCCTTTACATGCAATAGTCTGACCCTCAATTCTTCCAACATGAGAGTCAGAAACACAAGTACAAAATTAAGACATTGCAGGAGCAAATTTACATATTTCGCTATTTTTATACGTTCTAATTTTTAAGACGTTAGAATATGAAGTTCATCTTTTCTAATTTAAGCTTCAAAAGTTGAGAATTTAAGATGAAAATATATCAGAATTGTAGCGCTTGGTAAGTTCATTGCAAATAAAAGGATGAATTTTAATAATACAGGACTATTATTGTGAAAACGAAGAATAATTATTTATTGGTGCATTTCATTTAAATAGCACATTTATGTCTAAAGAAAAAATCCTGGATGTATAAAACGCATTATTATAGTTTGATATCAACGGACAAAATGTATTTCTTACTGTATTCAATATTTAACTCACGCTATAAAACGTTTCAAAGGATATAAAAGGTTCCAGCTCTTTAAAACGTGACTGTTTCGATGAGTTGGAATATCAGTGTTATGTTCTTTTTTACGGTTGAAGAGAACGCGATCCTAAACCAGAAGGACTTATTTTTAAATATTACAATTTTATGAGAATTCGTTAGGTTTTACATGTTCAAAAGATGGACGACCTATAACCCTATACATTCACAGCATCAATTAATGAGAATGTTTTAAAATTTGATAATTTTTTCTAATGAAAATATTTTTCTCAAATCAGAGAAAGAATACAAGAAAAATTACTCGAACCTTCGCGTACAGTACACGAAGTTCCGAACGTTAATGTAGGCTTGAATTCGAAAATTGTGCACATATTTAATTGCGACTCTAGCTATAAAATAGCTAGATCTAGATAGTTTTCGTTCCATCTAGATATCGAATTTTGTATTCGTGCTAATAGCTGTAAATCTAAATAGCTTCAAAATATCCTAGATAGTTTCTAGCTAAAAACATCAGTAATGAGTTGGAAGCTGAAATACGTTAAATTTGACATCAGTTGAGACCGTATATTCCATGCTTGAAAGGCGTTCAAGCGTTGTTTGAGTGTCGATCGTTCCTCGTTTAGTCACGTGAGTCTGTGTGAGAGATTCCGCGGGAAGTAAGTTGTACTTGGGATTAGTCGGGAGTCGGTACTCGGAAATCAGTGCTTCCACTTTAGGGTAAAATACCCTATTTTAGGGTAATCAGGTGTTGCCTAGGGTAGAGTTTAGGGTAAAGCAAAATTCCAAGGTTTTTAGGGTAATTCGATTTCTGTTGGGGTAGCACAGCAAAATTTTTGAGTAATTGCCTGTCTTCATTACCAATATCAAGTTTACTTTCAAGTACCCCACATACCTTGTGTAAGGTACATTGCGGAAGTCCGCTACCGGAGTATTTATAAAAATGCCATATAAGAGCCATATTTGGAACAAACTCAAAACTTGTCAGAACTCGCTATTAATTTAATTTTCATTGCACACTACGATAAGGCGCAAATTGCTGTGCACATCGCTGCATATCTCTCAGATCTCTGTTCAGTATAATGCTGCCAGATTTGCTGCATAAATAATACCTTGGGTAATTAAAAGTAATGACAATAATTAAAGTGATAGGCAACTTGATATAATGTTTGGAATTTCATATTTTCTAGCCTTGCATAACTAACTCGTAAATGTATCAAGATTTACACCAATACATCGGTCATCGTCGTTAACTGGAGTTGAACAGCTACATAACGTGTACAGAACGACGGTCCCCGAGCCGAGGGTATGTAGTTTTGTTTCAGTCGAGGGCAATGAACTGTGTCAGATGCTGTCGCGTGCAGTATTGCACTGTGACAAAATTTTTGGTTACCTGAGTCTCAGTAAAATTGCTAGTATTGAATAGATTCTGTTCCCGATGAAGCTGCTACACCTCCTATGAAGAAACGCAAAATTTTATCGTCTGTTAAGCCCTACACACAAAATGAGAGGAAGTATGGAAAAGCGAATAACTGTTTCGAGGCTGGTAAGAAAAGTCTCAGTTTTCTAACTTCTATTCTACGCTCAATTACCATTACGTTTGGTAAATCTGAGATTATTTTTCATGCTAACAGTCAAAGCAATAAAAATCTCTCATTGTTGAGAAGGAAAACACAAACTAAAACTTTGTTCATTTTATCACATGATCCAATTGACAAGTCACGTATAAAAATTGAATCACTGATATGTGCATATCTTTCTGAGCATAATTTGCCAATTTCGTTAAGTGACTCATTGCTAAAATAACTGAAAAAATGTTTCTTAAAGAAAGTAAGCTTAGTGAAATAAAGAGCTTCAAACATGGTTTCGGTAAACATGTACATATTAAGTGATCTTGTCGTTGGCTTTGATGAAGTTTATATTCTGTAATAATTAATGAAACAGCTGACCGCAGTAACGCTAAACAGCTCGGAGTCATGGTGCAATACTGGAGTGAGAGTGCAATTAAAATATCTTCTGTTGATCTTGTTAAAAAACTGGATAGCACAGCCAATGAATTGTTTGGTACACATTAAAAATATTTCAGTGATAAAAATATTAAATTGAGCGAAACTGTAGGGTTCTGATCTGACACGACTAACGATATGATGGGACCCCAACATTCTGCGGCTTCTTTGTTGAAAAAAATAATTTTCGAATTCCTAGAGAAATGTTGGCTTGGTGGAAGTACAGTTTTGGGAGTCAATAAAAAAGCTTGTAAGATAGAAATCGGAGTTCTTCTTCCATTATTCTTGGCAGTAGGGCTTACTATAGCGTCGATTTTTGGAGGAGCTACAGGTATTCGACTGTAGGCATTCGGCTTTTTTTGACGTGTAGGCTTCTGTCTAAAAATAATCCGGCCATGGGCCGAGATTCCTAATTGTTACGAGGCTCTTATTTGTAATTCAATGGGTTAAATATGAACCTTGAGTAACTTTTGCTAAGCCTAACTTAGCGTAAATTATCTCTCTACGCAGTTAAATTCGCACTAATTGAGTATACTGATTGCGAAAATTTTGGGAAAGTCATAATTTTTTCTTTAGTGCATTACATTTATTGCCAAATTCTTTGCATTTGCTCCGAGAATGAGGGTGTAAATGAACTTATTTCCTATTTAAATTCCTCTTATTTGTGTGCACAAAAATTGTGAACCTGTGTTTAATTGAGTTGTGTTCCATAAATAAATGTTTTTAGTATTACTTTGTAGTTCATTTCCTCTTACTATGCCTTTGCTTCTTTCTGCTAGTCATGAGTAGATTGCCTGGCCTCAGACTTTACGCTCATTGAGCAGAGCTTGTAACTAGGGAATCAAACACAGAAGATAAACTAAAGTGAAAGCAATATAAAATGTTGCACGTATCGTAGCACATGTGACTCCGTAAAGTCAGAGAACTTCATTTTCTGATATCCGCATGAACCCTGCTGTAGTGTCATTTCTACACATACAAACATGGAAACAGTGAATATTTTCATGTAATACCAGCAATAAGGTTATTTGATATTTTAGGGTAATTTATGCATTTTTAGGGTAATCTTGAACAAAGTTTTAGGGTAGGAACTTTCACACTCGTGGAAGCCCTGTCGGAAATATGAGTGATCAGTTTCTCAGTTGTTGTCAGCTTGTGTGGATACTCGTTTGTGATACTGTGACTCCCTTGAAAATACCGAAATTTAGCCTGTCACAGTATTCAGGATATGGAAATGGGGTCAAACTATATAGGTTTCAGCTGTGAAAGTATAGAAATTTCGTTAACTATTCATGCTACATAGCTTTCACTTGCTGACCGTGCGTGACTCATCGGGAATTCAAATTGGTAAATTCAGTTAACGGGCCTGATTAAACGCTGTAATTCCACAGTTAGCTACTAATTTACTAGGTATGAATAGGCTCTTTATTTGATTATATTTTCAATTTCATGATTTATGACCTTCATTTTTGAGATAAAATACGTATTATTGGAAAGTATTTTAATTGCTTCAAGATATGAAGTCGAAATCATGAAATAGCTCAGCTGGTAACATGAATGACTAACAAGTAGCATGCTATTTGACTTAGTTGCACGAGTTGGAGCAGTGTTTTGTAACATATAACTCATTCTCTAGGTTTGGAAATAATATCTTGAACTGTGAAAGATTTGATTCTCATTAATTACAAATTTATGCAATACATGACATAGAACTAAGATCTAACTCCCGAATTCTATTGATGGTATTTACATTTTTTTTAATTGCTTCACTGCTGATGTAAGATTTCAAAAATGGATTGAACGGTTTTAAAGCTCACCGTTGTGCATTTACATGAGAAATGCATATGTTTTATAAATATGTATGTACCCATTAAAAATAAGACATGACTGTACCATGTAAAACTGTGTACAGTCATGAACAAGGATTTCTGAATATAACAGCTGACTGATGCTATCAAAATCCCAGTTTGACGAAAAATTATAGTGAAATATCATTTTACACTCATATTCATTTGTGTTGAGGGGTAATTCCTGAAAATTTAGTTAACTTATCCTTACCAATTCAAAAAATTTTTGCTTTTAGTTGTGTAAATTGTTTATGGGATGAATAATGAACTGAAATATATATGTATAAAATTTCAAAATATCAATCTAGAATCTGTCTCTGAAAATGCTGTCCAGGAAATGAGAAGCATTCAACTCTCATTTATTGAATACTATGGCAATGTTTCTCTTTAGATCCTATTATTTGTACAATGTTGGTATAGAAATTATTTGATTGGTTTCAGTGCAGATGTAAAATTTGTTAATCAATTTCCTTCTGATGAAACACATTACTCTGTCTATTCACTAAAGGAAACTACTTACTAGTAAAAATTTGTCCATGGAAAATATATGAACCTATATGTGAATGCCTATTTTGTTCATATAAAGATAGACACAGAAATTTATTCCAGATATGTGAGAAGTACCAGTTTCCAAACAAAAAATGATTTAGTTTATACGGCCTTGTTTTAACCGTGTGGTGACATAATTCCTATTCTGATTTAATCACTGTGTTTAAGCACTGTGTATTTATGAAAAACTATTGGTAAATGTTAATTGACACCAGAAATATTTGAGAAAAATTTTATGAAATATTCTCACATTATGACTCATCTGTACTGAAGACACTTTCTGATGAACTTTTGCTATCCTGACTCTACAAATCTACAATATCAAAGGAGAGCTTGAGTTTGATGATTGTAAAATGAGTTCATCCAGGAGATTGTTCTCAATCTAATGATAACAGACATGAATTAGTTTTTATACTTGCCCTAGCAAACTTGTTTGACTTCAAACTTTGTGTGTACAATAAATTGATCTCAGAGTCGTCCAGTAATGCAAATGAAAGCTTAGTCAGAGATATCCCTCTAGATTTGCTTGAGTTATGAACCTAAAGATAGAAGTTCATCTCATAGCAATTCTTCCAATGATGCTTCTATTAGTACCTCAAATTAAATATTACTTCAGGTTTGCACAACCTATCTTGGTGAATTGTGAAGTATTTAGACGTTATTGAGTGAATGCTAATGCAATACTCATTAGGCAATCCTTTCATTCCAATAATTTTTAGTATTTGAATTGCTTTGATGGCTCAGTGTAAAAAAAAACTTCAAAAAGATTTTTCTTCTGATTAAAATTATTATCATTATTGTTCAAACCAGGAAATTACTTTCCAGGAATATTTTTGTCTGTGAAATATATATATGTACGTTCAAATTCCTTACAAATATAAAGATAGACATGAAACTTATAATAGATATAACATCAAGTTTCCAGGTTCCAACTACGGTCAATAATAAGGATTAAGGGGACAACAAACTAAATTCTAATTTGTGGACAGATTGCTCAGAAATTTGCGCAGTTTATATAATTTTTTGAAAGAATAACATTTTGCTCCATGTAAATTTCTTGATTTTGACCATAGTTTTTGAGAAAATGAGGAATATTTTTCAAAATATATGGGATTTTTTTGAACATTTCATAGGAATGGAAGTCTGAGTTTTCATATTCTAGAACAAAAACTAAGACAGTTTTAGAATCTTTGTGACATTGCTAGCAAAATTACAAAACTGTATTTTTCATTTTCCTTTCGTTTTCTATTGAAATGTTGGTCAAAAATTCATGGTTTTTTACACTCACCATCTATCTTTAGACCCCTCTTTGGCTCTTTGGGGGGCTCTAGCACCCATAACCCCAATAAATTTTAGGGCGCAACAGCCCCTTCGACTTAATGAACCTTTCTCAGCAAAATTTAAAATTTTTGATCAAATCACACAGTTGCCTGCTTCAAGATATTAAGAACTTTTTCAAACATGTGGTAACACTACAAGTTCTATTGTGATTTACTTTAACTGTGTATTTTGATATGAGATGTAGAGTTTTGGATCAAACTGATCAACACAAGCAAAATCATTGCTTGTAAAATGATTCAATGTGATTATTTTTTTAGTCCTCAGAGTCAGTCAGCTTGAAAGTTACTTTCAGAAAAACCTTCGTCAGCTTGCTACATGCCTTCACAGAAACGCAAATTATTTTTTGAATTGTCGTAGCGGCAGAAGCATCGAAGGATTGTTGAAAGAATTTTTTTCAGAAGATAATTCAGATGAAGCAGTTTCTCATACTTTCCCAGTTGAAGATGGGTGTGATTCGAAATCTTGTTTTTATGATAAATTTATCCCAGAATCATTCAATAATGCTATTGAAGGGAGCTGCTCAGAGTTGTCGAGTGATTCTCTTCCTGATATCAGATTAGACATATTCAATGAAGACATTGCTACATTGAACAGTCAAAATTCAATACGTGATGTTCCTGATCGCATAGGGTCAATCATAGAGCCTTCAGAAGAATGTCTGAGCTCAATCAGTGATACTCCTGAGCATAGTGACACATCTTCATTTCATAGCGATTCCTCAAGTGATGGTTCAACCAATTGTGTCCGAGATAACAATTTTAGCGTTCCTCCACCAACTACATCGGACAATCGTGAAGAATTATTGGGTGAAATCTTAGCAAAGTGGGCCACCTCTGAAAAACAATTGTCAAGTGATTGTTTAAGTAGACTGTTATGCGATTTAAATGTGATTCACCTATCTATTCCGAAGACTGCCAAAGCTCTAAAAAAATCGTATCAAGGTGTGAACGTCGAAACAATGAGTGAATTTGGAGATTATGTTCATTTCGAAGACTGGATTAGATGTTGTGCAGAATTAGTGAACAACTCTTCAATGCCTAATTTGCAAAGTTGAATTTATGTGTTAATATTGACGCTATTCCTCTGTACACAAATTCAAGAAAATATTGTGCATATCCAATTTTAGTGAAGTTTATGCTCATTGCAAAGCTTGTGTGTGCAGGTTTGTTTTGCACAAACACTCCTGACAAGTTACTTCCACCATCTGAAATTTTTCTTGACCAGTTCATCAAAGACTTAATGACATGCTCCGATGAGGAGCTATTTGAAGCAAATGATTGGACACTCCGGCTACAAAAGTTGTGAACGATGTGTGCAAAAAGGAGAGTTTTGGGGTGGGCATGTTGCTCTCCTTGAAACTGAATGTGGTGTAAGAACAAACGACTCATTCAAATCTAAAGCTGACCGTGATCATCATCTAAAAGATAAGACATCTCCTCTTCTGTCATTATTAGATTTTCAAATGGTTTCACATTTTGTTCTTGATTATATGCACCTTGCATGTTGATGATGTCGATTCTCAAAGTGAAAATAATGCACAACCTGAAGAGAACTGGACTACATCTCGAGTGAAGAAAATTCTTGCACAGTCATATCAGTATTTTCTTACTTATCCTTACTTATGTTTTGTGCATTGATCGTTCTAAAATTTACAAAACTTAAATCTTTCAAAGAAACCCTCAGGTTTTAGAGGACGTGTCACTTCCTCTAATGTTGAATTTTTTGAGTTTTTTAATGATATTTATACATGAGAAGTATTTAAATTGATAGCAAATCAAGAATGAGTTGTTGCAATCAATGATTTAAGAAGCAATGACTCAAACTATTTTCTTCTATTATGCATGTACTAAATATTTCATTTCCTTGTATGTTATATTGTATAGCAATGGATTTTATGTGTAGACTAGCAAAAAACTTTCTTGATATAGCTGTGGGCCTGAGAGAAATTTTGGACTGGGAATATAACCCTATCAAACCTTCTTTTGTCTCTCTTTTCTTTGGCACTGATAACCCTTGTTTGACTGGTGCACTGCATCTCACATCCTTCAGCAAATGCTACAGTAGGTGAAAAGTTTCAATTCTTGAAGGTATGACAAATGCATGAGTCAGGTTTAGTTGGCTCACACAACAGCTTCATTGATACTGCATGCACACATTTTTGGAATGTACAAATTTTAATAATACAAATTTTAATAAACAAAATTTAATATTCGAATAAGCTCATAGTTAATAGTTAATATTCTACTTAATTTCGTCTCGGAATTGGTTTTTTCCCCAAACATTTTCACTTATTTTCGGAAACAAAAATCAGGCAAAAATGTGTAACATGTATGTGTACTTATTTTCTCTATGACAAATTTTAAAAATGGAAAAAATAAACATTCATGTTTCTTGGAGTTTCATGAGTTTCATTTTTAAATCGTGACTTAGGCCTCTAACTTTTAAGGGATGTTACCTGGGTTGGTTGCACTCAATTACCTGTGATAACTTTGGTTACTCAAGTTAAAGTTTAGCGTACTTTGAAATGTTAGCTGAAAATTTTTTTTTATTACTCCTTTGACTAACTATATTTTATTCTAATCTCCATAATAGACCTATGTTTATTTTTTTACTTTTATTTCAGGAAGGACTGTACAGCGATTGAGAAGATCAACAATAAGATTGATGTTCTGCTCGACATGTCTCGCTCAAACAGACGAGACATCAAGAAAATTTTGGCCATTCTTGAACCTCAGAAGCCTTCTGCCGACTGTGCTCAGCCTGTCTCAACATTTCATCGAGCAACGTCAACGGAGTTGCTTGACCAAATAGCGACCAATCAAACAGTGGTGAGGGAATACAATAGTTATTAATAATTCAATACCACAAAACAATCCTGAGGTTGAGTAACGCGTTCTAATTTTATGCGGATAAGATTAATTTTTCATTATGTATATGCTCCAGGCTGTCACAATACGTACATCCATACTTAGTGATTGCTCTTACGTTTATAGATGCCCATCGGCTACAGGAGTTATCGTAGTGTAGTGCTCAATATCCCTTACAAAGTGGAAGATTTTAAACAATTTTAAGATTTTACACTAAACTTTCATTTTATAGAAGCTAGTAAATTGGTATACAAGACTTCAGGACTAAAATGTCCGAGACACATTACCATATGTTGGGGATTTAGCAACTCTTGAATCCGTTAATGACGATCGTTAACTTTTGATGCCAGTTCAAAAGAAAATATTGTTCGAGTAAAATGGCATTTTAATAAAAAATTATCAGACCGTACAGATTAATGGATGTTTTATTCCTGCCACGTACAATGATTATACTTCTAAGTTCCGGATGTTATGTTCTACTGACAAGTTAGGTCAAATCTGAAAATGACCTCCGGAAAATTATTATTAGGTTCAACAGCCGCCCTCCTGATCTGAATATGCATAAGTATCAAAATATATAATTTTGATATGGAAAAAACATGAAGTTGGTCAGTGATCGCACACATTAAATTGATCATTACCTAGAAAGTAATTCATATTTTAGGCTATGATCGCTGTCTTTGCAACACCTACTCGCAGACGCAGTGAATTATCTCAAACAAACTGAACTGACAGAGTTATTCACCATTTCTAGAGAATATAGCACTCCAGAGCAACTTTTCCGAAGGAGGTAGAAACTGTATGAATTTCGATTCTACTTGGTCGTTTAAATATTCAATCATCTAAGTTCCGCAATTGTTTCATTCGCTTCGTTTGTACTTCCGATTAGGTGAATAAAGTTTCGTTTTAATGAACTGTCGCTAATTTAAGAACGCTTACGTTTATGGCTTCTTTATTTCTTGTTCTCAAGGGAGCGTTGATTATAAAGGCAAATTCAACTGAATGCGTCCTGGTCATTCAGCATGATACGGTGTTGGTATGAGATTTCAATGCGATTAGAGTTTCATCCGTACAGTTAGGCCATTCCTCACATGGAGTGCGTATTTGATTTCGATTTACCACACACAATAACATTGCATCTTCTATCACTAGATGACGGAGCTCCAGCGATGCGTTTGCGTCAGTTTGCGGGACACCACGCGGCGAATGATGCAGCGCATCACGACGGCTGATGTAGCTGAAGAAATGTCCTACTCGGGATTAGGACAGGCTCTCCAACGGACGAAGATATCTTTCAAGGAGCATCCAGCCTGCCAGTTGATATTAGGTTCGAATAAGCTCATACTTATATTAGTTCATAGAGGACCAGCATAGAAGACTGTTGTCTATTGAAATTACACTACTATCATATACAGAACGTATAAAATCGGTAATTTAATGCTGTAAAAAATAAAAAATGCCCTGTTTTTCTTTAGAGCATTGTTTATTCTAAAATGTATTTGATCGTAGTGTAATTGCAATAGACAACAGTCCTCTATGTTACGTTGTAATATCAGTTCCCTCAGGGAAATACAAGTATTATATCTATGGGAATTGGCATTTCCAGGGGAAAATTTGAGAGCCCGACCAGATAGGTGAGTGAGCCTTTTTCTTGAATTAGATATTTTTGTTTGGTCAAGGACCAGCTTTTTTCGGCTCACTTCCGTCCTGTTTTTCAGCATCTCAGACTTTCTTCTTCAACTTTTATCATTGTTTCATAACCTTCCTACGTGACATTCTGTTTCTGTGTGCGCGGAATCCTATACGGGAACACGTCTTGTGCATAGATTTCATTTTCCCTTGACTCTACAGGGTGTCCCAAATAAACGATAACCAATTTAACGGGCTGTAATTCAAAAACCATTAAGAAATCAGAAAGTCACATTCTGTTTCTTAGCATTTTTTCCATCTCTGTACAAAATTCCGGGAGAATTGATCCAGCCGTTTTTTGTAAGCAGTATCTTTAGTGACCGATGCTGAAAACCTGTTTTCACTTTTTTTTGTAAATTTCGAATGTTATGATATTAATACTATGTTTTTTAAAGTTATAAACCGTTTATTAAATGGAAAATGCCACTAAAATAAAGAAGAAATGTTACTCCTATTGTTCGTTTCCTTCGGTGTGTCTTCCGTTTCTCTCAATATACAGTTGCATTCGCCTCCTCATTCTCGCCATCACTCGTCTAACGTGAGCATCTCCTTGCAGCAAATTGGCGGATGATGCAAATTGATGATTGGAGCAAATGTTCCAAATCTCCTTGCAGCAAACGAACAATAGGAGGACCATTTCGTTGGTGTTCTTTCTAACTTTATCAAAAGTGTGCGAACAGGCTTTCAGTATCGGTCGCTAAACTGCTTAATAAAACGGTTGAATGAATTCATCTGAAATTTTATACAGAAATGGAACAAATGTTAGGAAACAAAATGTGACTTCCCATTTTTTTCAAGTTCAATAGTTTCTGAATTACAGCCCTGGAAAATTAGGTATAGGTTTTTTGGGATACCCGGTAAACTTAAATGGTGCTTTCATCCTTTCTCTTTTTGAACATCTTTGGAGTGGTGAGGAAGGCTATGACTAATTTATAAGCAATGTAATGGGTTTTTCATCCATATAAAATAATTTGATACAGATCTGACCGCCTGATCTGATATACTCAAAGTTACCTTATAAATAAATTATCAATAACTTTACCGCCCAGTTGTGCAATAGGGTGCAGATATCAAGTGTTGTATTCAGAATTAATTTAACTGACTTGTTCTCTGATAGCAGCCAAAGATACCCAATGTTGCTTTCACAAGTCGAGCTAGCCTGGCCTGCTCCAAACACAGTGGTAGCTAAAACAGTCATTGGGCAAACGGTAATTCAATTTATTTTGTTTTTATTTGCAGAGTTAATTTTACTAATGTATTCCAATTTATAAGGTTCTTTAGCTGCCGTTGGGCACAACGAAGATCTGAGACTAAAGGTGTCAGCCATCCAAGAGGTCCAGCGTCACTGCAGAGATTGGGCTGGCTCAAAGAGACGACGGATTGAGTCAGAAGTGTTCCCGGCGGAAACGAGTACCTACACTTCCTCGAAGTCAACTTGCTTCTACATCTCTTGCTTTGACCGCCTCCCAGACGCCTCATTTGCTTGCTCCGTCGGCATCAGCTGATCATGCTCCTCCCTTACCAAGAGTGGATAAAGTTCAAGTTGACTCTGAAAATCCTACAATTATTTTTTTTCTACGAGTGATATGAGTGGGGGTGTATAACTTGGCGAACGTTGTGCCTTTGAAAATCCCTGCAGGGGTAATACAAATATTGTATCTATGAGAATTAGCACACCCAAGGGGGAAAATAAGAGGGCCCGAGCTGAGAGTTAGGTAGGCCTACTTTTTTGTTGAAATGATATGTTGTTAGTTTCATAAAAGTCCATCTTTTTTCTTTTTCTTTTCTTACCGGTTCACTGCTGTCCTGTTTTTTAGCATCTCTGACTTTCTTCTTTAAATTTTTTCTTGTTTCATAAACTTTTTCCCCAACTTGCTGTTTCTATGCCCCATCTACATAGATTCCGCATTCCCTAACAACCCTACTATATGGTGCCTTCCTCATTCCTTTCTTGATACGCTCTTTTTCGTAGCGATAAGGGAGGCTCAACCCTCTAACGCCCATCAGGACTTTTCTGTCCTCTTTCAAGAATAGCCTCAATATATTATATTTCTTGTAATTTTGTTCTCTAATTTGTACTTCGGAATTCACTGCCGAGGGGTAGCTCCATCCTCGTTCTGAAACCTGTCACTCCCTGATGGCAGAGTAGGTCTTCTGATGGTAGTTATGTTTACGATCATTTGAGGAATAAAGTGCTGACGCTGAAGGGTTAAGGGGGCCCTCTCGTCAAATCTGAGTTTTGATCCTAGGTATGAAATTTGACCAGTAAATGTATTTTTGAAAAAAACAACTTTTTTTTCCGTGTAACTTTTTATTTAGGCCTTAGTTTTTTCGAAAAATTTGAAATATTAGTTTTTCAGTTATTTTTATACATATTTCAAAAAGATAGAAGTCCAAATGTTTTTATGGTGGAACAAATTCAGAGACAGTTTTGAAATCCTTGAAACATTTCTAAGAGAGTGATGGTCCTTTTTTGTATATGAATCTTGTTTATATATATATATATATGCGTTATTATACCAGTGTATAAAATATAGCGAACTTTGTTTTTGGACTACGATAAAAAAAATTAAAATGTACAAATTGGAAAAAGGACTACTAGTTTGTTAGAAATGTTCCAAGGATTCTAAAACTGTCTTTGTTTTCTTCCTAGCATAAAAAATCAATGACTTCTATTCTTTTGAACGTTGAAAATAAGTAACTATAAAGTACAAGCCAAAAACAAAACTTTTTGTTGAAGTGTAATTTAATGGAAAATTCATGTAATTGAATGTTGTTTGTATTAAATAATCTATACTCATTTGTACTTCGATAATCAATATGGCTAACTTCATATTCACACTCTGAATATATTACATATCATGTAATTTCCATAAAATTTTGTATGTATATTTTTCATAAAAAAATTAGGAAATTTTTCATTTTCTATTTGATTCATATGAAATTTGAGTGGAATATGTAACTTTCAAAAAGAAACACAATTTCTTTCATACATTTTTTTGATTCAGGCCTTTGTTTTTGTTTAAAAATTGACAAATTGGTATTTAGTCCATTGGTATTGATGTTTCAAAAGAATAGAACTCATTGAGGTTTTATGCTGCAACAAAAACAAAGACAGTTTTAGAATTCTTGGAACATATATAACACAAATTTAGTAGCCATTTTTTAATTTTCTTGTTTTGTTTTCTTTTTTTATATGGGGTAGAAAATTCAAGATTTTGGTAGGCTTTCTTTTTGTTGAAATAAAATGTTTTTGTTATGGTAAAGACCACCTTTTTTCGGCTCATTGATGTACTGTTTTTCAGCACCTACTACTTTCTTCTTCAACTTTGGTCTCGTTTCATAATCTTCTTTCACAACTTACTGTTTCTATGCCCTTTCTGCGTAGATTCCGCGTTTCCTTAACTTCATACTAAATGATGCCTTCCTCCTTCATCTCTTTGGATCTCATTTATTGGTGCGAGTAGGGAGGCTAGAACTAACAACTAATCTAATTTAATCTTTTATTTTCGTTTAATCAAACAGGAGGTATTGGCATTACAAAAATTGCTGTGTTGTAGCACCATTTTTCTGGGAAAGTTGTATTTGAAAAATTTTGAGTTGTTTATTTGCTTATGATGTGAATGTCTGGTAAATTAATAATTCTATAGAAATTACAAACGTTAGAGCCGCACAGAAGCGGGAGGTGGAGGGCTACTTCTTCTGAAGAGGTGTAGCTGTGGAGGATAACCTCGCCCTCTGCTACTTGCGACTCGATTGAATTAGTGCAGGCCCTGTCGTCTCCTCATTCCAATTAAAGGACTAAGATGTGTAGTGGTTATGAGAGTTGGACATAGTAGATATATGATGTGTAAGAATGGAAGTGCGCAAATTTAATTTAAAACTGGTAAAATTGTCTTAGTAATCGGTTGCTTGAGGAGTCCTTTTGTGGTGGTGGTGGTTAATTTTAAATGAAAGTTATATACGTAATGTTTGTAGTGATGAATCTTACAAACAACCTGTGATGAAATATTTGCGCGTTGAAAATATTTTTGTAAGAAATTCTTTCAATAGTTGGATGATGGCTGCTGAAAATGAAATAAATATATTTGCTGAACATCTGTAATGTTTTAACCTATTTATAAATCACTGACAATTTAAAATGACTTTATATTTTTTGTGAGATTTATCGATAATTGTCTCGTGTTCTACGACGATGACAATTTGAGCATTCTTACTGTAGCATTCATCAGCATCGCAGCTATTTTTTCTAATAATGCATTGTTACTTGTTACAATAGGCCTCACCCTGTAATACTAATCTGTTCAATTATCGCAATTTGCAAGAAACTTGCCGAAATATATAGACAGTATTGAACATATTTGTTGAATTAAAATAAGTAATTTCAGAATTTTTGTGCAGTCTTCAAATTCGCGGTAATTGGACAGATGCATTTCACGAGGTGAGGCCTATTGTTTTTGGGAGCAATTCGCTATTTTTGGGACAAATCGTTGCACTGCTTATGAATCTCCTGGAATATAGTGGTTAGAGTAGCCATTTATAACGTTAAATCAACGGTGATTATCGTAAGTTTTGAACGAAGACCGACTGTAATAACCGTTTAACTGCCGGTAATTGACTGGTTATTTTCGTCGGTCTTCGTACAAAATTCACGATAAAAACCGTTAATTTAACGTAAATCGGACGATAATATGAGACATTCGCGACACTAATTCTGACCATATATCGTCGGTTTATAGGAAGAAGAAGATGATAATTACTGGTAAATTCGGACGTAAATTTTCGTCGGTCAGACGATAAATTTCTGACTGGGGGCCGGCACGGTGGTAATTTTTAGGTTTCCTGAGATATTCTCACGTTCTTCCACAACCTTGAATCTATCTCAGAAAATTTCTTGACCTTCAGAAGAGTGCTGTTGTACATTGTACTCGAGCTGTAGCTAAAAATATAACAAAAGTTTCAAACCTAAATTTCAACGTAGCGAAGCACTCAACTGAGATTTGATGACTTATGATACATCTCTACTGTGCCAAGTACGAGAGCAAGTGAGATATGACTCAGTCCCTAATAAAGGCACTGCACTGAGGAGTAGCCGACCCCATACCAGGTGATTCGGAAGCACTCTCGTCGCGACCTGTAGTTTATATTTTTGAGCATTTTTTCCAGTTTTGGAGGTAAATGTTCACGTGAATTTCCAGTCGTATCCCAGAAATTGCTAAACAAACAGACCTATCATTGTATATGACAATTGTAAAAGAAGATTTATACTGTTCATTCTCATCCTTAAAGCAACATGTCGATTGTAAGCAGCAGGAATGGAGGAGGGGGGAACTTAACGATTCTCAAATAGTTAGTGAGTGAACATCCACGAAACTCTAGCAGATTATATCATAGTTTAAAAAGGTTGACCAACACATGTAAAATCAAGCAATGAATATTTAAAGTAGAAAGATTGATTCGCTAAATCACTTTTACCGAATATATTGAAAAAAACCGAGTGGATAAAATGTAATATTTTAATTTATTCAATTTCATTCTTTAACCCGAATGAAAATATAGTTAATTCATTATGGGTGTTTGAACATCCTAAGCGATGACCTAAATAAACAGCAAAGGCAGTAAGTAAGTTTGCCAATTTAATATAAGCTGGGAAATTCAGGGTTCGTAGACGAAAAGCCGGCGGATTAAGCTTGGAGTGATGCAACACGCCGTGCGCAGCGCTTCCGGCGGCAGCCCACACACGACCTCCCCTATAGCAGCCATCTGAAGATTACGAAAGCGTCATTATAAGCAAAGGCAATCTATCCCTGCTCCAGTGAAAACTGGGTAGGTGGTAGAGCATGGAATAAACGACTTGTTGGGTTTAAATAGTGCGACGCTTTTTCTCAAGTTTTAAAGTACAAATTTCAAGTTCAAGTTTTGACGTTCAAGAACTCAGTTTAAGTATGAGGATTGACGTTCAAGAACAAAGTTTAAGTATAAGGTTTGACGATAAAGAACAAAGTTTAAGTATAAGGTTTGACGTTTAAGAACAAAGTTTAATTAAGTATGTGGTTTGCCGTTCAAGAACAAAGTTTAATTATGAGGTTTGACGTTCAAGAACAAAATTCAAGTATAAGGTTTGACGATCCAGAACAAAGTTTAAGTATGAGGTTTGACGTTCAAGAACAAAGTTTAAGGGTAAGGTTGACGTTCAAGACCAAAGTTTAAGTGTAAGGTTTGACGTTCAAGAACATAGTTCAAGTATAATGTTTGACGTTCAAGAACAAAGTTTAAGTATAATGTTCAAAAACAAAGTTTAAGTATGAAGTTTAACGTTCGAGAACAATGTTTAAGTATAAGGTTTAACGTTCAAGAACAAAGTTTATAAATAAGATTTAACGTTTAAGAACAAAGTTTAAGTGTAAGGTTTAAAGTTTCAAGAACCAAGTTCAAGCATAAGGTTTAAAGTTTCGAGAACAAAGTTCAGGTATATATAAGTAATTCAGTTAGGGTGCGGTAATTTGTGATAATAGGACCGAGAAACGGGACGTTTGTCAAGGAAGAATTCCTAGGACCTACGGACAAGGGTATTTGACAAAAGCGCCCTTACCGTCAGCACACTCACCGCGTCTGACACATCCCAAGGGCTAGCAAGTAGAGCAGCGGAGAGTCGACCCTCCAGGTGCCAGACTATAGGGCTTCTAGAAGACACGACCCGAAGACGTGACGAGAGGCCGACGACCGGCTCCAGCGCCCTCCAGCGAACGCGCCCCCCGGCCGGCGAGGCACTCAGGGAACCTAGCAGCACATGCCTAGGTGGCACTCCATTGTTCCACGGCTGAGGCTGAACGTAATGGTTACGATGCCAGGCTGAACAGAGCTGAGACGTGTGTGCGTGGTTGGGTTAAGCTGCGTTTACACGGAGGGTGACTTCCCCTGGGCAACGCCCTCTCTCCCTCCCCGCCTCTTCAAAAAACCCCCAATCCCCCGGTCTAACGCCTCCCACTACTACCCCATGCGTGTCGACGCTGCTGCCCCACATGCTGGGACTGCCTGTGGAACGACGGAGAGACAGTGCGCTCCAGACAGTCTTGAGGGTAGGATGTATGTCTTGGCTGCTCTGTCGTCATGTTCTCATGCGTAATCTCAATCCAAAAAGTCTCTCCTGATCTGGAAAAGTGGCTGAAGGCTAAAGCTTTCACACTGATAGATTTATTGAAAGCAAAGCGTCAGTCTGATTGTATTTATTACGGTTGTAAATATAATTTTTTTATCAAGAACTATCGCTGAAATGATCTGTAGCTGAAATGATTTTCGATCTAAATTCAAAAGTAATTACCTCTAACAATAGTAACACAAATTGTTCGCTGTCATGCTATTATTAACACAAGATGGCTAGTGATAGGACTTAGACTAATATAATTTTTTTACTTATTTCTATTTCCTTTTATCAGACTCTATCGCGCATATTTCATTTATTTTGGTCTCTATATACATCTGCTGGGCAAGTTATATTTCGTTATTCCTTAGTTTGGGCATTAACAATAACGTCATAAAAGAAGCTATATCTGCGCGAAGTTTTATTGATTTGCCTCCATTCCTTATTCAACCAATTGACACATTCGTTTCTGCCAAGGCACTTGGCCTTCGTTTAAGAAGTAATTCTTGAATTTTCCACGAATACGTTGATATCTTATGCCGGCCTCCGTGAAATAGTTTACAGGTTAGAAATAGCATCTTCTTTTTTGCACGTACCTTGAATTACATTTCGACATCCTCACTCAGTCACTGTTATCTCCAGGGTTGCCGATTTTTTTCTGATTGAAAACGTACCAAAAATTGTTAGAGTGTACCAAATATATTAAACTAGCAATAAAACGAAAATTTTAGGGTTTTACCTACTTTTCCTGTTTGGATGAAATTTTTCCTCCTCTTCTTCCTTCATCTGCCAATTTTTTTTATTTAATTTGTTGACTAAGCTAACGTGATGGTTCCAATTTGTGCAATCTATGTTCTCTAACGTAAATTTTGATCGCATTCGTGCATTTAGTCTTGCTCATTTTAACGAAATCCTGCTTTTTGTTTTTCTGTAGTTAAGCTCAAAAAATTCTCTAGCTGCAGCAAAATAAAGCGGTATTGACAAAAGCTGTAATTTACTCGGGAAGCAGCGAGTAACAAAGCTGCGTATCAGAATTTTTCAGACACAATTTCTGTCTTGAAAGGAGCATCTTAAACAAACAGTTCTCGCCACTTCATCTTTATCTTTTCATGCTGCTCTTCTTTCACGAAATTGGAGAAATGCATTGAATATGGTGTTATTGAATTACATTTATTAAGATCTTTCAATCCAAACTCTTCTAGTTTTTTGGTACATATTTTGTTGACATTTCCCAGGAGAATGCTTTGTGCAGCAGCACCAAAATAAATCTCATTTATATTGACATAGTTTGTGGGGTTGCCTACATTTATTTTGCAATTATTGTCATTCGAAATCAATAGATCCCTTTTTATGAAGTTGCCCATAATAAAATTCTCACTCAAGAAAAATTAAAATTCATTTTTGTAAGGGGAACTTGTACATTTTCTGAACGCACCAATTTCGGCACCCTGGGCATCTCACCCTCCGTCTAAACGCAAGTGGGGAAGCTTGAGCGGGTGAGAGGGGTAGGGTAGGGGCGTCACCCTGGGGAAGACACCCTCCGTGTAAACCCAGCTTAAATTAGAGAGGTGTCTGACAACCATTGAACAGTGCGAGCTGACTACTCGTTGGCATCGACATAACAGTTTGCAATGAGTATGCCACCGGCAGGACGTAGTAAGACACCCAAGTCGGTTTTGTCTTTTAGGGTATTGATATTTTATGCAGACTATGATATATGTATTCAGCCTACAAATTCTTGCTTCTAACTTAGTTGTGAAATCTTCACTCGTTATTACACCTCGGGTAAACTACCTATATGACGAAATTAAGATACGCAAATCTTTATTTAAATATCCCCCATTCTTCAAAGCAGATTATCCACTTTTCAAAATTTTTCGAACATCGTGCTGGTTCCTCGAAGATTTGGAATTCTTTTGAGGTCCAGCTATTGATTTTGGCCCTGGAGAACAACGATTCTGCGTTTACTCAAACACTTGTGGGATATACAGCATTAACATTGTCATCTTACCAAAACTTCTACTTCTAAGTTATGAATAACTGTTTTGCATTCACTCGGGATGATATTCATATCGAAAATGTGATGATGAATTGCTCGATCCTTTTTTCTTTCTCGTGAAGTGCTCTAGCCTCAACCGCAGTGAAACAACGCAAAACCATTAATTGAGCTACCTGTGTTTTATGGTTGGTACGATACTTTTAGGTTCATAGACAGCCGCTCTCGTCCTCCGAAGATGACGATCGGCATCATATCCGAAGAATTTAATTTCTATTTTTTTAGAACGAAAGACAGTCTTCCCAAAAACTTTTCCTCTGCCGAAATGGTTTTTTCTTGACTTATTTTAAACGACTTATAACATGAGTTTTCATCAGTATGAAACTTCTACGAGATGTATACTTTTGAGACTCATCTTGTGTACTTCTGCATTAATGAGTCTGTCACTTAACTTTGTACTAGAGGCCTTAAGATCAATAATTATTATATTTTATCTAGTGATCAGGTCCAATTATAATTTTACATAGTATCCTATTTTACATAGTATCCTCTTCAATTTGAAATTCTTTCAAATGAAGGTAATTTAAATACTGTCGAGATCTTTCTTGAACCTGTAATATCTTCGAAATTATGTTTCATTCTCTTTTAACGTCCAGATTATTAGATGATATGGTCGAATTCAACAGGATTTGAAAAATAATAAATGTATTATTTAAGACAATTTTATTGAAATAGATTAATCTTTCACGCGTGTACGAAACGTATTTTTCTTGTAAACGGAATAAATTCTTGAAAAATCAAATACTGCAATCTACGCTATTAGTGTAACACTATAACCTATAATCTGTCTAATTTTCTAAATGGTTAGTTCACTAAATTTAAAAAGGTAAAATCATATTATGTAGGGCAAAAAGACTTTTACCCACACTGTCTACAACGAACCACTCAAAAATGAAAATATTGAGCTTCTCATTTGAAAGTAATTTGATGTAATAATAAATGAAAATATTTTCCTTCAAGTCAATTTAAGTTCGATTCTGTGTTGAAAAAAATTAAATATTTTTAGTACTTCGTCACAACACTGCATCTCGATTGCTAGAGGATAATGAAATATTAAAATAAATTTGAGCAATGGCTTTGACATGTTTTCGAGGAACAAGTGTGAATATTATAAGTTTTCAACTTTGAGGGGAACTTTATCGAATTGTCTGATTCAAGTACTGTCCTGATAGATCAGTCATAGTTTATTGATAACTATGGTTCTCTACGATTAATAATTTGCATCAATAATGCATATCTACAAACTCTCAACATCTAATTTCGAGTGTAAAACATGGACTAATGGGGGTGACAAAGACCTTAAAAAAATTATTGACCGCACAAACTGGCCATTATGATCATATAACCCTAAAAGCAAGTAACTTCATACTTCCTTATTATGCATAAGCTCGGTCACAACATAAATAGTATCCTCTTCAATGCAACCAAGTCTTGGGATTCGATCCCTGCTATGATCCGCGGAAAAATTTCTTACAAGGCATCCCAAAACAAAACTTGAAACCCTATTTCTATTGTAATAGTAATCACACAAGTTGAGAAGTCAAATTATTTTTACTCTGTAATTCATTTTAATAGAGTAATTTACCACGATTTATGACATCGGACTAATCCTGATCTTAAATATTTTCTACAATGTACTATTCTTATCTAGCCCGTATTACTTATTCTTTTGTCAATAGGCTTGTCTGAAGAGTCATTGTTCCCTCAGTGTTCCCTAACCGAGCACGTTACCGAGCAGTGTTCCCTAACCGACCACCACTCTTCCTGTTGCTCGCCTCCTTCCTCCAGCAATAAAGGGCAACCCTATCTACTCTCAGCTGTGAGTTTCAATACCTCGATGACGGCTTAAATTTACCTAACTCGTCATAAAATGCTTACAGAGCGAGGTAAAATTTAGCAAATCAGTATCACCGATAAATATACGAAAGCTACTTCGTTCTCAGAATCCAGTTATAGATATGCAAAAATAACGCACAATGCCTGAAAGTAAGAGACCCACATCCTCGCACTCAGGGGATACTAGTGCTTAAATGACAGGAGACTCGCCAACAGTCGCCAGTACTCCCGTCAGAGGATGTGTGTCACCTTTCGAAGGAACGTCAGCGAAGACTATTCAACCAATATCGCCCGAAAAGGGAAAACATATCAGCCAAACCTCCAGCAATCATTTGAACGTTCCAAGCAGTCAAACCTCAGCCGCAGCACCACAACCACCTGCTGCGCCTCATCTCAACGAGCAAAACAGCGCGCCAGCTCCCCAGCACTGCGTCGCCAACAACGCTCCGAATTGTCTACCAGTAACGGGGACACCAACGCCATCCTAATCAGTGTTGCAGTACAGAATAGTTGTTATTTATAAGGAATCATGTCCAGACATTCCGAGCGTCGTAGACTCTTCTCATTCTCCGGATTATGTATTTGATAATATTCGCGCAGTAAAATACCCCAAAGCGTAAGCTACGAGAGCAAAGGAAAATTTTCAGTACAGAGCAGTACAAAAAACATTGTTCCTTATTTAATGGGTACTTGCACCCACTTTAAATAACAAGCTCCCAAAAAATTCTTGAAATTATTCATAACATGTCTCTAAGAGAAGCGTTTTTCAATTTTTCACTAAGACACCGTGAGCCTCCTAGCCCGTCGTCGACTTTCTCTACAGTATCAAACATTCAGATCTTAACCGAGCAACATTTTGCTCTAAATTCACCTATAAGTTGTCAAGACCTTACACCTGTGGTACGTAGCAGTATTTCTTCTGAAGTCGACTCCAGTTGTCGAGAACGATATGATACTTTGCTTCTAGGTGACAATATCCTAAGCACAATCAGGAGGAAGGACATTCCTTCATTCCTTCCGTTCGTGTTGGATCCAAATTGTTTCCTCTGAGCGCATTGATGACCTTCTCCGTACAATAAAACGCATACCTAGATTTAAAAATGAAATCCTAAGTTTTGATGGTCTCTGCCCTTCGCCCTCAGACCTAGCTCGAATAAAAATCAAATTGTAAGAGAGAACGCACTTTCTCGTATTTATATTGCTAATACTTGCAGTACGCATGAATTCAACAAAGCGATGAATTTATGCAAAAACCGGATTTCAAACAATTCAATTTCAAACTTACCCAGAAAATAAAAAAGCTGACTTGACTTTTAATGGCCTAGCACCCAGGAAGAAAACTTTGGTTTCTTGGACAACTCTCAATAAATCATCATTGCAAGTCACCGTGCCACATTGTCCGCATTTTTACAAATTTCATGCAATAAGTGGAATTGAGGATCACTCCAGTGAATCGAATGAAACCCGGAATGAAACAAATATTCACACTTTAAACTCTAAAAAAGAAAAAAACGGTGCACGTCAACGCACATGGTACACCAAACCTTTCAAAATTGGAAGCGTCATCGAGCAGAGATTTGAGTAAAATTGTGAGGAGCGTTAGTGAACCTGAGCCTTTCCCTAACTCGATCTCAGACCACTATAATGTAAGTACGAACAATAAATATGCGCTGCTGGCAACAGACAGAAATAGTGACTGTGACATGCCATCCTTCTTAATCTATCCTCGACTTTTCAAAACGTACGTAGGAACAGGGGTAAGTCAGGCCAAAAACGATAAGCATTCCAAGAAAATTCAAATAACCGGAAAATTTTTTTACTCATCGAGCCTCTTTCCGGAAATCAAAATCCCGTGCGCCTTCACGTTGAGAATCATTGCAATGAAAAACGACACCTGAAAAAATCTCCTGCCTCTGCAAGGCCCCAGGCGTACGACCAAACCGATTTAGTCTGAGACCGAAAAATCAGCAGTGAACCAAATTTACACACGCGATGCAGACCAACAGGGGACGACTTAAAACGATCATTCTAAATGGAGCTTGCTTACACTTAAGGTGACGGACACAGTCTACTCCACGCAGTAACGACACAGCTTGCATCACAACAAACCTTGCAATGGAATTATATATCTCTGAAAAAAGTCGTCAGCCTGAGAGCTCTAGAAACACAGACCAGTATGCAAAATTCGTTGAAAAGAAAAGTGGCTGTGTCGAACTACTCATCTATAAATACATCGATAGTATTGTCTTCGATCACGCAGTTGGGGACCTCATACCCCAAATACTTTCTAATGTGATGAGAAAACCTATTCTCATATTTGATGAAAAAGACGATGCGATTTCGAAGACAACCATCTTCCCTACATCAAATGCTCTATTGAATTGTCTTCTGGTAAGCATATACCGGAAACAGGACCACTATAGCGCCCTCGTAAAAATACGTGATGAAAATCGTACCGCTCACGCCCCCAATTTGTGACTAAATAACATTGATCAAATTGAATTCTCTCCTATAACTGAAATCACAACCAGTGAACGCGACAATAATGACCTAGAGGCAAGTACAAAATGCTCTACTAGACCTAGCAAATGCAATAACTGAACTAAAGATCTGCCTAAGGAAATAAATAATACCAAAATATCGCATACAAATGCTCGCAGTCTAAATGGTAAATAGATAACATAAAGGTAATGTTGATCGCTAGCGATATCGATATTTTATGCGTATCTGATACATGTTTCGATTTACGAGTCGAAAGTTCATATTTCAGCATTACCGGCTACACGCTGCACCGTTCTGAAGGAGTCAAGAGTAAGAAAGGTAGCGGTTCATGCATTTTTATCAAAGATGTCTACTCAACATCCTTATTTCCGATAAAAGGAAAATGCGAAGACATAGAAATGGTTTGACTCAATGTTCAAGTAAACAAACACAAGTATTTCATTATCGGCAGTCCTTACAGACATCCGTCAGCATCTCTACGTCCAATATTATATTGCATTGAAAATACGCTCAAATTGATCTCTGCAGACAAAGAGTCTTTCTATGTTTTCGGAGTTTTAACTTAGATCTGACAAATGAAGACAATTAGCGGTACAAGATGCTGCGTAGAATAATTTTTTCACAAATGGTTCAAGAACAAACGTACATCACTAACACTTCAAAAACTTTTCTTGACCTAGCAATTACAATCAATCCCCAAGCAGTATTCAGCTCAGAGATCTTCCCGTCGTTTTCTGATCACCATTCGGTAGAATGTCTAACCAATATTGCATAAAAGAAACAAATTTTTTTACATTACATATCACATGAAACCCACTACTCCCCTGAAATATTCCAAGAAAAGCTAATCGACAGATGGAGTGAATTTCATGGCATGGAAAACACCGATGATGTCAATCTACAAGTTTCGCTCTTCAATGCAAATTTCGTATCGGCCCTTCACGAGTGCGCACTTATCACTTCAAAGAAAGGCAAGAATTTCTACATGGATAACAGACGAGATAAAAGAGTTGAGCAAAACCAAAAAAAATGAAGCGTGAGTACAAACTTAACAACTCAGACGGTACGCTTAGAAAGCTAATAAAGATTATGAGAAGATCCTACGATGGAAAGTTAAGGAACCAAACCAAGTCTACATCCATAAAGAACTGTTGACAGCAAAACAAAACTCCAAAAGAACTTGGGAAATCATTAGAAAAGTTGTTCAGTATAAAAAATCAGACTGAAAAAACACTTTTGACAACCCCTTAAAACCTCGAATGACACTAACACTTTCTTCTCAAAAGTTGGAGAAGATATTTTCAATGAAGTGTCTAGGACAGTTTCAGAGACATTTACTGGTGCAAATTTGAGCGTTGTTTCATCCCCCAAAACTGGAAATAAATGGAGATCAAAGCCAATAAGCGTAATAGAGATAAGAAAAATCCTATTCCCACTAAAAAAATCCTAAAGCGACAGGACATGATGGCATTAGCCTCCAACATATAGAAGACAGCTTCCCTGTCACAGCCCCTCTGATTTGTTCGATAGCAAAAACTTCTATAGCAAAGCACAAGTTTCCCGATCAATTGAAACTATCCAGTATCAAGCCAGTAAATAAATCTGGTGAATTCGATATAGCGTCAAACTACAGACCAATCAGTCTCCTGGCTGTAATGTCCAAAATATTAGAAAAGGTAATCACAAAACAGCTATCGTCTTACCTAGACGAGTTACATCTACTTCACCACAATCAATATGCTTACAGAAAAAACACCAGTACTCGAATTTAACTCAATATTGTCAAAAAGAGTTGCAAAAATGCTAAACACAACAGAAAAAATTGGCAATGATATGGACCAAAAAATTACCTCCCCTACTTTTGCTTGATCACTCCAAAGCTTTCGACAGTGTTGAGCATAAAACACTTCTACAAAAAAATTCAAACCTCAAAATAGACACTCAGTGGCTTGTAAGCTACCTACTAAGCCTCTCTCATGCAGTGTGCTTGAATAACAAAATGTCACCATTCACAACAAATAATCTAGCGTTCCCCAAAGTTTAATCCTCGGCCCACTCCTATTTTCAGTTTTCATCAATGATTTCCTCACTATACCGTCAACACAAAAATATCAATGTATGCTGATGACGTACAATTCACCTTGACAAGTTCGACAGCAGATTTGATGGAAACACAAACCAACGCTAAAACCTTCTAAGAAATCTGATATTGTGGTATGACCATAATGGCCTCAAACTTAACACAAGTAAAACGCAATGCATTATTTTTGGATCACTGAATGCGACCACAAATTTACCACCATTTACGCTAACATTTGGAGACGATAAAATTGAACCAGTAGATTTGGTAAAAAATCTTCGTGTTTGGCTCGAGAAAAACATGACTTTCAACATACACGTAGCAACAATGTGCAGCAAAATCAACGGAACCTTGATGTTCTTTCACCTCATTCGTAACAAACATGACGAAAAATCCATTTTATTGTGGGGAGATTTACCTCAATATCATCAAAAAGAGTTGCAAAAATGTATTAACTTCGCAACCAAAGTGGTATGCAAAGGAAATTTCAAGAAACACGACATGCCACACTCTTTTAAGAAAACTCGACTGGAGCCCAATGCCGAATAGATTCATGATCCAAAAAGATCGACGAGTTTTTTCATCTCTGTGCCTCCCTCAGAGCAATGCAGATGTGTTAAAAAAATTTCCATCCAATATCCCAAACGAAAAACCAAATCGGAGGAATGATGTCTTGGTCAGTTACCGTTCATCTAATGTGGGACAAAAAGTTCTCTAAGTTTATTGAGCTCTTTAGTGGAACAAGCTTCCCCAGCGTATCAAAAGCTCTAAAACTGTAAAAGAATTTAGAGTTAATGTGTCATGTCATTTTGAATAGGGCCTGTAATAGGGCCTGCACCACTTCGGTATAAATTTCCCACTTACCTGAAATTTTGATTTGCCTGAAATTTCTGGTAAAAAATTGGTAATTATTTCTGTTTTACGTTCTCTAATCATTTTAACATCAAATATTGATATACATTATTTCTGTCGACTAAAATGAGCAACACAACCGTCAGCTCAATGCAGCGGAATGAAGGTCTTTCTTTTTTAGTTGTTAGTAGCTTTCTCTCATACTTTCCCAACTTTTTTATATTTTCTAATTTATATATTTATATCTAGCATCCGTATGATTAACAAACTCTGCAATACATTTTTGTGTGAACATCAGTATACAGGTTAATAGATGTGAGGGTTGTGCTATGTTTTTAAAAAATGAATTTTGGCAAACGTTGTCTCACTGTTTCGAAATCATTCAGGAAGGTGTTTCAATCGCTTATCGGCTGAACTAGGGGAGGGGGGAATTTAGCATTTTTTCAATTTTCCTAATTTTTCTGTGCGTTCAGCGCACTTTAACACTGAACTTTGAAATAAAAAATAACTCAAAATTTCAATAATGAAAATAATTACTCTCGGTCACTGTTTCGTCTCCCTCACATGCAAAATTTTGTAGGTATTTACCTCTCAGAAGTAATATCTGGCAACCATAGTATTACATTTTATCCTATGTAGCCTTGTCTGTATAATGCTGCTGAAGAGAATAGCGATAGGATGTGAAACCCGAAATGGTTTTGTTGTTGTTGTTCCTTGACTGTAACTTGAGCTTTCGTAAAAATTAGTATCATAAAATTAAAAAGCAGTTCAGTTTTACGTTTTTCGAAGTTTTTTCTTTTAAGCTATTATGTTTCCAAATAATTTCTGTCGATTACAGTGAGCTCAGCTGTCATTTGCGATGTAGTAGGTGATTAACTGTTTTTTCATCTTTAATAGTTTTCCCTTATGTTCATTTTCAATACGTATACATATTAATATTTATGCGTGTGTGTGTATACATTTGTACGAAAGCACATGCATGGATATATCTGTGCATTCGTATGTAAGTATATGTATATCCACATAAATATACATACATATTTCTATCTCTGTTTATTTACTTGAAAACAATCTTGTTAATTAATTTTATTGCTCGTGCGAAATGATTCAAAAATAGATCTATCACTACACCAGAGAGCGTTTCTGGGAATAGGAAAAAAATGAAAAATGCAATTAGACGAATGAAACAAAGAGCAATTTGAGCATATTTAAACAATTTAAACAATTTAACAACAATTTAAACAATTTATTTACCACAGGAGATACAGAGGTAGGTGATACAGAGGTAGAGTTTTACTTAAGTCTAGTACAATGGTCAAATTTGAGTATAGCTACCTGTGGGCCCGAATAAGTTCAGCGACTTCTAGGGCATATGAATCGTGGAAACATTATTTCTCTGTTTTCTGTCCATATGTTGAACAAGCTATGAATTTTCATTGTCGAGTATATGGTTGTTTACGCGTTTATTCCCAAAAAATTGTAGATAGTTGCTGCTCATAAGTGATATCTTTCTTAAACTGTATCTTCATTTTATCCCATGTACCCATGTTCGCATGATGTTGCAGAGAATACTGTGAGGAATTGAAATTCGGGATTTATGTTGTTGTTCCTGTTCCTTCATTATAACGTGAGTTTTCTTAAAATTTCTACTAGGAAATTAAAAACCATTTCATTTTTATGTTTTTCGAAGTCTTTTTCCTTTACTTATTTTTCCTTCAGATCATCTCCTACAAATACAGTGAGCTTGAGATTCATTAATTCATTATTTCCTTATATTCACTTTTAATACGTTTATTTATGAATATGTGTGTGTAAGTGGGAGCGTGTATGTGTGTGCGCACGCGTACATGTATGTCTATGTGTGTGTGTGTACACATATACATGTTTATAGATATATATAAATACACACATATGCATCTATTTGTATCAATTTCCATTTTTTGCATAAAAACAAAAGCTCAAGACACATTACACTTTACCTGATACTCTGCGACCAGTTAACACTGAACCAAATTTCAGAAATGGATATATCTATCGCCCCTGCTTAATGATTGAAAAAATAGATATATCAATACCCCAGAGGGTGCATCTGTGAATAGAAAAATATTAACAGACAAATGAAATAAAGCACTCAAGAAAAAAATTATCTCTCTGAGCGTATGCTGAACAAGCCATGAATTTCATTTTACGTGTAAGTTTGTTTACGAGTTTCTAGATGTTCGTGTTGTGTTACGTGATGTTCTTCATGAATTACTTTGTGGCTAACCTTTTCTCAATACTTGATAGTTATTTACTATATTGTTTCAATCGGCTTCGGTATGGCGTTTTTTGTCTTTTCTTACTTCGATTCAACAAATAATTTAAGAATTCCGAAGAATTCTCTAGTGGTATTTAATTATTTATAAGTTGTCAGCCTTCTCTTAGGATAGATCAATTAGCCCTTGACAGGTTAATCTATTTGCACGAGACATATGGTTGGTCTATTAGTAGGCCTCGTATGGTTTGTATATTTGTCCACCTCGGATAGTGTGTCTATTAGTACACCTCGTGTGGTTTGTCTATTAGTTCACCTCATATGGCTTGTCTACAAGTGGACTACGTATAGTTTGTCTATTAGTACTTCTCGTATGGTACGTTTTGTCTAAGGACGTCTTATATTACGAAATTTTTAACAGCCAATATTTAGTCATGTATCTCATGTGCCAACTTTTTGTGAAATAAACGGATTTTCTTTCTTTCCTCTTCCTTTCTTTGTAAAATAAGGCATCGAATCTTGAGCGAATCGGTTCAATGCTCACTCAAGATTGCAACTAGGTCAAAAGTGAATTGAGTTGAAAATAATTACATACCTTAACCCTAGAACGCTAAACTATGTATCGTGCTACTCCAACGCTAATCATGGGTATATTATACCCTATTTTGGAAAATTGAAATATTATAATATATATGAAAATTCATTTTAAAAAATGGCAACATACCAAATTTAAGGTATCTGGTTTTGATTTAAGAAAACAGGTAATTAATAATTGTATGTAGAAATGAACTTAGAAAAATGTAAGAAAATAACAAATATCGTTAGAGAAATCTTAACAAATTAAAAAAATATTAACTTGGAAAAAACTAGACCGACGATTAATATCAAAATTGACAGGAGCCAACCCAGGTATATGGCCTCTGATCCCAGGGAGTATCCAGCTCACAGACTTTGCGCCAACCGTCAGGAAGAGAAAGAGAAAATATTCTTCATAAGCACACAAAAAATTACTTTTTCGTGCTATAATTATAGACCAACCGGGGTTGAAAGTTTGGCCGGGGCCGGAGCTGGGGTCAACAAATTTTTCAAGGCCGGGGCCGGACTGGGGCCGGGGTTATCAAATTTACCACGACCGGGGCCGGTGTTCAGACCGTGTCAGGACGTGTCACGACGACGTAATGCATAACGCCGGTTGGGGGTTCAATGCATGTTGAATTACCATAATCTAAAACTGAATCTTCATTGATGCGTATCATTCTTAAAATGAAAAGTAACGCGAAAATCGATGTACGAATGGCCATTTTACTAGTTCAAATAGTTAAGTCTAAATGAATAAAATTGAACGTTTCGAACTGAACAGTTAATCTTCAGCAAAAGAAAGAGAATTCTGCGACAAATTTAAACGAATATGAGTAAATTAAAACGACGCTATTGAAAATAGTACTACAACATATACAGAAAATAGTCGTAGATCTAAGAATAAAAAATGAGGCAATTAAAAAACTTAAACTAATGATCACGTATTTGCAACGAGAAGAGTAAAAGTTTTTGAGTCTCATTTAGAGGGGATCTGAGCTTAAAGATGTATAGCAACTCAAGGATGAGTAAATCAATCAAATGAAGGGCACCTGTAAGGATTTTAAAATGGTTCACGGAAACAGGGACGTTACAGTTCTCAGCATGGGATCGAACAGAGGACAGTGGAGAGGAATTAAGAGGACGACTCGTTCTACAGCTGCGCCCAGCGTGCTCGGCTTTTTTTATTTTTAGTTTTAGATCTACGAATATTTTCTGCATATGTTGTAGTTTTCTTTTGTATAGTGTAGTTTTAATTTACTAATACTCGTTTTGTTTTCTCGCAGAATTATTTTTCTTTTGCTATAGATGAACTGTTTAGTTCGAAACGTTCAATTTTATTCATTTTGACTCTACTATTTGTACCAGAAAATGGCCATTCGCACAACGATTTTTGGCTTATTTGTCATGTTGAATTACGGTTGCTATTGGGTGTGTATTTATGTCAAGGCACTAAAGTTTTGTAGACTTGCAGTTACAGTGCTTGTTGAATTAATTAATACAGAGACAATTATAGTATATAAATATACCGGGTGTCCCACAGAAATATCCCCGACTTTTTAATTGATTCTATTTCCGCTTTAAATTAACATAACTGAATTGTCTTTTTTTACAATGTAGTAAATTTATTTTCCTTTTCGAATAATTTAAGTTTTTGGAAATCGTTTAATAACCACTTAACAGTGATCGATGTACTGAAAGAGGCAGAAAAACTAATTGTTCAAAGGAAAAGTTTGAAAACATCACTCGTGTTCTTCTTCATTTCTCAATACCTACTGTAAAGAAACGCGTTTTCAAAACAACACCTCCATCATTACCAATTCTCCGAAAACGAATTGGAGAAGTGTTTCAAGAACTAAAAGAAAACGGTGAAATAATCCACAAAACTTTTCGTTTATGGTGGCTAGAAGTAATACTTACCTTGAGAGAAATGGCGGGTATGTCAGAGGATACTAAATTACTTCATTTATTTAAACTTTATTCAAGGTAATGATTTGTTACTTTTTTAAATTTTTGTTCGTTCGATTTTTTGGAAAGTACAAAATAAGGAAGAAAATTAATATTATTTTAAAAACTTTTCCTTTGGCCAATTATTTTTTCCACCCCTATCAGTAAGTCGATCAATGTAAAGTGAGTATTAAAAAAGGTTTAAAAATATACATTTTCGAAAAGTAAAATTTACTACATTGTGAAAGAGGACAATTGAAATATCTTAATTTAAAGCGGAAATGTTATCAATTAAAAAGACGGGAACCTTTTTGTGAGACACCCGGTATAATGACTAAAAGAAGTGCGTCAGCAGTATGGGATTATTTTATATATCGGTGATGAGTGTTGAAATTACAGTGTGCACCATTTGAGAAGCAAATATACGACGAGGAGCGGCTGGTGCAACTTAGAAAACTTTCTCAACTAAATCTTTATGGGGCCATCTAAAACTGGCATAAAATGATCTTCTCCTGAAAGCTGAAGAAAACCAAACAAAGAAAAAGAATTGAAAAACAGAAATACAACGAACAAGAAGAAAAACGAAACGTCCATGTATTGAAAAAAAACAAAAGGTGTTTAGGTTGCAGCAGTGGCAAAACTGCCGATTGTAGCAAGTCGTCTTCGTCTACTGGCAAGCAGCTGACTTTAAAATAAACATTTACTCAGTCTAAAAACTGAGAGTCAAATAATACTGGCCAAATAAATTGAGAGAAATTGTTAAATTTACTGGTTGTGTGACGCGTTCAATCGTTATGATCCTGTGGAAAAGGAAGCTTTTTTTAATTTTGTAGGGTTTTTGAATCAGAAGTTTTAAGTACTATCAGAGAAGGTAATTAGAACAAGACTAATTACGAACCCAAGTATCCAAATTCAGTATTCCGTTTCAGAGGTAAAACAAAACAGGTTAACGAAAATAGCGTCCTCTCAATAACTATTGATATTTGGACATCTCCAAGTCGAGATTCTTTCATGTCAATAACTCCGCAATGGATTATAATTACACTGGATGGTGGCATAGATACTGCTTTTTCTTCTTAGTGACTGCATGTTCTTCAGAATTACTAAGAAACCGCAAATCTCTTAAGAAATCGTTTTAAATTTAATTGAAAAACGCGTGAATTTTTCCCGTGCGGGTAGCCGGCACACTCCACCTTTTTCACTTTAAATTAATCCAACTCAAGTTCAATTTAATTCAAGTCAAGTCCAAATTAATACAAGTCAAATTCAAGTTAATTCAAGTCAAGTTCAAATTAATCCAAGTCAAGTTCAAATTAATGCAACCCTAAATTGAGTTATGAATAGACATAATCACTCGTCAATTTGAGCGTTTTTTGTGTTGAATATTTATCTAATGGGTGTAATGAACAAGAAAAACATTTTTCGTTTCAGCAAGGAATACATAAAATTTACGCCGACGTTGCAATCTAAAAACAAGCTGTCGTAAAATGTGGTAAGTTTCCAGCATCAGGAGGCAGAGTGTGATTCAGATCTTTGAGCGGCATTAATGATACAAGTCAATTATAAAAATTTCGTATTATACTACTCATTACAGTTTTAAAGTTCTACATTAATGGCAGTCTGCATTCGTTCAAACATTTATTTTCAAATGGTAATTTTATATTACCCATAGTAGTATCGAGGATTTATTTACTCATATAGAGACTTATATGCGTGAAATTCCACTTTATAACATATATGAAATCATGTGTGCATGCAACTACCTAAGATTACCATTGGACGATGTGTAGATTTAATCTTTGAAAGATATATACAAATGTGATTCACTGAGTACTTATGTGCGATACCATTTGATTACAATTTAGATGAATACATTACTACACAGACGCAATCCTGCATTAGGAATGAAAATTTTGCCATCCCTTCAAATTAATAGGCCAAGGCAAATATATCATCTCTGAAGATGAAACAAATTTTAACTTGTTATAGCAAAATCGGTTGAACAAGCAAAAAAAGGACTTCGTTGCTATATTTCTTTTAATGGTTAAATCTACATATCGTCACCCAATGGTAATCTTTTGTAGTTGCATGCATATATGATTTTGTATACGTGATAAAGTGGTACTTCTGTATAAATTCCTTTATGAGGGTAAATAAATCTCCTATTCTATGCTATGTGTATGTGTAACATAAAATTATCTCTTGGACACAAATATTTGAATGGATGCATGCTGTCATTAATGTAGAATTGTAAAACATTTTTAATGTGTAGCATAATACGAAGTTTTTATAGTTGGCTTCTATCTGTTGCTCCGCTTAAAGATCTGCATCACACTCTGCTTCCTGATGCAGGAAACTTACCACATTTTACGGCAGCTTGTTTTTAGATTGCAACACCGGCGGAAATTTTATGAATTCCTTGCAAAAGAAAAACGTTTTTCTTGTTCACAACACCTGATAGACGCATATTTAACGCAAAAAACGCTCAAATTGACGAGTGATTATGTCAATTCCTAACTCAACTTAGGGTTAGATTAATTTGAACTTGACTTGGATTAATTTGAGCTTGACTTGGATTAATTTTAAGTGAAAAAGGTGAAGTACAATACTAAAAACCCCGGCCAAAACCCCGTTTTAGGGTACTATTCTGCCGGGGCCGGGGTGTGCAAAAATTGTTGGGGCTTGCTGGGGCCGGGACCGGGGTCAGCAAAAATGGCCGGGGTTGGCCGGGGCCGGGGCCCGGTCTGTCTATAGTTATAACAGTTTTACATTGCTAACAGTTTTTTTACATTGGTGAGACCTGAACCGTCCTTTCTTGGCTGTGTTAGAAGTGCACTTGCAACTGCACACCATCTTATATTTGAACTGTCCTGCTGCTAATCCCGGAGCTCCACCTACGAAAATAGGGTTCAAGTTGCACACTTATAAAATTGCCAACTTCACTTGACGGTTTCGAGTTGGGACGTTCACACTAGTCTCAGGGTTTGTCTTGAAGAGTTGCATGGCCAACTCCTCCGTCAAAAACCTCTTATTTAGTGGGTTTTACCATCACGGAACATGTTCTCTTGCTGAATAATTCAGGAATTTATCACTGCAGCATTCAAGGTACCATAGAGAAAGCACAGTGGCCAGCTCTTTGTTTATCAGATGCAACTGTATTGTGCACACATTTGATCAAATGTGCCCACACCGGTTTGGTTTCATGGTAAAATTTTACTACCCATGGCTTCCCATTCTCCGACACGGACGGTTGAGTGTGCATAATGGACATGAAAAGGACTGTGTACTTAACAGTAGTTTTGTTTGGAACGTGGGGCACGAAGGTAATTTCACTTGTGAAGAGAAAGGCGCAACTTCCTGGTATCCTATTGCTTTTGTCCCTCATAACGTCAAGGTTTTCTTTCGTATTCTCCCTCACTGTCCCCACCTGTGTCATTCCACAGTTGTGCCGGAGATCCTCAATGAGGGGCACAGGGTTGAACCAGTTGTCTGTTATGACATTCCATTTCGTGTGGTGGTAGGGCTGTGTCAGGTCTTGGGTCAGATTGTAGGCGAGATTTTGCACACCATTCAATTGGTGTCCCTACTGTTCAATTGGTGTCAGGGAAGTATGGAATTCCAACTTCCCTGTGTATGGAATTCCTGTCATCTTCTATTATAAATAATCACATTTATTATTCATCACTATAATCACATTCATGCCGCTAACACTAAACATGGGTATATGATACCCTATATTACAGCTGCACAGTAAAGCTAAACATGCGTACGAGGTACCCTATTCGAATCTACTCGAAAATCCCAGATTCGGAATAGAGTGGCCCACCCCCCATCTATCACGACTCGACAAACACTGAAGCTATAAGGTATACTGGAACTCTCACATTACAATAAATACCCTAGATGAGTATTACGTCAGGTACGCAGGGCATATGATACCCATGTTCAGGGTTCTAGGGTTAAAATAGCGTTGATGATAGCATATTAAAATAGTGTTTGCTTAGTACTAAACAAGAACTAACGTGAAAATAAACATTTCTATTTATTTTATTTTTATAAGAAAACGTTTTGGAATGCTATAATTCTATCTTCAGTGCAGGAAACATACAAAAAGTCAAACTTAGGAAACATAGGAAAATTCAATAAAATGAGTAAACAAACATCTATAAAACTTGGATCCTAATCCTCATTCAAGCGCTGAAGAACTGATCACTCATTGGCATACTTACACACACTTTCACAAGCACATACAAACATACATTTACACATGGGATTCTCGCATACACAGACACGAGCAAGGAGGCACCACATACGTGACACACAGAAATGTGTCAGTAGGTTGACGCAGTGTTCAGTTTGACTGCTCCCATGTCATTTTTTAACTCAGGCTTATGGGTTGATATGAATAAAGATTCCAAAATACGAAGATCTTAATCGTTATTTGAGATACACAAAATAGAGAAATTTTCTGTTTTGAAAGGATGATTGAATTACTGACAATGATCTCTAATTGCTGAATTAGAAGGAGAGGAAAGTATGCGACCGGTTCTATGATAAATTCCTGAATGTTTGCTTTGTATAATAAATTGTTGAAGTTTAGTACCACCAACATAGGTCTGCATGAAGCAGTCGTTCTTTTCTCCTAAAAAAATAAACCGATTTAAAATATTTCTTTATAACACTCTAACGTCAACCGAAGTAAAAACCTACTGACAGAGATCCGACTACTCTTTTCTGTTCTGAGTTTAAATAACCCAAAACGGTAGTTCACGAACAATGTCTCATTTGCTACGCTCAAGGTGACAGGAGAGGGACACTTTTCTATCTAGAACTTTTCCGTCAGAATTATCAATGATGAATTGAGTATACTTAATGCTAATCAATAATGTTCTAATAAATTCTAAGTCGCGGTGGAATATACTTACAATTCCTCTTCTTCTCATTCACCAATTAAAGATCATTGTCGGCATTTTAATAATTCTTTCAAAACAAATAATTTCGCTATTTTGTGTACCACAAAAAAACGAACAAGTTCTTCGTATTTTAGAATCTTTATTCATATCTGCCCATAACCCTAACTCAAATAATGACTTGAGTCCAATAAAACTGAACATTGCGTCTACCTACTGATATATTTCTGTGTGTGGTTTATGTTTGCGCGCGTCTGTGTATGTGATGTTCCCATGTGTAAATGTATGATTGTATGTGCTTATGTAAAACTGCGTAAGTATGCCAATGAGAGTGGTCAGTTCAGTGCTGACTCTTGTCAACACTGAAAAAGAATTATAACATTCTGAAACGTTTGCTGGCAAAAAATATTATGAAATAAATATAAATGTTCATTTTTACATTGGTTTTTCTTTTTATCTTATGAGTTGAATATATTGCAAAATATGAATCAAAATCACCGTTACATCTGAATCTTATGCAGATTTAAAGGAATAAAATGTGGTGCAATACATTCTATACCTCCGGTATAGAATGTGTTGCCGCGGTAGTGGTAGAATCTGTATATTTCGAGTGTGACAGTTGGAAGCGGAATATTTTCTAGGTTGACCAGAAACCTACGGCGTCATAATTGATTAAGCGAGAATTTATCTTTTAAATGCCTCACACTCACTCTCTCAGGGCTATCAGGGCGATGATTCGAGCCCACGAAAACGGCCTGGAAGCGGACGAATGAAAAAATATTGTCATTCACAAGCGCGCAGAGTGGCTTGCAGCGAGCGAGTGAAGCCCATGCAAAGTTCAGGTAATAATGGAACAATTAAGGGCACGTACCTGGACCCATTTTATATTTTGTTCTAAAATTTAATTTCTATTCAATTCACCAATGGGCAATCATGGTAAGCAAACGTTGACAATACTCTCAAATGCAAATAAGAACCCCGATGAAAACCTGCTGGGTAGGGTTTTTTTTAAAAAAAGGCTTGTACTAACCTTGAATGTAACCAACCTGATCGTCTTGGACCCGAGCTGTTCAAAAGCAATTTCACTGTGAATTACCTAATTCGCAACGAAATGAGGTAATTGATACTGCAGGAAGTAACAATGCAAAGTCCGATAGAAAATTTCCAATTTATTTTACGTAGTTATGGAATAAAGAGAGAGAGAGAGAGAGAGTTGGTACCGTACTGAAAGTCAAAGCTCTTCAACCCGTTCTATTTTTCACTTTATGATAAACTATTTTATGCAGTTAATACCAGCAGCGGTTCTTACCAAAACATATTTTTATGCAGAAAGTTGATGTAACAGTACGAGATTCTGAGTTCAGGAACCATTTGAAGAAGAAAACCTTTAAGCTTGTAGAAACCTTTAAGCTTGTAGAAACCTTTAAGCTTGTAGAAAACGTACGTATGGATTTTGCTGTAACATTTTTAGTAGAATCTATCAAATCATTAGGAACTAGTCATACAGAATCATGTCCTCCAGAGGTCCCCGATGATACAGACCTACTCATCTACTCACACCAGTCACACAATAGTTGACAGCAGGGCTGCCAAAAAAAATTTTGCTGATCGTACCAAAACTTCCATAAAAACGTATAGAAATTATAAAAATGTATCAAATCTATTTAAGTATTAATGAAGCGTAAAATTATAGGGTTACACTTACTTTTTCAGTTAGAATGAAGCTACCTCCTCCTCTTCTCCCTTCTTAGAGTACCAATGTTTTTCATTCAAATGTTGACTACGCTTCCGTGGTGGTTTCCATTTTGTACAATCTATGTCTTATAACTTAAATTTTGATCACATTAATGCATTTAGTGTTGCCTTTCTTAAAGAATTCCTGTTTTTATATTTTTAAGGGTTGAAAAAATTCTCTCAGTTGCCGTAGAAGAATGCAGCAGTAATTTTAGCAAATAACTAAACTAACTTTGCATCAATTTTTTAGCTCTCTATGTTTATGTATACTGTACACATAAACTTTAGACTGTAGAAGGGCAGCGTGACACTGGTGACGATACAAGTTCTGAACCTCTGAATGGTATCAAACGCGGTGCGAAGAATTGAATCATTATACATTTCGTTTAAGTTACTACCTCTCATTTATATGAAAAGCTTTGTAACTTCTAAAAATAAGACTAATGTTTTTTAGTAGGACATAATATCTTGAATAAATTATAAAACTCTTTAAAACCTTCTAAAACTAAGCGCTTTAGGCTACCGTCCCACCAAATGTACCAAAAAATTACATTTTGAGCAAATCATACCAAATTTACACGAACGTACCAATTTCGGCAGCCTTGGTTGACAGCAGACAGGGCTGTCAACGATGACCACCCGTCACCCTAACCATCAGGATGTAAATTCACAAAGACAAGGAAAAACAATGGCTGTTCGCTCCTCTGTTGTTAGCATATTTACATGAATTTTATATGGAATTTCTCTCATATACTATAAATGGTATAATGGTATACGTGATATGCACAGTGACTTTATTCTTACCGTATATTTCCAGTTAGGCAGCTGAAAATAACTGCTAGTTTGTCAGCAAATATGCGCTGCGACCCACTTTCCTCCGGTATATAATGTATTGCCGCGCTCTCAGTGCCGTATTTTGTCAAACTCTCCAGCACCAAGTACCATTAAAACGCCGAAGCTCTCCAGTGTATCAATATGTTTGTTGTTATCCTTCGGTTTGCATTTGCATTTTGGTGTTGTTACACGCACATTGGTGACCGGTGAGCAGATATAAGTCCACGAAAGTAAATATGTAGATAGTCAAGATAGTTTAGACGAGAAGTTTGTGGCATAAGTTTCGAGAAAAAGACAAGTTTATGAAGATCATGACAACAGAGAAAGGAAAGATTACCGGCAAGGAATTGAGGGAAGTTTATAGCAACGTCCAACGCATCGTCGTCCGCCGAATTTCGTGCGATCAACTTCGAAGAAAACCTTCCATTTTCGAGCTCACATTCCCGGAGGGCGCGACCGGTAAAGCGTAGATCTCAGTGTGGAGAGAAGACGACGGTTTTAAAATATTCGTACGCGTTTTGTTGAACCGTTAGTGCACAGTGAATATTGAATAGTGAACGGTGCCAGCGTCAGCAATCTACGTGAACAGTGAACAGTCAGTCTGCAAACAGTCAAGTGCAAGGCAAATCGTGTCAACCAAGTTAAATCAGCCGTGGGCAACGTCAGGCTCTCGGTGTTTAGTTTTTTTCGTCTTGGTAACTTTTTCAAGTATTTTTTCAAGTGAATAGTGCAAGGTCAAACCCTTGGCAGCAATGCTCTCAGTCATTCCCAGACGCTTTAGCTCAGTAAAGATTGATTTTTTGTGCAAGTTTGAAGATTGATTTGATTTGTTCATAGATTTAGAGTATTGTGCAGCGTTTTTATCTGAGTATCGTTAGGAAAATTATTGGAAGGAACTTGGTATAACTTTAAGACGTCCATTTTTGTATATGACTTTATCAAGTGTTTTGAGTTTTTTAAGAGTGTTAATATTGAGCGGCAAAGTAATTCCTGTATCAATCCATGTTGGATTCTGAGTCAGGTAGTGAATACATTCGACAACGACAAAGACTAATCGGGGCCGAGTTTCGGTGCCGAGATTTAGAACTCACAATATGACTGAACCGACGGCAGCCGGTCCTAGCGTCGTGACAACCCAGACTGTTACGTTCAGTGCACGTAGTGTAACAACAATGACTACCTCTAATAATTTCGTAGCTACAGCACTAACTAGCGGGAGCACTATTTTGTCCAGTGCAGTACTACTCATGTTCAGGGGTCGTAAGCGAATGGAAGACACAGCGTTTTGCGAGACGAAAACTTTTAGAACTCACGTAGCCAATTTTAAAAGTACATGACATTGCTTCCCCATGTAAATTCCGATGAGGCTAAGAAGGAGTTACTTGTGCGATCCGCGCTCAAGCAAGTAGGAGATTTCAATTCTGTATAAACTAAATTGGTAAATCAGGATCTCAACTATTCGTTTGACGAGGTTGTGAGCATTTTTGGATGATGTTTATATATCAAAGAGGGAGAAATCGATTCATGCACTAGCGTGTGACTTAAGTGGGTCCCCTGCCAGGCCCCTATCGGTCATGCAGGTGAGTTTATTTTGTTTTGTTGTTGGAAAAGGACCATTAGGTGGTGGACTATTCGGTTCTAAAATTTTATGGCGCTACGGATACTAGATCCCCCCCCCCCGGGGGGGGGGGGGGTTAAGTGAACTAAAAATCCTGAATTTCCGACCCCATATAAAAACAAAACAAACGGAAAATGGAAAATTTGAAACCGTAACTTTGTTTACAATGCTTCAAGGATTCTGAAACTGACTATGGTTTTGTACTAGTACAAAAACTCCATGAGTTCTTTTCATCTGAAATATCAATAAAAATGAACTAACATAATCAAAATGTCAAATTTTGTCAAAAACTAAAGCCTGAATCGAAGAAATGGATAGTGGAAATTGTGTTTCTTCTCTAAAGTCATATAAAATAGTCAAATTTCATAAGAACCAGACTAAAAATATAAAATTTCTCAATTTTATCTATATAATTTTTTCTTGTATATAAAAATTCACAGTAAGAATATGAAGCCATGCATGGATATTATCGAAATGAAAATGAAAAAAACATTCAATTACATAAATTGTTCATTATATTACAGTTCAAAACAAAAAAATTTGTTATGGGCCTGTACTGTGAAATTACATATTTTCAACATTCAAAAGAATAGAAGTCATTGAGTTCTTATGCTAGGAAGAAAACAAAGACAGTTTTAGAATCCTTGGAACATTTCTAACGAACAAACGTCCATGTTTTTCCAATTAATTCATCTAAATTTTTCTATCATAGTTCAAAACCAAAAATTCGTTCTACTTTATATGTGGTAAAATATCGCATTTATAAAAAAATGTACAAATACAAAATAACAGAACGTTTGTTTGTTAGAAATGTACCAAGGATTCCAAAACTGTCTTTGAATTTGTTCTAGCATGAAAACTTTTTGACTTCTATCTTATTGAAATGTGTATAAAAATGACTAAAAAGACTAATATGTTAAATTTTTCGAAAAACTAAGGCCTTAATCAAAAAAGTTCTTGAATAAAATGTTTTTCTTTCGAAAATACATATAGTGGCCAAATTTCAGACCAATCGGATCAAAATTTAATTTTTAGCGGCGGACCCCCTTAAATCAGTTGCGTTTTATACGGAATGAGAGTTTGGCAGCTCAACTGGTCACAGCTTTGGCTAAGATCAGGAAGTTGGCCGAACATCTCTTGACTAGTTTGAACGTTGCGTTTCAGAGACATCCCTATGTTGGCGCGAGTGCTAACGCGAACGAGCTAACAAAGTTTGCCGGGTGTTTAATCATTTTTAGTTTAGCAACGACGAAATAACAGTAGCTCCCTTGCTTGACGAAATTTCGCGAGAAAGGTTTTATCGCGACCGTTCCTAACCTCTGATGAGTTACTAGCCTGAATAGTTAAAGCAGTTCGAAATCATCCGAGGAGTAAACCGATTTTTGCGCAGGCAAAGACTGGTGCACAGTACTCGGCTAGAGCCCTTTCTAGTAGACGTGCCTAACGAGACGGATAGTGACGTACAGGAACCACTTGATGAGGTCTTCTACACCTCCCAGCACAGTAATCGTCGTTTTCCGGGGCGCAGACCGTTTTCCAGACCCTAGTTTAGGACTTCGAGGTACTCGAGACCCACTGCTAATGTAGGCGACAGAGCTTTAGGTTCAATGGAGTGTTACGAGGCTCGAGTGTAGGCCTCGAGATATCCTCCGAATAATTTTGGAACCAAGACGAGACAAACTCCCTATTATTCATTATGTCATAGTTCAGGACACGAAAATACTACCTGCAATGACCAAGGCGGTCTGAGCAAACCAAGTTTTTCAAGTAGAACCTACTATACAAGCAATCAGTTGGGACATTTTGCTCGTGAGTGTGAAGCAAATTTAAACTGGAACGGTAATGGCGTGGCAAACGCGAAGCGTACTAGGCTGAAGCTTCTGAGAACAACAAAGATGATTTTTTACAGTAAACTCTGACGAGAGCGAGGTGGCTGGTGCTGAGACGAAGTATTTGACAATTATGCCCGAGGGTTGGCCCACAACTCTCGTAAACCCTGATGCGGTAATTGCGAAGCCAGGTGTGACAGCTAAATCGATAGAGTTTGTCGATCCTTTGTTTCAGTGCAAGAACAAATTTGCTATATTGAAAGAACAAGAACTGACTGAAGAAGAAACATCAGAACAACCAGCAGAGGTTTTTTTAGCAGCTATGATAATGACAGCAGGTCGGCTGAGACAGGAAAGAGAGAACTTGATCTTGTTGAGAAAATCAAAAAAGCCCACGATCATATTGAAGACCAACGATAAGTTTTTAAGTGTTTTAATTGACAGTGATAGCGATAAATGTCTAATTAGTTACCGTAACATCAAGTGCCTGAACGAGAAATTGAAACCTAGTAATTTGAATATCAGAGGAAGAAATTCCATTAGTAGTAGAAATTCCATTAGTAACAGGAGAAGTTGACCTTTCCATTACCTTGCCTAATAATAAGAAATTGAATACTGGTTCTTTGATCATAGAAAACGGTAAATTTAACTACGATGTAATCCTAGGAAAGGATGTTCAAAAAAAGGCAGTGCTCGATTTCATGGAAAGTTTTTTGTTTTAGACGGAGTGAAGGTGCCCTTTCATGATGTGCATGAGATGCACGCCCAAAGTAACAGGGAAGTAATAATGAACATCGTAAATAATACAGACTGTTCGATGTCTGAGGTCGTTGCCCCTAGCATGGGAAAAAAGAACTACTTGAAGAGGCAGAGAGAAAAAGGCAGCCCAGAGAAAAAGATGGAACCATAAAGATAAAAAAGCTGTTGAGAAGCAAACAGAGACTCCGAAGAAGAAAGAGAGAAGAAAGAAAAAAGACCGCTAGTGGTGCACTACGGAGCACTCAAGGTATCTAGTAATTCATTAAAATTAATTAATGGGTTGGCTAGAGAGGCTAACCTAGGAAGATTTCTAATGAGTAAGAGCATTTAAGTAATGGTATCTATGCCGCAGAATGAATGGTTACGATAGACGCAGAAGGATTTGTGCCCGTGTTGCTACTTAATATCTCAGATGAGGAGGTTTATCTACGAGAAAATAGCATGTTAAGTAAAATGGAAGCAGTAAATGAGCTGGAGGTAGAACAAGGGGTATACATGATTACAGTACAAGAAGCTGTACGAGAGGCTAACTTGTTTGAAGTCAATGAACTGTCAGATTCAAACAAAGTCCATACGTATCATAGTGGAAGTCTAAATACCATTACTAAGGAATAACTTGGGTTGGGGGCCGATCAAGTGAGGCAGAACTGTTATTGTTCTCGTGTTGACGAACGGGAAGCTTATGCCCTAGATGAGAGTGCACCTAATGAATTTAGGGGCAAACGACGCCCGCTAACAACTAATGACGTACCTTGTGACGATAATGACACAAAAATATTACTGATTGACGTGGTAAACAATTTTCGTGACATAATCACTCTAGGAGGGGAGACTATAGGTGTTACGAATGTAATGAAATGCAAAATTGTGCTAAAAACCTGATGCGCCAGTGCTAACTATTCCGCTCTACCGTATTTCTCACAAGTATCGACAGGTCCTAATCGAACTAAACATGCAGATGCTTGCACAGGGAATTATTGAACCCTCTATGTCGGAGTATAGTTTCCCTATTATTGTTGTAAAAAAGAAGAGTGGCGAGATACGGCCAGTAATTGATTTTCGACCCATCAATTAAATAATAGTTAAAGAACTGTATAAGATCCCACGGATAGATGAAATCCTTTACACTCTCGGTGGCAAAATGCGTACTTTGCAGTCTGGATTTAAGGTCAGCATTTCATCAGGTAGAACTGGAGGAGAATAGCCGAAAGTTCACCGCTTTTGGTATAGGCTACGAGAAGTATCAATTCTGTAGAACTCCTTTTGGGCTTAGTTCAAGTTCGAGTGTTTTCCAGTGAGTATTGTCATCTGTCCTTTCAAATATTCTCGGAAAGCTGTGCTTTGTCTTTGTAGACGATATATTGTTTTTTTTCCAAATTTTAGAATCAGCATTTGATCGACTTGAAGAATGTTTTTCTGAAATTGGGGGACTGTAATCTATCTCTGAAGCTTGAGAAATGCCAGTTTTTTAAAAACTCAATTGAATACCCTCGTCATGTCGTGTCAGCTGTGGGTATTCGCTGCAAACAATCAGAGTAGCGCAAAAATTTCCCTGTTCCCAAAACGTGATGGAATAGCAGAAATTCTTGAGCGTCGAAAATTACTTCCGCATTCACATACCCCAGTTTGGGTCAATTCCGAATCCCTTGTACGAACTGTTACGAAAAAAACATTGATTTTAAATGGATGCCAGAATGGCAAGAAATTTTTGAGAGTATTAAAGCTGCTTTGACATCTGAAACAGTTCTACGGCCTCCTGATTTCCGTAAACCTTTCCACGTGTTCACGGACGCTTCAAATTCTGGAATTGGGGCAGTGGTGATGCAGCACGATAACGATGTGAAAAGGTTTTGCGACCCGTTGTGTACTACAGCAAGAGCCTCAACTCTACGGAAAAGCGTTATAGGTCAATCAAAAAGGAATTTTTTGCTATTGTGAGTGCTCTTAAACCTTTCAAATACCTAATTTTAGGATATCATATTTTTATATACCGATCACCAACCGTTGGCTCCCTTGTTCACAAAGAAATTGCCTGATGATTCGATAATTGCGCGTTGGTGTATAATTGTACATTTTTCAGACCATATACTTAAATATTTCATAGCTATACATAATATCTTTGTCGATTGTTTGAGTAGGTTCCCTGACCACCAACTGACTGCATCTGACCTAGATAGCTGCTCGGAGCTCGGAGAAGCCAAAGTCTGCGCAGTAGTTACTAGACGGAGTGCAATTCACTTTGGCAACGCGCAGACGCCATTAGACAAATACCAGAGCAGATACACCTAAACCAACAGAATACATTACAAAAATAACGGAGGTACCTTAGGGACTTGACCAGTTTTGGACTGAGCAAAAACAGGATCCTTTTTGTTCCGAAATGTGGGATGCTTTACTGTATGGGAGTAGGTCAACGATTACCGACTTGCAAAATTATTTAATTTTAAGGACAGAGTCCCTCATAAGAAATTTTTTTATTATCGAACTTAGAGCAATTAAATTTGGTATACTTATTGAAAATGCAATTTAAAATCGATTATCATCTATAAAAATAAGCGATTTTCTTTGAAGAAAACGAGATATTCAGAGAAAATAGTGTTTTTGAGGGTTTTTTTCAAAATGCTTCTTGTCTGAGAGTATTTAAGCTACAGTGATGATTTAGGTATCATTGGATGCGGAAAGACGTGGACATTCCAAAATCTCCAGTGTTTTTTTTCCCATATTTTCAGTTTTAAACAAAAAATGGAAAAAAATTGAGAGCTAACCTAATTTTTGAAAAATTCCGGGTTTATGACGACATAAAATTTGAAAAAAAATTAATTTCGAAAAACGATTTAAGTAATTAGAATGCCCACGTTTTTTCGTGGGCATTAGAATCATCCCTGTAGCTCGAAAACTGTAGGAGAAGAAGCATTTTGAAAGCCGAAAGTCTATTGTTTACATTATCAGCAAAACAAAGAAACAAACAATTTTAAGGGAAATTTTTTAACATTTGCATTGAACATTTATTCAAGTTTAAACTCCGTTACTATCATCCACTACAGAAAACTATCATTCGTAAGTTTGTGAACATGTGTGACGTCTGTTAAATACTTAAAGTTAACAATTCTGTACCTATAAAAATCTTAAATGCACCCATATCAAAAGAACCATTCGAAGTCGTGTCGATGGACTTCCTGGGTCCCCTACCAGCAACTGATCATTGATTTGTATTTTTGTTATTGTAAACTGTATGCCACTTCAAACCGGCTGAAAGATACGGTTATTTCATGTCTAAATAGCTGTTTCGCAATTTTTGGTTACCCAAAAACATTACTTAGCGACCAAGCCCTCGAATTCATCTCAGTGACAGTAAAACAATTTGATAAGATTCGCACGATTGTAAAGAAAGAAGTCCTACCCTGGATCCCCCACTCCAACGCTATTGTTGAGCGTAAAACATAAAGATCACAAATGTACTCAAATTGTACGTGAATTCCCTGGTTCATACGGAATGGGATCAGTGTTTAGAAATGACGAAGAATGCGATTACCAATTCCTAAAATTCGACGTTCGGTGATACAGCAAGTTATTTGATTTTTAGTAGACACGTGTCCGGGTTTTCAAGCGAAAAATTGTGAAACAATTTACAGCTACGGCACCGATGTTGATATACAAACTACTCATTTTACTATATTTACTTGTACCAATGATATCGCACTGAAAAAGACGCAGCTGAGACTTAACAGGGCACATTATGTATGTAATGATGCAAATAAGTGACAGATAATTCTTTGCGTCAGAGATTGACAGAGGTCGCGGCAATTTGAGGATATTTTTAACATGTCGAGTAAATGATAACCTAACAAAACTGTACATTCAAATCGAAGTTTTAAAAACATCAAATTATTCAATAAAGTCACCTTTGGCTTGAATCAATGCTTCTTTTCAGGTTGGAAACTGTTCACAACTGAAATGAAGTGGCGCTTATGCATTTACGACATCACCTGGACAGTGACTGCCTTCAATGAATCTAATGTATTATGCGGATGTCGGTTAGTCTCCCTTTCAACAACGGTCCACACGGAATAGTCCATAGGATTAAATTTGGCACGTTTCATTTCAGTCATTTCGTTAGTTCATTTTCTGATCGAGGTCAAATTTTTTCGCCTTATAAAACAAAGCATGCCACGTTCGTGTTTTTTTTTAAGTAACCGTTTGAAGCGCATAAGACGATTTTCCTATATCTTTGCTGATACGAATTGGCCTTCTCTCATCACGTATCACATCTGTCAAATATCCTCATGTTTTACAATTCTGATAGTCTACTCTGATACGTGCAGTTATTTGGCCACAGTCCTCATCGATTTTCTGGGGTTCTCCTCGATAGGGGTTTGAACGTTCTCAATGAATTCTGGTGTTCTTATGGTATCAGAGAGTTGAGAATACGGTTTTTCTCATTGCTACAGGAAGAACATTGTCATTGCATCCCAGAAGCTCCAACCAAACCTTATGAACATATGATCGGACACCATGTCGAAAATGATTGATTTCATAACCGCTTTATTTTACAGTTGAAAAAAATCTTAGCGCTTGTCTCTCCATTTCTTGAGTTAATATTTTACTGTAGATTGGTTATCTGAAATAACAAAGAATATGATAAATGATTTGAGAGTGTAATGAACTAAATACGACAGATCCTCAAAAAAGCCCTCGCATCCTGAACAATATTTCCACAATTTTCACAAGTACCCACCCCAGATATACTGGTTTTGTTCTTAATATTAACAAATTGTAATTTCACTCGTAGACAGTCAACGTAACGACTTCTGCGCTATTCTAGTTTTTTTTCAACTTGGCTATTATTACTTCCAGTCATTTCAGGAGCAGATCATGATTTGCTTTGAACGAAGGGTCATGAGAGCTGAGTTAATCACTTTGTGATTGGACATTTTATCATAACTAGGTTAATTCGTGAAAGAAAACCCTTGAATATTTCGCTATTGAACTAATAACTGGGATGCTGGATTGAAGTTTTGAAAAGTCCTTTTTTGAGAATTTCATGAGTAATTTTTTTTTTGTGAACCATCGCATTCACAGAACTCTGATCCGTTCACATTATGACTACTGTGTGTCAGCAAAACACATATGTTTACAACGGCTGGTATATATTCTGAAAAAAAAATGAATTTCAAAGTGTCATGTGCTAATTGCAGTTACTTTACCTCGGGTCGGACTAATCCCCTAGTCATACATCTAGAACAACTGGGAAAACTAGTGAAATTTCTGCGTTTTCACAGAGGCGAAAAAATTAGGATTCCAAGCCGGGAATCAAATCTACGACCATTCATGACAAAGGTTTAACGTTCCTACCCACTAGGCCTTGGTGATCATGGTCTGATTATTTGATGCTGGAAAATGCCTTACCTTTACAAGTTGTACTAACTGAGTTCAAGGTATGACACTTTTTACTCATCACACACACACACAAACACAAACACACACACATATATATAGAGCTATGTGCGAGGTGTTTCAGATTAATGGTTCTCAGAGAATGATGACGATTCAGATAAATAATGGTTTCTACACGCTTCCAAAAGCTGTACACTAGAGTTGAGCATACATAGGGGTAAAAATTAAAGTTGAAATTCCTCAGTTCTCATCTTCTGCAACCGGTTCGTTTTGCCTACAAACGCCACAGCCCAAATTATAGATTCGAAGTACGGCGTGTCCGTAAAATAAGTTCCACGGGCTGCTGCTGGCGCCAGGATCGCTTCTATGCGCGGCCAGGCGAACAGAGGCAGGTTGTTTGGCTCCCCCACTCCAATCCCCCACCAAGTCAGCGTCGCTGCGACGCTCAGCCTTGGCTCAGCAGCCGTCAGCGATGGTGCCCCCTGCCGCGTCTCCCGCCAGCTGCAAGTTGCGTTCTGTTACGAGACCTTTGAATAGCCTGAATGTTCAGACAAAATCTGGTCAATTGTGGTTTTGCTGACCTCCGGAATCTTTTCGCACAGCTACCGAACTGTAATCCGTCGATCTTCAAGCATTGCCGCTTCGACTTTGGCAACTGTTTCGTCGGAAACCGATAGCCGCCCTGCACGGGCTTCGTCGTGGACGTCTGCTCGGTTATTTTCAAAGTCCCTGACCCATCTGCGCGCCATCCCGGAGCGCATACACTCTTCTCCATACACTTGACAAAGTTCTTTGTGAATTTCCTTCGCCGATTTCTTCTTAGCGGCCAGGAAACGAATAACAGACCGCAACTCGCTGCTGGAGGGAGACGCGGGAGGGGGCTCCATCGCTGACGGCTGCTGAGCCAAGGCTGAGCGTCGCAGCGACGCTGGCAGGGTTTCCACGCGAGGCGACTCTAATTACCCTAGCTGAAGGGTGTTGATTACCCCAGATTACCCTAAAACAGCTAATCCTGACCTATGATCTATTAATCAACTAGAAGGTAAATGGACTGGTTTCCAGAGCTCTGTCAGTATGAATAAGTCCTGTGTTACATACTGTATGAGCGTCAGGAGGGAAATCCAGTCGGACGACGTTAGAATGCTGGTTTGATATCCAGACGATATCACGTACAAGATGTTTGCCAAAAACCTGTCGAATTAATTTTGATGCCCGCTGTTTTCCAAGGCACCCTTTTTTTTCTTCGACTCCTGATCTGGGAACATTGTTTTCATCACACTAAAAGAGGCTCACACAATGAGATAGGTGGTGCTTAGCTAAAAATGCACAAACTTGCAGTTACACTTTACGAGCACGATTTTCGAGAGGATCATTGGACAGCACGTAGCTGGCAATTGATGTTTTTTTGCCACCATGGATCGTTGTTTGTGTCGCTGAGAGCATGTGACGCCTGATCGTCGATTTCTCACAAGTAATTTGGTTCGACAAACCCTGGAATTTTCCACATCCCTATACTCTGTTGGTTTTGAGAACTTGGCTATCCATCCCTCAGACTCAGGTTCCGATGTCAACGATTCTTTAAATTTCTGCTGGTAGTTTCTAGCTTTCAAGTGGAGCTTTCCTATTTTCGAGGTGGTGTCGTTGGCTCTTCCTCACTCGGTGCGCGATCATCTGCTATGCTGCAAGAAATGCAATAATACGTGTACCTATCCCTAGTACAATTATTCATTTTTTGTTTAATTTTCCATCCATTCACGCACTTCAGCCATTCTTTCCACATGCTCAATCTAATTTAACACTTTGATCCACTCTCTGCAATGACTTTCTGGCTTCCCTCACACATGACCGTCGTCATACCTTTTCATAACGGATTTTATCCAATCTTGTTACACCACATATGCCTCTCAGAGACTTTGCTGCAATCACATTCACTTATCAACTCATAAAGTTGATCGTAAAGTTATCAAATTTCTTCATTTCCTGAAGGGCGGGTGTGGAAATTCTGAGGTTTTCGGAAAAAACTACCTTGCCTTTATTAATATGCATAAACTTTCCTCAACACTCAGTTGTAGAAACCCTAGTGCTTCAATTTTGGTTGACGGAATTCTAGGCATGATCACAGCTATATCAAATTCTACGTCCGTGCTACTGAGAATACAAACATATATTGCAAGTTTTAAGTCGACAACTGTACTCTTTTGTTTGTATGAATTTTTGTAACTAATTTTATAGCTTCTTCCTTTCGCGTTTTGCACTTTTTGTAACTCGAAGTGTCAAAGAACCCTGTCTAAATTTTTTTTGTTTGCATCGCTACAATAAAATGCTTCTTTGGCGTGCAACATGGCCAAGAAATAGGACGCCCTCCATCTAATTAGCTGGCAAAATACCGGCGCTGTGAGGTAACTCTGCTGTTAATTCAATGACTATCACAAGAATGAACCTATTAATTATTCCTACGATGAAATATATTAGCCGTGGAATTTAACAATACAACTGTACAAAATTCTACATGTCGATGTAAATTTAGATTCAAAATGTAAAATTTAGATACCTGCGGCCGATACGTGCTAGCACGTTTGTTCGGAACTTTATTCATAACGTGACCGCAGCTGACCTCGGAACGCAACAAGTTTGAGCGTTAGATTCTTCACCAACCCGTCACTGTTCACTTCATCTAAATCTTCAGTGCCGTGTAATGCATTCAGGCAACGTATCGTTTACGGTTACACTTCAGCCCAGGTTCGCGAATGTACTTCTGTACTGTTGTACTGTTTTGCGCGGTTGAACCTCGTCACCGCCTCTGTAGGCTGCCTGTCCGGAGGGACCCGTGGACGTGTGGGAGCTTCTCGGACCGTCGCATTGATGGCCCAGACTGGGTAACCTTGGAGTGTGCCAGGAACACTTACGGCGTATCAATTATGAACTATAACGTTCTGGTCCTCTGAGCAAGAACCTGATATTTAGATTTCAAACGTTCAACGACTATTTCCCCCACTGTAACGGTAATTGTAACTATAAATTAACTTAGAAATTTCATTATTAGACATAAAGGGTGCGCTGGATGGAGATGCCTGGAGGGAGGAGTCGGGAGTGGTTTCTAGTTTGAAATAAACTTTCCTTAGAGCCCATGACTTTTCTTAAATCTTCCATTATTCTGCGCAACAACTAACATACCTTTCAATATTCTGTTGAAGCTTATAACCACTAGCGCTATCAGAACAGGACAGTGACTTTCGTCGACTGGCTGTTGCTGACACCGATCGAGTTTTTATTAGCAAAATGCAACTCAGAATCATTTGTCAAAACGAAGTGGACAAGAGATATTATGGCTTCGTCTCTTGACGCCGTCTTTCGTGAGCGATATCTGATGACATTAAAATATGCGACACTAACCACAGCAGCAGTGCAGTTTTGTGAACACTAAATTCTGACCCGTTTCATTACAGTTCGTTCAAGTGGTAACCAGTAGGGTGCTTGCATATTGGCTTTCAATTTTCTAATTTTCGTAGATTAGGCGGTCACTTCCTCCACGGAGCTCTGATTACCCTAGATTTGCCCATATTTTTCATTACCCTAAACATTACCCTAGGGTACCCCTGATTACCCCAAACTGGGGTAATTACCCTGCTCGTGGAAACACTGGACGCTGGCTTGATTAGGGATTGGAGTGTGGGAGCTAAACAACCTGCCTCTGTAGCCTGGCCGCGCATGGAAGCGATCCTGGCGCCAGCAGCAGCCCGTAGAACTTATTTTACGGACACGCCTCGTAAAATATTCAGAGGTAGTCCAGAGGCCTTGAAAACTATGAATATCAATAAAAATCACATTATTTAGTAACCTCTGGTGCGCTGCTCCCAGCACCTCCCAGCTCCATAGTGAAGTATTAAAATCGAAGCTAAAGTTAAAGAAATGGGTTTCAAAAGCACCACTCCGCTCATTGTGGCTGGTTTCGAGCCAACACTGCCTTTCTGGCGGCTGGGATGGTACGTCGATGTTCTGCCACCACTTTAAGGAGATATTGTAGCTACTCTTCATTCTATGTGAGCACTTTATTAAACTGTTGGATAAGGGCTATCCCCCATTCCGTATGGTCGATAATCACATGAAGAGCCATCAATCGCTCTTTACCAGCTCGGAAACTTGGGTGTGGTCCCCAAGAGGATGAATCAGCATCCATGAAATGCGTGGGAAGAGTGAGTTTGTAAAAGAAGAGCACAGTGCAGGGCAAACATGGCAAGAAATCGAGTACCGTCTTGATCTGCTTAGTGCAACCAATGGTGTCCATGTGCGAGTCTAATAAATGAGGTAAAAACTTTGGTAAACGCTGAATAAAATAGAACAAATCTGAATAAATTATCCTATCATTGCACTTGTAATAAACTTTTGAAATGTTAAAAACATTTTGTGTATAAAGTGTATTTGCTTACAACTTTTACACCATATTGAAATCAAAATAATTTTTGAGCATAAAGTTTTTGTCAATCATTACAAAAATGGTCCTGGAACCTTTCAACGTAACCAAATCGATTTGCAATCGATTGCGTTCAGGGAACGCAACATACAGGAAAAAGGAACGCGAATGATGTGGGTTAGTAAATCTGTCCGCTAGTCGGCGTGCTAGTCGGCACTGAACTGCTCCGAGTATGGGACGTGAATGAATAAAAAAAATTAAAAGCTGATTCAAGCTTTCACTTCCGTCAAAGGATTTTTGATCGACGATCAAATAAAATAAAGTTAGGGAGCGAGAATAGATCACTGTACAGATGTGGCAGCACTTGAAGAGAAAAATGATGCTTATGAGTTGACATATTTACAGCGATACACAACTTTCAAGTCGAAAATGCACTTAATACATCTTATTGATGGAGAATAGGGAGGACAAATATGAGTGAAGATGAAGTCGGGTTTCCGATTTTTTTTTAAATTTTCACGATTTACTCAACTTCGTTAACACATGAAACAACAGCAGCTTTAATTTTATTATTGTTTCGTGTGTTTTCTTATTTTTCAGCGTTTAACTAAATTTGCGCAACCATAGTATATACGCATTTAAAATGGGGAAATTTTTCATCGTCAAGTATCATAGAGGCTACTATTCATACTATTTTACGACACCTCTCCGATAGATGGAAAAAAATTACAGCCCAAAATAGCGGTCAATTAACATAAGAAAACTTTGAATGCATGCTGGTATGTTTACTTATCTACTTTTTCGTATCATACTCGCATTTAGTATCATCAATTGTTTAATGAAGTTAATACTTTGCCAGCAGACTCAAATAATTGAAAGTGAATATCAGAAAATGTCACTCATCCCTGCTTTTCCAGAAGTGACAACGACGTTTGTAAACGATTGACGAATTTGACAGGGCCCGTAGTTAACAACAAAATGATACGTCAAGCTATAACAGTATTCTTGGTTGCAGCAATAAAGTAAATTACGATCTCGAATAAATAACCTCAGAGATTGGTACTAAGCCAATAAGATAATAAACTGTCTTCTAGTGGTGGTACATTTTGTTTCAATTTTTTAGTTTGTGACAATTTAATGAGCTTACACCTTATACAGGGAAAATACTCACAGAGGAGCCTGGTTCCGAGCTAATCACCTAATTTTGTGAAAGAATGATTAATATTTTAAAATATCATAATTAAATTTTCCCATACTTATTTATCACAGAACTCCGTTGTGACTGAACATATAAAAATGTAAGTAGGTCTTATTACATCTTTTCTTTGTTGCGGTAATACACTAGAATTAATGAAATGTAAATTCTTTTTCTCCACGCCACGAATAATTCTCAAGCGGGGTACTTTCCACACGAAAGAAATCAAAAGAGGACACACTCAGTCGATACTCTCACCCTGTGTAGGAGTGAGGACTGCCAAACATTAGACAATCAAGTCTTTCTCAGAAGCTCTGTGAAACTGGGAATGTTATTGATCCAATTTGACGAAGGAACACAATGATACGTTAGCCTGTCAATATTTTGCCCCTCTCTGCTAATGCAGAGATCGCAGACAGCTCTCTCGAAATGAAAACACTAGAGAGGATGGTCTCGGAAAGCATTCGGCTTGACAAACTTTGGCTGAAAAATATTGTCATTCGAGCCACAGCATCGAAAAATTTATAATTATGTCAACATTTCAGGCAGCTGTTGTTTAAGGGACAAAGACGGTTCAAATTCCTTCGCAACAAAATGAGATTTAATTAGACAAGTTTGGTTTTAAACTTCTACAACCCTAACAATGAGATTCCTGTGAGTGAAATGAAGAACGCCGGCTGAAATTTTTTGCATCGCCGGTTAGTTCCTGTGAAAAAAATTTGGAGAAGTGCTTTCAGACTGTTATACCCTTAAACAAGGTGAATTGTATGGTGGAGAAACTGAAAAAATTCACTTGAAAATTGAGGAATCTAAGAGAATATCTTAGCAACAAAATGACTCAAACCAGTTCTTTTAGAGAATGATTGAGAAGTTGATGAGGATTTCTCAGGAATTGAACGATCAGATGAAAAGTTTCTTTAGGTGACTGATTGATGAGTGACACAGGCCTTCTTGGTGCCCAATTCAGAAGCTGAAACGGCTTGCTTGGTAACTGATTCAAGAGCTGAAAAGGCTTGCCTGAAATCTGATTGAGAAGTTAAAAATTCCTACTCGATGGCTAATTTAAAGTGTTCAAATTGATGCTTGGTAGCTGATCAACGACTTGAACAGGCTCTCTTGGTAGCCGATTGGGGACTTGAATAGGCTCTCTTGGTGGCTGATTGAGGTCTTGAATAGCGTTCTTGGTGGCTGAGTGAGGACTTGAATAGGCTCTGTCGGTGGCTGATTGGAGACTTGAATAGTTTGGTGGGTGTTTGAGGACCTGTACAGGATCTCTTGGTGGCTGGTTGAAAACTGGAATAAGCTCTCTTGGTCGCTGACTGGGGATTTGAATAAGTTCTGTTGGTGGCTGATTGGGGACTTGGATAGGGTCTTTTGGCGGTTGATTAAAGACTTGATAAGGTTCTCTTGGAGGCTGTTAAGGGAGTTACGCAGACTGGATCACTGGTCAATTGATCACTTGAAGGTTGTTGAATGATGGTGAAATTGTGTCTCATCTACGAAATAGATTGAGTTGGCTGGACGGCAGGTTCTCTGGGAGATAGCAATGTGTTGGCTGTGACAAACAAATTGCTGGTGTGTTGTGCTCCCAACACTGGACTGCAGGCATCAATCACATTTATAACAGTAGACACAAATATTTATTTTCAAGGCACTCTTCCAGTCTCGTTCCTATTAAAAAAAACCTATTTTGAAACTATTTGTATGAAACGATAGCACGTCAATGGAAGTGAAATGAGTTGAATATTCTGTCTAAAAGAATATCAATGGTTTCTTCAAAGAGACATTGGTGAAAAGAGAGTCTTATTCGTAGAATAAAAAGAAGAACCAGATTAAAAACGAACATTGCATTTATTACAAACGTTTCGGAATTAAAATTCCATCATCAGTGCTAAAACAGAAGAGAAAAAAATAAATTGTCTGTTAAAAAAAAAATCATAAATATTCCACAAAATTCTCTAAATGTCTAAAAAGTCTAGTTTGTTCATTCATACTCAAACAATAACACACTCCAACTTCACACAAGCACACATGTACGCGCTAATTCAGATACTACAACAGTGAAACACACCATGCACACACACACACACACACACACACGCACACACACATACATACAGAATTATATCAGTAGGTGGGGGCAATTGATAACTTTACGGCACTAATTTTTTTGTTGAGGTTAGGTTTATGTTTGAATATGAAAAGGGACTTTAGAATTCTCAGGTCATGCTCACTATTAGCTCGACATAAAGTTTAAAAATTAGTAATTTGACTTAAGGTCTGAATTTTCACAGTGATCCCTAATTGCTGATTCGGATGGAGTGGTTAGTGCACGACCGGTTCTACGAGATATTCCCGCCTGTTAGCTATGTCTGATGAATTGTTGGAGTTTGGTACTACCAGCGTAAGACTGCATGCAGCAGTCACACTTATAAAAATAGACACAGCAACTCCACAGGCACTCATCCAATCGTTCGTTCCTGCTAAAATAGGATGCAATCTTGAAACTATTTCTATAAAACACTCTGACGTCGACCGTTGTAAAAACCTACTAACCAACGATACAACCTCCTTCCTCAGTTCTGCGTTCCAATAACCCATGAATGGTAACTCTACGTACAAAATCTCCTTTGGTACGCTCAAGGATGCAGGAGAGGGGCAAATTTTACAATCTAAATTTTTTTTAACACAATTCTGAATGAGTGATTTCGGATATTTGTTGTTAACCAATAATTTTACAATGTTCTCAATTTCAAGATGGAATATTTCATACTTACTGGATATGCGGTATGCACGTAAAGTAAACAGTAAATACACAATTTTATATACCCTTTTACACACAACTGAAATAGTTCCAGAGAATGTTGACTTCCTATAGACAGAAGTAATCAGTTTTGAGATTGACTTTTTATGAGAACGTCTAGGAATGGGATCTGATCATTATGTTCTACCTCCATCCTAAACTTAATATTAGGATGAGATGTGTTAATATACTGGAAGAAACTATTAGCTGCCATTTTAGATGGAAACAAAACAAATGTATTTTCCAGATACCTTCAGTAAAATAGTGGCTTAAACTCCGGAGGACATTGGTTCAAAAAATGTTTTTCCGAGTGGGCTAGAAAGGAGTTCGCTATTAAAGGATAGAGGTTAAATCCCATTGCAAGTCCGTCATTTTGATTTTACCATTAAATACAAAATACTAATCATTCAGTGCTACTTCAAGTGAACATTTGAATTGTGGTCTATCGTAACTCAGGATGGTTCGGTTATCTTGAAAAATGCGATCCAGCAAAACATCAATTGCCTCATCCAGTGGAACATTAGTGTACATAGACTCCACATCATAACTACACATGAAGAGATTATCTATGTTGCCAACAGTCGACAAATCGCTAACAAATTCATCATACGAATTTTCTACGGTATATTCACTATTACAAAATGGAGATAGAATGGAACTAAGTTCGCACGCAGTTTAGAGTTGTGGGTATTGCATGCAGATAAAATATGTCTCAGCGGTACATCAGGCTTATGAATTTTGGGCAAACCATTTAACACTCCAAGTTGAGATCCTACAGAGCGACAAGTTTTATAAAAAATCAACAGTTAAAATTCCTAAATCTCTTTTTTTTAAGTTTGTAGTTGACCTTATTTTCCAGTTTCAAGAATAAAGTTTTTGTGTCACAAAGGTCTTCACAAAATTTATCTCTGTCTGAATAGAATTTTCATGTAAAATTGCTGACAATGAGGAAAAATAAAAACAAAAAACATCATACTAAAAAACAACAAATACAACCTAAACTAGCTGAAGGGGGAATGAAGACTGACCATCATTCAAAACCGGTTTTTCCCGCAAAAATCCTTAGTATTCGCGTTGCTGGGCATGCTGGATAGGAGTTTTAGAACAGGCCTCCTTCTCTCTACGCCATCTCATTCTGCCATCCGTTCTCATGCAGAGAAATGCGATCATCCAGTGCGCTTAAACGATTTTAAAATAATTGCATCCACGTCTGGTATTATTAAACTTCGTATTTTAGAATCTTTGTATATTTTAACGGAAAAACCGGTTTTGAATGGTAGTCAGTCTGCATTTCCCCTTCAGCTAGTTTAGGTTGTATTTGTTGTTTTTAGTACGATGTTTTTTATTTTTATTTTTCCTCATTGTATGCTATTATAAATGAAATTTTATTGGATTTTGTGATTTTCTATCGACAGAAGTTGAAAATGACCTAACAGGTCGAAACGTTCTTCTTTTAGAATTAGACTGTAATAATTAGAATGTTGAATTTAAAAGCGACTTTCTTTGCTCTTTTATTTATAATTATGAATAGAATTTATTCCATTTTTGAAATATAATCCCGTTTGCTAAGAATAACAAAAACACCATTCCCTTTATCGGTTTTGGTAACGTAAATTGAATCATCAGTATATAATTTCTTAAAAATCGAAAAATCTTTCATTTTAAACATAGTACAAGCGTTACGATGGCGATCGAATTTGTTAAAGAATTCATGAGCAAGTGTTTTCAGTTAGTTGGTAAAAGTTACTGTACTATTGTGAATAAATGGTGAAATTTCAAACCTCGACAACTTGTCGTACAGCCGTTCGAATACTAAAATATATCTGTAGAAATCCAGCTTGGTAATGGTACGCTAAAGTCTAGACCTAAGGGTGCCTGCACACCAAAAGATTGAAAGCCAGAAAACAAGCGAGAGAGACAGATGTCAGGCGAGACCTATCACACACCAAAAGACAGCTAGTCTAGTCCTAAATGTCATGGAGAGAGGTCTATAACAAAAAAAAGCGGTACAAATATGTGTTTGTTACGTTGAGTTTCATTCCTACTTCGTTCCATTGCGTTGAAACATGTAATCTGTCACTGTGCTTTGGATATTTCCAGTTCCAAAGACACAGTACAGCATAAACTTCGGATATAAGGAGTTCAGTCTATGATGAAAGAATTGAGCAGTACACCTTCGTCGTCGACATCTCATCACGCACTGCCAGACGCTTCCAGCTGCAGCTTTCAAGCGTGAAACCATCTTCGAGTCGCTTTCTCGCTTCAGCCAATCTTCAATCTTTCTCCCTCGCTCACTTGCTTGTTTGCGGTGTGTGCAGTCCCATAGGAATCCATATCAATCAATTCAAGCTCGCTCGCTTTTTCGCTTCAAATCTTTTGGTGTGCAGGCACCCTAAGCATAAAACTCGTTTTTCGTCTGACGACAAAATATTTAACAAAAAAATAATAATAACATTCGACGGATCAATAATATTGTACATGGGTGAAACTCCAAACCTCACTAGTTTGTTCTTTTGTACTGCTCGGACACGGTTCACATATTGCACTTGTTTGAGATAAAGTCTTAATTTTAGACATGCGAAGTCTATAGAGGATACCCGTGATTTGAGGTTGTGAATGAAATCTTCATGGCGTCTTTCCACGGTCATGAGTGTCCGTTGCTTGAACCTCAGTTCTTTCCAGAGCAGCTTACGCTGCAAGGATCGCCACAAGTCCGAAGTCTAAAATTGGCGGCGATAGAGACGAATTCGGAGGAATTTCGGGATGACTTCATAGTGATAACATGCACTCAAAAACACTATATCACACACCAGTTTATCTTTCTTTTTAAGGTTTTTCTCCAGTCCACGAAACACTCAACACTGGATCTCCATAGCGATTAGAAATTATATTTCCAATAGGGCTATTCTTCGAAAATCTTATTCGTAGAATAAAAAGAAGAACCAGAGTATAAACGAACATTACATTTATTGCAAGCGTTTCGGAATTAAAATTCCATCATCAGTGCTGGAACAGAAGAGAAAAAAAATTGTCTATTTCAAAAACAAAAATCATATATATTCCACAAAATTCTCTAAATGTCTGAAAAGCCTAGTTTATTCATTCATACTCAAATAATAGCATACTCCTAGTTTTGCTGGATCGCATTTTTCAAGATACCCGAACCATCCGCCTCAGTTATGATATACCATAATTCAAACGTTTACTTGAAGTAGCACTGGAAGATTCGCAATTTGTATTTAATGGTAAAACGTACAAGCAAATTGACGGACATGCAATGGGATCTAACCACTCTCCTTTAATAGCGAACTCCTTTCTAGTCCACCTGGAAAAAAAAATTTTAACCAATGTCCTCTGGAGTTTAAGCCCTTATTTTGCCGAAGGTATCTGGACGATAAATTTGTATTGTTCCGCTCTGAAATGGCAGCCAATAATTTCTTTCAGTAAATTAACACATCTCATCCTAATATTAAATTTAGAATGGAGGTAGAACAAAATGATCAGAAGCCATTCCTAGACGTTCTCATAAAAAAGTCAAATTCAAAACTCATTACTTCTGTCCATAGGAAGCCAACATTCACTGCTCTTGCTATAAACTATTTCAGTTGTGTATATAAAGAGTATATAAAATCATATATTTCCTGTTTACTTCATCGTGCATACAGCATATCCAGTACGTCTGAAATATCCCATCTTTAAATTGAGTACATCGTAAAATTATTGGTCAACAACAAATATCCGAAATCACTCATTCAGAATTGTGTAAAAAAAATTGTTAGTTCGTAAAATTTGCCCCTCTCCTGCATCCTTGAGCGTACCAAAGGAGATTTTGTACGTCGAGTAACCATTCATGAGTTATTTGAACGCAGAGCTGAAGAAGGAGGATGTATCGCGGGTTAGTAGGTTTTTACAACGGTCGACGTCAGAGTGTTTTATAGAAATAGTTTTAAGATTGCATCCTATTTTAGCAGGAAGGACGATTGGATGGGTGCCTGTGGAGTGGCTGTGTCTATTTATATAAGTGTGACTGCTGCATGCAGTCTTACGTTGGTAGTACCAAACTCCAACAATTCATTAGACATAGCCAACACGCAGGAATATCTCGTAGAAATGGTCGTGCACTAACCACTCCACCCCAATCAGCAATTAGGGATCACTGTGAAAATTCAAACCATTCATTCAAAAATACTAATTTTTCAAATTTATGACGACCTAATATTGAGTATGACCTAAGAATTTTAGAGTCCTTTTTCATATTCAGTCATAAACCTAACATCAACAAAGACATTAGTGCCATAAATTTATCAATTGCCCCCACGTACTGACATAATTCCGTATATGTGTGCGTGTGTGTGTGTGTGTGTGTGTATGCATAGAACAGTGTTTCCCAAACTTTTTTGGAGTAACGCCCCTTCGCACAGTAAATTTTTCAACAACGCCCCCGTTACATTAAATTTATTCTACTCACATTTCATTACCTGAAACACAATATTTGAAAGTAATGTAATTATAAATAATTAAGACTTAACTTTTATCATTTTAATGAGATGACGAGGTTGGTGTTTTTTGACCAATTCGTCTATTCTTGGCTCAATGCTAGTGAGAAGTAGTCATGAGTCTCCCCTTTGTACTATCTGGAGTCGATTTCTTTGTTTACTGAGAAGCTGCGTAACTGCACTAAATCCACGTTCAGCCATGTATGAAGAAGGAGAAGCGAGAAAATAAAGTTTTTCTACCTCTCACATCTTCAGATACTTTTCAGGAATATCTCTTTGTAACCAGAATTCATAGTATGATTTTTTAAAGAAAGGTTTTAATTCGAAGTAGTTTTTAACAGCTATCAGCTTTCCTTGTATTGCAGAATTGTCACTTTTCCAAGCGTCTGTAAAAGGATTTAGCAGCCAGTCTGGTACTTCCATATTGATCAAATCTTGGTATCAGCGAATCATATCTTCATGCAAAGAATTCAAATGATTACAATAACACAGGATGCCATCATCCTGTACAGATGAGCGAAACTCTTCATTTTCTAGCTCGCCTAGACTTGGAAGTTGAGAAAAATTTTGCCGTCCGATATTATTCCTAAAAAGAGTGAGCTTGTCAACGAAACTGCAAATCTTCGTTTTGCTTTGAGAAGATTTCATCACTACCTTGTAGTTGCAGATTTAAATCGTTAAATGAGTCAAATAAGTCTGTCTAGTAGGCGCTGTTATCACTAAGGCATAGAATTTATTTTCCTGTAGAAACTTCACGACGGTGCTGAAAAAATAAATAAAAATCGTTTCAAACAATTTTCATTGGAAAGCCACCTAACTTCGGTGTGAAACAGATTACAATCAAATTTTTCTCCATTTTCATGACAGAGTTGCTTGAATATTCTAGAATTGGGTGGTGCACATTTTGTTTTATTAACTGCTTCGATAACAGCGTCAAGAGATTTAGAAAGACGATAGCTGCTTAAGTTCTTTCCAACCAAATGCTGCCGGTGAATTACACAACGAATCGTGAATGCACCAAGTACTGCTTTCTTCAAATAAGAAAGAAACCCTCTGTATTTCCCCTTTAATGCGGGAGCTCCATCTGTTGCAAAAGCAATGATATTTTCCATAGGGATGCCTCTTTCTTTAAAGAACAGCTCAACTGCTGCAAAAATAGACTCTCCACGAGTATCTGCTTCAAATTCTTTTGCAAACAGCTATTCTTGCACTACTTCACTGTCTTTAATATACCGAACATATCCCAAAAGTAGTGCTTAAATGTTTGGGAGCGTGGACTCGTCTAACTGTAAACCAAATTGTTGTCTTTTCAGTGAGTTGCATAAAATGTCTTCAACATCTTCAGATATTTCATCAACTCTTCTTTGAACTGAATTATTACTAAAAGGAATAGATTTGGTAACTGCCCGTAGTGAAGCATGATGAACCACTCTTTGTAAGACTTTTTCTATCAAGGGCAAAAGAAGGTGCTCGCCAATTGTATGCGGTTTTCCTGATCGAGGAATCATTTTTGATATATTGTATGAACAAACGAGTCCGTCGTCGTTTTTTTGTGATTGCTTTATCATGAGAAAAACAATAGAACTTCTGTTGCGAAATTTGTCACGTAAAATCTGGAAATAAGGCAAACTTTGGTTCATTTTATCAGGATGAATCTTCTTCAAGTGATCAGAAAGTCTGAATTGTTTCATAGCCTCATAAGAGAACACTTTCTCCCAAAGAAGACACATTAGTAATTTCTCATTATTAAGAACACTAATGAAACCGAACTTCTAATATTCAACACAATATTACCTGCACTTTCTTTTTGATTCATTATGAGCCATAATTAAGGGTGGTTAAACGTTCTGAAAACAAATAAACATTAAGAGTGAACATAAAATCCACCAATACCAACAAACATCTATTGGTTTTATTATGAAACAATGTCCTTTGATTGTGAAATGTTGAACATTAAAAATAATACAACAATAACGGCTAATGAAAACAACTACATAATATTACTGCAACAAATTCAATTAGTTCACTAAAAAATTGGGAACTGTACAACGTTTATTCATGCAAACCGGTTTACATTAAACTTAAAAAAATCAAACCACAGAGTTTACTTTTTTGTCAACAAAATGAACCTACAGCAATACAATATAACTTATTTATTACAACAATAACATAATTGGATATGAAACAAAACACTGAAACAAACGGTGATTGAGAAACAGTTCACAAAGCATGAATCGCTGGCTTGCTAGGTGGCACAGAGGCGACATCCGCACTCAGCAATTTACAGTTACTAACAAAGTGACCGCCGATCAGGGATTCAGAGTTACAGCATGTTGCCAAGCAGCCGGAGAGTGCTCAGCAACTCGTCCATGCGGCATGATGCGCAACAAGTTGCAAGATGTGTACGGGGCTTTAATAAGGTGTACAGTTGCATGGGCATTGCACCGATGAGTTATTTTATAAATGTAAAATAAATTGACGATGATATTTGAACAACTGACGCAACGGAGCATCAACGCCCCCTCATGTGCATTCAAGAGACAGAGGTATTCAACGCCCCCCTATGCCTCGGTAACGCCCACAAGGGGTTGTTTCCGCCCACTTTGGGAATCACTGGCATAGAGTGTTTCGCTGTTGTATCTGAATCAGCGTGTTTATGTGTGCTTGTATGAATTAGGAGTGTTCTAATGTTTGAGTATGAATGAAAAAACTAGGCTTTTTAGACATTCAGAGAATTTTGTAGAAAATATTTGATTTTGGTTTAAAAATAGACAATTTATTTTTTTCTAATCTTCAGTTCCATCACTGATGAATTTTAATTCAGAAACGTTTGCAATAAATGTTATGTTCGTTTTTGCTCTGGCTCTTCTTTTTATTTTACGAATAAGATTCTCGAAGAATCGCCCTATTGGAAATATAAAGAGAGTCTATGTCAAAACTATTACTCGTCTCCCTCCCAATCAGCTCTCAAAGTTCATTGTCATAGTTAAACCACCGTTTTATAAGTTCTAATTTCCCCACGCTCTGCAGAGCTACAAATGGAATTGACAGAATTTTGGAACACATGTTTATTTTTACTCATGCAAAACCCCGCGAAAAGAGGAAAACAAAATTCAAATGAGGGGAGAATTCAGTTCACAATACTTGAAAATATCAGTTAGGACATTCAATAGTTACGAACAATTGGTTAGGTGAATAACCTACTTCATGACTGCTGTCAGCAGCTCGATTTGGTGGCGCAGCTTTCGGCTACTAAGTAGAGAAGATACATTGGTGCCATCTTCTCAGGATACTTTGGTTAATCGCGTTCTGGTGAAATGAAACAAAAATACATAGCTATAATATTGCAGGAGTTATTACTTTTCATAATCGCTGTAGACAGACAGTTATAGAGTATAGGCCGTAGCCAAAACAGATAGAGTACATTTGGTAATGCTGGTATAAATATTCAGCTTAAAATTAGCATCTTTGAGGGACCTTTGCTCTAAAATTTACCTAATTTTTCAAATTTCCCTTTTTGCATTTCAATTGCAACTAGGGGAATGAAAATGCAGACAGATATGTAAAATTGACTTCCAAACACATTTGCTTCTATACAAATTTTCGATTTTCACTCTAGAAAAAAAAAATTCTTGCCCGAACATATGAAGTTATATATATTATGTTAGAAAACATTTTTCTTGTGCATTTTTTGACTGGTTTGGGTTTTTTTAAATTGTGTGTTTCATGACTAAATTGTGCTTTTTATGACTGAAGTGTGTCTTGCTATATCGTGTATTGCTTCGTGTTTTGATTCTTTTGGTATGCAATTTTATCAATTTTTGAAGATTCCTTGAAATTTTAGTACGTATTAAAATGTGCGTATTCCAGCAGAGCGGGCGGGGTGCTTCAGCGGTTTGTGTGTGTCTGAGTGATATTGTGCTCGTTGTTGTTGTATGTGTTATGCTTGTGTAAGTCCTGTTTTGGCAGAGGCCGCGGCCTAACTGCCAAAGGGGAAAAAACGACCAACGGTTGTGTGTTGGAGTGGTGTGCTACTGCTATCAGCAATAATTTTGTATAAAGTTTGTGTGAGCAACTTTCTCGAGAGTCCTTGGCGGTACCACATAGGGTGAAAATTTAATCATAAACCCTTGAACCGAAAAAGCGTAAGTCGCAGCGGTCACAGAGGACAGCCACAAGGGTTGACAGTGACAGATGGTCAACACGGGAAACTCGAAGGGCTAGAGGGAAACCATAGCAACGATTTTCTCAAAAAAATATCAAAATCGACTCCGAGAAGGCGGAGTAAGCCACATTCTCGTCACAGTGTCCTCAGAGCCAATTAGAAGAAGGCTTTTTTCAGAACCGCCAATTAGAAGGGTTGTAGGCGTGCGCTCGAATAGAGGGCAGCCCTTAAGAATACTCTAGGTATCACCAAGGACAAAGGCTTAGTAAGTTTTTGCGAGCCGTCCGAAAAGGTGCGTCGTAACCAAGTGTTAACTGAAAATATCACACCCTGAAAAAGAAGTGAATATATAGCGTGCGTCGAAATATGGTTTGCAGATATAGGAAGTTTAATTTATTAAAAAAAATTTTGAATCAGTAGATTAAAAATTCTTCGTCTGTTTTGCAGAGGAGTAAAGAACATCCCACCAGACCGTGGTAGTCATAGAAGGAACACTAGGTTCAACATAAAATAGCCGGGCGGGAAAGAGTTATTATTGGTTCATAAGAGAGGCAGTTTTTCTTTGGAGGAGGTGCATTTGAAATAAATGTGATGAAAATTTAATATCATTCATTGTAGCAAAGAATAAAATATTTTGAGTGAGCACAATTTGTGCGATTAAAAGTAACGAGGTGATGAATTGATCTTTGCAGGAGGACGGTTTGTTCTATTTCTCCATAGAAAATCGAAGGGAAGCTATGAAGGCTGTCGTATATAAGAAACACTTTTTCTGAACTGTGAATAATTCAGGGAATCTGAACTGAAGCCACACCCGCGCAACTGTGCTTGTAATCTGAAATCAAAAATGCCAGTGTCAAGGGAACATCAACAGTTTTGAAAACAATTGGAGAAGAGCCTGTGCCGGTGCTTGGGAAGATAAATGTGCCTATAAAAGTTAACGGTCAGAGAATAGTGCAAAGATGTTTTGTGGTGCGAGAAAATGCATTTCCGGGAGACCTGCTAATAGGAGTGGAAGTGACGAACAAGGTCGATGCAAAGATAGACTTCGGAAAACGTAGGACATCGTTGTTTGTCACGTATGTGAACATGTTTTCAGTGCCGGGACCCATTTCTCCAAAGATTTTGTGTGTGACGCGGAAGGAAGCATTGATAACTCTCGCAGAAGACATTACACTTCCTCCTGTAAATAAGTGACCAGCATTGAAGCGTACGTGAAGCAAGGGTAATGCTACGAAAAACACATAGAAATGATGGAGAAATTCAGCAAAAACAAGGACGAAGTCATGGTCAAATCAACAATGTAAGCCATGGAAATCGTCCTGCAGAACGTAAGCAGCGGAAATTTAAATCTCTTAAACAAAATCTTCTTTCGGTAAGATGTCGGAACTTGGTAGGGAATGTGCTCGGGAAAATTGGTGCACGGAATGAGGTTTGAGTAATCAAACATTTTGAAAACGTACTTTCACTTCAGGTGAACACTGACACTTCGGGTGAACCCTGACACTTCGGTTACATGAATGGGAAATTATACATTTACACAGTTGCTGATTGCATGATTGTAAGGAGTGGGATTCATAATCGTAGTGTACTTCTATTTTTTTGTGGAATTAATTTTAGCGCACAGAATATGCAGAAGTAGGGGTTAACGGGTGTGTCTTAACCCATTTGAACCCACTGTACTCAGTTGGGTACACTTTTAAAAATTGGTACTACGCATTCCTTATTGCGCACACGGTTATCAAATTTTACTCAGTTGCTTGCGGTCGGGGTTGGTTCAAGTTTTGTTGTGTTCATTGAAAGTGTTCTCAAAGTTGTTAGTTTTTCATATTTTTTTGTATCTTCGCTCTCTTCGACTTATCTAGATAATATTAGAAATGTGCAACTGGTCAGCAAATCAATTTCATATGCTTCTAAAAGCTTATTAGTGTATAAATCAACACCAAAAATGAATAAACTGTAAAATACATATTTCATAGTTTTTTTTAGCTTGTTTATGCCTGTACTCAAACGAGTACACTGGGCACATATCAAATACCACCGAGCTTGAAGATGTGGGTAGAAATATTTAAAGGTGCACTTTTTGAGGTTTAATGAGTATTTTTGCTAGTTAAACATGAATACAGATGTTTTTTATTCATAATCTTACAATTTCAAGCTCAACTAAAAAAATTATCATAAGTTCACGATATCTTCAGATGAGCTGAAAATGTTCTTTCGTATGCTATACCTGAGTGGATATAATTGGTTAGAGAGAGAAAAGTTGTATTGGTCTATTGATGAAGATGTGGGTGTTGACAAATGTGTCTCTTTATGCATGTCAAGAAATATCTTCCAAGAAAAAAAAATAACATCCACTTTTCAGGTAATTCATTGATTGATCAGTCAGACCGAATGTACAAACTACGTTCTCTGATGGTGCGTTGGAAGTCCAAGTTTTGACAGTGGGGCATTTTTCACAAAGACCTGAGTATTGATGAGGCTATGGTGAAGTATTTTGATAGGCATACCAAAAAACAATATATGCACAGAAAACCCATCAGGTTTACCTACTAGAATTGGATGCTTTGTAGTTACAATGGCTATTGCAAAGTTTCTGACACATAGGGGCGCCAATCACCGAACACCTATGAATTCAGCAAAAATGCCTCTGACAGTAAAGTTGTGTTACATTTGTTGAGTTATGTATCTCATCACAGCGACCATACAGTGTTCTTCGACAACTTTTCACAAGTTACTACCTACTGGTAAACCTAAAACAAGGCTTCAAAGCCACGGGAACCCTCCGTGAAAATTGCGCTGGTAGGCCTCCTCTTCATTCCAGCAAAGACTTGAAGAAACCAAGAGGCCACTATGACTACTGATTCGAAACGGAAAATCTATACTGGTAGTCAAATGGCTCAATAACAGTGTAGTAACCATTGCCACATACTATCACGTGATTGACCCACTAGAATCTAGATGGTGTGAAATGATTTGCTTCTGAGAAGAAGAAAGTTTCCGTTTCTAGGCCTCGTGTTTATTTCTCTTATAATTTGGGAATGGGAGGGGTTGATGTACTTGACCAAGCGGCTTATAATTACAGGGTTACAATCCAAAGAACAAAATGGTGGTGGGTACTGTTCAAACACATGCTGAATGTTACGAATGTATGGAACATTCACAGAACTGCAAGTGCAGACCTTATGGACTTACTGTGCTTTGTTCAATATGTTTCAAGGTACTAATCTTAGTTATTCCAAAAACGGTAGCTGTCAGTCATATGATCGTTCACGTAATCCTGGAAGCGTACCACAAAGCGTGGTTCATTATCCAGAAGGACATTTTCCTAAGAAACTAGAAAAACAACAACGCCGCGCTGTCCGTCATGCTCGAGTTCGTTGTAGCTGCAAGAAATGTCTCAAAATCCTTTGCATTGAACGTGACTGCTTCGAGAGGTTCCATATGGAAAAATATATCTTGAAAATTTTGCTGGTGTCTGCCAAGCACGTTTGTATAAGATAGAATGGTGCCTAAATAATTTTAAGTTTCAGTGTCAAGTGAAGAGAGAATAAGTCATCTTTTGTACCTATATTGACCCAGTGTGCTCATTTGAGTACACTCATATAATTTTGTATACAATGGATAAATTTTGAGTTTTTGTGCATGATTGATTTATTCTTAACCCTTTTCACATATTACATAGATTTTTTTTAGAAAATCGTGGTTATATTATTGGTGGGTCTAAATGGGTTAAGTATCTGAGACTGCAGGTATAATTTATCAAATACATAGCACAAGGCTAACAAAATAAAAAAAAATTGTCGAGTCAATTTTTTTCTCTAAAGGGAAAAATGTGTCCATATGAAATCGAATGTGTCCATATGGATGTGCCAATAGAAAATCGAAGGGAAGCTCTGAAGGCAGCCGTAAAAAAAACACTTATTCTGAAATATGAATAATTCAGGGAATCTGAACTGCAGCCACACCCGTGCAGCTGTGCTTGTAATCTGGATGACTGTTCCTGTGCTGTTGGAAAATGTAATGCAGAATAGATGCCATTGTTGTCATGGTTCTGTGAGTAGGTAACGCGAAGGGGGAAAAGTTGGCCAGCCAAATTTGTAGGGCAGCACTTGTATAATTTACAATTCTATTAAATTGCGATAATGTGCTTGTAATAGGGTGTGGTAATTGAAGTAGTCGTAGGTGCCCAACACCTTATGACATATGAATTGTATAATAGCCTCATAAATGTGTGCTAGAATGTTCTGACGTATTCATAAAAATTATTAGCAACAACATTTGGAGTTTTACACACCTGCTAACGCAAGCAGCATATATCGCCGAGGCAGATGCGTACAGAAACCGCGCTGGTGTAAGTGGGTCTCTTCATCTCGGTGAGTACCTCAACATTTGTTTTGTTTTGACCAAATGTGACTACTTAGGTGTGTGAATTTCCATGTCAATTGTGTTTCACTGGCTGTATTTTTTGTTTTTTTTTCTCGTGTATTTCATGATTTCATGGAGGTATGCTAATTCCTCACTTCGGAGAATTCCAATCTCCTCATTAATGCAAATTAATGAGGGCATGACTAAATCTCGTGACAATTAGCGTAAAACACTACTCCTACGATTTTCACCGTAGAAGCTTGATTTTGGTCTCATTCGACGCTGAAAGACTGTTGCAACTGGAAAATGAAGCTTTTTTGTATTTCAAATTAGAAAAAAGTTTATGAATTTATTTGTTTGAAGAATTTTTTATTTTTTTCTAAATTTATCAAATTATAGTTTTTTTGCATTTCTGTTGGAACTATTTAAACTAAAATGCATAACAATATATGTAATTAAATTTTGAACACACTTGCCTTGCAAAAATTTTTTCTAGTTTCGAAATAAAAAAATGTTATTGTGCAAACATAAAACTATATAAATTTGCACAAAACACTATTCCGTCTACAATTTCCAACATAAAAATGTGAGTTTGGTCTCATTCGATGCGGTAAGGCAGTGGGAACAATGTAGCAAAGCAGAATTCAATTTGAACTACAAATTAGATTTTATCGGGAAAAATCTTGGACTTGAAAAATCCGCGATCACGATCACCCTACTGTCGCAAATTTCTGAACCCATATTTGGTGGCCAGCACTTCGATGAACCCACGACATTTTGAAGAAGTAATTAAGAGATCAAGAAGATTACTACAAATTCGAAAACTTACGAGAAATTTCGACTCGGAAGATTTTTGAAGTTCAGCGGGAGTCAAGAAAAGAAGAGTAAATTTGTGAAATCGCGTCAATGACTGGCAGCAACAACGATACGAGACTTCGACAACTGCACTCGTCTGTTGTCAGCATCAGCTTCAAGAACCCGTATTCCTCTCTTCTAGAGACCTACGTGCAGTTTTCAGCGTGGATAGACACTTGCTATCCCTTCCGAACGAAAGTCCTCGTCTTTGACGCCGGTGAGGACATAGAAGTAGTCCTGGAACTTCAATTTGGTGCAACACTCAACAACGAGTGATTTACAGTCTCTATGGCTACTGCGCAAGTCTACGGCTACTTCGTTTACATCTACCCTGCAGTCAGTGGAAGCGAAGTAAATAGCTTGCACTCAATTAACGGATAGGTTGTTCATCTTATCGCAGCAGCGCGGTTGCCGTGCAACCCGTGCAGGCAGTGAGCAGTGTTTTTGCTCAGCAAGAGATAGCTTATTTTTTGCAATTCGGCTCAATGCCGCGGCAGTGCTCTAGCTCAGGCAGCAAGCTTGCATAGATAGTGGCAGCGCAGTGTTGCCAGTAGTAAATTGATACAGTGCAAGAGAGCTATAGGTGAGTGATATTTCTTTTGACGAGTTATTTATTTCGTAAATTGTGTCACTACTTGTGTTTATTGGTTTTATACCTGTGGTGTGTAAAATTGATCTTTTTGCAAACTTTGATTTCTAGTGCTAGGATTGTGTAAAAATTGATTGCCCACTGCATATCTGATACGTCCAGTTCGGACGAATTCATTCGATCAACATCGTTAAAGCTAGTAGAGGTCGTGTTAGTGTACCTAGATTTCGTGCTAAAAGCAATCCACCAATGACTGAACCAGCAGCTTGCGCGGGAGTTGACCAAAATACCAATACTAGCGCACCAAATAGTTTAGCACGAGAAATAGCAGCGAACATGCCGAGAAAAGGGCCAATCATTTCGGCCGCAGAGTTGCCACTGTTTCGCGGTCGTAGGCATCGGGAACAACCCGATTTCATTGAAAATAAAACATTTAAGACGCATATAGGAAATTTGGGCGCTTATATGACTTTATTACCCGAAGTAAACCCTGATAGTGCCAAAAAAGAATTGTTAGTTCGATCAGCTAATAAACAGGTAGAAGATTTCAATTCAATAGTGACCAATTTGGATAACTCCGACCTTCACTACTCGTTTTAAGAGGTCGTAAAAATCGTGGACAACATCTACGTAGCTATGGGCGATAAGTCTATCCCCGCGTTAGCGTGTGATTCAAATCAGTTACGCTTCGCAAGAAATGACGCACTTGCGGCCCAGTTGGTAACCTCATTTGCTAATATTAGGAAGTTGTCGGAACATTTGTTAAACTCGGCCTCAATAGCGGTGTCGAGACACCCTTTTTCAGGGCTAGTGTAAGTGAAGCAGAATTAAAACGGTTTGTAGGAGACAGTATAGATCTTAGCTTAGCTATTACAGTGTTAGCACCTTTGCTTGATGAGTCTTTCTCGAAAAATAATTTCGATGCACAATTCAATACCTCAGAAAAATTATTGGCACGAGTAGTTGCCGCTGTTCGAAATTAACCCGAAAGTAATCAGATAGTAGCGTCTCAGTACGCGACTCAGTACAACAGAGAAACTTTTGTAGCAGATGTTGCAGAGTCAGAAGACCATCCTGACGTGCAAGATTCCCCTCAGGAAAGTGAAATTTTCTACGGAAATTAACATAGAGGGCGTTTCCCGGGGGGTAGGTCCTTTCCCCGACCTTGGCTGAGAAATCCTAGAGTAGGAAAGAATGTTAGTGGATATGGAGGTGATTGAAGAATAGGTTCCCTTGAATGTAACACTTTGCGGGCAGAAAGCTCGAGTCATGCCCCAGTGCACTTTGCAGCTAGAAAGAGAGGCTCTACTTGCTGCAGTTCATGCAACGTTTCAGGTCATGTTGAAACCGAGAGGATCCATTGGCCCCTGCTTTGCTTGCGGGAGGAACATTTAGTTCGAAACTGTAGAGCGTCAGAAAATTAAATCAGGCAGTATAAAGCATACTTGCGGAGGTACAGAGCAAATAGAGGCGTAAATAGCCGCGGTAGGCACGAGGTGCACTATTCTGAGGATTACGAAAGAGACAGTAGAAATTTTTTACTAGAAGGGTAGTAAAAGGTGGAGTTAAAAGCGAGTCGATGCTCGAGGGTCACCGCAAGACTCGTTAATCGTAAAGTTGTGGTCGGAACGAATCCACATACGAATGAGATGACTGGGTGTAATCATGATCTGAGTGAATCATATATTGATCCATTATTTAAATGTAGAAATAGGTTTGAAGTTTTGAAAGATGAGGAAATGGCCGATGAGATACCACAAAAGAAAGTAGTCGAGGTCTATTTTAACACTACGGTTGTAGGAGCGGGACGTCTTTGAAAAGAAGGCGCCGATCTTGTTACGTTTGGAAAATCAAGTGCGCCCACAATCATCCTCTCTAATCAAGATAAGTATTTCAGCGCGCTGCTAGATAGTGGCAGCGAAAAATGCCTCATTAGTTACAGTAACATCAAGTACCCAAAGGAAGAGTTAAAAACGAGTTTTTTGAGCGCTAGAGGCATAAACGCAAAGAGTAACGTTATCGGTGAGGTTGGTTTAAATATCTCTATACCTGGTACTGACAAAGTACTTAAGACTAGTGCTTTAGTTATTAAAGATGCTAAATTCATATATGATTTGATTTTGGGACGAGATGTTTTGAACAATGCAGTGATTAATTAGAAAGATGGTTCCCTCACGTGGGCAGGAACAAAAGTGCCTTTCAACGAAATAGAAAATAAGCCTACGATAAGTAAAAAAGCCATATTAATGGACATTGTAAACAGCGACTGTTAGCTGTCAGATGTGTTTGCTAAAAAGTGCAACAGATGCCGCGGAAGAGTTAGAAAGCGCTAGAAAAAAATACGAGGAAAAAAAGACCCTGCGCTTGAGCGTGTAGCTGAGCAGCCAAGGCCAGATGTAAAAAAGGAAAGACCGCTGGGGTTCACTGTGATTCAGTAGAAGTGCCTGGTAATTGCATCAAGTTAATAACTGCCTCTGTCAAAAAGGCTCAGCCCGGTGAATATATAATGTTAAAAAAAGGACTTGATAGTAGAGCGCTAATAGCAGAATCAATAGTTACCATCAGAGAAGACGGTAATGTACCATTAATGATACTATACCCGACAGATGATGCTATTCATTTTAGCGAAAACACTATGGTGTGTAACATGGAAGCATTAGCTGAGGAAGAAGTAGAAACTGAACTTTATCTCACGAATGTAGAGGAAGCGCTGAAAGAAGCGAATAATGTTGAGATGAGCTCAGAGGTTATGTCGGATTTACTTGAAGTCATCTCAGGTCGTGGTGAAATGAAGACCATGACCAAGGAGAAACATGAGTCGAAGGTTTACGTTCGCGGCAATAATTGTGAGTTTCCTGGTAGTAAGGAACTAGGAAATAATGCACAAGTCGAAAGTGTGTCTAATGTACAGAAGGATGTGCGACGTCCGTTAACAAATAATGATATATCATGCGACGAAGTTGACGTAAAACTAAAATTATTTTGATTGTTGAATAGTTTTCGTGACGTGATCACGTTAGAAGGTGAAACTATAAGTGTTACAAATTCAATAAAACACAAAATTGTGCTTAAATGTGACGCTCCAGTTTTAAATATACCATCCTATCGCATACCTCATAAATATCAGGAGGAGTTGGTCAAGTTCAACAGAGAAATGCTCTCACAGGGCATAATTGAGAATTCCATGTCGGATTATAATTTACCTGTAATTTTTGTCAAGAAAAAGAGTGGTGAGATTCGACCAGTGATTGACTTTAGATCGTTGAACAAAAACGTGGTCGTGGTAAGGAAACTCAGGAGACGTTTTCACAGGTTGAGGAAGAAAATAAGTTGGAGAAGGGGACGCGGTCGATAGCGATATGCGTGAAGGGTCGACTGCTTATAAAGCTTCCGAGTCGTATGGGGTTGGGGCGTGTGTGTGTATATTGTGCACACACAATTTTTAGCTGTCATCGATACAATATCCTTCATATTTCTTATATTTCTTGGCCTTCTCCAAGACGTGACACATAACAATGAAGTCGCACAATTGTAGTGGGGAGATGACGGCAGTGGATACAACACATGTTCCCCCACCTGTAGCCTTCGATATAACACACATATCGACGTCAAGTTGTAATTGAAATGAAAGATTGAAACATTCTTTCGTATGAGAGTAAATTGAAGCCGATAGGTGTATTATTTCAAAAGTCACATGTAGGTGAACTTATGTGTTATGACGGCGCGCGAGTACTGATAGGTATACTCAGAAATTTATGTACATAGAAAAGAGAGAACCATGGAAATGGCATAAAACATTTTTCATTAAAATGTATTCTCGAGACTGTAAAAGACTCGTAAAAAATGGACGTTTCGAGCCCTCGCTCATCATCACCAATACGAATTCGAACAAAAAGTCATCTGTAAAATACAAAAAGAAACAAATAAAAAATGTATGACATTACTTATTGACTAGGGATAAAGTAAATGAGCCAAGATGATTATTTAAAACAGGTTTCGTTTTAAAAATGAACAGAGACTCTAAAATCAGCAATTCTGAACGCAACTTTGGCCTGGCTATGACTTTGAAACTATTTTTATTGACTGCTGTGTCGCATTCAAAAGCATGATTTCGGATGGCTGAGTTGGATGGGCTTGCTAAAATGTATCCCGTCTGGTGGCTCCTACCTTGATGCTCAGCAGTCTTACATCCCAGAGTACGGGTAGTCATGCTCACATGCTCAAATGTACAAAGTGCACAACTATATTTATATATTAGGGATGCCTGCATCTCAGTAGCAAGTCTATCCTTGAATCTAAAAAATGATTCTATTATGTGATTATTGATCAATATTAATCTAAATTTTACATTACTGAAATATTTTTGTAGTAGCTCCAGTATTTGTTTTTTCATTAATTCAGACTGAGGACCAAGGTGGGGAAACCTAAAGAGAGCGTTCGTACAGAGTCTGCTGCTTGTTGAAAGTCCGGAACATTTGCATATTTCTTATCTAAAAATTTCCTAATTTGAGATTCAACAAAACCACTAGAAAAGCCATTATTCCTAAAAAAATACTTTCAAAACGGAAAATTCCTCGTGTAGAAACCGATAAGAGCTGCACACATTGAAAACACGGCATAATAAAACTTTGATGAAATTCAGTTTAGAAATGAAGGAGGAAAAACTTTAAAAACTAGCACCTAGACTTGTGAAACAATTTTTTCTAAACACGGAACACTCAAATTTAACCCCCTCTTTATGCACCAGACAATTCAGAAATGAAAGCTTGCCACCCACTTCACAATCTATCGTAAATTTTATGTTTTTATGCTTACTGTTGAGGTAGTTTAAGAAGAGCGGAGCATGATTAACATATTAAAATGATTAACATACCGAACTCTGGTATGTAGGATTGCCGAGCATCAAGGTAGGAGCCACCGGAAGGGAAATAGTTTCGGAAGCCCATCCGAAATCATGCTTTTGACCCAGTTAAAAAAATAAGACGTTTTCAAGTCGATTATGTGCCGCGGCAGGCAAGACTTCTAGCCGTGTTTTGTTCGGAAAAGCAGCCGATTTTTGGTCGCCATGTCCCCTTTTTATGGCAGGAAAAAACGGCTACGAAACCATTGAATTCCCTTTGCAGCTGTTCGGAAATTCCCACCTTTATCGACTACATATCGACTTTCCGCGGCCCCAATTCGACCTTCCGCGGCTTCTCCATTCTATGTATCGGCTCTCTGCCGACCTTACTCGACTTTGTACCGGCCTCCCGCGGCAGCAGATCGACCTTGCCCGAACTTAGTTACACTGGCTATTTATATACAAAACCCCCCGCCCCCCCCCCCCCCCCCACACACACACCCCTCCCCCCGCACCCACACACCCATAACCCCCCCTCACACACACACACACACACACACACACCCGCCCTCCCACACACACAAATATGTATCTGAACACATCGTTGATCACCTTCAAGGACGTCCTTCAATTCAGAGGTTGCTGAAGACTGACGAGGGAAAATTCAGGCTTGGTTTCCACATTTTGTTGTGTTTACGTTGCTCACTTGCCGTCACTACTAGCCCCACCACAACGATAAATCGTGATAAATACCAATTGACCGATGTGGTGAAGCTAATAGTTGGGCCCTTGCTCTTGAAATGGTGGCTCTGCAGACCAGCATTCTACATTTCTTCCATTTCTTGTTTCTTCTGAAGAATCGCCATCTTCACCAGAAGTTACGGGTCCAAACTCAACTCTGTGCGAAATAGAAGAAAACGACTCATTGTGAGTTTCAGCGTCATTTTTTTATGAAGCTTCAGCCAGAGTAGCCAATGCGGCCAACAGTCTTTATTTTTTTGGCCGTGGCACAAAAATGTAAATGGTTTTATTTTTTTATTTGAAATTCAGATCGAAACGTTGACATATATTTATAAAATCCTGTCATAAAATTATTCATGTACCGATGTATCGGTATCGGTCATTTTACTGGCATTGGTGAAATCCGGCCGATACTTTCCAATAATACGTATTTTATCATATAAATGAAGGTCATAAATCATGAGAGTAAAAGCATGATCAAATAAAGAGGCTATTCATACCTAGGAAATTAGTTAGCTAACTGTTGAATTACAGAGTTTACAGGCCCGCTAACTGAATTTAATACTTTGACTTCCCGATGAGGTACGTACGTTCAGTAAGTGAAAGCGTGTAGCATGAATAATTGAAAACAGAAACGACCTAAAATTATTAAACTTTTACAACTAAACAGGCTAACAAAAATCCAACCAATTATGTAAATAAAGTTGACGGTGTATTTTGAAGTTTTTGAAATTTATTATAGAAAAAGCTGGAAATTCGATCTTAATTCATCTAGTAAATTTTCAATAAAAATTTAGAGACGAAGAATTCAGCACGGATAGGTATCATATTTAATACAATTCAACGATCCTAAATTTAAAATATGAGAAGTAGTCAATTTTAAACTTTTCGGAGACCAGCTCCATCTTCAGTATGTATGAAAACATAAAAACCAAAATTGGTTAGTTCATGACAACAATGAGGAAAGTGACAAAGTGATCGGTAAAAAAATCTATAAAAAATTTCTATCGGATATGAACTATCAGCATTATTTAAAGGTGGCTTCTCTTTGGCAATGTGAAGGGATTCTAAAATGCGCAAATCTAACTCGTTAGGTGCAGAGCATAAAATAGGAAAATTGTCCTCGGAAATAAGGCTGCTACACTGTTCGGTATGAAGGCCGATTGATGAATGAGGAGGTTGACCTAAAGGTCTCCCGGTTCGAAAGCTTACTCCGCGGTGCCATGGGCGATCTTGACGTAAAAAGGGAGTGTCGTCATGCCGACGTAGCCAGACGTACTCTGTACGCAACTAGATTTATATACCAGGGATGCCCGCATCCGCTTAGGAATCCAATCTTTGTACCGAAAGAAAGAACCAACTCGCAGCAGATTCACAGTAATTACATTCAATTTTACCCCAGGAAAGTGGTGTTCAAAAAGGTTTTCAATATCCCGGCACATCTTGCTCGTAAAATCACCAAAATATGGAAATACACAGTAGAGCTATTGCACCGAATCGGCGACATCGTTAATATCTGAATATTTCTTGGCTAAAAATTTTTTAATATGAGCATGAACAATTGAGGAAGGAAATCCGTTTTTACAAAAAAAAATGACACTAAAAAATTAAATTCAGCATGCAGATCCACAAAACTAGAGCAAATGTTGTAGGCACGATTCAATAAGGTTTTAATCGCATTAATTTTAAATATATAGCTACAGTTACTGTAGAAACTTATGCCCAATCCAGTAAAAGTAGCCTTACGAAAAACTGAAGAAGTGAAAGCTTTACCTACTCGAGTAATTTTTCAGTCCAAAAAAGATAACGAGCCATTATTCTCAATTTCGATTGTAAATTCTATTGATGAATGTTTCTCATTTAAATAGTCCCTGAACATTTGAGCATGACTTGGATCACGAAACAACAAAAACGTGTCATCAATGTAACGGCGATAAAATTCTGGTTTAAATTCCACAGGACAATCGGCCAGCCATTTTTGTTCCCAGTGACACATGAAATTTTTTGCAAATGTGGGTCATAATGGAAGACCCATGCCTTCGAAGACCCCAGGCCTTCGATTTGTTTATACAAATTGCCTGCAAACACAAATATAGAGTTCATAACAGACAGTTCGAGAAGCGTCTTAGAATAAGATTTGCCTAGACCTAAAACTGTATCAGTAGGCAAAGCAAACAAGGAATTTATAATTATTTCGATGGTTTCTGCAAGTGGAATATTTTTTAATAAACTTTCAATATCAAATGAAGCCATAGTAACTTTATCAGCATTTTGACACGATATGATCTCCTTAACAAATTGAGTTGAGTTACCAAGAGTATATTCATTTACAGTCAAAGGATTTAACACAGGAAATAGAAATCGTGCTAAGTTAAAATTATGCATATTCACTGCAGAAAAAATAGGACGAAATTGAAATTTAGATGGAAAGTCTAACTTATGGATTTTTAGCAAACTGGACCCCGGACGTGAACCTGACAGATGCAGCTACAACTTCGAGTACAGTTCAGGAGAGAAAACCTTCAGATTATGTAAATGTTCTGTGGCTCAACCTCCTCATTCATCAATCCGCCTTCATACCGAACAGTGTAGCAGCCGCATTTCCGAAGACAATTTTTCTATTTTATGCTCTGCACCTAACGAGTTAGATTTGCGCATTTCAGAATCCATTCACATTGCCAAATAGAAGCCATCTTTAAATGATGCTAATAGTTCAAATCCGTTAGAAATTTTTGTATTGATTTTTTTTCTTACCGATCACTTTGTCACTTTTCTCATTGTTGTCATGAACTAATCAATTTTGGTTATGTTTTCAGACTTACTGAAGATGGAGCTGGTCTCCGAAACGTTTAAAACTGACTATTTCATATAGTTTAAATTTAGCTTCGTTAAATTGTATTAAATATGATACCTATCCGTGCTATATCCTTCGTCTTTAAATTTTTTAATGATAGTCCGACTAAGAAGTGTTAATTTTACGTAAATCTTCAAATACTACAAAGATAATAATTTTATTTGAATTTAGCATGTGAATCACCGTACTTTGGGAATATTGCATTTTTCTTTTATTTTAAGACGTTTGAAAAATTCACGAACAATCTTATAAGATTGTTCATGAACCAAAACAATTATTTCTCCACAAAATAGTTATCATTTTCATGTTTTTCACACCAAAATACATACTTTGACGAAAAGAAAACATTAAAATTCGATGGGATCCGAAACCGGAAAGATGCGCAAACACGCAACCAATTATAAGATTGTTCATGAATTTTTCAAACATATTAAAATGAAGAAAAATGCTAGATTCGTAATGAACGGCGATCTACATGCTTAATTAAAATAAAATAATTAGCTTTGTAATACTTTACGATCTACAAGCTTAATGAAAATAGAATTTTCAGTTATTTCTACGTTAAATTCATGAAAACTTTAAAATGCACCTTCAACTATATTTAATTGGTTTGATTTTTGTTAGCCTGTCACATACTTTAAGAAATGTAAATTGGTTCAAACTATATCGGTTTCAGTTGTAAAAGAAAACTAATTTTACGTCCCCTCTGTGTTTAACTATTTATACTACAAAGCTTTCACTTACAGACCGTCCGTGACATCGGGAATTCAACGTAGTAGATTCACTTAGCGGGCCTGATTAAACTCTGTAATTTAACAGTTAACTAACTAATTTACTATGAATGAATAGGCTCTTTATTTAATTTTACTCTCATGATTTATGACCTTCATTTTCACGATAAAATACGTATTATTGGAAAGTATCCATGAAATATCGGCCAAATTTTGCCGCTACCGATATATCTGTACATCACTAGCCTACGATCACGCAACGTTTGCTGGTAGGACGCTCCTCAATTTAAAGCATAATTCAACCCTAACTCATCGATAATGCTGAGGTTCATCAGGTGATTAAGGATTTTTCTTCGGTCAGTATTTACTTTAATGTGCTCATGGAAATCACGACCTCTGTTTTAAAGAATCACTAAAAGAGCACGAATGACATTTTGCTCGCTGATACGTAATTTTCAAGCTATAACATGAATTACGTTCAGGTAAAAATAACGTTATATAATCGTCTAAATCGTAGCTGCATTCTTGAAACACGCCCAGTATTTTGGCGGGAACCATTAGTGTCAGTACGGCTAAGTTAAGTTATTTTAGGTGAGTTTATTCAGCTTATCTAACGTTACCTAACCTAATTTAGCCTAGCACCATGTTATGCCGTATTACATCATATTTACGCGTCCGTTCCTTCATTTTTATATACTAAGTTCCTATAACTTCACAGATTAAAAACTCAAAAATTACGCATCAGCGAGCAAAATGTCATTCATTTGAAACGTTCTTAAGTGTGTTCCTTTAGAGATTTTTTGAAACAGAATTCCTAATTTCCGCGAACGAATTTAAGTAAATTATTGACATATTCTTCTCTCATCATTGTTATTCTTAAATTTTATAATGCAGCTCGTCAGATATTTCTGAAGTTTACTTTTCTTACAAAAAAATGAAAACTAGTGATGTAATGATAATAGAAAAAGGCCGATACCGATACTGTCCGTACATCTAAATTGAAAACATTGCACATTGTTGCTTGTCAAAGGTTTCTCAAGTGGAATTATACTGCAACTTGAAAGTTTGAACCTAAATTGTGTTAACACTTACTGTAAAATAAGAATGAAATTAATAGTGAATAAACATACACTATTATATTTTGCTTTTATTGCTTCCTTAAACTGCAGTTTAAATTTTGAAGTATATACAATTGTGCACTACCACATATGAAATCAACATTGGCCGCACAGTAGTGCAATCCTGATTCCTGATTGACCTAAAGTGCGTAATTGTTCCTTCTCATTAATATATGTATATTACTATTCATTCACACTCAAAAATTATTGAGACGACAAGGTCAATCCCTCATCAGGCACTTGACAACAAGCCATACCGGCTTAACGTCTTCAATGGAATAAGAAACTCGAGTGAGAGCGAACACCTCATACCTTTTTAGAGCAGAAATTTTTTCAGAAATAAGAGACACTTCAACGTACTACACACTCGCACTGAAATACATTCTGACATTGCGTGAAAAAACTTATTGCATAATGAGAAGCCACCACTACACCTGTGACGCACAAAACCATTCGAATAACTGCCGCGAAAAGGCTTGCTTGAGCAGCTTGAGTCAGACTTGTCACATGTGCGAGCACTGTTGCCATCTCTAACTCGAATGGAAATGAAAATTTGGTTCAGATGAACAACAGGATAATATTATTTAATGTACACTATACAAAATGTAAATTGACATTTAAAACCTTAAACCATCATAACTAACCGTAAGGTGAAATTTTAGGTAAATGTACCATTTTTTAGTTGACAGCTTTGACTAGCAAGTTTTCCTCGGCAGCTACCGACTGTAATTTTCATGGCAAATGAATTTTGCTGTCTGAGAGTGCTCATGAATGTTGGTATGTACGATTTTCCCTTAAGAATGTTTTTATCTTTCATTTGAGAGTAATTTGAACTCGATAGGTGAATTATTTCAAAAGTTACGAGTGTTAGACTAAAATCTAAAGTTGCACTTAAGATATTCTAAAGAATTTTCTGTAGCTTCCAAAAAACCGTTGCTCGACTGTTAATCAAATAGGTCGAACGCAAGCGACATTCTCCTCTTGAATCCGCCTTTGGGCAAGGGCTCGATTTTTCCGGCTTGTTTCCGTCTAAATGAGACTAGCGGATAGCCGTCGAACGGCAAATTTTGGTCGAGAGCGGCCGACAGAGGAACGTTCTGACCTTCAGCGGCCATCTTTCACTGTGCTCTGCTACCTGTCGACCTAAAAACGGCATGAATTTTTAACTGGGGATTGCGACACAGCAGTCAATAAAAATAGTTTCAAAGTCATAGCCAGGGCAAAGTTGTGTTCGGAATTGCGGATTTTAGAGTCTCTGTTCATTATTAAAACGAAAACTGCTTTAAATAATCATCTTAGCTCATTTCCTTTATCCCTAGTCAATAAGTAATGTCATACATTTTTCGAGTTGTCTTCTTTTTGTTTTTTACAGATGACTTTTTTTCGAATTTGTATTGCTAATGATGAGCGAAGGCTCGAAACGTACGCTTTTTACGAGTCTTTTACAGTCTCGAGAATACATTTGAATGGAAAATGTTTAACACCATTTTCCTGCTTCTCTCTTTTTTATTGAAAATTCAAAAATACCGAAATTGCTGCATCGAACATTTATGTGCACAGCTTACAGAAAATTGTTTCCGTACCGTCTACGGTATGGACAAGCAGGAATGTTTCAATCTTTCGTTTGAGATCAATTTGAAGTCGATAGTGTAGGAAATTTGAAATTCATTTTTTTTAAAGTCGCCATTTTTCATCAAGGGAAATCTCGCCAAAGTCTCGGCTTGTGGCAGCTCTTAGCTCGACAGGTGTCTTGTGTGTGACAGATGAGATTGAATAATATTGTACCGCGATGTGAAGAGGTTCTCGGCCTCTTTTGCGTAGCACCTGTCAGGGAGTATGTGATCGCATTTTCTTTACTATTTAAATTTGTGATTGCAATTGCGTTTTCTGTTCTTTTTGTTTGGTTATATACCTTGAATGTTCGTAACCTCTTTTTTATCCATCTAACTACCTGGTCCGATTGACTTAATCTACTCGGTCCTTGCGACTCTTGAACTACTTGGTCCTTGCGACTCCTAAACTACTTGGTCCTTGCGACTCTTAAACTACTTAGTCTTTGCGACTCTTAAACTACTTAGTCCTTGCTACTCTTAAACTATTTTCACTATCATACTACCCATGGCTCTACGGTGCCCTCTTGAAGTCGGATGTGATTAGGCACTATTTCAAGGTGAGCCGATGGTGATGTGAGATTTCAAATAGATGCGAAACACGATGAGGTTCTATTTTCTGTTGTGACCTTTTTGTTCTCCCTAAGAATCCTTTGGCGTGCGTGATCTGGAAGGGAGGCTCCTTTAAGAGGCCACTTTGTTCGGTCTACCAATCCTAACTCTTCTCCAGCGTGTGTTTCATCTCCGAATTTAATTATGCGGACTGTGGGTATTACCTAGGTCCGTACCTGAATATAAATGAAACTTTCTAGAATGAAATCTAAGTGTTATATGATCTGAGGTGGTGGTACCTCATTTAGTCACTAATGCATTTCTCCTTGCTAAATTGCAGTTCTATGTTGGGCTGGGAGGTGCCGGAACTCTAATGGCCTACAGCTAACTTTGTTACACATCAGGACGTAAGAAGATACGCCCTAATAATCCGTTGGGTCTTCTGGCAATATGCAAATTCGAATGAAGACATGTTTTTTCTGTGAATTCTCCTAATTGGGAGCTTATACAGTAGTTGACAGTTTGTCGTGTTAAAAAAGGCTTAATATATTAAAAGTCTTGAGTTCTCCTGTGTGTCATTTCCTGTGTTCCGGTTTAAAGTCCCACAACAGATCCATTATTTCGAAAGTTACAAATGGGTGAACTTAGATGTAGCATTAGGGGCGGGCTTATCTGGAAAAGATCCACGGCAGTTGTGAATAGAATTCATTCACGTCACAATTTCCATTAAAACTTTGGCGATATTTTGTGCTTGAAATCAGAAATTACATCTATGGTGATTGAAAATAAATAAATTTATACTACATACTCGTAAGGTGGGTTATAAAGAAGATACTCGTCTCAAAAGATTTCTTTCAAAGTATTTTACCCGTATTTCTCCCACCGAGGTTATCATCAAAAGTTGTCGGAAATGAGGCACAAAAACAGATACTCTATAAAAACAAACATGTGCCACCATAGCGTAAGGTCTACCGCCATATATCGCTCCATGTTGAGTTTGAGACGTACAAATTAAATGTTTATCCGAAATTGAATGAATGGAAATGAAAAATATTCATTAGCAACCAAACTAATCTAACCTCACGCTACAGTACTAGTAGAATTAACTAATGTATATCAACATAAGACATTACTACGTAAAACTGATCTGGACGGAAAAAGAGCAAGGAGATAAATAATTTGACGCAACAACCACGCTACCTTCAATAAAAACGATGACTGCAAAGGATTGTTTAATTTGTGAATGAATAGGGATTCAAGTTTTCCTAATTTAAAGGTAGAATGTGCTGAACTTACGATTATGAATCTGGTGCAAATCAGGAACTTCACAATGTTCTCAATGAGAGTGTTTATCTGAATTAAAAAGATTATTTAAATGAATATCTTGTCCAAAGCTCATACCGAAATGCTCGAAAATTTAACTCCTTAATTCACGCATTGTATAACCCATGAACTCACATCTAAAAAGTGAACAATTATTCTTATCTACAATCAAGGAAAGCCGAGAAGAAAGACACTTTTATGCGTAAAGCAATATGGCTTTCGTATTGAAATGATTTTAAAAACGAACTTAATGGTCAGGAAACTCATAATATTTTTTAGAAAAAAACGTAACTCCTCTTCCAGCTTTGTTGTCTAGAAAACAAATAAAAGCTGAGACACGAAGAGTTATTCCATCTCTACAGTCGGCAGTGCAATACCAGAAGACACTTTTTATTTTAGATGATATGCTCAATCTCTTGGAAGTAAATGCGTTAGAAATTCGAGCTCTCTGTGTAGTGATGAAAAATTCGAACATATTTCTATTTGCAGTAAGTAAGAAGAACTTGTTGCTGCCATAACGTGAGAACTACCATACTATAGCATGATGTCTACATTTAACTAGCACTATAGAGAGAAGTTAGGTTAGGTTACTAATGGATATTCCTTATTCCACTAATCAATTGAGCGAAAACACTTAATTTGTACATCTTAAACTGCACCTGGGTGTGCGATATATGGCGGCAGGCCTCCCGCTATAGTACCACCAAGATCATACTGATATTGTTTTTCAAACGTAGGAGCCTGAAACTAAAATTACTTTAACCCAAGACCAGTTAATGAATTTTTCCTATAAACTAAAAAACAAAAATTTCAATTATTCGTCTGCCGCAGGAGGCATTCCGGAGAGAGTAATTCATTGTTATCTTCTACAACGAGTGTGATTTCAATATTTGCATGTTTTCCTTCAAAATCATTTAGAAACAATTCTCTATGATAGTGTTCACGAAATAAAACATATGCATCATAGATATATCTGCGATGAAATTCACGTTTAGAAAACTCAAGACGTTCCGCTATCTATTTGCGTTTAAGATATATAAGACGCGAATCAGCAATGGTTGGACACCACGATAAGCCCTCTCCAACCCTTCAATTTGTTATAATTTCGAAGCTTGCATTTCATTGCAGGTATTTTGATAACGTTTTTTATTTATTTTGTGACTAATACCACTCTAAATAATTTCTTGATTAACACCTTGGAAATAAGTTCACTTTGGGGACACAAGATAACATTGAATTACCTTATCTGTATACGCTTTGCTCCGTACAAATCATTCATTTTACTCATCAATTTACGGTAAAAATATTTCCACTGGTATGGGATCCAATTGTTTTCGTTTAAATAAAATATTATTTTAAAAACAATTTCATTAAGACTTTCATTTTTCACGTATGTAATTTGTTTCGTTCATTCATCACTAAACAGTAAACTTGGATTTTGAACGCATTCCTTGTAAATTGTTGTATACATCCAACATGGCGTTTTTTGGCGGAATTATCACTCCGATGTTGTACTGTCGCCAAAAGAAAAAGGCCTTCATATCTCTTTCCTTCGTTGGTTTCCAATAAGAGGAGCTGAGTAAGTATTTATTATTTCTCAGAGGGAAATATTTTACTTGCATCACTTCCAAATTCTTGAAATCAATAATATCAATATGAGAGCCAATCTTCTGTCAAAAAGACTTACCACCATTATAGTTTATAAGTATTGTAGTTCACATTGTGGGTCTGTTTGTGTGGCTCTTACAATGCGTGCAGTTAAAGATAAAGAGCAGAGTTCTGATCTTTTTTGCAGGAGCCTTACATCACGTATACCTAAGTGAACCTTCCCGTTCAGTACCCAATTGAAAATCAAGGACGTGTCGCCGGTGAATTAAGGACGAGACAGTCGATCAAGTATGAATTAAAGGCGAGTCGGCCGTCTCGGCCTTATAACTCTCTTTCCACGCTCATAGCTGCGCACGGTCGAGCTCGGACGTGATATTCTAAGCAGGCCAGTTATGATTAAATTTTGAGGGCGCACAATTTTCAGTTGGTTAATGGCCGTAACATTTGCTGACGGCCATCCGTGGTTTGCAGCTATACAAATATCACTGAATTTTCGCCCTATAATGGACGGAAGCCATGAAACGTGTGTTTTGACATTGCTGCGTACAATGCATCAAGCTTGATACTATATTTCGCATACTTTTTTTAATTTTCATGTTTTCCAAAATATAGCCAACATTAAAATTGAAGACTTCTCTGTGCTGTACAATAAATGCGTCCGTGCGTTTACTTGCGTTCATTTATAGATTTTCACCATACATTTGTTATGGGTATGTTTTTATTTCATTCTTCGATACCAGAATAGTCAAACATATAACTACAGTCCCCGCAGAATACCTCTCTCAGAGGAGAACTGTTACTTATTGAGAGGACAACGCAAGATTTCAAATTGAGAAATGAGATTCAAGAGTGAAATCTGTTTAATCACTTTTTAGTTCTAAATGCATTCTAAAAATTTGATTATAATTTGGTAATTTCTAAAATGAAGAACAACATAAAAAAATTGACAAATCTCGTATCATTGTGATTCAAATTATACCTAAGATTAATCGTATTCATAAATTTTATGCTATATCGTTCTATTTTTTATGGTGAAAATATCGTGTTGTTGACAATGCTAATTATTTCAAGAAAAACACAGATTTCAAACAGGGTTAAGCGAAAACGTATTTTATTATGACAGTTTCTAATATTAACTTTCCTGACGTTACCAACTGTAGTTGGTAATGAAATTTAAAGGAAATTAAATATCGCATCATGTCGTTAAAATTTGGCTAATTACGTTGGAAAGAATAAATAATGGTAATAAAGGAATCTTATATTCTAACAAGTAATCAAATTAATTCTAGTTTGTATAGGTAAAGGATACAAGTCAAACTTTCCATTGTTCGCGATTCAAGTAGCATTGCTTTTTAATTTCTGTTGGATTTTTTTATTCCCTAGGCAGTCGTGCGTAGCTGAAGTCTGCTCTCAAGATATACGAGTGTTTGCATCATGAAAATTATACATAAAACAATGATGTAACACTAATTACGTTCTTATGACATCGCACAAATTAATCTTCGTTAGGAAGAGAGAGAGAGGAAGTGAGAAAATTAGACACTATATTACTCTTGCCTTGTAAATAGTATACTCGTACATGCGTTTTAAGCAAACGTCGCATACCACAGCACTTAAACGTAGGCTAAAGATCGGTTATTATTTTTACTCAGTTTAAAACAAAGACTTGATCATCTACGAAATACACTGAGGAGGAATATAATAAAAAAAACATGTCTGGGAAAGAAGTTGGCAAATGGTTTGTCATGAGTTCGGTAAGTACGAGATCGATGAATCGTCTACCAGTCGAAGACCAGTCGAAGACCAATCTACAAATTACCCTATCCATGCCAGTTTGAATTAAAATGGAGTAACAAAAAGTATGATGTATTACACTCATACTGCCTTCCAAGAACAAGTGATATATATACAGTATTATTTAGTCTAGTATAAAGAACTCTTCCAAAAATTTGTTTCGAACATTCAAACGTTACTGTCTGTAAGCAAATTTACCCTAAAAATTTGCTCTATGATCTGGTTCGAACGAGTACCAGTGGAAGTTTCGATCTGGCAAGGGCAGTCTGTCACTGTCCGTGTCATTGCACCAGCGGTGCAGCTTAGTTAGACAGTTCGTTAGTTTTTAATGTCCCCATAGGTGTTGTGACTTTGTGATTCGCAATTATTACTGCTTAAAATCTTGGAATGTGAATTTTATTGATTGTAGTGCAGATGTTTGAACGTTTTATGTGTTGACAAATTCAGAATTTATACTGGATGAAAGTTCTTCTACGATTTTATGTTGATCGACCCGATTCGATCGTTACTCTCATCCGTAGAACTTTCTCGTCGACTGGAACGTTCAAGCTGAGTTTAATTTTTTAAATTCAGTTATGCGAAGGGTGTTTTAGTGATATTTATATCAAAGTACTCAGGATAGATTACTCTTTCATTATATTTCTCTCTTTCTTTGGTAATCTAGAAATTGACTTGCTAGAAAATAGCTTTTTTGAGAAGAAAATTGAAATTATGCTCGAAGCTAGTTCTTCTGTCAAATAAGATATATACTGAAGGCCGTGACAAAAGTGCGGTGGCCCACTCAAGGAAATGTTACAGAATTTGCCTGTTGCCTGAAAAAAGCCGCTGCAGGGCGAGTTGGCGTTCTTACAACTTCAAACCTAGCAGCCAGTCGCATCAAGTAAGTATTTTATGCCTATGTGAATAGTTGTTTTGAGTATTGGTCATTTTGTGATATACATATACCGAATATTTTATTATTTTTCAATCACTTGAGTTTTAACCCTATTAGGTACATATTGAGTAAATAGTTTGTGGGACAGTTTAAAAATGTTTGAGTAGACGGATAAGACTACTAAACAACCGAGGTTTGTGAACAGACAATGCAAGGACTACGCTGCAAAGGTAAAAATGCTTCCAAGTTTTCATAAAATTGAAAATAGGGTGATATCACGCAGTCTTATTGTTAAGTTTCTAAGTGGAAGAGACGGACTGTAATAGTGTGCAGCCGAGGTAAGAGATTTGGTTAATGTGAAGGAGATGCAACTAATCGATTTTCGAAATTTTGTTGTCTCTATCATGGTAATTATATCGAAATAAGCAACTTTTCTTCTATGCACTTTTTAGGGCAAATAAGTATTTAACGAGTTATAGCGGTATGTTAATTTTCGTCTATGATGATGGGTGCGATGGATAAACATCTACTAATCGATTTTAGAATTTTTGTTGCTTGAATCTTGGTAATACCATTGAAATAAACTACTTTTCATCAATACACTTTTTGCGGTACACGAGTATTTAACGAGGTATAGCAGTAGGTTTGGTTTCGTCTTTGATGACGAGCGCGCTGGACGCAAGACGGCATTGCAGTGTTGCCGTCAGAAGCGCTACTTGAATTACTTGCCGCTTCAAACACTAGAGTTACGGCCAGTAATTTACCGCTATAACTCGTTAAATACTCAATTGCCTCAAAAAGTGCAATGATGAAAAGTTGTTCATTTTGATGTAATTGATATGTTATAAGCAACAAACTTTCAAAAATTAGTAAGTCGCATCTTCTTCACATTTACCAGATATTTTTCTCGAGATATGGCCTAACTTGTAGTTCACCACCTCTAGTAATTTGGGAAATGGTGAGTGAATTATTTCGTCATGTATGTTACCCTCTGTTAATGTTTTTCTATCCAAAATCATATTTTTACGATACTTTGATCAATGACGAGGATAGAACGAGTTGAGCTTTAAAGTAGTGGCTTCAATAACAGGAAATTTCTAAAGTTTAACTACCCCACGCAGAATTTTTTTAATTATAGTGCAATTTTTATGAAACTAGTATATGTAAAATTAGATTTGGAACACATTTTATCATATATAATTTTATATTTTTCTTCTTAATTTTCAGAAAAAAAAAATATTCGTTAGTACATTAGAAGATCTTGAGCATTTATTGAATTGTGAAGTGTCGCTATTAGCGTATTTGCAGTATTGCAATTATTTGAATCATACTAATGTGAGTTGTGTAAAATGTGGCTCCCCCATGTAATTAAATGCTTCGGCTTTAAAATTTTGGTGATCCAACTTCCAAATAATTTCTTACACGGAAGTGTCGTACTTTAGTTTCCGCAGGGAGAAAGAGCTTTTTTCAGGAAAGTCATCCTTCGATCCCACAAATTTTGAAACTAATTTATTTTTATTTGTGATTGGAACTTTCTATGACTGTGATCTGTAAACAATTGGGTTTAGATGATCATACAGTTGTTGACTGGTTTAATTTCATTAGGGATGTTTTTGTTGTTTCTGCTTGTTTAATAAACTAAAATATGGTCCGATTCTCATGAAACTTGCACACTTAATATAAAATTGATTTCAAACACATTTCATTAATAGCAGTTATCAACTTTCTCTGATATTTTTCGTAAAAATTGTGGTGTAGTTAAACTCCAAAAATCCCAATAACAGTAATATGACGTACTCAAAATCATATTTTTGCGATACTTATATCAATAACGACGATAGGGCGAGTCGAGCTATAAAGTCTGTGGCATCAATTACAGTAATATGCTTTATTTTTACTATATACTAATAATATACTTTTTTTTTAAATGTATTGGGACTTCTCCATTCTTGATACACATTAGATGATCTTTTATTTCTATAACCTTTTTCTTCTACAGATCTCGATGGGAATTTGGTGGAGTAGTTTCTTTTTCAAACTATTTTTTTATAATTATTGTAATTATATGATGTTTATACAATTACACATTTTCCTCAAATATAAATGTGTGGATATAATTGTAATTCTAATTTAACATATACATAATTGAATGTGAACAGGATATTATAACGACTTTCATTTATGGTTGCCAGTTCAATTTCTACTAAAAACTCCCATTAGTTTACTTGATATCTATATTATAGAATTAAATCAAACATTATATAATTGCAACCTACTTAAACTTTAACCGCACCGTAAACCATATCATTAACTGTAGGTTAACCGTTAACATTAAAGAGTTTCCCTTTTATTTAATTGAACATAACATGACTTGTCTTAACTCACCCTCACGAAGCTTAACTTAACCTTGCTCTATATATGCCCTGCTTTTAAATATAAAAACGCATGAAAATGTTTGGCAAGAAACTTATATAGTTTCTTACATTATAATTTAGAGGTTACGTTTTAAGCAGTCATTCACACTAGCACCTATAGGGGTGGAATTGTAAATCTTAAGATGCTAAGGAGGAATAGAGAAGTTTAGCTAGCAGGAAAAATGTGCTACACGTCCTTACCTTGACATATCTGGAAATATCTCATACACGCGTTTTTCCTTTCAGAAGAATAGGATTCATCCGAGGACCCTGAGCAAGGTGCTCAACCTGTCTCCCAACTGCTGAATTCGTTCCCGACCTAAGCCGGTGAGAATTACGTTCAGATAACGATGTTTCTTTCACATTGATATGTGCCCCTCAGGGGGATACAACTGTTGTATCAATGGAAATTAGCGCTCCCAGGGGGACTATGTGAAGGCCCGAGCTAAAGGTTAGGTAGGCTTTCTTTTTGGTTGAAATAGAATAAGTTTTTGTTTTGTTATGTACCATCTTTTTTCGGTTCACTGCTGTCCTGTTTTTCAGCACCTTCTAATTTATTCTTCAGCTTTTTCTTGTTTGATGGTCTTCATTCTTGGCTTACTGTTTCTATGCACCTTGTGCATAGCTTCCGCGTTCCCTCAACTCCATAGTAAATGGTGCCTTCCTCCTTCCTCTCTTGGAACATCTTGGTCATGGTTAAGGGAGGCTAAAACCTTCTTAAATAATGATAATAATAATAGATTAGATTAGATTATAAGTTAGTTTAAGCCTCCTCAACCGCTGCAAAAATAGAGCGTATCGAAGAGAGGAAGGAGGAAGGCACCATTTAGTATGGAGTCAAGAAAATGAGGAATCTATGCTGAAGGGGCATAGAAAAAGTAAGATGAGGAAGAAGTTCATGAAATAAGATGAAAGTTAAAGAAGAAAGTCAGAGATGCTGAAGAACAAGACAGTAGTGAACCGAAAAAAGGTGGTCCTTAACATAACAAAAAACATTTATTTCAACAAAAAGAAGGCCTACCTATTTCTCAGCTCGGGCCCTCACATTTTTCCTCTGGGAGCTGATAATAATAATAATAATAATAATAATAATTATCAAATTGATATGTGAACTTTGTTTTATTTTGTTTTGTTTATGAGTCCGTTCATCAAAAAGAAATCTATTACAGTACATGTTGAGTGTTAATCTATTTTATGTATACCTAATTTTATGCGTGATATTTTAGGTGCGTAATGTATATATAGTGCTCGCCATAGCCATGTGACTAGAGGTTTCTGCGGCAGACTCAGGATCGAATTTCGGCGCTGGTGGTGGCGATTTTCTCTGTCGGGTATAGGAGAAAAATTCCAAGTACAATACCCCACTCTACCCTGGTGTCTGGAATGGGAACCAGTCTTGACCGGGGAAAGCGTATTGGCGTCCTGGTGTTAGTTATAAGGCATTTGAAAATCCAATGTACAAGGTGATATGTATCACGCTTGATTGGAAATAAAGCATCCGTAGATGCCTTCATTATTCATTTCATTATTTATTGGGAGGGTCAACTGTTGCTTTACATGTTTTTCTTCGATATATCTAGATAGGAATTTGATGGAATAGTTTCTTTTCGATACGTACGATGACACTGTGAAAAATAGAAGGAATGAATCTCTACTTTTGTTAATTGTAAAAGCTGTGTATGTAAATTCATACTTTACACTATCGTTAGTGTTTATTTTACCATTGACTATATCGGTAAAAGGGCTCTGCCAAGGAATGTGATTCCGTTTTTATCAATGGTATTCGATTTTAAATCAACGATTAAGTAAATCATGTGAAAAATCGTATATTAATTCATAGAAATGCAAACTTTTCAGGGAACTCACAAAGAATATCTAGTTCCATATATACTGCGCGGAACAATTCCAATATGTTTTGACGTGTTTTACTACTTCATTTACCCAAATTTGGTGCATATCATCTTCCTTCAAATTAAGCATTTTAATTTCCATTTCGTTATATGCAGAAATTTCTATGAAATGACGCAAAAACTTTACTTGTTTTTCTGGGTTTGAGTACTATAATGTACATATGAACATCCTTTTATTTACTTTACAAGACTATCATAAGAACTCTTAAATAATATTTAAGAACTTACTAGGTAAATAATTCTATCGTTCCTTTCATTTCCAGTTCCGTTGCTTCGCCAAAAAAAATGGAAATAGCTGCCATTCAGAGTCAACTCGATCGCAGGGAGTGTAAAGTTGAGATATTAAACGATCAAGTTGCTGGGATCGCCTTGCTTCTGAAGGAGCATCTTTAATCAGAAAAATCTGCCAACGTAACACCAGTTCGAGGATTCACGCGTGCGACTTCAATGGAAGACTGGACTACATACTTCAGCGCGAAGATCTTGTAAGTTGTATTGTGGTCAAATAATTATTGCTAATGTGCGCCCGCCAGGCATATAAATAGGATCGGCGAGAGATATCGTGGTTCATTTGAGGTGGTCTGCCGTAGAGGTCGCTTCTACAAACAGAAGCATCGCTGTCAGTAGCTGAAGCTCGGCTGCCGAGAAAACATCTGCAGAGATCACAGATGCGCTACAGAGTTACGAGATTACCTTCCAATCTAAAGACTTCCTACCAATTACGAAGCCTGTGTCAATCCTGAAGTAACAATAAAGAATACTACGTTGCTGCAACTATTTCACTCCCGAACCTCATCCGCGTTTGGTTACGGCCTAATACTGAAAATGGCCGGAACATAATTGGTGGCCAGTATGGGGAGTGCCACATTAAAGATATCCACATTGCCACAATGCCCATTGAAGAAGAAAGATATCAAGAATTGATCTTCAGTTCCGCTGATCCGTGATTTTGAATGTGAGGAGTGTCACCCTGTTGGAGTAACGTCGCACAGTTATCACATTACTTCAGAGCATCGAGAAAAGGAAGAAAGACGTCAGCGCAGAAAATCGAAGTTCTTTCCAAGAAACACTTCGAGAAAGAAAGGAGAGAAAAATAATCGAAAATTTACACGCTACGCAGTCTTCACCAGTCTACTCATCGCTACTCAAAGGAGAAAATGAAGTGAGGGGTCCAGACCAACAACCTGGTTTGTCGACGAGATCTACGCATCTACCCACCGTCATCTGCAACGAGAAGAGCTACGAGAGCTACGCATCGCCAAAATATTAAGTTAAGTGTACGCCGATAATGTTGCTTGCAAATTAAAAATAAGCATGCGCTCAAATTAATGATCATACATCATCATTATAAAATTAATGAGTAGGAAGCTAAGCAGCGAGCGGTGCAGTAAGCAGTAGGCATTGCAAGTGCTGATTCTAGGAAGTTGGAAGTTGAGCGGCGGAGCAGCCTAGGCATTGCGAAAGCGCAGTAAGCAAGCTAATTCTCGGGAGTGAGAGAGCGAGCGTCTAAGCGGAAAACGTTGTGTGGAGAGGTAGTCCATTGTTCTCCATAACAATTGAAGGAAGTTGTTGCTATTGTTCACGGGCCATTGTGCTCTAGCATATAAGAGAAGGCTGGAGCGGCTTGCTCTGTTCAGTTGCTGCCGACCTTCGAGCTGCTTGACTTTTGACTTTATTGCTGAATTAGCCTTAGCCTGGTTTAAGCCCACTGAAAATGTGAGTTAAAATTTTATTGTGTGTAGAATATTATCATTTGCATGTAGAAAATTTTATTGTGTGTAGAACATTCTTCTTTTAATGGAAATTGGAGGTTTATGAATATAGGATTATTTTTGTGCTTATGTAGGACAGTGACTCTGACGAATACGAGTACATAATGCTATACGAGCAAATATTAGCGACTCGATCTGAGAGATCTATGGAAATCTATTGTGCTGAGGATGATCATTCGTCCGAATCAAACTTTGAAGCTGCCTGTGATGAGGCCGAAGTGCATACAATGACAAGAGGCGGATTCCAAGGTAGAGGTAGGACGCGTAGGCCTTACTGGAGACCAAATTTCCCGAGACCAACTTTTCGTGCTAGGCCTCACGTAAAATCTTATTTTGGAGATCGTGAATTGGGGACTCTAGAAGTCCAAGCATTAGAGACAGCTGAAGCGAAGCGTTGCTCGAAGTGTTACAATCGTGCGTGTGTCTGTCAAGAACAAAGTGTGTCGGGAACCGTTGTGGCTAGGAAACCGACTGATTGGTACAAACCAGGTTCATCTCAGACAGCCACCGAGCATTCACTGCGTGATGTAGCTTGTTTTCGTTGTAATAAGTTAGGACACTACGCAAGAGATTGTAGGTCCAGAAGAGACTATTTAAACAGACCAGGCAGACCGAATCGTGTCCGTGCGCGAGGACAGTATAAAACTAGTATGTCAGAAAAAGGCCAGGTAGAAACTTACCAAACTAACAGTGGAAATGATTTTTTAGCGTAAGCAGCGGAGAAGATTTCATTTTCGATAGAAATAACGTCGATGGTAAAAATGAAACTACAATAACTAAGTATGACTCTACGGCGACAAACCCCTGTGAACCCGAGGAGAATTCTGGTGCTGAAGATTCCCTCGTTAAAAATGTTGAGAGAGTTGATCCACTGATTAAATGTCAAAATAGATATGAATCGCTGGGAGAGGTGGATCTAAGCGACTTGAGCGACTTAAACGCTCATGGCACTGATAATTATGAAAGCCATGTTACGGCGAACGTTTGTAAATACGAAGAAGATGAAGAGGTCGAAATTATAGGACAAAATGAATTATTTGTAATAAGAAAAAGTCAAAAGCCCATGATTGTGCTTAGAAAAGATGCAGACCTGTGGAATGCATTGATTGATTCAGGATCAGAGAAGTGCCTAATCAGCTACCACAGAATTAATGAGATAAGTAATGACGTGAAGCCAAGTTCTCTGACTATAAAAGGTGTTAACGCTAAGAGTAACGTGGAAGGCGAGGTAGAGCTTGTCTTAAAGTTAAAAAACGGTGTAAGTTTGAAGACAAATGCTTTAATAATCAAAGATGGTATTTACAATTATGACGTCATTATTGGGCGTGATTTATTAGACAAGAACGCCGTTGTAGACTTAAAACAAATGTGTTTAATTATCAAAGACGAGAGAATTCCCTTTGCAGAGGTAAAAAGACGAAAAAAGAGAAAGACAGAGTGCCTCGAGTATTTAATAGAAAATACTGAGTGTCTCATGGCGGACACGATTACTTCCAGAGCTAAGAAAAAAGTCCTAAATAAGCTAAGAGAGAAGAAAGAAATTATGAGGACGTGTAATGCCGCGAGAGTAGGCGAGGAAGTAAAAAGGGATGGTAAGAGAGAAAATCAGCCTGTTCGAGGCGCAGTTGCAGTTACCAGTTCCCATAGGCCGTTAAAAGTGCATACTCAAAGAATTGAGATTGCTCCCAATGTAATTTTGAATCATGTTGGACATGTTGGAAAGTGTAAAAATGGAGAATACATAATAAAGAAAGCAACTTTAAAAGAAGGCATTTGTGTCGCAGAAGCGATTGTGAGAGTTAACAATAGGAGAAAGATTCCGTTGTTGTTAATTAATAGCTCCGACAGAGCGATCGTTTTACCAGAGAATGCAATTATAAGTACTTTAGAAAAAGTGGAGAAGGATCATGTTGAATCCGAAGTTTACTTGTCAGATGTACAAGGAGAATTAAAAAGAGGATTGAGTACTTTTGTGCAGGCAACGAGTGTTGTTCAGGACAGTCATTTAGATGTCGAGAAGAAAGACACTAATAGTAAATCTGTCGGGATCACAGGAGTTGTCGACAAAGGGTACGTTTCTAATTCCAAGGAAATAGCCCGTGGTCGGCGGAAATTAAATAATGAAGATATTCTGATGATACCTGATGTGCACGGATAGCACGGTTAAAGTAAGAATGAAGTATTTTTGAATACCGTAAATAATGCAGAGTGTCTGATGACAGACGTGGTTGCCCAGAGGAGGCGTAAAGAGTAATATTTGCTACGGTAGAGAGAGCCTCGAAAATGGCGGTGCTGTGGGGCAGCGAATAACCCCGAGACAGAAATGCTGTGAGGTTATCTGGGAAAAGGCAAATTAGTACCAGGTAATTCTATCAGCGAGGTCAAAGTATTGAAGTAGAAATGAATTCGCGCAGACAATTAAGTGAGTAAGCTTTAGAGAAGCGAATTACGAATTAATTAACACGAACTTGGAATTAATGTCAGTGATACCATGATGGTCAGAGTTTAGCATTGTAGATTGCGGTTGTCAATATGACTGGTGAATAGCCATGAATAGGATGTGTTTTGAAGAATTGACATATAATTGAATAGTAGAAACTAATTAAAAGTAAGAGCAAAATTTCATTTACCTCTTCGTTATTTTTGAAGAGAGTGGCTGTTCTTAATTTTTTGAGGACGTTTACGATCTAGTGCCTAATACAGTCGTTTTTGCAAGCCTACCCGAATTTCATGCTCAGTATAGTTTTATGTTGTGTAATTTGAGATTAATCAAACGCAAAAGAATGTAAAATTTATCGTCAAGTCTCCCAGAGTTTCTACGGGATAATTAACAACTGATTGAACGATTAAAATTTAGAGTATTTAACGTCAATATTGATTTTTGCATTGACAACTTTTTGTGTACGTACTGTAAAAGTATGTCCTTACGTGTTCAATCATTCTTTCTGTTGTATTTGCTATGCTTCATGTTAACCTCGTGTATGCTTTAGTATTTAACCTTGTTGTTTAAGGCATTAACTAAAAAGTAAAGTAACCGTTCACAGTGTACCAGTTCAACAAGTACAGTATAATAAAACGTAATTTTCTTGTGCAAAAGCAGTACGTGATTATCGATTTTGAGCTGTCGTGGCAAGGATCATTGCTGATATTGACGAAATTTAATTTTCTTTTCCTTGTGCATCGAGGCTGAATATGCCCAGCTTTGTTCACGATAGAAACGGTTAATTAACAGTTTTTAGTTTCGAATTCCACATTTGCGAGATAAGATTACTGATGTATTTTGTTTAATGAGAAATTTGAATGTCTGTAACGAAGATTAAATGAAAATGCGAAATTTAGTCGTTTTTATTAGTTAGCATTTGTGTTACGGGAAAATTCTTGGATGGTAATGAGGAAGCTACTTTTTGTTTGTCATTAAAATTATTGATTTATTAAGGAAGTTTACCCGTCATTAACTAAATATATAGTAAGACTCGGTAATGGATCTCTGTGACACTAAAGGTGTTTCCCATTTTACTTTATTCAAGCATTGATGTACTAAATTCTGCGTTTTAGCCATGCTAATCTTCGTGTTTTCTCAAATTTCAGTCCGCACTGGTGCGAGCGGTAACACAACATCTGTAACACGGTAACATGGTACATGTACATGGCATCGCGTTGGTGTACGACAGCCTGGTGCCAGAGCGCTTGTCAACAAACATCGATGGCCTTGGCGGCAGCAGAGCTTTGCACGCAGCAAAGAGACCTTCGCGCGCAGTCAAGAGATTACTGAAAGAGATTACCTTCGCGCGCAGTGATTTGAAGAGAGTAACTCATTTTAAAGGTTTAATGTGGTGTTAATACTTTATACTTTACCGTGGACATAGTGTTGAAAACGTGGTTTAATAAGTTTAGTAACTTAAAATGTGGTAATTATACGTTCAGAGTAGTTCAAGAATTTTGGACTTTGTTCACATGTTATTACTATTGGATTAAGATAAATTGTATCGGTTTAGTGATTTTCCTTTTATTTGTGCAGAGTGCGAAACCGATTTTCATATTCATATTTGATGTTCTAAACTAGTGTGTCTTGGATTTTGTTCCGTATTCTCTTATAACTTAATCCACGTGCTATACCATTATGTTACCGATAGAATTAAGTTTTACGAGTCTACGGCACTCTGTTTATTCTGATTGGTTGTTTTACTAATGGTGAAAAAGTTCCGTTCTAATTTTGTGCGATGTTTGGCTATAACACTAACTTCTATTTTTAAGTCTACGGTAACGCAGACGATATTTTGAATGTTTCTTTTTGGTGAAAACTTTAATGATGCTTTATTTAATATCAACTCAACTTTTCTGTATAATTTTTCATTACCTACGAGGCAATAGTTTTGATTCTTATAAAATTTTCCGAAATTGCCTTTGCCGAAGAACTCGTGTTTCGCTCGGTGTTAATCTTTCACCAGAGATGTAAGCGGATGTTTTTATATTTACTCATGAATTAATATTAAGTTGGTATTTCCACCCTTGTGTTTTACGTATTTCATTTAAACCATGTTCGCGAAAATGCTCGAATCGATGCAGTGTTCCGGTATATAATTATGATTTGTTTCATTTTGGTTTATCGATAACTCAATTTATGCGAATACTTGTTCATTTAAAATTTTAAAGGTATTGTGTATTTAATTTCATGCGTGTTATTATTATCCTTAACGAATGTATTGAATTATTCACATTTTATGGCGAGAATGATTTTTATTTGTCGAGGTATCTGCGTGCCCTATTTCTTATTTGTGTTTGATTAAAAACTTTTTAGTTGTTGTTTCAACGATGCGATTTTCTTTCATTTTTACTGCGTTATCATTTCAACTGTTTAACACAAAAGTGCGTTCTATGAGTTTCTTTCTTAAGACTTTATGTATGTCTTGCGTTAGGAAATATTGTTTTGCGCAAACACCTTGTGACGAGATGTTGAGCTTAGGATCTTGTCATACTGTGTTGCGACATCAAAAGCTGTGTTCGTCAAGCCGTCAGCTAGAGTTGATAAACTGAGATGCAATCCTGAAAATGTCAACATGAGAGTGCGAGCGCGAAGCCGCAAGATCTGCGCTTCTGCCGCAAATTGTTTGGCAACAATGCTAGGCAGTGTAGTTGATATGAATGTGTCTTAATGAGAATGAAGCGTCTTAGATGAAGCGTCTTCCATTGTCTTAGATTAATTCTATTTTATACGGAAAAAAAATCTCTATTATATACGGATTATGTATTCTATTTTATAGATTATTTTGTTCAATGTATTCACGTGAAGTATTGAGACGAAGTACTATATTGCGAATAAAAAAAAAAAAAAAAAAAAAAAAAAACCAAATTGCACGCTTGTAGTTAGTTGAATTGGAATATGTTAATTTAAATCGTAGGACGATTTGCATCCTATTCTACTTTTTCCCTTGCCATTTGTAGTAATGCAATGTATTGCCCTGCGTATATAAATTTATATCTTTATATAATGTCGATTTATGATGGATTTTTCCTTCTAAATTTTCATTTACATAAAAATTGTGTTTATCGACTTGACGGTATGTGTCCAGTTTGTTCAACAATAGTGTACCTTTTAGAGGTGATTTATTCAGTACGCGTTTTGATGTTTGATTTTGATATTTTGATATGATAATAAAATTATGCGATGTATCTTTTGTATCCGAAATATCTGGAGTATCCACGAATTCTAAGAATCAATTGATAAATAACTTTATAATAAATGAACAAATTGGTTGAGCTAAGTGCATAGAGTGATTATTTGGTTGATTATAGATAATAAATCTAGTATTGAATTGACACTAAAATATAATATTGACACTAAAAATGTTAATGTTTGTTTACTAAATTACTAAAAATGTAATGTTTAACAAGATGTTGGATTACCGTTGAAATTTGTTTATGATGACAGCAAAGGCCATACCTGGCTACCTCCGTTCATAATTCGGAAGCATTTTGTCATCAGAATTATTGATCGTCAAAGGATAATCAATGTGATTGATTGACGTTTTAAAAATATATTTATTGTAATAAAAAATTTTTGTGCGTGGGGGGTCCTAGATGTGCGCCCGCCAGGCATATAAATAGGATCGGCGAGAGATATCGTGGTTCATTTGAGGTGGTCTGCCGTAGAGGTCGCTTCTACAAACAGAAGCATCGCTGTCAGTAGCTGAAGCTCGGCTGCCGAGAAAACATCTGCAGAGATCACAGATGCGCTACAGAGTTACGAGATTACCTTCCAATCTAAAGACTTCCTACCAATTACGAAGCCTGTGTCAATCCTGAAGTAACAATAAAGAATACTACGTTGCTGCAACTATTTCACTCCCGAACCTCATCCGCGTTTGGTTACGGCCTAATACTGAAAAGGGCCGGAACACTAATATATCCCTCCATTTATATCAAATTGTTATTTAAATATTTGTGAACACTGGATTTGACGCTTCTTCGTTATGATGGGGAGTTGGCGTGAAATATGCGCGAAAAACTTGGACAAACACAATCTTTCATTTCGGCAGTCACAAGTTTTCGTAGTGAGACTTCCAAGTTAATATGCTGCTGAGGATTCAAACAAAATTGTAAGCTAATGTACTTCGAAATTGTGGAGAAACTAACATTTTTAAACATGTCCTACAATTTCCTGTTCTCAAATTTCCAGGTTCCATATCTGATGACCGCCAGGGAAGCAAACCTTAGTCGGACAGTGACAGCGATGTTGAAAATCTTACTCGCGAGAAACCTAGCGACAGAATTCTCCATGCCAGGTTTAGGCCCCCACAGACTGAGGACCAAAATCAAGTTTGACAACTCCGCGTGTGCAGTAATCAAAAGTGAGTAACCATGATACCATGTATTTAAGAGTATTGTTACAGAAAACTAATTAATATTTGTAAATCATGTTCACAACATCTGGATTGTTTTTAATTAAGTACGTAAAATAGAAGAGTAGGATACAGCCTGCCATAATTTGTTGCGAACGACCTTCTTCATATTTTTTCCTTCATTGCAATGCAGGTGCCCTTGCTCAAATTCCCGAGTACCGAAACAAGCCAAGGAGTAAAGTGAAAGCTGCCTTTCAGAAAGCTCTCATCACGTAGATAAGCTCTGCTGAATAATGTTTTATGAAGTTTCACCAGGAAAAACTTACAATCTCATGTAGGTTCACAGATAACAAATTTTGTACCAAACTTTTATTGTTTAATGAATAACTCCAGTCACCCACTCCCCACAATTAGGTTCTAACGCCCTTTTCGACGAGACGACTACGTGCTGTATCTACTTATTAGTCATCCACTTTCAGTTGCGAGTGATATGCATGCACATGAATTCCGAAACGTGGCTTCATGAGTATATATTTCAATACTTCGACCTCAATTGGTTAAACTGAGGTTCAATGTTCAACTAAAATTTGAAGTCGATTAAAGTTAGTTTATTATTTTGAAAATACAAACAATAACCGGATCCGGCCGTCATTTTGCTTTAATTCAATATTCATTACAAATTTAGTTTGTCATACTGTTCGGTCAGCAGCATTAGGAATATCCCTTCCGAGACCACCAGTAGAGTATGTTGCGCTGAAAGTGTAAATGATGATAGTAGTCATTTGGAGCGATACTAAGTGTAGCCTGTTATTAAATAGGGGATGACGGGAGTGCCGGATATGGGTATTGTCTCAACTGACCATCTTTTACTAAGCTCATTGCGCACGTAGTACTGAAATTAGATTTTTTCATGTGCTTATAACGACAGATTGATAGTATAATAAAGATGTTTTCACATTATTCTAACACAATTCATTTTCCAACTTTTCAACTTTGCGAAATTGTTTTAGTTCTCCACGTGTTAGAATACAAAGATAGTCACATATCATTTCACTGAAATGAACACTCAATTTTAAAAAAAAAAATACATATATCAGTTTATAAAAGTCAATATTTCGATGTTACTAACATCATCTTCAGGATGCCAAAGACAAAACAAACAATTACTTTGATAAAACAATGACAATCCAAAAATTATGCTACATCAGACTGAATATTAATATTGGTAATCCCATTGCGTTATTACAAGGTAGGACTTTTTTGTGCAAGATTAAAATTACAGATGCCCACTTATTGATCAACAGATATTCATATGTTAACGGCACCAGAGATGAAGGCAAAATGGACGATCTACCGGAGGTTCCAAACGTCTATGCCACAGTCCTACAGAACAATTTTAGAGCAAAAAATAACTTGTATTTTCGTTGAGGGTAGGTTCCAGTTTATAAATCTGCAGTGCTTTTATAACATGAATTCTATACCGGTGAAGCCGATTTATACGCATGGTACGTGGACGATATTATCGTTGAAATTGAGATGGTAGAGTAGTTGGAGATGTTGAGGAATTTGGTGATTGATAATCCGGTGTTACATTTACGTATGAGCTGGGCGTGTAAGTGGGAAGCTGCCATTTCATGACATTTCAGTTGAAGAATCTCAGAGTGCTTTTCGTATAACAGTGTATGTCACCCTTGCATGCTGGTGGAACCAGAAACTGTGATTGTGATGCAGCGCATGTGTATTATGAAGGTGTTATCCATAACTTATTAAAGAACATTTATGAAGTGTGCAGCAACTGGGCAAGTTTTCATTCAGAAATGCTACGATGTAATCGGTTGCTAGTTAATAAAAATTTCTCCAATACGCTTATTGATGGAATTGGTAACTTTGTGAACCGAATTTTGAGTGAGGACCATAACCCGGGATATGCAAAACATAAATATATTCTATGAAAGTCAAATGCATAGCAATTACAAAATTGATAAACGTGTCTTCAAAAATGTTGTTAAAACTTTCGTGAAACCAATAGATCCAGATATGTCATTAAAACTTCGTGTGCTCTACAAAATCAAGAAATCAGTTATCTACCTAGAAACAATATTTCCAGATCCGGAGTCAGTGACCTTGGCCGAGGCAATGTGATATTTCAGTTCGAATGTAAAAGGATAGAACGCAAGTCTTTCAGTAAGTGTTGCAATGCTACACTTGGCATGACTAGGATAAAACTGAAGGTTAGATTAACCTCGCACAAATATTAAGGTTCCATTTTTAATCATTTCAGTATTGATCATAGATGTGAGCCCTCAAATGAAGATCTGTGCTCAAATACAAAAAAAAATGTATAATGTTGTTGATTCAAATAAGTCATAAACTTAAACCTAGCCTCAACGAAATTAAAAAATAATTTTTTGTTCTAAAATTGTTCAATAGGACTGTGGCTTGTAGACGCGTGAAATCTCCAGTTGTTCATTCATTTTACCTCTATCTCTGGTGCCGTTAACATGCGAATATCTGGTGTGCGGCAATAACTAGTCAACTGCAATTTTAATCATGTACAGAATTACCCTACCTAGTCTTCTCGCATTGTGATATTTGATACCAATATTTTTGTTCTGTCTAATCTAGCGTAAATCAGTGATTATCTTTGTATTCTAACATGTTTAGAACTATTGAAACACAAGTAATTCGATATTTCTCTCTAACTATGTTTTTTCGACCCAGTATACCCTTATTAATTAAATGAGTAAAGCTACTGATATGGAACCTGAAACGAAGGATAAACCTCACAAAACTATGCTGTGAAGAGCATTTATTCTCACTAAAATTTGATTGACCAGGAAACTATTAAAGGTATTTCGTACTCAGAATATTAATTTGTTGGATAGCAATCCTATACATGATAACGAACTATTTTTTTTCAACAGGATCAGTTGACTGGGATGGAGGAGAGGCAAGAGACCCGTCACTTATCTTTCAGCTATCACTTGGGCATTTGAAAATAATGCACCAGCCCTTGACGAGTCAGTTTTACTCGAGTTAGACGCTGTTCATTACGTTCTTTAACTTCTATCATGTTTCATAAACTTCTGTGTATCTTGTTGATTCTGAAAACAAGGTGTTTCACGCCTTGTTCATAGATTCCCCGTTCGCTTAATTCCCCACAAATTTGTGTGTTCCATCTTCCACTCTCTACAACGCATTAATTTGAATAGGGAGGCTTATCCTAATATTCTAGATTTAGCTTAAATAAAGGATTAATTTTAATTTAACACGTTAGTTGCGATGGGTTAAACTGAAGTTCAATATTCAACTTAATTTTAAAGTCAGAAGTGATAAGCAAATTTGTAAATATCAAACATTCACTGGGCCTGTTAAATACCATTAATTCAGAAAAGCTGTCAGAATTTTTCAAAACTACCCATCGATGGGTCGTTTCGCAGCAGGAAAAACCTAACTACGACCCACCGGTGGGTCGTACCGCAATGAATGTGTTAATATTTCATTTTCACCTTTTTGGGTGCTTAATGCCGATCGTGCTTTGCATTTTCGTGAAAAATTTAAGCAATAAATAACTTAAATGTCAAAACATGTTTTAAAAACTGCGAGTCCAGTATGTGATCGTATAAACACGACCAGCGCAGTATATGCTGTAATTGGACAGGTGTGCTTAATTATCGGCCAAGATATGCCGGTATATTTTTGTTACTTTACATAATAAACAGCGGGCGGGGGTAAACATTTGAGTGTTTTAATACCAAGCTTTGTCATTAGAAACTCTCTGCCACGCTCAGCGAAGTTGTTTGAAAAGCAACACTCAAATATTTAATATATGTATATATATATATATATATTCAGTAATTACCGGTATGAGGGCCTTCACGATTTGAGGGACGTTTTCAGCACGAAATGAAGTACCGACCTCACGATATCAAGTACCCCTAAGAATATTCCTAAAAACAGGATTTAGTGGGCTCCTCATTTTACGGTTACTCGCGTAGTATACTAGTAGAGTAAACGTAGTAAACAGAACTTCATAACAAGATGAACTCTCAGGGTAACTTTTACTATACTCCAATATGAAACATAGCGAGAACCCTAATCAGTTCATTCTGTTAAAGAGGAAAAACTAAGACAAAGATAAGAGCTAGATCAAGTTATGGCACTTTTCAAACAATGTAAAATTTAGAAATCCTGAGTTCAACGCACTGACTAGGTCGCGCCCGCCAAAAAATGTATGCGCTAATATCAGTACATTTTGAATTGTTACTTCCCTAGCGTTTAAGATATATTATTTTGGTCTTAAAGTGCAAAATAAAAGAACATCTATTCTCTCATTGGTGATAAAGAAGCCTGACGCTAACACATCAACTAATGAATGTTAGAGATTTCATTACATATGCAGCACTTTTTTTGTTTGCCTCCGAAAATTTTCCTGTCAAATAAGACATACAAGTATAATGCTTCATCAATACCGATTCTTTTCCAGTTGCGGTGGTGATAATTAGATAATTTTTAAATATTAAACGCTTAACAAAACTGCATTGCGACATCTGGCAACTCAATGTAGTTAGATGATCTTACGACTTCTGGCAATTAGGTGCACTGGGGAGTCCAGGGCTGCCACTCATACATATTTAATAGATAGATCTAGGTGTTTTTGCTCAAGCCTAGATGTAAAATTTGGAATCTAGATAATAGCTACAAATCTAGGTATTTTTTTCAGTGTGCTAGATATTTTCTAGCTAGAATTACAATCAAGCCATGTATATGATATATTACTGTAAATTCGATTTAGGAATTCACTCTAATGGTTGGTTACAACTTCCTTCTCATTATATATGTTAATTTGCTTAACCAAATTGTCATTTTGCTTAACCAAATTGACATTTTTATCATGTTATGTTCAGTTCATTAACCACACCAAGACGGCTATTTCAATGTTTTTGTGCTGCCATAGTGTAACTTCTAATTGTGATAGAACGGTTCATTAGTGGAAGCATAGTCTCCAATTGCAAAACTAGTGATGTCAAAAATCATGGAATAAAATGCATATACATTATAAAATGTATTGTGGCATCATTTAAACGAAACTGACCGATGATATTGGCAATAATGAGTTCAGTTTATCGTTGGATGGAGGCAATGTTATTTTAATCATGAAATTACTTCGTGTATCATTTGTATGCTGAAATCATGCATCTAATAAAGTGGAATCAACTTACTCAGTAATTGTAAAATTATTAAAAGTGATGCAGAAAGAGTTGTGACAGCCTTGAAACAATTGTTGATAAGTAGGAATTTGAGCATTGATAATCGCAATGCAAGCAATAGAGACTGACAATACGAATGTCATTGTTGGCATCAATAATGGAGTTTGTGCCAAGTTCAAAAACGAAAATTTATATTTAACATTGATGATATGTGTATACCACTCATTCCAGCTATATTTATGTCCTAGACTTCTGGTGAATGTTTCCAGAATTTTTGATCGCAGAAACTCATAATTTGCTTGCAAAATTTTCTTAGACCATGCCAATTCAATTAACTTTAAATATAAGTTAATATTGGTTTACATCCAGTGAAAATTCCACCAGCTTGCAAAACACGGTTGTTGTCCATTCAACCTACTGTAAAAAAATTGTTGTTCAATGGCAGGATTTGAGAACGCATTTCGAGTTTGCAAGGCAAAGTAAAAATGCTATCCTGCTGATATGTTATTCGAAATATATTCTGATGAGAAAAATCTTGCACTATCATCAAAACACGCAACGTTAACTATCGCTTGATGAACTAATAACACTACTTTACGTTCTATGAATGTTGAACACGTTTTACCTCTCAGAAAAATAAAGAAAACTTAATTCGTTCCGATTTATATTTATTTTGATAAATCAGCCTATATGACATGACAATATTTGAAACACTCAGTTTACATAGAAGACAAATGAACGTGAAAAACAATATCAGGTGGCGATGGAAAACCGAGATCGAGATTTTTTTTGCTCAAAAGTCAGCAAACATAGAATTTACAAAAAGCGTTTCGAAAAAATTAGAGGCATAGCAAGAGACCTAACAATGTAGTACCCGCGAGGCGCTAGTGTCATACGGCGCACGAGAGGAAGACTGAAAGCAGTTTTCAGCACACGTACATTCAAATGTTCGCGGTCTCGTTCTCTGACAATAATTAATAATAATTGTTTACGCTAAGAAAATTAGCTTAACAGCGATCCGACTAAATGCATTACTTTGCAATAGTAGAGAAATGCATTTCTTACACGTATTAGAATTTTTAAACTTGAAACTCAAGAAAAGAAATCAGATACGTTCTAGAGCATTATAACGGATGCATATATGATCTTCAAAGAACATGTTGCACATATCAGTACTATATTATTAAAATCCGCTGAAAAACAACACAGGAAAAATAATAACAATCTTAGTACAGTAAAAGAGGTTGTACATAAAGACAATTACTGGCACCAAACTGAACAGGAAGAATGCAACCGTAGTAATTAACTAAATATTGTTAAAAACCAATCTTGGTATATGCAGGTTAGTTTTAGTAGCTAGAGGAGTGATATACCATTCAAAGTTATCCACCATAAATTAATCAGGAATCAAACATTGGAATTATCCAAAATGAATTTCGTCGGGTTACGTTCCAGTCCTTTAACAAACACCGACGTCTTTGCATTTGTAAATAAAAATAAAAATTTGCATCTAAGACAATAACGTCAGCCTAGATGGCTATTATTTCAGTGCGTATTTAATCGATTAATCGGAAAAGAAACTACAAGTGTACATAAACCGCGTCAAATGAATGAGTAGGGAAAGCAGCACACGCAGCACTTCTAGCTATTATATCTATAGCAAACGTCATATACGAGATCGAATAAAGTTTTAAATCATAAAATGAAAATAACGTTTGGACATCCTCAACGTAGTACAGCGAGAACCCTTGCATTTCTAATTAACCCTCAAATTTATTCCTTCGTCATAATGAAGCAGACAATAAACTTGAAATAAGGAATGATTACTACTCGTTAGGTGCTCTGTCATGCGGATCAGTAATAATAATAATAATAAGTTTAGGGTTACGTTTCCACCAGGGTCGCCAGCAACTTGCAACTATGGACCCCCCTAGCTTCAGCTAGGTAATCACACATCGGCTAGGCGATCACATTATGAGCAACGAGACTTGCTACAGACAACTGGATTGATGTTAGTATTATCAGTTCGTGTGGTGTCGAACACTCATTTCAGCGCACATCGGAAATAAGGTAAGTAGTATGACTGTTGGACTCTGAGAGGTCCACAAGTGTGCAGTTCCGTATGCTTGGCATCCGATGACGATAGCTAGCTTGCAGTAATTTGGCAGGGGCACGTATAATTCATATGAGGTCGTACGCGTTGATTCTGTGAAGGTGCGGATCAGTAGTATATTTCACATCAGTTCACGTGCATGCTAATGCTGGAGACAGTTATCTGCCGGTTCAATGAAACATCCTAACACTTCAGTAAATCGAAATACAAAATGAAATATTGAAATATGGTATATGTAACAACGTCTACCCTTTTACATTATACTGTAGACTAAGCATATCATAAAGAGTAACAAATTACAATTAAGTGATTGATAGTCCTCGCTAGTTACTCAGCCATGCGAATCCTTCGTATATTAGGTTCACATGTACTTAACACATCTGTTAACACGCACTCCACTTGGAAAAGTAAAATATATATGGTAACACTGAATGACCATGGAGGTACAGGATCGCTTTTTCCCCTTTTTTAATCATACACACTCATTTTAAATTATTGCAATTTGAAACTCTGTATTTAGAGTTGAAACAACTGTTCAGTTGACGTAAGAATTGAAGAAAGGAACAGTGAACGATCGTACGTTGAAAACGTATTTAAGGAGAATTAAAGAGCGTCAAACACGATAGCGAAAATGCAATAGCCAGAAAACTCTTTTGATCATGCAAACACTGAGAATTGGCAAGAAATGTGTGGCACACGCACAGGATATGTTGTTGGGGACTAGTTCAATTTCAGTTCCGGCTAGGATTCATTGAGTCAAGTTGTCCTCGTACCTTTAGTCTTTTCAACTGCCTACTATTGAAAATTTTCAGACGAACCGCTTTATACTGGTTCTCAAGGGACAGATGTTCTATCGTCTGCAGATTGTTTTCGTTGAGGAATTTATATATTTTTTCCTTGCTTGGAAGCCTTCCCTTGGCCCCCGAGCGATCCAGTGTTATTTCTGGGCTGAAGGCAGTCTCAATATTCATCGTATCTTCTGTAGACCATCGGAGTCTACGCGATTTAGACTGTTTCACTGAAGAGGGAGGCGGTGATCTTGCATCATATAACTTTCTCCGGGCAGTTGGCTTTCGTTTCTTTGTTAGTTGATGAGCTTCATCAGAGGAAGTTCCGCTGTCGCTGCCAATTAAGTCCACGGAATTTGAATCTGACGATGACCTTGATTTCAAATCGAATGCAGTAACTTCATCGTCAGTTTCGCTAGACGATGAGGATGCAAGTACGGATGCGGATGACTGACTCGAATTGTAATCAGAGCACTCCATTGCATCATTCCTCGTGTTTTTGTTAGTTTGTTCACCACGGTTGAGGCTCGTATTGGCCTCGGGTTCGTCAGAGTCAGAAGATTGAGATTTGTCGATGGCGTGTAAGGCCAGCCCAGGCTCTAGTACATTGCCCAAAGCAGGGCATTGATATATGTTCTTGTTAATATTTGCCGAACGGCCGAGGAAACTGTAAAATTTCTCCCTCTCAGCGGGGTTCACATCAAACTGGGCGTATAGGGTACTCCCCCTGTGCCTATTTTTGGTCGCTGTTATTGTGGTTGGAACTCCAGCACTAAGGCAGCTAGAAGAAATTTCTACAGTTCCATCAACAGCTGACAAAGAACCGCCCGTGGCTGGAAATAGAAAGGGGTTTTGTTCATTGACGCCGGCGGCAGCACGTGCTGCGGGACTGCGAATATAATTCAGGGCTGGAATAGCTGTTTTCGGAATTAAAACCGGTAGCCACTTGTTATTTTTACCAGTTATGTAGACCAGCACGTAATTTTTAACGAAGTCCACATACTTTTCATGAATGCTGGGGTTTGAGGGTTGGAATACGTTTTCAACCCACGTTCCAGCTACTCCAAGATCATACTGCCTAATTAACAGTTTGGCAACTTCGCCCCCACGCCTACCATTCAGAAATGTGATTCTGCAGACTAAATACTTTCTAATGTTCACAAATTTGTTCAGAGAGTTTCCTTTGATTACTAAAAGCTCTGCTACTCTACGCTTGCAATAGGACTGAAGTTTTGAAATGTCAGCTTCATTGGGTAACGATGTAGGCTGCCGTAGCACCTGTTCTCTTCGCAGGGTAATCGATTCTTCATCTTGCTTGAATATTGCATTCCATTGGTCACGGAATAACTCCAAGAAATCTGCTATCTTTGTTTTGGAGATGTTGTCCTGAGCTATTATGGCCATAGCCTTGAACTTTTTTGCAGCTCGAATCAACGTGAAACCGTGGCTGATTCTCACGCTCGGTTTGGATCTGTCTCCTATTAGATCCAAGGCTTGAGTGACGTAAGGGAAGAACTGAACGTCGAAAATGTCCTCTAGAGAGATGGTTATTCCGTCATTGGAGCACAGGCGTGATGCGTGTTGGAAAACTCTTGACAGTGGCCTCATGTTCCCCATCACAACCTTGCGATGAGTATTATATTTGTCTAGCGCATTGTTCTTCTCTCTGAACATCGCTTTTCCAAATGCAGTAATTCGCTCTTCGGAAACGGCCGTTAGACCGACCGAGTCGGCCTTTATTTTGCTTATATCAGATATGAAGTTCCTATCTTTTTTTTCGTGCATCACGAGAGTCGACGGAAGGGATTTCTGTTTGCCTCCATAGCGTGGAGTGTTTCTGCACTTGTGAGCATAATAATGTCTTTTGGACAGGAATGCTTTACAAGTAGGACAAATAACTATTTCTTCAATTTTTTTATTTGTGTTTTTTTCCGTTATTATCTTTTTTCCAGCCATTAAGGCTTGAACATTGTGGTCATAAATTCCGCGTTTGCGGAGATTTGACATTGAAATTCTACGTTTTATTGGGCTTAACTTGGCCAGAGCTTGTACTTCCTTTTCATTTTTGTGTTTCCTCATGACGTGACGTTGCAGTCTTGTGAATAGGCAGGAACAAAACGGGCCCGGACGTTGGGGCTCTGTTATGTGAGAAAGTATGACGAGTTAGACGTTTATGACTGTTATAATAAATATGGGAATACATACGAGCATGATCTAACCATTGAGTTTCAAAAATGGATTTATATTTAGTTAAGTTAGTAAATGACCTCATTAAGCGAAATAAATGGTCTTACTGAAAGGAATAAATCATGGGAATGATTTAGGGAACTATCTACCCAAAAAAATGCAACAGTTAAATTATCAATTCTTTCGTCTTTAGCTCACGGTAAAGAGAATTTTCTCAGGAATCAAACGACGTGCTTTGCTGCCATACAAATGTGTTCGTTCGTCCGCTACACCTAGCGAAAGACCAGTAAAATGCTTCGTTGCAAGGCAAACAGGTGACGAGCCTTAGTGAACACTTGAACCTATTGTCGTTGAAAATGCTTCTCCTCCCAGTTTTCGAGGTACAGGAATGACAGTCATATTATTCGATAGGGCTTAAAAGAACTACAGAAGCATTAGAGTAGATTTTAAATAAAGATTTATTACCAATTTGACTGAGATGTGCGCCACCGGTGGTAGATGGAGGTAAATTTCAGAATGCTACTGACCTGCCATTAGTCGAAAACACAATTTTCATAAATATTTAATAAAAGCGAAATGAAGGTACGACCTAGTTCGTGTTTGGTATATTCCAAATAGCTTACTACAATTGGCATTAAATTTGAGTTTGATGTTGAACTTAATATTTTGTAGCCGCAGGTAAAGTGTTAAGAAAATTAATTGAGAAATAAACTGAAAATATTTGATAGGAGAGTAATGTTTGACAAAAAATATTTCGAAAATTCAAGGAATCAAACAGTCGAAATTACGCTGCAATATTTCTTTAGGTAATACATTTAGCTATCTATAAAACATAATGCCAGTTCTGTACCTTCAAAATTGTAGGAGTATCATTTTCCGAATATGCATCTTTATCCCTTTATTCAAAGAAAATTAACTTTTTAATAAAATTATAAAAGCACCGAACAAAAATCGCTGCATGATTCCACACGTATTGTGAAAATTTCGGAAAAATCTGTCGGGAAATGACTACTTTCTTGGATAGACGGTCCTCTAACGGGCAAGTAAATATTTAGAATTTTCTAGGAGTGTAAATTTGGTGGTTAAGATGGCGGATAACAAGTTCAAATGTTCGAGACACAGAGATAAAGTCTCCGTTCGCAAAAACTATTGAGTCCTACCCTTGATGGCCTGACTAAGTTTCGTTGAATATTGTCTACCTACTAGTGTACGTACTCTACGTAATCGTTGAGCACTTCAAAAGAGCGCTAGTACGAGTTATAGTTAGAACATAAAAAACCCTATGTCCCTTCTCCCTCTTATGACGATATTGATAATTAGATAGCATTCAACATTTTCATAATAATTAGAATTAGATAGAATTATACATTGAAATTGCAGTGATCGGAAATAAGCAAATAGAGAGAATAATAAATTTAAATTAAGTGAACTTACGCTTAGATGTTCTCTGATAAAGAGACGTCTTCGGGACCGATCCGACGACCGCTCCTGAAACTTGTGCGGAATTTCCGTCACTCACTTCTGTGCTCGAAATCTGTAAATCACTCCCGTGCTCGAAATCTGCAATAAAATAAAAGTGATGTACATATAACACAATATAATGTAGGTCTACATAATTATGTCATGGTAGTGATAATATATGTTGACTATTTTGGGTCATCCCGAAAGAAACATGGCTTGATGTTTGTTGTTATGATGAGGATGTCAGAAGTTTGTAACTAACGCTACCTTCACGATGAGGTTACGATTGTGATCTAGTTTACGGTAGAGCGAGGACGAGTATGAGATAGGATCCAATCCCTGGTAACAGGTACTGAAGCCGTGTTGTACGATGCAACATTGTCGATTTTGGAAGTAAGTAGTCGATGACGATGTTCGTAGTCTTAAGGGAAATCGTGTTGTTTCAGTTGCGTATGCTTATTATGTTCAACTAGTCCACCCCCCTATCTTTCAAATAAAAAAGTGGGTGAAATGAGAGAAAGGCCGTAAGAAATAAAAAAATACAATCTCTCGAGAGTCGATAAAGCCGCGTCAACACGGCCCGTCAAAATATATAGGCCTGGAGCTTGTATCACAGATACGCTCATCGCACACTGCAGGCTGGCTTCGGACAGACAGAGAGACGGACGGACGGACGCGGCTCTTACTATAGTATAGATTTTGGAGTTATGTTGCATTATTTAGCTTATTCAGTGAACGTAGGGCGACCGCAGAGAGGGTCACATAGCGTAAACCCGTATTTTGAAGCACGAGAAATTGTACTAGATATGGAGATGTCATTCAAGATTTAGTGGCTCTACTTCATTGTGCGATTTATTTTCAACGCTAGAGAAATTGATGTGCTGTGACGTTGCATCAGTTTCGTTAGCACTTACCTACGTCATGACGTTGCTTGTTGAGGACAAAGACGGTCGGGCTACCTGCCGCTTAGATTAGTCGTTAGTTTTAGCCTCCCTACCCAGCAACAAATGCGCGAGGAAGGAGGAAGGCACCATTCAATATGGAGTTATGGAAACGTGGAATCTACGCAGAAAGGGCATAGAAACCGAAAGTTGTGAAAGAAGATTATGAAACACGACCAAAGTTGTAGAAGACAGTAGTAGGTGCTGAAGAACAGGACAGCAGTGAACCGAAAAATGGTGGTCCTTAACATAACAAACATTTTATTTGAAGAAAAAGAAGGCCTTTTTCTCAGCTCGGGCCCTCACATTGTCCGCCTGGGAGCGCTAATTCCCACAGATACAATAATTGCATTCCCCTGAGGGGGCTACCTGCCGATTCTGGGTGTATAGCCTCGTAGTTCACGTCTTTGAAAAATGAGTATTTTTAGATGTTGCGAAAATGCCAACTGAGATGGATTATTTTTCTACGATAAGTAGAATAGTAAAGAGGAGTAATAAGAAGAACTTGAAAATAAATTAGGTAAAGTTAGTAATGATAGTTTACGTCATAATGTTATTGAATGTAGAATAGAAATGATCGCGGAGCTGAAAGGGAATGGCTTAATGAATTTAAGACAGTTGTACACGATTTGAAAGTGGTATTGTTCGTAATTCAAATGGTACCAACCTCTAATTCGAGTATTTGAGCCCTGTCGATCGCAACGTCCAAGTTGCCATCCGGGATTCCAAGCACTGCTTGAGGAAAGATTTAAGTTTTCAGTCTCTTTGAATAATTGGTCTGAAATTAAACTTAATACTAAGCTGATAACCACGCGCTTATTAAAAAAAGGCTTAAAAGAAACAATTATAAGAATACCGTACGCGATTGCACATATGAAATATAATGGGTATTGACTAAGTATAATTACGATTAATCAAAATGAGTTCAGCATGACAGTAGTGTTTAGGTATAATTTGAACGAGGAAGTGTGAGCTATTCCTAGAACAGTAGAAATGAATGTTTCATGAAGGAAACGCTCCGGTTATTGAAACAATGAAGAATTTAATGAAGTTATTTTCGTATTATAATTCGCGTGAAATTATATCATTATTAGCATTTAATGAGTAATTTAATGATCTTTTAAAAGACGAGTTATTGAACGATGGCTGCACATAAAAAAATGTGGTTCAGGTTAATGGAGAATAAAAGGAAAAACTTACATATTTCCGCACCTCCATTCAGGGTCAGAATGACAGGTGCATCAGGATTCTGGCGCAACTCATCATCCCGGAAGCCAACGTCCAGCAAGGAAAATCCTGTGTGTTTCAAAAGTGTTTTTACTGACGAAAACGGTCACGTGTATGGTGGAAAAGAATAGTGCATTATTAACATCGTTAATATCAACTTTTAAAAAGCGCAAATAACTACAATTTAACGTAATGCCTCACCTACAAACGATTGAACGGGGGAGCATGTGATAGATGCAAAGTATATCCTAAATCGATGTACTTTATATAAAAGAGCAGTATCGTAACTGACCTGTTGTTGCAGGAGCACCAAGGATCTGAGGTTCTTGACGAGGTGATGGGTCATCCTCACCAAGAGGGATGGGTAGTGGTGAACCTGAGGGTTTTAAATAATTAGTACGAGAATTGAACATATGAGGACGAGAATTGAACATATGAGGACGAGAATTGAACATATGAGGACGAGAATTGAACATATGAGGTCTATTTACGAACCTCAACAGCAATCAATAGAAAACGAGATGAGTTCTACGTGGAGAAAGAACTACAACATAAGGTGAATGGCATCCCGTACGGCCGTAACGCACCGAGTTAAGCTATATCACGCAATTAATCATTCGACGTAGTCCTAAATCCATTTACTTTGTATAAGAGAGTGGTATCGTAACTGACCTATTGTTACAGGAGCACCAAGGATCTGAGGTTCTTGACGAGGTGATGGGTCGTCCTCACCAAGAGGGATGGGTAGTGGTGAACCTGAGGGTTTTAAATAATTAATATGAGGACGAGAATTGAACATGTGAGGTCTATTTACAAAGCTCCATAGCAATCAATAGAAAACGAGAAGAGTTCTACGTAGAAAAAGAACTACAACATAAGTTGAATGGCCTCCCTAACGGCCCCCACCCACTGAGTTAAGCTATATCACGCAATTAATCATTTGACGTAGTCCTCAATCGATTTACTTTGAATAAGAGAGTGGTAACGTAACTGACCTGTTGTCGCAGGAGCACCAAGGATCTGAGGTTCTTGACGAGGTGATGGGTCGTCCTCACCAAGAGGGATGGGTAGTGGTGAACCTGAGGGTTTTAAATAATTAATACGAGGACGAGAATTGAACATGTGAGGTCTATTTACAAAGCTCCACAGCAATCAATAGAAAACGAGAAGAGTTCTACGTGAAGAAAGAACTACAACATAAGTTGAATGGCATCCCGTACGGCCGTAACGCACCGAGTTAAGCTATATCACGCAATTAATCATTCGACGCAGTCCTAAATCCATTTACTTTGTATAAGAGAGTGGTATCGTAACTGACCTATTGTTACAGGAGCACCAAGGATCTGAGGTTCTTGACGAGGTGATGGGTCGTCCTCACCAAGAGGGATGGGTAGTGGTGAACCTGAGGGTTTTAAGGGAACCGTACTCCCAAAAAAAAAATCCTAAACTATTCGACCGATCTTCATGAAACTTGCTATAGGTATGTAAAATTGAACAAGGATTAAGATTGGACTCGTGTGTTTTTCCAATTTTCCACATAGAAAACGTGTTATTCAAAGAAAACGTCAAATTAAGGGGTCTGGGGAAAATCTATGGACGTAATCAGATTTTGAGATACAGAGATAATATTGGTATCAAAAGAAGCAGAAATGTATTATCTACGACGTGACGTGGAGTTATGTTGAATTTTCGAAATACTTTTTGATAAAAATGATAAAATACAAAAAGTTGACCCATTTTCACACTTTTCCCGACAAAAGAAAATGTAGCTAATTTTCTATTCCGAAAATGAATAAAAGCTCACGTCATCTTGTAGAGGATTAAATTCTGGTTCTTTTGATACTAAACTCATTACTGTAGCTCAAAAACTGTAGAAGACGCTATATTTTGAAGCCCCACATTCCGGTCCTCCAAAATAAGGCAAAACAGGTAAACAAAGATATATAAACAATTTCCATTTTTTCTTTATTATTTTTTTTTGGGTCAGCTAGGACCCTTGAAATCATTATACAGTAAAGATGAGACATAGAAGAAGGCATAGCAACGTCAAGCCGTGAAGAAAGTGCCAAGGGGAAGGTGTAACATGATAAAATATCACTTCCCCCTCCCCTCCCCTCCCCCCCATACTTCAAACCCCCGTAGCGGGCGAAACAATGAACGTACGAACTTCATTTTTTCACAGGATGTACCTGACATCTTACCCTTCCTATGGCAGCTAAAACCCAATATATCAAGAAAATTCGATTTTCTGGGAGTACGGTTCCCTTAAATAATTAGTACGAGGACGAGAATTGAACATGTGAGGTCTATTTACAAAGCTCCATAGCAATCAATAGAAAACGAGAAGAGTTCTACGTGGAAAAAGAACTACAACATAAGTTGAATGGCCTCCCTAACGGCCCCCACCCACTGAGTTAAGCTATATCACGCAATTAATCATTTGACGTAGTCCTAAATCGATTTACTTTGAATAAGAGAGTGGTAACGTAACTGACCTGTTGTTGCAGGAGCACCAAGGATTTGAGGTTCTTGACGAGGTGATGGGTCGTCCTCACCAAGAGGGATGGGTAGTGGTGAACCTGAGGGTTTCAAATAATTAATACGATGACGAGAATTGAACATGTGAGGTCTATTTACGAACCTCAACAGCAATCAATAGAAAACGAGATGAGTTCTACGTGGAGAAAGAACTACAACATAAGTTGAATGGCATCCCTAACGGCCCCCACCCACTGAGTTAGGCTATATCACGCAATTAATCATTTGACGTAGTCCTAAATCGATTTACTTTGAATAAGAGAGTGGTAACGTAACTGACCTGTTGTTGCAGGAGCACCAAGGATCTGAGGTTCTTGACGAGGTGATGGGTCGTCCTCACCAAGAGGGATGGGTAGTGGTGAACCTGTGGGGTTTAAATTATTAGTACGACGAGAACTGAACATATTTCATCCACATGGATGCACAAAATATGTAGATGCTATAGACATTTCTTTCCTCAAGATGTATGATAATTTATTGTTCATGACCTTACCATTGTGATGGTACTCGCTGGGATTTAAGCTACCAGTTTCAATTTACTCATCAAATTAAAACACGAGATAAAATATGATGCACGATAAGATGTCCATGCAATAGGGAAGGAGTATATAGAAAATTAAACATTATTAAAATGTGTACTTATATCACAAACTTACATTGAATTTCTGTGCGCCAATTGCCGTAGTCCGCGAAGACTTCGTGGCCTTGTTTTATGTCTTTGGACGAGTAGAAAAAAGGGAATTTTTCTCCTTTGTACATACCAAGGCGAATGCGGGTGTTGCATTGTTTTTTGTTTGCACGGATGTACTTAACTTTGCAGTTTGAAGCAGTTGCATCGATCCTGGAAAAGTAAAGGGTCGTTATATCAATTCAATAAGACACTTGATATCACTCGTGAGAAGTAATAGCATGAAACATTTCATGTTTTGTCTATAATAATTAAAAACTATCTATCTCTAGTTCTTTAATATGGGTAACCGAGAAGGAGTATTGTTTTTGAAATAACTTTTTCACATTTGATGGAGGGTAAATGGACGCGAATGGTATACATCTCAAAAATGAAACAATAATCAAGGGTGAGAAATTAACGAATTCTGTCCGAGGAATGAAAGAGGCCCTCCTTCAGCCATACTCCAAGAGGCCATACTTACCAGTATGTCTTGCGGGCTTCTTCAACTTCGAAAGAAAAGGAGAGGTCTAAGACGCGATGTTCAACCTTTTGACCGACGAAAACACCTAATAAGGTGCCTCGTTCTATGTCGATTGTGGAGATAACTTGAGGGACTCCTGAATCAAAAGAAAGCTAGGTATTACATTTGAAGACTTAATATTCCATTTCCACCTTAGGTTATTTGAGGATACATAGTTAAAAATAATGAAGGGCTTATTTGAAGAATGATTTAGCAGGTCAGCACATTGTTACTTATGTTAGTTACGCGTTACCTTCACCGTGCTTTACTGCGATGCATGGCGAATCAACGAGCACCTCATGATCTTCTTGCGCACGCCGAGATCTTCTGGATCGCCGATTTTTGTGGTCAGTCGTTGATGATTCATGGAATTTGCTCGGGGTTAAAGGGGTGAAAACAAAATCTGTAAAATTTTTGAGGTTCAATTCATGCATTTATATCAGAATAAGTTGCACTATTATTGTGAACAATGTAATATATTTTTCAGTGGAGTAAAATTAGTTTATTATTAGTTCATAATATGGAGCAAAATTATGACATTGATACTTTTTTGTGGTAGTAAGTGAATTTTTCATATATTTTTATGTCCAAATGAATGAGATTTCTCTTCTTTCCTAATTCACAATGTCTATACAAAGTAATAATTATTATACTAATTGAAATGTTTCATCAAATTAGGTTCTTCATATTTATCAACAGGGATCAATGTATATTTAACCATTAAAGTTGATTTCCAAATTCTGGTTAGTTAAAACCTAATTTAATTAATTGTTTACAACCTTGGACATGAAATGAATGTGTTAATCATTTATTAGATGGTTAATATTCTTGAATCAAAATGCTAGAATTTAATAGCAAAATGTTACAATAATGAATCAGATTACTTAGATTATAACTGAAGATAAAATGGAAATTACTGATACAAGATATCTACTGAAATTTCAATTCCAAATTTTACTACTTCTTAAATACGTTTTACTTCCTTCAATAGCAAAAAATTACAACCTACTTTTTTACTAAATGAATATTTAAAATATAGAATGAAATACTTAATACTAAATACAGCAAGCAACGCATAATGCGAAAAATTTATGTAATTTCAAAATGTACTCCTTTCTAAAGGGAGTTCAACAAATGTTGGGCAAAGACCTTATCTTAACATCTTTCAACTATGGGATCAACAGTTCATTATAAGCAAAAAATAAACTGACTAGGAATTAGTACACACCCTTAGACACCCTTACATTGTTAGACAGCCTCACAGAATATTTCCCTACTTTATAAATCTTTATACTTTTTAAACATTTGTACATTCCTTTAAATTTTCAGTGAATTATTCCACTTCATAATTTTTTACTACCTTGGCAAGAGAAGTAAACCCCCTGAGGCAAAGTTTGATATTTATACTACTTTACTACCTGATACACATATACATCCTGTTATAGCATTATATATATTATTTGATTATGAATAATTGAGGATTTTTGAATGTAGTAAATTGAAATTGACCTATTTAGATTGTTATTTAAAATTGAATGTTAATGTGAATTTTATTTGAGGGGATTTTTCTGTTCAGTTGGATAATGTAGAGCTAAATCTTGAAAAATGAAATTATAGTAACCAAATGAACATAAATTTATTAGGATAAGAAATATTTGCTAGATGGTGACAAAATAACCATTCGTTTTTTTTTTATCTTAATTGCTGAAGTGAATTAGAGATTCTCCAAATTACTTATCTTAATATAGTGTATTTCATTAGATTACATAAATCTTGAATAGATATTACAGTAATCTATAGAGTGAAGTATTACACAAGGGTAATCCAGAGTAAGAAATGGTATTTTTACACGTTTCTAAACGTAAAATACAAATTGCTTTTGCAAGTAAGATTGGAAATGATTCTTCATGCTACTTTGTAACCATTATTCAGAGAGTAGTGATGGTTTATAACAGAGATCTAGCAATGCATGGTTCTGAATATTTCTTTTAATTTTTTTTCAATAAATCAGAACGTTCTTTGTTGATCTTTCCTGAATCATTGGTCTGTATATGTTATTAATAGATGTTTCAGAACTTAATATATTTGTAATATATAATGAATGTTTTCTTTGAGCATTTCAATAGTCATTGATCAGGATATTGCTAACAATGTATTATTTTGCTATTATAGTTAATAAGATCATCACCCATGATTTGTTTGATTTTAGTGTCAATGACAGCAATAATATTTTGAATTAGTACTAAATATATTAAATAAGGCTGTAGAAAAGTGAGGTATTTGTAAAGGAGAGGACAATAATTGATTTTCCAGAATTTGCTGCTTGATTATTGGTAATTAGATCAAAATGAAAAAATTTTCATCTATGCACTTTCCGTCAAAAATGAATATTTAACGAGTTATAGCTATAGGTTACCTATCACAATTCTAGTCTTTGAAGTGCGGGAAAAATCGGCTTAAGGGGAGGAATCTTAATGGACTCTTCCTTCCGACGGTTGTAATGCGCTTGAATGATCGTTACTTCAGGTTACTTTAGTTTAGATTAGTTCAGTAACGTTACATTACGTCACTACTATAATTCGTTAAATACTCATTTGCGACGGAAGGTGCATAGAAGAAAAATTGTTTATTTCAATCTATTAACCTATAACCAAGCACCAAAAACCGGAAAATCGATTATTGTCTTCTTCACAAATTCCGACATTTTACATTATGCTTAAGATGTGTATAAATGTACTTTATTTTGTTTAAACTATGGTATTTTGATATGAAGGACATATCGAGAGAAATATGCTATGTTCATGATATAAGCAGGAGGTGAAATTTTATACTGCAAGTTTTTAAAAATTATAAATAATATAAATTTGTAAATGAAGTTGATTTTTAATAACTTAAGTCAAGAAAAATTCTACTACATGAAACAATTCTGCAAAAGTATAAAAACAAAATTGCTATTAAAGCCTTTGGTCAATATTTATTTTAGGTGCTACACGGAAATTAATAATTTGGGGGCAAATAATCAATAAAGGAACACATTTAAATACCTTTTACATGAATGACATTCTGCTCGCTGATGCATTATTTTTGAATAATTGAACTCTAAAGTTGGCTGTCGCGTGCCAAACGAAGCGACCGCGCCAAGCGTAATTTAAAAAATAACAGAAGGTAACCCCCTATTACAAACGTAAAGAAGTTGGGTCGTGAGGGTTAGCCACAGTTATTATAGTGAAAATTATAAATAAAGCTTCTAACCCAACCATTAGGGTGATGACCGCAATCTTGTTTATATCAGCTCAAAGATGGCGACCACCATGGGCGCCGCCATCTTGGACCCGATGTAAACAAGATTGCGGTCGTCACCATAATGGGTAGGTTAGAAGCTTTTTTTTGTAATTTTCACTAAAGAACTGTGGCTAACCCTCACGACCAAACCTCTTTTCGTTTGTAATAGGGGGTTAACTACTCTTATTAACTAAATTACTGCGCTGGCGCCAACTTCAAAGTAAAATTATTCAAAAATACCGCATCAGCGAGCAGAATGTCATTCCTGTAAAAGGTTTTTAAATGTGCTCTTCTAGTGATTCTTAGCAACGAAATTTTAAATTTCCGTGCAGCACCTAAAATAAATATTGACCAAGCCTTTGCTAATAGAATTTAGATTTGTTGCAGGTATCATTTTGCTATCTATTATGGCTAATTTTGTATGTGGATTTTTAATTGTTCAACTATATCAATATCATACATGATTGCATAAAGTCTTGATGTAGGACCATTCATGACTTATTCACTTTTCTATTTAAATTTTATCATAGTTATATCATGGCATATAGTTATTTGAATTCCTTGCCTAAGATGACATGAACATGGGCTTCCTATTTCTTTCAATAAATTGTGATAATAGATCACGCTACACGATTAATTTACATACATTAAAATGTGCACAACTGTATGTTAACTTTAGCTGACATTCTGCTGAGTTTAACTACATTCAGATGAATTATGTAATTATATTAACAACATTACAGTATGGGTAAATGGTAAGAAAAATAACTGAAAAATAATGCACTCTCAATTCACAACAGATTACATATATATGTTAACCACTATAACTTAAAGAGATCATAGCCTGATAATAAATAAAGCATTCAATTACTTCAATGGAGATAAATTTATATATTTTAATTAGTAATGATCAAGGAGTTGCTAATCATAACACATTTGTATAATATGTAAATAATTTGTCTATTTATCTAGAAAACTATGATTAATTTTTTATTCCATATTTCAAAATCCAAACAAAAACATCTTGTAGGCAGGAACTCCCTACATTGATACAGTATTCAAAAATGTTTGATGAATGATTTCTGAATTGAAATTAATCTTCACAATACAGAATTTTAAATTCAAAGTCTAGGAAGCAATGAATAAGTCAAGTAAATTGCAAGAATAATGATTTTGGCATTGATCAAATTAATATTATCTAACTTTAAATTGTCAATTTAATTACTGCAATGCAGATACACTTAATTAAATGGTTTTGATCTTAGTACCGTCTAGAAGTAAAAACGATCATTAAAAACGTTTTTTAGAATTCATTCTACAACACAGAATTCTAAATTCAAGCCCTAATTGCATGACTAATGAGTTTATAGTTTGATCATCAAGTTAGAGTTATCTAATTTAAAATGAAGGGTGTTCAATTAATGAGGAGAAATTTATTTACAGGCATTTAAGATTACGTTTCAAATAGTGTAAATAACTTGTGTACTCCTCACCTGTTATGCTTGAATACTGAATGACACAGACATATTCGGTAAAATTTAGCTCACTTTCATATTGAAATTCACCTACAATCGCAGTCTGATGACTCTGATCTGTTCTGGACCAGGGTTGCCACTTTTGTCTGTGCTAAAATATCTAGAATCGTTTTCAAATATAGCTAGAAATAGCTAGATTCAATAAAACATAATCTAGAAAAATAGCTAAACACAAAAATGAATAACTCTCAATAAGTACTGTGACTATACTATCTGTATCACATTAATCCAGTTGATTCAGTCCAAAGTAGGTAGATTCAACTATATTCTAGTAGGTAGATTCAACTTTTGGTTTGCCATCTCTCTAAGGCTCATCTTTTTTCAGTTTGCTGCTGTCATGTTTTTCAGCACCTACTACTTTTTCAACATTACTGAAATATATTATTGTAACGCCCAACAGTTTTTAACTGAAAAATCATTTGATTCTTCCAATAACAAACTAAATTTGGTATTTAGCTCTTCCTCAAAATGAGGACAGAGCACATTCTGAATAATGTTCGAGCACTTAGTGCAATGCATTTTCATGTGACCTTGAGTGTAGTGATGTACTGATGTATCGGTATCGGCAGTATCGGTCATTTTTACTGGTATCAGTATCGGCAAAATCCGGCTGACACTTCACCGATACTTACCAATAATACTTATTTTATCATATAAATGATGGTCATCAATCAGGAAAGTAAAAATATAATCAAATTAAGAGCCTATTCATACCTAGTAAATTAGTTAACTAACTGTTGAATTGCAGCGTTTAATCAGGCCCAGTAACTGAATTTACCAATTTGAATTCCCGATGAGTCACGCACGGTCAGTAAGTGAAAGCTATGTAGCATGAATACTTTATGAAATTTAAATACTTTCACAGCTAAAGTCGATATAGTTTGACCCTATTTCCATATCTTAAATACTGTGACAGGCAAAGTTTCGGTATTTTCACGGGAGTCATAGTATCCACACAAGCTGACAACAACTGAGGAACTGATCACTGATGTACCCGCGTCCCGACTAAACCCAAGTCCTACTAACTCCCGCGCGGAATCTGTCACACAGACTCAAGTAACTAAACGAGTAACGATCGACGCTCAAACAACGCTTGAACGCCTTTCAAACATTGAATATACGGTCTCAACTGTTGTCATATTTAACGCTTTTCAGCTTCCAACTCATTACTGATGCTTTTAGCTAGAACTATCTAGGGTATTTTAAAAACTATCTAGATTTATAGCTATTAGCTAGAATACCAAATTCGATATCTAGATTGAACGAAAACTATCTAGATCTAACTATTTTATAGCTAGAGTGGCAACTATGTTCTGGACACCTTACACCGACTGTTTTTCGCGCCAATGAATACACAATTTCTTTTTCTTCTTCGGTGATCCAGAACGAAATTAAAGTCGATGGCCAAATTTTCGACCAGTCACGCGAACGATCATATGCATGTACTCTTACATCCTACAAGCAGGGTCAATTTCTCCAGACTCTAGATTCTGATCTAATGGATCTGGAAACATGAAATTTGTCTCAATTTAACGCTAACACTTTCCTCTAGCCTTTACAATCACTCAATTTTTTTTCTCAGTCAAGATGAGAGCAGAACTCTTCGGAAAAGAAGTTGGAAAAATGTAAAAAATTTCGCTATTCATTTCATTTAGTAGAATGCATTCGAACGGTCATGTTTGAGTGAGATGGTAACTGGTAAGGAATCCAGTACATATGTTCTGTTCCAGACATAAAAAAATTATATAATTTCTCCTGTCATTATATCAAACGATGTGTGCTTAATTCAGGATTTATTGGTTGAAGTAATTACCCTTCAAAAAATCATATATAAATGTATAGACGCAATACAAATATCTTTATAAAAATATTTGAAATAAACGTGAAAGCATCGAAATGATGGTGAATAATGACTTCAGCTCAGTACAATTCAATCGAAATATAGGTGGAAACTGATGACTCAACTTTCTCGAGAAGTTTCAAGCCCGTATTCTCCTATTTCTTGGTGTTTATTTTATTTTGTCGCTTAAAATGATACGCATATCCATTGAATGCAAGTGAGATTTCGGTTCAACATAGAGTTCGCGAGAGTCGAAAGTGCAATGTGTGTTGTAACTCTCAAAAATATCGTGCAACCGTAGAGATTTCTTCTAAGCAAGAAGTTACATAATTAAAATGACATGCCAACTAAAAAATTTAAATCTCTCCCGTCGTACAGTATAGAAAGTATAGAGGCCCATCACAATTTTTTTAGCAAAAACACTTAACTTCTTTAGACTTTACCAAGAAAGAAGTGTTTTTCGATTATTTGAAAAAAGTTGCGAAGCATTGAAATTCTAGATTCAAAGAATTCTAATCGTAAGAACAGATTGGGTTCTGATTTTATTAAGACCTACCTTACCTGAGAATACGTTGACCTCTGGCGTAATTTTGATCACCTGTTTACAGTAGATATGGAAAGAAAAGAAAAAGAGTTTACATATCTAATAAAGGCGATATGAAAAACAGCATTCGTTTTTGAAATATCTCGAAGTAAGGATTCTAAGCTGACACTTGCATGGGTTTTATAATACCCATGTCACTAGCTGAAACAGAGGATTGAGAACAATGGATTCTTTCACTCTTAATCTAGGTTTGATAATATAGGTAGATACAATTTGAAAGCAGAAATTCCAGAGACAATGCATTTTTGAAAGCACTTTTTTAGTGTACACTTACATCGAAATTTGACCTCAGGAATTTGCGATACAAGGAATTATTTATCGAGTGATTCTAGCGCGGTGATTTCTAGTCCTGAGTTCGAGTCTCGCGAACTCCTCGTAAATTTATTTAAGGAATTATTTTTGGGAGTAAAACTGGTGAATTAATATAATTTTACGTCCAAGACTATGAGACCGACATCCAGTACTATGTTTCCACTTCCATGTAGCAACTAGTATGCCAACCAAGGAGCTCGGAGGAATCATATTTAATCACACGAAAAATTAAGGATATTTTCATGCTAATAATTATGGTACAAAAGAGTCAATCTGAGTCAGAAACATGAAAAGGAAAGTTCTACAACGGCAACCCTAATATGTACGACACACCTGCTGTTATACGTGAAATCAACTCCCTAGATAAGGTTATGATGATATGCTAACGAGCCTAAAAAATGATTAACTGTATCACACAAGCAAAACGAAAAAAAAACATTTTACGACTACGTGATGCGGAGGAAAAACATCATTGCCCTATAAAGTTGACGCTTTTGATGAAACAATGTGTTTAACTGTAATAAATATTGTGCAAAAACACTAAACCATCAATCAAAAGCAAGAAAACAGAATTCGAGTGACATGAACAAAAATTTTCGAAATCTCTAATTGAACAGTATTGAAAGTAAAGAAATCTCACTCTTTCTTTCTCTTTCCATGTCTTTCTCTCTCTCTTTTTGTGTCTTTGTTCGCCAGGGTAGTTGTGCACCGGGAAATAAAAAATTAAGTACAGAAGTTTTCTTCGCCGTCACCAACAGCCTAACTTTCACTACAGCAGCTCAATTATTAAGTTCTACTTCGTTTAATCTCAACATCATTGGAGGCTACTAGCAAATTTAACTCTCGTATTGATGCAAATGAAAATCTTATCTACAACCCACCTCCTTTTAGCTCCTTCCTTTTTTTCGTATCCGTATTGCAAAAAAGGATTCTTTATTCCAATCAATCACGCTTAATACCTATCATATTTTATATTGTTTTTGCAAATACCTACCATACCTACCTACCATGCAAATACCTACCAATATAACTACCATAAGGACGGGTACACCCGGTCAATTCGGTTCCCATTTCCGACACCTGGCTAGGGAGAAGAATTATGGCTGAGTTTTCCCTTTTCCCTGCGGGGAGAAATCATCGGACGACACTGCAAGGATTCGTACTGCCGGCACCTTTCCGTGCGGGGCAAGTTCTTAACCACTCGGTCACGGTGGCCTTCTCGAAAAGTTATCAAACCACAGAGGTGTATTTACGTGTTTCCTTCACTGGGCCTTCAACTACTTTGGGAGCTATCATGAAACCTATTGTTGCCTGCCATCCAACTAAGAACCTATGTGTGTTCAGGCCTTCGCCGGGAAATTAATTTTGTTTTTCACGTTCTACGCATTTATGTGATTTATTTTCTATACATACGCAGTCATATTCATTTCTCTTGTTCAACAAGGTATGTGCAAGACTTTCCGATTATCCTCAGTGGGAGGGGTTTCTCTGAAGCAATATTTACATGAATAGCTCTGTGCCGGAACATAGGAAAAACCCAGAGGTAAATTTTCCTACGTTATTTTACTACTGGAATACAAGACCCGGTAAAAATCACTGGGTTCTATAGTTTCCTTAAGTCTCATGATATGGATGACAAACAAAAATATCCATCCTAATAGTACTCAAGATTTTAATGTTCTTGTAATTGCGCACTGGTGAAACTCGTATCATAGGAAGGGTCATTTACCATTCTTTAAAAGCGTACATCATATTCTCGTCTCATGTTCATTCTAACGCGACCTTCTCTGACCCGGTTGTCATGTGACCTCAGGCAGTCCGTGCGCCACTCCATAGGGTCTGGTGCTGCGTCTTGCAGAGGAGAGAGTATTCCGAAATCATATTATTTAACTTCTATTTTCACGTATTGTTCCGTGAAATCTATCGGTCGTTCCTGTCAAGTGTCAACTGTCGTTCCTGTCGAGTGTCAACTGTCGTTCCTGTCGAGTGTCAACTGTCGTTCCTGTCGAGTGTCAACTGTCGTTCCTGTCGAGTGTCAACTGTCGTTCCTGTCGAGTGTCAACTGTCGTTCCTGTCGAGTGTCAACTGTCGTTCCTGTCGAGTGTCAACTGTCGTTCCTGTCGAGTGTCAACTGTCGTTCCTGTCGAGTGTCAACTGTCGTTCCTGTCGAGTGTCAACTGTCGTTCCTGTCGAGTGTCAACTGTCGTTCCTGTCGAGTGTCAACTGTCGTTCCTGTCGAGTGTCAACTGTCGTTCCTGTCGAGTGTCAACTGTCGTTCCTGTCGAGTGTCAACTGTCGTTCCTGTCGAGTGTCAACTGTCGTTCCTGTCGAGTGTCAACTGTCGTTCCTGTCGAGTGTCAACTGTCGTTCCTGTCGAGTGTCAACTGTCGTTCCTGTCGAGTGTCAACTGTCGTTCCTGTCGAGTGTCAACTGTCGTTCCTGTCGAGTGTCAACTGTCGTTCCTGTCGAGTGTCAACTGTCGTTCCTGTCGAGTGTCAACTGTCGTTCCTGTCGAGTGTCAACTGTCGTTCCTGTCGAGTGTCAACTGTCGTTCCTGTCGAGTGTCAACTGTCGTTCCTGTCGAGTGTCAACTGTCGTTCCTGTCGAGTGTCAACTGTCGTTCCTGTCGAGTGTCAACTGGCGTTCCTGTCGAGTGTCAACTGGCGTTCCTGTCGAGTGTCAACTGGCGTTCCTGTCGAGTGTCAACTGGCGTTCCTGTCGAGTGTCAACTGGCGTTCCTGTCGAGTGTCAACTGGCGTTCCTGTCGAGTGTCAACTGGCGTTCCTGTCGAGTGTCAACTGGCGTTCCTGTCGAGTGTCAACTGGCGTTCCTGTCGAGTGTCAACTGGCGTTCCTGTCGAGTGTCAACTGTCGTTCCTGTCGAGTGTCAACAGTCGTTCCTGTCGAGTGTCAACTGTCGTTCCTGTCGAGTGTCAACTGTCGTTCCTGTCGAGTGTCAACTGTCGTTCCTGTCGAGTGTCAACTGTCGTTCCTGTCGAGTGTCAACTGTCGTTCCTGTCGAGTGTCAACTGTCGTTCCTGTCAAATCGTTCTTCTAATAAAATTCGTAGAACTTGTGCATAGTTATTCCCCTGACCTGAGTCACCCTGAACCTTTTACATTGGCGACCTTGCCAGGGGGCTCGTTATGATGGTCAGGGAAGTGCACTAAGTTCGAGATCTCTCCTCTGCACAGAATCATTGCTTTCGACAAGTCTTTCAACAACTTGTCGAACCGTACCGAGCTAAATGCTGGTACACCTTCTTTCGGTTCTTTCGTTCGTGGTCCTAAATTCCAAATTGCTAGCGTGGCAGACTTGATAAAAGAAGCCGAGAGCTTGGGACTGAAGGGCTCAGAAATAGCTAAGTACGTAACAGAGCAGCAAGCGCACGCACGTGCTGAGCGAGCCCAAGAACGTGAGTTAGAAGCGGAACGTTTGAAGAGAGAAGAAGAAAGACGACACCGAGTTGGAAAGAGAGCGCTTGCGGCTGCAGCATGAATTAGACCTGGCTCGCCTGAATATTATTGTGGCGGGGCAAATTTTGTGCCTCCGTCGAATGCATCCGTAAGGGTAGAAAAACCACGATTCCCTACCTACCGTGATGGTGAAGATTTACCGTCGTTCTTTATTCGCTTCGAACGAGTGTGCCAGTTGTTGGGGTTAGAACGACAGTCCTATGCCGTCCGCATCGGAAGCACTCTGGGTGGTAAGGCTGCAGAAATCTACTCCTCATTACCTGCCGAAGTAACGTCAGACTACGACAGGCTAAAGGGCGCTTTGTTGCTGGGTTTTAATAAAAATCCCGACACGTATAGAACAGACTTTCGTTCAGCGAAGTGGTCTCCTGGCGAAACCTACCAGCAATTTGTAGTAAGTCTAGGTCGTAAATTAGACTATTGGATAGAATCAACGAAAACTCCGGAAACCTACCAGGACCTGCGAGATTTCATCATTAAAGATCAGCTGTTGTCATCAGTAACTCCAGAACTGCGTATGCATCTGAAAGAAAAGGGAATGATGAGTTTGACTCAGACCTCCGAATGTGCGGACAACTGGACTACGGCGCGCAGTCAACAGACGATAGCCAAGTCATCTCCACGTACGAATGCACAAGCATCGGCTCCGACATCACCTGTGACAGATCCCGAGCCACCACGGGCGTCACAGCATATAGTCACTCCCTATGGCCGCAACTGGAAGGTTATGAAACCAGTTAGGTGTCATAATTGTGGAGTTTTGGGTCACTACAGATCTCAGTGTCCGACTTTGTTTATAGAGAAGAACGCTTCTCGTGATTCAAATTTTCCAGTGAAATATTGTAGTCAGACTAAAATTGACCAGAGGTATTTGTCATGCGGTACCGTTAATGGAGTTAACGTATCGACGATTTTGAGAGATACTGGGTGTACTTGTGTAATTGTATCGTCAGAAGTTCTTCCGGACTTAGACTTGTCTAATTCTCCCACAATTTCTCTCTCTGATTATTTGGGTAACGTGTCGAAATTCCCGCTATCGAAATGCTACTTGAAATGTGATTTTTATGATGGTTGGGTAATGGCGGCTATTGCTCCGATTAAGTGTTGTAGCGTATTAGTAGGAAATGTTGATGGAGTCAGAGACGCAAGTGATAAAAAGCTTTCACGCCCCTCTGGTTGTATAAACAAGGTACTTGCGGTCACTAGGTCTCAGGCTAGAGTTAAAACCATTCACCCGTTCGTACTACCCGAGATTAAATCCATTGATCTTTCCCATAGGGAATTTCTGGAAAATCAAAAACTTGCAGTTCCCTTGCACCGTTGTGGGATAAAGCTGAAAGGGGAGAAATTTTGAAATGTAAAGATGGCACCGAATTCACTTATATTGTTAAAGACTCTGTTCTCTACCGACACTGTGTGAAGTCGTCGACCTTTAAATCAGTAGGTACATTGAAATTGGTCTTGCCGATAGTGTGTCGTTCGGTAGTGCTTCATGCAGCTTGTGAAAATTTGTTAGCTGGGCACTTCTCTCATTCTAAAACGTTAGCGAAGATTTTGTCAGAATATTTTTTGGCCAGGAGTAACCGCAGATGTGCGAGCTTATTGCAGGTCCTGTGATAATTGTCAGCGCATGTCCCAGCGTCGCACAAAGCCCGTGCCTCTTGTGAAAATGCCAATTATGGAGACTCCATTTTCCCGAATCTCAATGGATATCGTTGGTCCGCTGACGCCAGCTTCATCCGACGGGCACAAATATATTCTTACCGTCATCGACTGGGCCCCTGGTTTTCCCGAAGCAGTCCCCCTGAAACATATCGATAGCATATCTGTGGCAGAGGCATTGTTAACCATCTTTTCAAGAGTTGGAATTCCGGAAACAATTCTGTCAGATCAAGGAACGAATTTCACGAGTGCCTTGATGGGAGAGCTACACAAGTTGCTCGGGGTAAAGCCAATTTTCAGCTCCGTTTACCATAGTCAAGGGAACGGACGACAGGAGCGCGTTCATTCCACTCTGAAAAACTGCCTCAAGAAGTTGTGCGAGAAGAAGCCTCGAGAATGGCACCGGTATCTGACCGCCACACTATCCGCTCTGCGCGATATGCCAAGCGACAGAACTGGCTTTTCGGCTTTCGAGCTCCTGTACGGCCGGCAGGTGAGGGGGCAAATTTGTGTGCTACGCGACCTTTGGGTCAATAAATCGGCTCCGGTGGAACAGCGGAACAGCTTTCAATACATTACAGAATTAAGGGACACCCTGGAAGAAACTGCTAAGTTGGCAGCGAGCAATGCTAAAGTCTCCCAGTCAAGATTCAGCACCTACTTCGACCTGAAAGCCAAAAATCGAAGCTTGGACGAGGGCGACGAGGCGTTAATTCTTCACCCAGACTGCCATAACAAGCTGCTGATGAGCTGGAGAGGCCCATACAAGGTAGTAAAGCGACTTAATAAGGTAAATTACCTGCTCGACTGTGATAGAGTGTCAAAAACTTATCATATCAATCTGTTGAAGCAATATATTAGACGGGCTGGGGTCGAAAATGCATCTGCCCCTAGCGAGAGTAGAGATGTCATCTCACTAGTTCAGTCAGGAATATTTTTCTGTGCTTGTGCCCCTGTTATAGATGAAAAATTGTTCTCCTCTTTTACCGAGGCTACTCCTCAGACGTTAGAGTTGAAAAAAGACCTGTCGATTGAGTTGCCGCTAACAGCTGTGTCGAACGAGAACGTATCCTTTAATATTTCACCTTCGTTAAATCCTTGTGAACGGAAAGAGCTTGATTTTAGAATTTCCTTCTGTATTATCTGACATACCTGGTCACACTAAAACTGTGGTGCATAAGATAGACTTGACTACGTCCGCACCTATTCGAGCTAGTGTATATCCGGTACCGGTGCATCTGCGCGAAGTTTTCGGTAGGGAGGTTGATAAATTATTAGAACTAGGAATAATTCAACGGTCCACCTCAGACTTCTGCTTCCCAGTAGTTCTGGTCAAGAAAACTGATGGTTCTTATAGATTGACCGTAGACTACCGCATGTTGAATAGTGTCAGTAAGGTAGATGCTGAGTCTGCGTTTCAGTTAGAAGAAGACTTCCACAAGTTTGGAGGGAGTAAATACTATTCAGAGTTAGACGTGACCAAAGCCTACCACCAGGTGGAACTAGATGAACTTTCTCGCCCACTTATTGCTTTTTCAACCAGCCGCGGGCTAATGGAATACAAAAGAATGCCTTTCGGCTTAGTTTCGGCTTGCGCTACATACGCGCGTCTAATGAGAATAGTATTGAGCGGTTTAGCTGATGTATCATTTTATTCTGATATACTCGAAAGATCTTAAATCTCACCTAGCTGTCTTGAAACAAGTACTGTGTAGACTGAAAGAACATGGTCTTACTGCCCAACCAAGCAAGTGCAAATTCGCTTTTGCGTAATTGGCTGAGCACGGTTTCTCTCCCCAAAAGACTAAGGTGTTTGCTATGTCGAATGCTCCGCCTCCTCGCACTAAAAAAGCACTGAGGTCATTTCTGGGATTAATTTCGTTCTACCGAAAGTTTGTGCCTAATCTGGCGGAAGTGACAGCACCTCTCTCAGATCTTCTAAAAAAAAATGTGTGTGAACCTTTGATTTATGATGCTGAACTTTTAGAGAACTTCGAACGGGCTCGAAACTCCCTGGTTGCTGAACCGGTGTTGAAATTACCGGATCTAAATAAAACATTTGTAGTGCGTTCCGACAGCTCAGCCGTCGCACTGGGAGCGGTGCTCCTTCAGTATACAGACGACTGTCCCTTTCCAGTGGCGTACGCCAGTCGTAAGCTTACTGAAGCTGAGCGTAGGTTTTCTACTATTGAAAGAGAATGCCTGGCGATAGTTTTCGCCGTACAAAAATTTTCCGTGTACTTACTAGGAAAAAAATTCTTTCTTGAAGTCGACCACAGACCCTTAGTGTACTTGAGCAAAATGAAGAATTTGAATATGCGCTTAGCCCGCTGGTCACTTATTTTGCAACCTTAGGACTACTCAGTAGTTTATCTACCAGGTAAAGAAAATGTTGGCGCAGACTATCTCTCGCGTATGTTCGACTAAGTAAACGTGAACTGTGTAACTTTCATATTCCTGCGAGTAGTTGTGTGTGCCTTGTACTTCTAAGCTTAGATGTTATTTAAAACTATGTTTCGATTGATGTTTGACTAGACTTAAAGAGTGTTGTAACTTTTTATACGATGTACGCGGTTAACTTTTGTTCATGAACAAAATTGTCTCTCGTAGGGAGGTATGTAAAAGCGTACATCATATTCTCGTCTCGTGTTCATTCTAGCGCGACCTTCTCTGACCCGGTTGTCATGTGACCTCAGGCAGTCCGTGCGCCACTCCATAGGGTCTGGTGCTGCGTCTGGCAGAGGAGAGAATATTCCGAAATCATATTATTTAACTTCTATTTTCACGTATTGTTCCGTGAAATCTATCGGTCGTTCCTGTCAAGTGTTAACTGTCGTTCCTGTCAAGTGTTAACTGTCGTTCCTGTCAAATCGTTTTTCTAATAAAATTCGTAGAACTTGTGCATAGTTACTCCCCTGACTTGAGTCATCCTGAACCTTTTACACATTCTTATGTGCGCCACATAGAGACGGATAAACCAAGCAAACAACAACTGTGTATCATTATTTACTAGTGTACATGATACGTCAAAAATGACTGCTTTCGATATTTTCATTTGACACAATATATACATCCTAATACGAGTAGTACAGTCAATTAAAATATTCTTCAAATCACAGATTCCGTTTTTAAGCATCCTAAACACTTTGACTGCAGTTAGTAAAACTGAAGTTGAATATTCAATTCAAATTTAAAGTTAATTGTAATCAGATATTTTGAAAATTTAACTCGATCATCCTCTCATTATGTTCAAATAAGTTTTTTCGAAAAGTGTGTGACTTCTGGTCGTCCCGCAGCATTATGAAAATTGCCTCCGTGGCTAACGGTGGCGCACGTTGTGGTCAGAAGGTTATGAGCATGATAAAGAGACGGGCCAACCAACTAACCAAGAACACCTGAGAGTAAGTGCAGACACATAGGCCCGTTGCAATATCACAGGACAAATTACGAACCAAAAAGTGAAAAAATCACTATGATAATAAGAGCCGCGTCCGGCCGTCCGTGTGATCCCCTCTTCTAATCGATAGCTTTGATAGCAACAAGGATATAGCTTAAAGAAATACAGGAAATTATTCTCTTGTATTTTTTTCAGTGGCGATTCAATTCCCTTTCACTTGCATTATGGCATCCAGAATACGCAATCGGCTTATTTTTACAAATAGAAATTTTCTTTGGAGCTTTCCCTGTTTAAATTCATGGTGTTAATTTTATATTTTCAATTGATAATGCAAAAAGAAATGTTTTAAATTCGTTTGACCAGAAAGCTGGCTGCCACCTAGTATTAGGCCCAAAATTTTGGAACATGATTTATTGTTTTCAAAATTGTGATTTTCTTGAAAAGCTTCGAAGAGATAATAGACGACATTTCAGAATAAAATTTCGGCAAAAGAGACCACCATGGATAGAAATGTATCCAACCGCAAGAGAGAAGGAGAAAGACTTCGACAGCTAGAAAAACGCAGAATACAATCGGATGAACAACGCGAAATGGCAAGACGAAGCAATGCTGCTCGCCAACGAGATGCTAAATTGACCCTTGAACGGCGTTTGGTAACTCTACGGAATTGTTTGACGGGCACTTGTGTCGGGCCGTGTGTACTAGTATTTATAAACAGAGGTACGGGGCCTTTATTACATAAGGATGGAATATTATCAGCCAAGAAGTATCTGAAAGAAATTGCAGTATCGTTTTTTTTGCGATATACTGCATTTTATTACCAACATTAGATTCAATTTTCACGCTCTATTTTTTAACGCATGCACAAGTAAGCGAATAATAAATTTTTTATTTATTTTAAATGGAATCTATGATACCAACCAACCACGCACATTTTCATTGTAATAACGTTGGAGAAATTACTCACGAGAAGTTTTATTTATAAATTCATACACGCCTTGCATTTGATTATGAAGTGATGACATATTTCTTCATGTAATTTTTGATTCAATGCAGAATTCTTTGGGAAAAGACAAAAATTATTGCAACAAGGATTCAGGCACGAACCTTGAACGATGAATCATCGGCTGCTTCTAGAAATGATTCAGAGTCCTACTTCGAGCTCGAATATAACACTGAAGGTATTTGGGAAAAAAATAATGAAGTGTTTGAGACTCGAAGTAATGAGGGCTATGAATCACCTCTAATGTCAGAATAGAAACTTCCATCGTAAAAAAGAACTGCCGAAGAAAATTTCAATTATTTCTTGGAAAGTAAAAGAAATCATTCTTTTATTCTTAAAACAAGATTTTGGTTTGTGCTAAATAATTGTAGTCCTAACAGTATGTTTGAACTAGGACATGAGAGTAAAAAGGCTCTTCTGACTGGCATAGAGACCGTAGAGATTGGCTGCGTTGTGAACGTTTATGAAAGAAAAACATCGCAACACCAGTTTTGCAGAAGATGCCGTTTTCAGCTTGCGTCACATGGATTATGCCATGCCATGGCACAATCCACGGCTTGTTTTAAGCGATGCGTCACTTGGATTATGTTTTCTTAGTCACTTGTATTTAAATGCATGTACCAAAATCAGACTACCGCAACGAAGGGTGCGCATTTTTTTCGTGCATTTCTCCAAATCATTTGTTTCGACAATTAGCATGGGTATTGCGATAACCATGTATGAATAGCAATTGTAGATCTCTGTGTTAAGTTATTTTAGCTTCTATTGTAATGGCGGTGTTTGTATATAAGTAAACGATTTTGTCTTTTATTTCATAAGTACGCACTATCGAAAGTATTTTTAAACTTAGCGTTTCGAGGATTGTGTTTTTAATTTCAAGGATTAATTTTTTAAAATTAATCCAGGTCAAGTTCAAGTTAACCAAAGTCGAGTTCGATTTAATTCAAGTCAAGTTCAAATTAATCCAAGTCTAATTCATTTTAATCCATAACAAGTTCAAATTAGTGCAAGTCAAAGCCTAATGGGGGAAAAAAGTTGAATTTCACGCATATAAATCTCTATTTAAGTATAAATAAATCCTCGATACTACTATGCGTAACAAGAAGTTACCTTTTGAACATAAATTTTTGAATGGATGCATTCTGTCATTAATGTGAAAATTTTGAACAACTGTAATGAGTAGGCCTAGTATGATTCGAAGTTTTTATAATTGACTTGTAATTATCACGTCGCTCAAATGTATGAATCACACTCGATCTGCCTCTTGATGCTGGATACTTGGTACATTTTGAGACAGCTTTTCTTTAAATTTCATTACCGGTGGAAATTTTATGTATTCCTTCCTGATATGAAAACCGATTGTCTTGCTCATCACACCCAATAGGTAGATATATAACACAAAAGAGGCTGAAATTACAGAGCGACTATGTCAATTCTGAACTCAACTTAAGGTTGGATTAATTTGAACTTGACTTCAATTAAATTCAACTTGACTGGAGTTAAATTGAACTTGACTTGGATTCATTTTAAGTAAAAAAGGTGCATATTGACGTATGATTTCGTTTGAGCATGTTTGCCCCTCATTCTTAATTTTGATAACGATAATTTCACTTGGTTAATTTGTCTTGTAAGTGCAATAGTTTAGAAATTAATGTTGGCACAAAACGAGGTTAATCGAGAAAATTGACCGACCATTGAGGGGCTACGAGAGCGTCGCTCTCTGCCCCACACGGGGGCGTCAAAAATATTTTTAGGTACGTAAAAATGTTGTTTTCGCCACGAGAATTAATTTGGTACCAATTTCAAGATTGTACGTCTTATAATTTAGAAATTACTCTATTTGTCCTGGTAATTCAGAGGTTCTTTCGAAGAGTCTTAGATCGGATCTCGAAAATGGGCTAACCGGTAATTTACGCAAAGGAAATTTATATATGTTTTTATTTGAAAGTTCAGTGCTAGTGTGGGCTGAGAGCACACTAGCACTCAGTAATTTATATAATAATATTAAATAATAACTAGGTAATAAATATAAGTAACTAAAAAACATAATCCTCGTAACGCATACGTGTAAAACACTCTCGTTAGGGCGCACTTGTATTGGAATATGAGCAAACCAACACAGGAACTGGTGATTGGAGGATTTAATGTTAAGAGTAGGTTGGACAGATTTAAATTATTTTGCGTCTAAGATTATGAGGTCGACATTCAGAATGATTTTTTTTTAGTTCTTAAGTATCGATTAGTTTACCAAAATAATGAGCTCGAAAGGAATAACATGTTTTATCCTAAGACAAATTTAAAAAACTTACAAACTACGCTGATAATACTGTCACAAAAGAGTTCACTGGAGATAGGGAAATAAGGATGGTTGTACAATGGAAACCAAAACATTTGCACCATAGCTGGAACAGAGCAAAAAGTTAAATACCGAAAATAGAGTTGTGATAATAAACTCAACAGCGTGAGAAAACGGAAGTTGGGACGTCACGACTAACAAGAACATTTTATGAGGAAGATAGGGAAATAAAAATGAAAAAAGGGAAGAAAACTGTACACACTTGATCCAAAAGTGTTTCCGTATTTTGGACGCAGAAAAGCTATGTGAATCATTGTATCGCCAAAGTAATTAGATGAGTTCGTAATAGGCATAATCAAGTAGCGTATAGGTTCGGCCAAGAGAAGTAGAGAAAGCAAAATGAAAGGCAGAAACAAGGATAATGAATCTCTGATTATGAAACACAGCAATTGACTGATATTTAAAACAGTAGTTCCTGGATTTCGAAGAAAACGAAACGAAAGAGGTATAAAAAATATCATAAAGAGGGGACACAAATGAAAATGCAGTTGTTCAGTCCAAAGCATGCGCGGTTTATGGGGGTAGGAGAACCTTGCTCTCTGTCATCCTTCCAGGAAGACTATGAGAGTTTTATTATACACTCACCGTTGCAAAATGAATTGATGTTTAAAATGAAACCAATTTCAAATTTTTAGGTGCAATAGTTTAGAAATAAATGATGGCGGAAAGTGATGTTAATCGAGAATATCGGCCGACTATTGAGGGGCCACGAGAGCCACGCTTCCTGCCGCTCACGGGGGCTTAAAAAATTATTAAAATACATAAAAATGTTGTACGCATCAAGAGCATTAATTTGGTTTTAATTTCAAGATTCTACGTCTTATAGTTCAGAAATTACCCTATTTGTCAGGGTAACTCGGGAAGGATCTTAGATGGGTTCTCTAAAATGGCGCGCCGGTATCGGTGAGTCAGCCTCCCTAACATGACAGAGGTGTAGTAAAACGAGGAAGGATTAAGGCCTAATATAGATAGGAGTTGGAGGAATGCAAAATTCATGCCATAAGGGCATTTCCACTCATGATCTGCGCTTTGAAGCACGAATTTGAGAAGGAAATTCATAAAACAATATGATAGTTCAGGAAAAAAAATTCAGATACGCTTAAAACAGGACAGCAGTGAGCCGATAAGGGATAGTACATTAGAAAAAACTTGCTGCTATCAACACATAGGTAATTAACGTGAAGCTCGGGACCGTATAGCTTTATCATGAGAACGCTAATTCCAATAGATCCAATAGTTGTCTCCCCTTGAAGAAATTATGCTGTTAATGCATAATTTGCATAATTTAATGCATAATTCAACTCATTTAAATTCATCTGGCCAAGTTATATTTTGATCATTACTGAAAGCCATGATACACACAACCAAGACGGCGTGAGAATACTACAGTTGGCACTCATGCAAACCAGTAATCTATACAGGCTTCTGACGTGTTTTATCATAGTTATGGTACTGCTTTTCTATCACAATCAGTATAAGAATTCATAAAAATTTTGTTTAAATATATGTATCTTGCATAGCTAGTGCGAAAGGTAAGGAATGTAATATAGTAAGTAAAATATTACAAGAAAGTATTGTAATTTCCTAGAGTATCGAGATGGAGTGTTAAACTGCCAAACACTAGCGTTCGTTGTAATATCTGATTATAATGATTTATTGCAGGTTACCTTTCATATCATACTGCAGTATCTGCTTTCTAAGTATTTGTGTTGTTTATAAATGAGTGATAAATAAAAACTGTATAACGAACATATGAATTAATAAACCTTAGTCATACCATATACTTCCAAAATTGGCGCGACTGGCATCTGTTCTGTGGTGGTACTGAGGTGGTGGGAGAGGGGTGGGTGGTGTAGAAATCTGAAGGCATTACAGTGTGCGCGCTTTGTCAAATAGCTATTTCGTCGAGACGGCTTATAAAGGGGAGATTTGATGATATTATTGTTATTTTTTCATGTTTAGAGTTCACTTCCTTCTATTTATTCTGTTTTTCAATAATAAAATATCATGAGGTCAAATGCACTATTAAGTGGCCGGCCTACACTCAATCAAGTTCTTGACTGTTATGAAATGCTGTTCAGAGCACTCTTCCAAAGCATTACAAATCGTCCGATAGATAAAATCACAAATGCACGAATATGTGGCCGTTGCTCCTAAAAGTTATCATAACTATTAAACAAAGGATATTATTTCCTCGAGACGGCTTGCAAGGGTAGAAATTGATGACATTATTATTATTCTTGCACGTTTAGAGTTCACTTCATTCAAAAATATTCTGTTTTTAAATGATAAAACATAGAAAAATTATAAATGAACGAACTTGCGGCCGTTGCTCCTAAAAAATTCTCATTAACAATTTAACAAAGGATATTATTTCGTCGAGACGGCTTGTAAAAGGAGAAATTGATGACAATATTATAATTCTTCCATGTTTAGAGTCGACTTCATTCAAAAATATTATGTTTTTCAAGATAAAATATCACATGGACAAATGCACGATGAAGTGGCCTAAACTCCCAATCGAGTTCTTGGTGGTTATGGAGTGCTGTTCACATCAGTGTTCCACAGCAGTACAATTCGTCAGATGGAAAAATTAAAAATGCGCGAATCTGCGGCCGTTGTTCCTAAAAGTTATAATAACTTTTTAACAAAGGATGTTATTTCGTCGAGACGGCTTGTACGGGTAGAAATCGATGACAATATTAAAATTCTTTCACGTTTAGAGTACGCTTCATTCAAAAATTTTATGTATTTTAATGATGAAATATCATGAGCTCAAAAGCACGATTGAGTGGACTTACATACAACCTCTTAAATATAAGAGGATGTTAATTTTTAACTAAGGATGTTCTTTTGTCGGGACTGTTTTCATGAATAGAAATTGATGACAATATTATTATCCACTTACCTTTAGAGCTAAATTCAAATTCAATTATACATTTTTTAGCTAATGAAAATCAAAATGGGACGCGCAGAAAGCCTTCTACTGGCAGGGTCCTTCAAATAGGGCTTCATATTCTCCCAGAGGCCGACAGATCGTGAATTTCTGTATATATATATAATGTATATATAATATATATATATATATATATATATATATATATATATATTTGAGTGTTCCTTTTAAAAACGACAACTTTCGACAAAAACTTTCGGCCGCGTACAGCCGAGATTTACCGCCTCTAAGCGATCCTGAAATATAAATATATATATGTGATTATACATATATATATATATTTATTTTTGAGGGTCGCTTAGAGGCGATAAATCTCGTCTGTGCGCGGCCTAAAGTTTTTTTTAACGCTTAATTCAAGGATGGCCATCCGCGAATCATGTACGTATCGCCGGTGGAATGGGTCGAGCAGGGACGTAGCATGGACTTAGCATGTCTGATCATCGCGGACGGCCGCGTACGTATCTGAGCCAAAAGTTCGTCCTCAAGTGGACATTTCGCCTACGATTCGAAGGTGATTTACCCATGTTACGTCCCTTAGGTTAGTCCTTGCACGGCCATAACACATCGGCGATACGTCCTTGATTTTCAATTGGGTAATACGCTCTCTATATTAAGTGTACCTAAATCCTATTCATGATAGATTGGAGACTTGATGTTTTCCCTTCGATAGCGTAGTGTACAAATAGTGTACCACTAGAGCGGCGTAGCAATTTTTATGAACAGCCCTTTCGATATAAGAAAAATTTACTATATTAACACCCTTGAAATAATTCAGAATATATATGTAGTACTCGGAGGCATTCAAAAAGTTTATAACGCGCACATATTTTTAGTTTTCATTGGATTCAGAAGCCAAGAAACGTTCTTCAAGTTTTATCCTCATTTTAGCTGCATGCTGCATAACCACAATCGTCCCTAAATTGCACATTATATTAAGCGAATCTCAATTTACAAGCGCAAGTACAACCCTAGTTCGTAGACTAATACGATACATCAATCTAGTTATTATTAACCAAAATTAATTTTGATCAATGCAGTTCGAAGTTCGGATACCATCATTATCTCAAGTAGTTAGGTATACATACGTTCAGTTTCAAGGGAATCTCATTTATAGAATTGAAAAGAAGTTTTGCTGAATTCATTGCGCTAAGTTATATATGGAAGGAAAAATAAATGATAAACGAATTTTTCACGCTTTCTTTTAAAAAAGTTCAGCTACAGTTAGGCATGAAGAAATCAGGATTTTTATGACACCTCCGTCTTCCGAATAGAAATAGTACTATACATTTTTAGTCGCATTCTAAACAAGATCAAGTAGTTCACTTCTTCAAAATTTTACAAATTTATTTTTGGTTGCGAGAGGCCTGCCCGGAGCACACAAAAATAATCAGAGTATTGTTGTTACGAGTTCTAACTTCCCTATAATACATCACTGATTTCTGTCGTATAGTGAGTATTGAACTGGTGATGAAATGAAACTTTATCGTTTGTTACCGTTTACCCAGAACCGAAGTACGGAAAATAACTAAATCCAGAGGCACAGCAAATAGAAGAAAATAAATGGACAGATATGACAAGATGGGCCAAAGTAGGGATCATGGATATAAGGTGCTGACTTGCCGGCAGAAAAGAATGCATGTAACTTATAAGTTTAAGAACCGCTAGCAACTCCCATGACCAGGCTTCACAAGAAAGAACAAAACAAACATACGTGAGAACAAAAATCTCGGGCAAATAAATATCATGAAGCAAAATAAATCGAAAGTGCAAATTATATCAGTAAAATGAACATAAAGAACAAACAAAAATTCAACTCAAAATAAAGGAAATCATTTAAATGAACATCTCAAGCCACAATAGAAAACAACAAAAGAAGCAAACCAAACTGACGAACTGAAAATTGTAACAATGTACATGCTAATTAACTATAAGGATCACACAACTCACCTCCAAGATGGTAAAACCCAAGCAAGACAGTTCTTCCAGGCTTAAGATTAATATATGCAAAATAATGATTCATAGCACAGCAAGAATCTAGGCTGAAACAAACAAAAAGAAAAACCCAAATTAGCATGTAAACCGATATTCGCACAGAAAACACAAAAAACACATCCGATAGTGCTGATGAGAAACCTTAGGAGGCCTCCCGATAACAATGTTTCAAACTAGGTGCCACCAAAGCAAGAAGCCGGCTCCACGGTTGAACATTAACTATGATTCAATGAAGCTGGAGGTTCACTGACATCAGTTAAAGATAACAACAACATCCAGCATTATTGAAGATAGTTTATATCGTTCGTACTAAATAGGAATGAATGCTTTATTAAAAAAAAATATCTGTTTAAGGACTAACATTTGAATTTTGTTGCGAAATGAGGTAATTAATAAGAGTTAACCCGAAAGCCCTTTCGGGAAGATTGGTTCACAAAAGTCTGAGATGCTTATATTTATTTTGGTCCAGCTCTGCAATATAGTTGATGATTTAATTTTTAAAAAGAGTGAAAGTCAAATGCGAAGATTACTAATTCAAATCTACTCGCAATATTTTTAGATTATTAACAATCACCCTTTCAGGAAGTAGGGGCAAAGGGATCTTTTGGGATTCTGTAGACCAGTACTGAAGTCAAAAGAGAAATAATTCGGCTAAGATTTTTACACCATAGTAACTTGTCAGTAGCAAAAAAAATGCATGAAACGTCTAATGGCCAAAAGATGAAAGCAAAAACAATAGTTTCCACTAACACAAAGTAAAATCCTGCAAGACCTGCAAAGAGGCAATGACAGGCGTCTGGCACGAAGAAGTCACGCATGCAGATTGCAAAAGCGACTGATTCTATACTAGCAAGGCTGAGTTTCTGTGCTAAAATATACGGATGCTCGTCCCACAGCCGAAGTACATGAGGAGAACATCAGAGAACGAAAATACCCAGCAGTAAAATGGGCCAAGGCTTTCCAAAATACTGCGACAAAGAAATATCGTGCAGGGGATCATTTTTCATTGTAAATGTTTCGGAATAGAAATATTTGTCATTGTTTATTGCAAATTAAAGTATCATTCTAAAATATCGAATAAGTTGATAGCTCTTAATCGAAATATTTCCCGTTACAGACCACTTATCGCGATAAATGTCAGTATGATTAACATCAAAGTGGAAGCTGGAGCAGAGCTCTTTTCAGCCACTAAGAAAGTTAATCAAGCCTATTATAGCGATGGCTGAACAGCGAGCAGGCTGGCGGTTTAATGAACCTCATCAAGAGACTATGGAAGCTAATCTACTTTTTATGTCCTACAGCAGCATAGAATCACTTTTATTAAACGTGTTGCTCGTGAACAAAGGAAACATGGGACTGAAGGATAAAACTGACGTCTAAACTTAATGTTTTAAAGCATCAGTGAGGTTACCGATCAGGCTTTTGTCCTTTGTAGTTGCTTATTCCATAAAAAGCAAGCGCTTTTGGGGGTAAGGATTGCTGAACATCACAGAAATACAGATACCTACATAATGAACATCTTTCATTTTTTGTTAGTTGCACTGTTTTCTGCAGGTGTAGAATTTCTTCAGCTTTCTATATTTTTTCATTGAGGAATAATTCAGTTAATATATTCCATACACCGAATACACTGTGCGTAAATCGTTTCGAATTGTAAAATTATAGCTATGAGCTCCTCTATATATGAACTCATGGATTAATTTTATGCGAAAAAAAGTACATTATACTAAGATAAAATATGACTCATTTTTACGTAAGTTTGTCTAACGATCGTCATATTCCATGCGAGTAATAGCGTATCAGAACTGTGCGACTAAGTCCATATTTATTGGAGGGTATCTGCTGAGCATACAATGGTGGTATACTGATTTTTTAGAAACTCCCTCTGAAAGTTGGGTTTAACACCAGCTTTCTTCTGGGCTTCCGAAGATATGTTCTCAAACTCGATTGTTCTATGATAACATAACAATACATCATCGCTGAGGAAGGATAGGATTGCCGATCGTGGTTCGTAAATAATATCCCCCAGCAAATGGGTGACCGGTGATCCTTGGTTTTCAACTATTTCTCGCAAAACGGCAAAATAAAGCCGAGAAATAAGATAATATAAACTCATTTGACATATGTGTAAGGAAGTACAACATCGAGCTCTTTATAATGTATCACGCCTCCAGAAGTAATAGCGTTTACGAAAGCTAGTTACTTCTTTTTATCCGTCATGATAACTAATTTACGGGAAAATTAAGGCGCGTTCCCTTTCTGTTTCAATTCCTCTACCATATATCACCGATAACATCGAAATATATTTCAATTAACAGGAATAGTTATGCTATTTGCTGGCAGAGATTGAGAATTTCAGTCCATGTGTAGTGTTCTGAATCAGAGCAGAGACTAGCAGTCCCACCAAGCAAAAAAATATGCAAGCATCAAAGTATTTCATTTGTCGAATGGAATATTCCTACAGAAACCCACATTTGGTACTTGTTTCGTATAGCGGTCAATTTTAGTTCGCTCAGCATGAAGTTCGACAGAAAGAATGTTGGTATTTTCCACAGTTATTCAGTTGGCGCTTCTTGATGCTTGTTGGAAAAATATTCAGCCAAGAAATGAATTAATTTACTATACTTCCAAAAAAGAATTCTTAAAGACACCATTTTCACCGATTAACGGTTTTCGGTGAAAATTTGTTTGTTTTTTATTGCTTTAAAAGTCGGTCGAAAATGTCACCGAATAACTCTCGAAATTTTAGGAAAGTCGTACAGCTATAGCGCCCCCCATAAGAGGGGTAAAGAGGTCTAAGGTAGAGATGAATGGAACGCAAGGCGAGACAGACGTATCGTCACGCCTATCTTCGTGTTATATGTAGATTCCAATGGTAAATCATTATTTATTTGTATTGAAGTATATGCTGTTCCTTGGAGAGTTCGCTCACGACTCACCACCGCCCCCCACCAGAAACCCCCCCCCCCCCTCCGCTCCCCTTTCCTCCTCCGAAAGGGAGGGGCGTGTAGCAGTTTTGGGGTAGCATTTCTAAGCGTTGATTGGTTAGTAAAGTAACTAATTAGTGTTTTTCATGTGTTTATCTTCATGAGAAATACATTATTTATCTAGGTAAAATATATGACAGAAGTCCATGAAATATTTTCAGCCTATTTCTGGAAAAAAGTTGATGTTTTTCGATCGCAAATTTTATTGAAATTTGTTTACAGTAGAAATAGTAGTTGGATGTAGTATTCCAGCCTCGAACAAGATCCCAGTAATGTGTAGCAGGGTTGCCATATTGGCCTTTTTAAGGCCAAATATCACAAATCTGGCTTTTTTTGCAAGCGTTTGGCTTCGTGATTAGAAGGTTGGCCTTTTTCTAAAATTTGGCTTTTTTCTGGCTTTTTTAGTCATTTTCCGGTTTTTGTGCCGTACAAGTCGTAAAACTAAAACGTGACAGTTGAACGCAGAGCAACAGGATCAGCTAGTCTCCAACAGGATCAGCTAGATCTTGCTGAATACTATAAAATCCTTTGCGAATATCAAATCAAGTAATCAAAGGAGAGTTTGCAGATTTGCACAGGCAGTATTTAGCTCAGGATTATATCAATATTAGTGAGCCGCAGTACCGAAAAATTAGTATCATAGACAGGAAGCAGGAGGGCATTCTGACGGTGTTGAGATTCCTAAAGACACTATGCAGTTTTAGCTTGGTTAAAGAACTCTCAGGTTATGCGCTCATTGCCTGGTGACTCCCGCTAGCAATGATATTGTTGGAAGAATGTTTTCTATGATAGCAGTCAAAACAAAGCCCAACATTAGATTACGAACTTGGAAGCTAGATGAGAAAGTGCCAATCCGAGCACATCTCAACAATATTTCTCATGTTGTAAGGACTTCAAAGTGGCCTCAAGAATGCAAACTAATATAAAATCGAGCATCTTTTATCAAACGAAAATCAAGAAACTAGCTCTCTAGCTGCTTCTACCTCTCAAACTTCTGCTGAGGATGTAAAGTCAAAGTAATTTATGTTATTCCTTGAAGAATAGTGCTAGTTAGGTCTATTTTTTCTTTGTATTTAAATTTTTTAATGGCTAGTAGAATTATGATACTCTGAGGCACGGGTCTCCAAACTACGGCCCGCGGGCCAAATCCGGCACGCCAGTGTGATCAATCCGGCCCGCGACACTTGAGCCGACCGCGTACTCGGCGAGTACTCTAGAAATTATAGATAATGGCAGGAAAATCAAAGCTTTTTTGGCCCTTGGAACTTACTGCAGCAATCAATATGGCCCTAAGTCTGTCAAGTTTGGAGACCCCTGCGCATATGGGCATCTACCTGCTATATTAGTTTACCTATAAATAAATTTGGCCTTTTTTGGCCTTTTTCTTGGTAAAATTTGGCCTAAAATTCATGAAACCATCTGGCAACCCTGATGTGAAGCTCAAGCTTCAGTGCGTCTGAAAGCATCGTGCGGTGTGGTTCTCTTTTCTGAAGTGCTTAGTGCAGTTTTTGATCATGGGACGTGTGAAAAAAGATCTGATTGCTCAAATGAGATTGGTAAAACGTTTCTCTCATATGAGATTGGTAAAACGTTTCTCTCATGTGCTAATCACGAGCGGGGATGTGATGACATCATGTGATGTCATGATGTATGTTTTCATGACGGATTTAAAGCAGTAACTAGCTTTCGTAAACGCTATTACTTCTGGAGGCGTGATACATTAGTTTTATCAATTTAAAAAGTACATTGACTGACTGCATCCCTGTATTCGACGGGCTCGGGGGATGTGGCATGATACGTAAGTTTTCAACACTTGACACGCATTTTCTCTGCCAATTTTATAGGTATATTTCTGTGATTTGTAGCATTTGAAATTATAATGTGTTTTCTAAAATGACTATGGGTTATATTTCGGAAAAAAATTTTGTTAAATTTTTTACGTAGACTAATCACTTCAATCGGTTGTACTGAACAAAATTACTTATCAAGACATTCGTTTCAAAATCTCTGAAATTTACATAGCTAGAGCAATTCGGTTTGTTTCATTTGAGAGTGAAAGGTATGCGCTAAAATTTTTATAGCGTTGATTTTCAAAAAAATTTACGTGAAACTTTTTCCGTTATAGAACTTATATTCTACTTTTTCAAAAGAAATATAAATTCGGAATAAATTCAAATTCAAATAACGGCCCGTAAAAATTTTGAAGCACAAATTCTACTTTCAAATGCAACATGCAAAAAACTTGTTCGAAAAGTTTTTAGGAATCTAGAGATCTAGTAGTCTGCAAATTTTCACAGACCTAAGTCCAAAAGAAAAAAATCTACGGTTGAAAATCCATTTGGGGGCCGATCGGTGGAAATGGTGCCCTTAAGAAAATTGGAGTGTAGCGGATGTTAAGGAAGTCATAGATTCGTGCAGTGGACGTCTTGAATGTGATTGACTGTATTATCAGGACAATGATCTCAAGTATACAGCCTAGGCAATTCGTGGACGGTCTATAAGAACAATAGTAAGAAATCGGCCCCACGAAGAAAATCACTGGATTTATATCACAAAGATAATACAGCTCAACAATATGTTGGTTGCATGGATATCAACCACTGTTATTATCTATTTTTAATGTACTGATTTCAAATTTAGAGTTATGATTTTTAAGTGGTCTAAGTAGTTTGAATTGAGCTTTAAAAATACAAAAACAAATTATTCATTCGTACTATAATCGTCGTCAATCATATGAAACATGGAATCGAATGCTCAGTCAAACAGCTTGTTGGCTTACCTTCCGCGTTGCTGGGTGCCTTCGCCAACCAGCAACCGCAAACAGCTTCACTGCTGTTGCACCTTCCGGTTCTCCACAGAATCGGAAGCAAGTCGCTGCCGGCCTTACGATACAAACACACGGATGACTGCAAAACTTAGGAACGAAAACACGCCGCGTCTGTACTCTACCACGTCCGTCACAACACTCCCGCCAGCCAGTGAGCCACCCGCAGCCGTCCGGCAGCGGCGGCAAGATCCCAAAGTAAGACGGCGGTGCGCGCATCGTTACAGCGCCCTCTTGCGGCGGCAAACACTTCAACACCACACAGCTGGTTAATGAAAAAGAAAAACTTGATATAAACTAACTTAATTTAAAAACAATTCGAAGCATTTCCATATATAATATGAATTTCGTCGTTGAAGTGAAAAATTGGTGGTCATAAAGATACATAGCTTAGTCATATTTAACCCACGAAGGAATTTGAGCTGAAAGATCTCGTTTTAAGTTGCACCATCCGTCTGCCAATATTTATTGCAACATTGTCGGTTCCTTGCATTTTGATGCCACTCTTTTTCAGGTGCAGATAACTTAGTAAAAACCAGAACTGGGAGTTCATTAGAGTAAAGAGTCGAATTGCAGATGAGATACTAGGACAAGCGAAATCACGCCTATTTTTCTTGCTATCGTCTTTTGTGTAGAACAGATAAAAATGACAATCAATTGTAGTACCTTCGACTCCCGCCAGGTCATGGCCTTCATGATATGTGAGTTCTTTAAGTTTTCCCTCTGTTTTTTCGCGCAATATTTCGTTGCAGTTATCAAACACGGGTCTATGCAGCCCATTTCTGGTCTTTGTCACAATAATGTGTGTCGTAAATCTGAAGCACGGGTTAGAGGCTGGCCACACCAAGTGTTAAAGTGTGCTTCTGATGAATAAGTGTGAAGTATCTACATGTATATCGGAAAGCATCTGGGCGGATCACCCTTTAATGTTTCTTTATGACCATGATCTAATGTAAAAAAAATTAATGTACAAATTTCAAGCCAAAAAGTCGTAAGTAATTTTTTAAGCTAGAAATAGGTAAAATTCGATGCTTTTTATTGTACGGCAATATGAAAATACAGAACAAAATCGTTTCGGCGTTTGAAATCAGCAGATCAAAAATCTTAAATAGCAGAGTGACTCTGATTTCTTAAAAAAATATTGTTCTATGGAATACATGGAGAATGCTGAGAATTGATATCCCCACTCTAACGAAGACCATTCTCGATAAATGTAAGATTTTAAGCGAAGGATAGTCTAAGACTTCATTCACAACTAATCAGGAAAGGAAAACCTCACGGGGACCGAAAGTTTTACGGAACCATCCGTTATTGTAAATGGAGGTGCCGCATCTAAATTTAAGAAAATATCACGAAAGCGTCCTAGTACCATTTCTAATACAAATTTTGTTAACTTGTACACAATTCTATGAACGCAGCGAATATTAAATTTGTGTTTTTAGATATACATGTTGGTGCTAATTGTATCGTACTCTCTGAAGCTTTCATAGTTGTGTGTTATTCATATACTGTATTACCTCAAAGAAAAAAAATTCTATACAGATATTTGTTCTATCTCACAGCATAATAGGCATTAAAATTTGAGCTTTGAGTCAAGAATCCTAATGAAGTTATCATGGTATAGCTGAAACTAAATGAAGTGCAGTGAATTTTATATTGTGTAGAATGAATTTTTAATCATACTTTTTCTAAGCTGATAAGTTGAGAACAAGAACCTTTAATTGGAATAAAAACAGGTTCATTGAATTGGGGAATTACTTTATCAATGTACAAAACTGTTATAAAGTTAAGTTCTTTTGTTGACGATGTTCGCTGAAAAAGTAGGTGACTTAAAATAGATTGGATATTATAAACGTTTGAAGGCTGAAATAAGCTTTTTGAAAGGAATAAAATCTAAAAAGTATTTGATTTTTTTCTGGCGTGCTCAACACCGTTGAATTCTTGAACGTTAATTTTTTCCAATTGGGTGACGTTTCCCAGAGCAGTATAAAATATTCAAGCTTTCACAAAACTCGAAAGCCATCAGTCTAAGCGACTCAAATTAGAATACCACACTGGCTAAGGAAGATTTGACCTGTGAAATTACTTTTTTTGAAAATCGGGCTTTGAACAAGTCTATGGTTTCTCATGCATTGTGAACAATAGCTCCAACTTTTAATGCCATTCATCAGAACGCTAATTATCATGAAAAATTCTTTTTAACAGTTCCAGAAAGGTTCGAAAAGTCATTGCGTTCTTCCATGTCAAAACTTAGTTGAATGTATTAGCAAATTTTGTTGTTTGTGTTTATATATATAATAAATTTCCTTCGCCATTTCGAAGTGAAACAAAACAACATGAAATTTTACATTTTCATTTTTTCAACGTTACCCATTTCAGCCTTCTAGCTGTAGTACATCCGAACTAGAGTTTTTGAATCAGCTACTCTTTTAGTGGACACTCGACAAGCTCTAAGGAAAAACCACTAAGCACTTATATTTATTTAAGACTCATTTCTTCGGCAGTAAAGTCGTCTCGGTGGTCTCCTTCATCAAGAAACTTAAAATGGAGTGTGAAGATCAAGACAACTTAAGAGATGCGCAAAATTCCAGTGCGACTGAAATAAATTTTGAATAAGAGAGGGATTGTTAATTGCACAGCTAATACTTTTTTTTTTAATTCCGATTATTCGATATTTTAGATCTTCAATTTATTTATTGGTGGCGTCTATCTCATCAAATTTAGAACTAAACTTCAATGAAAAGAACAACTACCGGTGGAAAGAACAGAATTCTTCACCGAGGAGCTTTATTTCAAATTTTCTTTTCAATCACGATAACAGTAGTACCTGGCGTCTCGATATTCTTCCTGCAAAGAACAAATGGACAGTTAATAACTTCACTCAGTGAAAACATGCAACGCAATATTGATAGCGGTATCATGTTGTTCTCTCTTCATATACGATCCATTTTTACATTTAAAATAATGCTATCAAGTACGCAAGGGTAATCAAGGGTAAAGTTAACACTGAAAAGAAACCCGAAACAGAAGCTTGTCCAGTGAACTTCAGTTGGTACATGTGGTAGGGTTATAAAAAGGTAAAGTTATGCGGCCATCGGAAGCTTAATTTGAATTGATAAGTACCTAAACACAGGCTGAGGTGATAATTTAACAAAGTTAATGTGTAAATCGCCTAGACATAGAGTTAATCACATGGTAATAGCTAATCAAGCCATAATAAGTTGATGGCGCCCAGGATAATCCATGCTTAAAGAGCCTTTCCGCATTAACGTTATGTAAGCTAAAACTAAACTGGACAGGACAGAGGGTCAAAGATCGGTTTCAGAAAATAATGAAATAAACAAATATATTATTTACGAAATTAAAATCGATGATGTTCAGCTAATAGGCAAATATAGAATATAGGAATAGCAGGCCTACAGTACATGCAGTAATGAAAGTTAGGCACGCAGAGACTCCTGGACAAGACTGACTTTACCGAACAAACTTTCGATGGAACGAAGCTATGTGCTTGTCTCTCGTCGCCTTTTGAAACGTTATTTTTATTTATCACGTTTCTGTGTTACATATTGGATTTATGAACTCTTCAAATGCATGCCTACTCTCAGTTGGAGAAATCAAGCACTGTTATTTCAAGTAATGTTTTTTAGGTTTTGCGCCTTAATTTACCAGAGAGGAAAGTAATGTCTTCATTTTTGTGCTGCTATTCAGCTTTGCCCTGTAATCTTGTTAGTTATGTAAAAGGAAATACATTCCCAAAGGTTAAATTCTCAACTTTTAAATCATTGTCTCCAGATACAGTAATGTAGCACTCATTAATGAAAAATAATAACAATTCGAAACAGCATATTACTTCTTACTTCTCAAGTTATTTCCAGAATATTTCTATTTTACTTTCACTTTAAAAATTTAACTCTTCGTGTGTTGTGGTAGAAACTGAAAATATTATTTGCATGTCTCAGTACTCAAACACACAAATACAGATTTTTCAAATCTCATTTCCGTTAGTTTGGGTAAAGATTCACTGCTCTCTGCACTCTGCTCAACACCATGAGGATGCTGTTCATTATCTTAATCTTTGTCTGCGCTCGGAAACTGGTGTATGTAAGGAAACTTTCAACAGTCTGCACATAATGGGCAACTGTTGCAATTTACGTCTGTTGTTTCCTTACAGATCTATCTCATGAAAAGCTAATGCCCTTGGGACACTGGAAATGTTACAAATATGGGATAAATTTTGTAAAAATAAAATTTGGAGTCAAATCAACCAACACTTTCCTGTTTTGCATTCCACAGGAAATGGTTGCTAAGGTCGAATATGATATTGAGGTGGTAATAAAGCGAATCAGAAAGAAAAAGAAAGAAAGAAAAACACTTTATTTCCAATAGAGATGGTACAAAAGTACCATCATTGGTTTTTAAAATATCTTAAAGTTGATACACTTAGGTAATACACACTCATGAGTATTGTAATACTCATGTCACTAGTCGAAAAGAATTGATTGAGGGCTATGTACTCCTAATCTTGCTTTATCTACATTTGACGAAATACATAATGAAAATTATAAGAGACCGCAAAAATTCATGGACGATGCATTTTCATTGTGGGTTGAGAACACCTTTGACAATTTACATAAACATGATGTAAAACTTCGCAATTCTTGACGCCAGGAAATAATATTAGAATTGTTTGTTTCGGAAGATGTTCAAAAATGTCATTGTAAGGAAACACGAAATAAATAATGAAAAAATAAGTATACATATATATATATAAGCAGGAGAACCACGCAAATCACAAGATTTGTATTTTTAATTGAGCAATTTTAATATAACCGTCATTGGTTGACAAGCATTTTATTGAAATATAAATGGATGATCACACAACAAATGTATAGTTTTTTACGTGAATGCTTTACAATAATAAAGAGATGACAAGTTAGGTAATGTTACAAGTTGAGTGTGAACAGAAAAAAATATCTCTAGTTAAAATGCCAGTTGTCAGTTTAGTACCCACATATGTGCATATATAAATGTAAATATGTACACATATACATGCACATACATACCTACGCACAAACATACACAAATACATTTCTATGCATCGAGGCAATCACAATATATGCGTGTTCTATAGAAATGCTGTGCGATGTTCTGAAATATAGGATAATGAGCAAAGGAAATTCGTGACAACTCTTTCAGTATGTGTTGCTGCTTACAATTTCTAATGAAATATTGTAACGCTGTTTTATTAAATATTCTATCGAACAGATCATTGGGTGATAAGCGTCTTATTCATCATATGTGGGTGATCGCGCAACAAATATATTTGTATATATATATATATATATTATAAATGCTGTACAATAATCAAGTGAAATGAAGTAATACGTTGTGACACATTCACCGATCTACGTACGCATAGCGTGCACAAGTACACATATACACAAGTAAGCATGTGCGCAAATAGCAACGTAGACTAATCAGTATAAACTAGCATTTCAATCGAAGGAATCGGAGAAAATACTTTTTTATTATGGCATGAATTGTATAAAAATTCCATCTAAAAATATTGGCACAAAACAGTCTACCTTAGACAGAAACATGAAAACGATTGTTCTATCAACGGTTCCCATGTATAGAATATTTCCAGAAGTACACGAGGCTTAGGTGCGGTTGTTATAATATACTCTAGAACGTAAGGGATGATATGATAATTTGCACTACACTAGCCTACCAAGAGCACTTTTGGACGTGAAGAAGAAAGAAACATGAATGTTCTATAAGGGTGTCATATTAGGAAAAAAATCACATTATCTTCAAATATGGCGCAAAATGTCTGCAATTAATAAACATACGAGTTCATAGAAACCCCATTTTACATGTACAAGACATTTAAGCTTTGGATTGCCTTACAATAATGAAAAGAAATAAAATGATGTGTTGGGTAGGGTTAGAAGTTGGGAGTGAGCAAAAAGTCTGGTATTTATAGGTTAAATACCAGTTGCTAGTCCAATGCACACAGGTGTATTGTGCACTCATGCACACCCATACACGTACGCACATATACAAGAAAGCATGCTTGCAAATCTCAGCGTATAGGCGATCAAATCATAATACCTACGCATACTTCGAGACTGCTGTGTGATGTCTTGAATTATAAATAAAATGAACAAAGGAGAGTATTAAGCAATGGAGATATCAGGCAAAATTAGATTCGTCAATACGTGTATACAGTATGTTCTGTAACTAAGAATTATCGTTGAGACGAGAGATGAATGTTTTGGCTTTTAATTTTCTGGGTCTTTGAGGGATTTTGATACTCAGGGGAAGTTTGTTCTATAGTAAGGCGCCTGATACTGACAGAGTCTTCTGCCCTATGTGAGATGAACGATAGTTGACTAAGACATTATTGTTTCTGTTCGGCTTTTGGTTGGTTACAGTGGGTGGATGGAAACGCACTCTCTCAGCATTGTTCTGAGGAAGATACAACGAGGAGAATACGTGTTGGGCCCTCTGCATGAGGAGCCTTTCTTGAATAGGAATCCAGCCGAGTTTATTATGGAGAGGGGTTACGTGATCGCTTCTTTTGAAATTACCGTTGCGTACCACATTGGCTGCGAAGTTTACGCATTTTTGTGAATCCCTTTGAAGGTATTGAGGTAAATCTCCCTATACTAGGCTGCAGTAATCAATGCGCGATAACACAAGGATTGAATGGCTAATAATGTTGATTTTTCGTCTAGCATATTTTTTATACAATGAAAAAACATTAAAGTTCCGTAGATTTGGTTGCAAGTAGTCTCAACGTGAGATTCGAAGGACATATTTCTATCGAACCAGATACCTAGATTTTTAACTTTTTCTGATGCATTAATGTCAGGCCGCACAGGTGTTGTCGAGGTTTTTGTGTTAGTTACCCATAACCTTAAGTATTTTCTTTATGTGTCCAGCTCCCTGAACGTCGACTTGTCTGTTTCTCTGCGCTGATTTTGCGTCTGTGCATTTACTTCAGTTAACCCTTAAATATCTTTTGTATTACAAGTCGATATTCCAATGTTTCTTTGATTACCTAGCTAAGTACGACTAATATTTTGAATGCAATTTTGAGTGTTGTACCTTGTTATGCAGTAGCTCATGTCTGTACGCACTATTTTTGCAACAGAAAATAAATCACTGCCATTGTCAAAATATATCGGTGTATGTAATAGGGACTTCAAAGAGATTCAACAATAAACAAGTCACACCCTGAGGTCAAAAGAGTTTTCCTTTCTCCTTATTGACACAGGCTTTAGTCTCATACGACATCTCGCCTAATAAGGGATTTAAGGAGCCACCTCGGAAGGACGAACTATTCCGCATAGTTTGTCGTTTAGGAAGACGCTGTCGCAGTTCGGCACTAACAGAATTCATTTCTGTTGCCCTAACGGTCCTATTACGGCGTCGACAGTTGCTCGTCTTCCTAACGGTACCGCCGTAGTTCGGCACAAAACAGAATTTACTTCTGTTGCCCTAGCGGACTGAATACGGCGTAGGCGGTACCCACACACACACCTCACTTTAGCGGTACCACCGTAGTTCGGCACAAAACAGAATTTACTTCTGTTGTCCTAGCGGACTGAATACGGCGCAGGTGGTACCCACACAAACCTCACTCCACACACACAACGGTACCACCGTAGTTCGGCACTAACAGAATTTACTTCTGTTGCCCTAGCGGACTGATTACGGCGTAGGCGGTACCCACACGAACCTCAGGAAGGGCAGCTGCGAAGAAAAGATAGCGCCCCGGAAAAGGTAGCTGCACAGAAAACAGCCCCCTTTTCCACGAACCCTCACGTCGACCGCATGACGGTATCGACATTATTTTATCATTTCCAACTGCGAGAGTAAGATCTGAAATTTTTCTAATAGCATCATTGGATCCGAAAATAATGCTTTGTGTTTTATAAGCATTTAATCTTAGACCATTTCCGTCGTACCATGATTTCAGGCTAGTCAGAATAGTTTCGGCTTTAATTTGTGTCTGTGGTATTTCCGACACAGAACGTTTTATTGCAATTTGAACATCATCTGCATACATTGAAATCCGTGTATTAGAAGGCATTGAAGGGAAATCATTAACGAAAATAGAAAACAGTAGCGGACCAAGAATAGATCCATGGGGAGCACCAAAATTGTTTTGAATGAATAGGGACAATTTGTCTTCTATGCGGACTGCATGAGATCGGTTTGACAAGTAACTTTCAATCCATAGCGTGTCTATTCCCAAGTTCAGTATTTTACGTAGAAGTCTATCGTGTTCGACGCTATCGAACGCTTTAGAGAGATCGAGTAGCAGCAAGAGTGTTACATTCTTCTGATCGATGTCACTGCATATTTTTTCAGAGATATTGAGCAGAGCATCTTGAGTGCTAGTGTTTCTTCAATAGGCGTATTGATTTCGGTGGAGTAGATTTGACTCGTCCAGGTGAAATGACAGTTGATCAGTCACCTTTTTCTCCAATATTTTGGACATTACAGGTAAAAGACTGATGGGCCTGTAGTTTGATGCTGTATTTAGGTCACCACTTTTATGCAACGGTCTAATAACGGAGTGTTTCCATTGGTTTGGAAACGTGTTGGTTGCTATTGATGTATTAATTATCAGACGAATCCATGGTGCTGTGACTGGGAAACTGTCTTTGATGTATTGAAGACTGATACCATCATGTCCAACTGCGTTTGTGTTTCTTAGTGAGTATAAGATATTTCTTAACTCCGGAAAATCGATAGGATGTGGTCTCCACCTGACATCAGCCCTCGAGGATGCAGTGGGGCATGAATTTTCAATTGACGTTTCACCAGGACTGGTACACACCTCGCTGAAAACTTGAGCCCCTACTTCTGAAGAAAATGCATTGAAATCCGTGGCTGTTGCCAATGGATCTTCAAAATTACTTGTACGGTCTAAATTTTTATATGGGGCTACCTCACTAATGATTTGCCAAGTTCGTTTCGGGTTATTTTTAGCCGTTATCAGTTCCTGGTGGAAGTGAGTTTGTTTCGCTTCAGTGATTTTCTTTCGAAGAATTTTTTCATGTTCTCTAAAATTTTTGTATAAGGTACTGTTAGATCTATTGTTTTTGTACTCTCACAAGTTAGCTTTCTTTATTCTGCTCAACTCTTTAATTTCGTCAGTACTCCAAACAGTGCGTTTTGGCTTGTTTTTTTTAGTGACGTAAGGTGCGCATTCGTCGAGAGCTGCTGTGAAGTTCTCGTTGACGATGGACACTTGAATGTCAACATCGTCAGATTGCATCATATTCTGAAATTCGGTGGACCTATTGAGTAGTTTTTCTTGGACTAGTTCCGCAGAATAGTGCCTTTTCGATCGATAAGTCATTAAGCGGTATTTTTGTCTTTCCTTTGCAAATTAATTTCACATTCTATGGAGTGGTGATCGGACATAGAAGGTGATATTACTGTACTAAGTATTGCAGTGGGGCTATTTGTGTTTGCCAGATCGAGGAGAGTTGCAGAGACTTTAGTGATGCGAGTCGGTTCTTTGACTATTTGTGATAGGCTTAGTTTATACAACAGTTTGCTTAGCTGATTGTTCTAGTCCGTTAAGTCAACATTAAAATCTCCGTAAGCGCAGAATGATTTTTTTGCCTGAAGGATTTCTTTGAAGGTTTCCTCAGGGAAATCTAGTGTTGGACTTAGAATAGACGATGGGTGCCGGTAAAGGCTGCCAATGATTATGGATTTATGTTTATTTATTTGCACTACCAACCAAACCATTTCAATGCCTTCGCAAACTTCATTCGCTAAAATTGAAGATGTTGAGTACATTTCTTTCACATAAAAACAAGATCCACTACCTCGGCTGGTTTTAGCGCCATCGTATGGGTACAACACGTAATCAGGAATGTTAAAAAATGAACCTTGGGTTCGTGAATCAAATAAAGTTTCTGAAAAACACACAAAATGTCAATTTCTTCCGTGACTAACATTACTCTGATGTCATCCAGCTTCCCATTCAGGCTTTGAGCATTTATGTGCTTTATTTTGACTTTACTTGTATTAGGACTCTTTTTGGAGGTAGCAAAGTTACTATGTCGATGGGATCGTTCCGAGGATTTATCGATCTTGCCTACCTTACCCATGGTGTTTGGCTCAGCATATGCTATGTAAGAAAGTCTAGAATTTAGCTGGGCAGTTTGTCAACATGAGGTAACTTCAGTCTGATTTTTGCTTTGTGTGACAAGGGCACTGTAGTGATCGTTTCTACGATGGAGCAGTAGTGCAGGGTTATTATTTGATAACTCTGATATTTTCAGGACACAATGATCCTGCGCATCCAGGATGAGAAGTTTTTGGCCTGTCACGTTCGAGATGATTAGTGGTATAAGGTCTACAGCAGCTTGATCAAAACGTTTGTCGTCAATGTAATTATTTATGAGGTTTTGCATGATCTCCGCTGTTCTTGTCAGCAAATTTAAAATATGTGCTCTGGTTTGCTTTGCTCTCCGTTTTGATTGCAGTCTTTAGGGAATTGTAGTTCCCTTTTGATGCTGGTTGTTTCTTAAGTATACGAGCCACTGCATGAAGGCGGCAGTGTCTATCAGCTTTGGTGGGAGTCAGCTCTATTTTCCAGGATCGTCTCAATTCATCTATTGCGGAATTCATGCGTTCACAAACGGGAGTGGGGACGTTTTGTTTTCGTTTTTTGTTCGTTTTTTTTTTAAACAGAAACCTCAAAAAAGATTTGCCGACCATAGAAACCAGTAAGTTAATATTAATTTAGAACAGTATGGAAGGTGCAAGTGGTTAATGAATTATGAAAAAACTGACGGTGGGCTATTGACTCTACGCTTGATGCCATCCCTATTGAAAATTTAGGCCGTATCGCCGGTGGATTATGGTTGTTGAAGGGGTGGTTTTTTGGTTGGAATACGCGCGGCTTAGAGGTTAAATGCCCCCGTTATCGGATACAAAACCCTCCGCGAATCACCAGTGTTCCGCCCCACCTTCCGGCCATGTACCGTCTCAGAACCAGTTTCGAATCGCAGCTGGCTGTCCATGAATAATTATTGTAGGTCAAAAAATCGCTCCCGGTTGCACGTGCCTCGCTGCACGGGGTGTACAATATTGCACTGGAAGCTTGGATCTTACAATACATTCACACTTAATGCATTGTGAATATATTGACCCAATAAGCTCAGTACAATATTGTACATCAAATGAAATCGATGCACGTGCAACTGGGAGCTCAGAACATAAGACAATACATTAGAAAGGACAAGGAATCCCGCTCTTTCTTCAGCTTTTATTAGAAAAATTAAACATTTCCTACATAAAAATTTACATGAATATCTTACTTCCATTAATCACAGCCTTCTCACCAATGGAACAAAAAAATAATATAGGAATTAAACATAAAATCCCAATCTGTTTAAAGTACTGCATGTAACAAACAAATACCAACTACATAAACATAAGGATAGGAATGTAGTTTCCATATCACAAAGTTCCCTTTCTACGCTTGTTTACATTATAGATTAGATTATTGGTTAGTTTAAGCCTCTCTTTCCGCTCCAAATGCGATCCAAAGAGATGAAAAGGAAGGCAACATTTATTATGGAGGCAACAGGTGGACTACGTTTTTGGACATATGTGTACCACTAGGTAAAGTGCTCATTTGCATACTGGCTTAAATGAATAGTATTTCCATAATTTCACTACCTTTTGTAGAATTGATTTTAGCATACCCGGTAAAAATTATAATAAACTTAAATTTTTCACAATTTTTATAAAGGACAAGAATAGATTTCAGCAGTACAGTCAGTTTCTAAACTCTTCTACTCACAACCTAACTGAACTAACCGTAGCAATCGCACAAACGTAGTCAACGTTTTAAGGGAACGCTGTATCTGAGCAGAAAGAGTGTAAAAACAGTAAGTTGAGAATAAGGTTCATGAAACAAGATCAAAGTTGAATAAGAAAGTAGTAGGTGCTAGAAAACAGGACAGCAGTGAACCGAAAATTTGAGGTCCTTAACATAAAAAAACATTTTATTTCAACAAAAATAAGGCCTGCCTAACTCTTAGCTCGGGCCCTCACACTTTCCTTCCTGAGAGCGCTAGTTCCCATCGATAAAATAGTTGTAGCCCTCTGAGGAGCGTCTACATTATACTGCGTGTCCCACAAAAATGTCTCCGAGTTTTTAATTGATTATATTTCCACTTTAAAATAACATATTTGACATGTCTTTTTCACAATGTAGTGAATTTTGTTTCACTTTCGAATCGTCAATTTTTTTGAAAATCTTTTATTAACCACTTTACAGTGATCGATTTACTGAATGAGGTAGAAAACCAATTGTTCAAAGGAAAGATTTTAAAAACAACACTGGTGTTCTTCATTTCTAAATACCCAACGTTTAAAATAATCTCACAATGATATATCCTACATACCACCAAATATTTAAACCATCTGAGAGGTTATTTACTCCCTTATTCCATCATTTGAAGACACCTAATATGTAGCTCACTAACGATCAAAGAATTTTCATCGCATTAGAATATGAAGCAACGATTAAATGTGAAAAAGTTCGAGGAGAAATTAATGCAAAATTCCAGGAAAAGAACTCGTCCGATAAGGAAACTGTGTATCGCACAGTTAGAAAATTAGAAAGAAAATTAAATGTTCCTCTAACTTTGTCACAGTTTTTCGTTGCTACATGTTCGAATACGATGAAAATTCTTTTATCGTTAGTGAGCTACATTTTAGCTAACTTCAAATGATGAAATAAGGGAGTAATTGATTCATGATTTTCTATAGCCAGCCGAAAAATAACTCATTCAATTATTTTCTCCTGCATAGAGGGGTGAGAATGTGCTAAGTGTTGTATTCATGAGCAGGCAAAGGGAAATAAATATTTATTTTCGCGAAGTTGAAATACATCTAGCGACTATTGCATTTACTTCAATTATCACCATCTTTATCATCATTAGAAATGTGCCAACATGCACACGCATATATGCACGCGCATATGAAATCATGAGCGCATAAAATATGTGGCTTCAGGTTGTATATATGCGATTGCGGAGTGTCGTATGCACAGTACTCGCATTTATATGCAAACAATGTGCGGTCAAGTCTTGCACATGCACAGCTGAATGATCGAATTCAGTTAATTGGAACTTGTTTGATATTGTAAATATTGAACTCTAAGGTAATGATTCACTACAACAGTGTTCAATATTTACACTATCGAGCATTTGCTACCAATGAAGAAAACATGAAAATAGGATTTCGTAAGATTACAAAGTCAAACAAAATTTAACGTATGTAGTTACATTTAATAATAATGTACTCTTTAGTGGTTTCAAATAGGACACTTGTTCTCTTATCGGCAAGAATACTTTTGTATTGCATGAACACTCTTTCTACATCTACGACGACAAGGGAACAAATTAAAATTTTCCATGTCAGATGGAGAGTGTTGACCCACTACTTCGTTGGTCAACAAATTTGATTGGTTGGTCTTCGTTCCTCAACAGCATAGCCATGCAAAATAGAGTTGACATCCTTAATCATGGGAAGATCTTCTCGTGCTAGAAATCCAGAAAAAAAAACTTTATTCCAATCAATTAAGAATGAAAAATATCATCTTGGACATTGGTTTTTCAAATGCCGTATAACTATCATCAGGACGGTTACTCCCCTATCGAGCCGGTACCCATTTAAGATATCTGGGTAGAATGGGGTATTGTGTTTGAGCTTTCTTTTTACCCAACGGGGAAATTCGCTGCGAAGCGCCGGGATTCGAACCCTTGCCACCTTCAGGGAAGGGTGAGTTCTCAACCACTCGGCCAAGTCGAGCACTAAAAGTTGGTTATGTACGTTGAATGAGACATGGAGCTTAAACTACCACTTTTCGGCTATTTTATCGTAGATTAAAACGGGTCAATATCGGTTAACTCTATGCTGAACCAAGAGGATTTTCTTCGTTATTCATATCTATGAAGTCGCAGCAGATATTTTGACAATAACAGTGTTTACTATCGTAATATATTGCATGACAAACACACAGTTTTCCGGCAATAAATTCAAAACAGATTTCTGTCCCGAAAGTCATATTCTGGGAATTCATTCTTGAAAGTATCATTCCTTGCACTTTGTCGTACTTTGGGAAGGCGTAACTAATAAATGATGGTAATCATTAGAATACTGAAAGAAATTTGTTCATTTCTTTATTCATCAACATATTATCCAATACATCTGTAAATTTCCATATAAAAATTAAAAAAATTATAAAAAAGTTATCATAATCTTCTTCTAGGTAATCCTCCTCATTCCGGACATCCCACGAATACCAAATATTTGCGTTAGGTTTTGAACAACCAAATATTGCAGGAATATTCAAATCAGCATATGATCACTTAATGTCAATTGCAGATTTGATTTTCCTTATGAAAATCCAGGAAGCTAAATCACTATAATGTTGCACATTTTGGGAATTCGTGGCATATTCGGAAATCGAGGGATTACCTCACTGAGTTCTTTCTCATTTTTTATGAAGAAGCAAAGCGCGACAACAGTATTTATTATTAATTCACTAAGCGCATATGTTTCGGGAATTGATACAAACTTCACAGTTGCATTTCCCCTTCAACACTTTCTACGTATAGGGAGGCCTATATCTAGAACAGAACAAAAAAACTAGCGCTTGGTGTACAAAAACTATTACACCATGGAATTCCTAAAAACTTCAAACTCCTTTAAATTCAGTTTGGACACCTCTATTGTATTTTATTTATGAACCAAATTTAACTGAAGAACAGGTCAAGAAGAAAACCTGGGCTTCAGGTACTGAACAGAGCGCACCGGGTAAAACTTGAGATGTTTCATCAACTGATAGTGTGTATGCGAGAGATCTCATCAATGTTCAAAATATCTGGATCAAGGAACAAATTAGCAGTTTTACATTTAAAAATATCATATCAAATCATTCGCATTACAGCATATATGCAATGATATCGTGCATATGTGTAATGCCTTTTGCATATTACATCTGTCATATTGCATATGAAAAATTGCATATGGGATTTTGCATATGCAGAAGATAATTCTTTGCATTGCATAAAACATTCTGCATATCTCTTGGCGTGCATATATGCAAGTTATGCGATGGCGCAGCTCTAATTATCAGAATCGTTTAGTTCAAAAATCGTCAGATTATCTCCCTATCATTGAAACGTCAATCATTTTGTAAAATTATTGAAGTGAAATCCTATTAATTAGTTCTGAGGTAGAAGGGTTTTCATTCTCAATATTGCATTTTGAATTGATAGGGTTTTGTGGTAATTATCAGGACTAACAGGACTCGTGGAAACTTCACGGTCAAAATCATTGTTAAGCTAGTTGGGCTTGTCAAATAATTCCAACATAACCAATTCCAACCCAACACAACATCAAACCATATCTTAACCCAGCAAAGCCTATCTTAAACTTTATCAACCTAACATTACCTATCTCACCCTCACCTATCCTAGCATAACCTATCCTTATCCTATATATATATGTACCTAATGTTCTAATATCCTAACCTAACCTATCCTAGACTATCGTTACATATCCTACCTTTAATCTATGACATCACTACCAAGTCCAACGTATCCTAGCTATTTTACAAGCAGAGCCTGCGAATAATTTGCGGTTAGTTTTTGTACATTTCACCATGTAAGAACCTTGGTGCCATTATAGAAAATTATTCGAAACAATTATAATGTGACACAACACTTGTTTGTATGTATTTCTACATATAATTAAAGGCCCACTTTCTTGCTGTACCTGCGCAGTTGCGCAGTTTGGTGTGCGTCTGTTCGTACGTACAACGCCCTGTTGCGGAGTACCGCAATGCGGGTGCTTGGTCAGCAATTTGAGAATATAAAAGGACGTGCGCGGCTCTTAGAGGCGCATTTGGTAGTGTGTACCTCTCTACCCAAGTATGCTCGGAACATCTCCTGGACTTTAACCATCCTTCCGGCCGTGACACTGGTGGCCAGTACTTTGTCGGAACCACGGAGTGAAGAAGATATACTTGTGAAGTGAAGGAGATCCAGTGACTTCGGCAAATCAAGACGGCGGAGGTAACGTCAGAAAGTTCAAGAGAATTACCGTGAAGATCGTCTGGTGACGGGATTAATTGTGCCTTCTACGAAAGGGAGTCTGCGCATCTCTCCGTGACGAGTGGATCAGTTTGGCATAACGACGAACTACTATGGACAACGGATCGGTCACCGGAAGAGAAGTCCAAGAAGCATATCCTAACGTGTTTCGTTTCGTAGTGCGTCGTATTTCAGAAGAAAGGCTGCGAAATCCATACGATCTGGAGTTCAACGTCCCACTTGGTGAGGCCTACAGGGTACGTCTGTCTTTGGAACGCAAAGGCGAGTTCTTTGAACTGCACTTTTGCGTAAACTTCCACCCAGGTCGGCAGTAGGAGTGCCGTGGCCGGCTGCGAGGTTCGTTTCATCCGTGCAAGTGTGATTGAACATTCTACGACTACGAAGTGCGTGGTGTATGTGGTACCAGGTTGTTTACTGAACAGTGATTGTTAAACTGTGTTATTATAAAGGAACTGTGAGCGGTGCTGATAACGTGCAGTGTGGGACTTCGAACATACATCGACTCTGCGCGCTCAGTACAGTGCAAGCGCTGTTGCTCTCCCGACTCCAAGCGCTGAGCGCGTGACCTTGGTATCAGCTGTCGCGTCGCCTAGACGGCTGTGGCAGTGCACACTACAGCGCGTGACCTTGACAACAGCTGCGGCATCAGCTGGGCTGCTGTGGCTGTGCTGCTGAGAACCCAGTTGAGTACACAGTATTTTCAGGTTTTGATTTTTTTATGTATCCAGGTCGAATCCTCTGTCGTAGTGCTCTGTGTCATTTTCAATTGTTTACGATCGGTACAGTTGTATTCTTGTAGAGAGTTAATAACAGTTTCTTCTCTTTGTTAATCGATTTGGCTAGTGTTGAATTCTGTGTCAGAAGGAAGATATTAGTACTTAATTTCTTACAATCTTTTTTGATGTGGATTTCTAACGTGTCATTATTTTTATTTTTGTGAGAAGTGATTTTAGCGGTGTAACACTTTTTCTTGTCGTGACATACGATGTCAGACAGTGATTCCGAACCTGAGTTTATTCGTTCTGTTGCAACCACGACTTGTAGTGGGCGTGTATCAGTGCCGAGAATTAGTACTACGATTCCTATTACGGCAGTTATGTCAGGACCGGTGCCTACCACAGTTGTGTCTAACGTCATGACAACTCAAACTGTAACGTTCAGTACACCGAGTGTAACTACAATGACTACTAGTAGTGGTCATTCTGCTAGTGGTGGAGTAACCACGACGTTGCAAAGGGGCAGTACCATACTGTCTAGCGCCGAATTACCTTTGTTTAGAGGCCGAAAACGCAGTCAAGGTCCGGACTTTTGTGAGACAAAAACGTTTCGTACTCACGTTGCGAATCTCAAATCATACATGTGTTTACTTCCTGACATCACGTCAGACGAGGTCAGGAAGGAATTGCTCGTACGAAGCGCACACGAAAGTATTGGTGACTTCAACGGTGTTGTTACAAAATTAGTTAGTCCTGATATTAACTATTCTTTCGACCAGGTTGTGGAAATTCTAGGAGATATTTATATCTCAAAGGGCGAGCGATCAGTGCATGCGCTAGCTTGTGACTTAAATCAGCTCCGGCTCTTGCGAAATGAAGGATTAGCTGCTCAATTAGTGACGGCGTTGGCTAAGATCCGGAAATTGAGCGACCATATTTTAAATAGTCCAGACGTAGCGTTACAAAGACATCCCTTTGTCGTTGCTAGTGCGAATGCTAATAAATTAAAAAGGTTTGCAGGAGATTTGGTTGTTTTCAGTCTAGCCACAGCGATTTTAGCTCCATTATTGGAGGAAAATTTTTCCAAAAAATTTTTGCGCGACCATTCGTAACATCTGAGGAGCTATTAGCTCGTATTGTTTCCGCTGTGCGAAATAACCCTGAGAGTAAACAAATCATTGCGCACAAGCCTAGTGTCCAGTACTCGTACCCGACTAGGGACACTTATCTAGTGGACTTGCATGACGAGACTGTGTGTGACGAGCAAGAATCGTTTTCCGTCGTTTTCTATAACTCACAACACAACAACCGACGTTTTCAGGGACGGAGACCATTTTTAAGACCGGGTTGGAGACCTGCGAGGTTTTCGCGAGGACAACAGCATGCCTATATTGGTGATTGAGCTCTCGGTTCAATGGAATGTAACGAAGCGTTCGTGGAGAATCCACAGCAGATTAGTAATGACCGGTCAAAACCTTTCTGCTCACTCTGTAATACCCCTGGTCACGTTCAAAAGATGTGTATGAAACAACGAGGTCAGGGTAAAACGAGTTTCCTTGGTAATGCTTGCTATAGGTGTGGCAAGGTGGGGCATTTTGCTCGTGAATGTCATTCACGCGGTAGAGGCCGCGGTAGAGGAGAAGCGTACTACGCTGCAGCTCCGGAGAGTGATGATTTTTTAGAGTAAAATCAGACGAGTTGAAGAGTGTAGGTGTAGAGAGGGAGTATTTGCCAATGCCCGGGGGTAATTCCACAGCTCTCGTTACCAATCATGTGGTGGTTTTGAAGCCAGATACTATAACTAAGTAGACCGAAGTGGTGGATCCGTTATTCCGGTGTGAAAATAAGCTCGAATTACTAGGTGAACAAGAACTTTCTGTAGGTGAAAATTCTGAATTACCAGTAGAAGTTTGTTTGTCAGCGACGATAATGAAAGAAAGTCGTTTGAGAAAAGAAAGCGATGGTTTGTTTTCTTTAAGGAGATCTAAAAAACCTACGATTATTCTGCGTAATGATACACGATTGATGAGCGCTCTAATTGATAGTGGGAGCGATAGGTGTCTAGTCAGTTACCGGAATTTAAAAGGCCTTAACGAGCGAATTAAGCCTAGTGCTTTGAGTATCAGGGGTATCAATTCGAAAAGCCAAGTGACAGGCGAAGTTGATCTTTGTATTACCCTGCCTAATAATAGAGAAATAAATACTAGCGCTTTGATGTTGAAGGACGGCGAATTTAATTATGATGTAATCCTCGATAGGGATATTCTGAAAGATGCCGTGATTGATTTTAAAGAAGGATTCATTGTTCTTGACGGAGTAAAAGTGCCGTTTCATGATGTGCAAGAATTGCACGGTCAAAGTAAGAGAGAAGTATTTTTCAATACCGTGAATAATGCAGAGTGTCTAATGGCAGACGTAATTGCCCCGAGGAGGCGTAAAGAGAGACATCTGCTGAAGCAGAGGGAACCAAGAAATAAAAGCCAAGTGGATGGCGGTAGAAATGGCCGAGAAAATGGCGACAGGCAACTTAAGGGCCCGGAGATAAATGCTGCGGAGCAGTGGGGTACCCCAGTGAAAGAAGTGAGAAAACTAAAAGACGAGCGATAGTTGTTCACTTTGGATCAGTGGAAATGCCGAGTAATTGTTTACGAGTAATTAATGGGTATGTCAAGAGGGTTAAACCCGGAAAGTATATAATGAATAAGAGAATTCTTGGAAATGGCATTTATGTGGCCGAATCTGTAGTGACAATAAGTTCGGAGGGTTTTGTCCCTGTCATGCTTTTAAACGTCTCGGATGACGTAGTATACCAGAGTGAAAATAGCATGCTGAGTAATATTGAAGCAGTAGACGATGTGGAAATAGATCAAGAAATATATATGTGTACGGTGCACGAAGCTGTGCGTGAAGCAAATGTATGTGACGTCAACGGTACGGCGGATCTACCCAAAGTCGACAGTTGTTATGGTGGAAGCTTTAATACCATCACTGGTAAAGACGTTGGGTTGATGTCTGACCAAGCGGGGCATTGTTGCAACAATACTCGCGTTGACGATGTAGGAATTAATGCACAGAACGACAATGTACCGGAGGGAGGTAGGAGCGAACGACGCACTCTGACGAGTGACGACGTAGTTTGCGACGACGATGACGCGAAACCCTTACTGATAAAATTATTGAATGATTTTAGAGACGTAATTACGTTAGAAGGCGAAACTATTGCCGTTACGAATGTAATGCGACATAAAATTGAATTGAAACCCAATGCTCCAGTACTTAACATTCCACCCTAAAGAATTCCACATCAATATCGAGAAGATTTGGTGCAAGCGAATAAACAGATGCTAGATCAAGGTATTATCGAACCGTCCAGTTCTGACTATAACTTTCCTTTGATTATTGTAAAGAAGAAGTCGGGCGAGATTCGTCCAGTCATCGACTTCAGAGCGCTAAATAAAATTGTTATCAAGGAGAGCTATCCGATACCCAGGATTGACGAGATCCTTTACACCCTCGGTGGAAATAGCATTTTCTCAAGTTTTGACTTGCGTGCGGCCTTTCACCAGGTCGAATTGGAAGAAAGTAGCCGTAAATATACCGCTTTTAGTGTCGGTTATGAGAAGTATCATTTCAAGAGGCTGCCATTTGGCCTGACATCTAGTCCAAGCGTTTTTCAGCGAATAATATCTTACGTTCTCGCAAGTATTATTGGGAAACTAGCGTTCGTATTTCTCGATGATATATTAGTTTTTTTCTAAATCAATAAACCAGCACTTAAAAGATTTAAATAGTGTTTTTGAGAAACTGCGTAGTGGAAGTCTTTCCCTTAAACTTGAGAAATGTCAATTCCTAAAAAGTTCAATAGTGTATCTAGGTCACGTAGTGTCGGCAGACGGCATTCGTTGCAAGGAATCGGAGAAGCTACAAAAGTTTCCCATTCCCCAAAACGTGAAAGAATTGCAAAGTTTTCTAGGCGCCGCCAATTACTTTAGAAGTCATATTCCTCTATTTGGGTCACTTTCATATCCACTTTATCAATTGCTACGAAAGAACGTTGATTTCATCTGGAAGCCTGAGTGTCAGAAAGCTTTTGAAAAAATTAAATCTGTTTTGACATCAGATACCGTTTTACGACATCCTGATTTTAATAAGCCTTTCCATGTATTTACAGATGCTTCTAATTTCGGTATAGGAGCAGTGCTTTTACAGCACGGAAACGATTCAACTGAATCAATGCAGCCGATAGCGTATTACAGTAAGAGTTTGAATTCGACGCAAAAGCGGCATAGTACGACCAAAAAAGAATTCTTCGCTATCGTGAGCGCGCTAAAAGCTTTCAAATATCTCATTCTTGGATACCCAATCTATCTGTACACGGATCATAAGCCGTTGCAGCCATTGTTCTTTAAAAAGCTTCCTGACGACTCAGCCATGGCACGTTGGTGTTTAACAGTTCAATCTTTTGACCCCATAGTAAAGTATTTCCCCGGTAAACAAAACATCATTGCCGATTGTTTAAGCAGGTTGCATGAGCAATTGACTGTTTCTGAACTCAATGACTGTGCGGAGTTTCAGGAGGTCGACGCGTTCCCTGTGACCACAAGACGTGGTGCACTGAACCTTGGCTTAGACACAACAGACCAGACACACTCTGACCGACTGGCGCCAGCAGCGGCTGCCTCACCGCAGCTGACTGACTACATTCCTAGACTGAAAGATGTATCTTGGGACCTCGACGAATTTCGGACTGAGCAACAGCAAGACCCTTTCTGTTCTGAAGTTAAGGACGCATTACTAAATGGAAGTACATCTACGATTCCTGATTTGCAAAAATATTTGATTTTAAACGACGTATTTTACAGACGGAGACAGATAGATTCTAGGACAAGTACTATTTTAACTTCGGTTATGCCGACATCGTTAATGAACAAGGCAGTGTTCAGTATACATTCTTTGTATCATACTGATGCCTTACGTACATTGTTTAAATTTAAATTACGATATTTTCATTTGTTGGAGAAAACTATCATTCGTAAATTTGTCAAAATGTGTGATGTCTGTAAAATCCTTGAAGCTAGTAGTACTGTACCTATTAAAATTTTGGACGCATCAACTGCTAAAGAACCTTTCTAGGTAGTTTCGATGGGTTTCCTCGGCCCTTTGCCAACTACGGGGCAGCAGAATAGATACATTTTGGTAGTTATAGATTTATTTTCTCGATATTGTAAGCTTTAGGCCACCTCCGATAGGTTGACAGACACCGTTGTTTCTTGTCTAGACGAATGCTTTGCGACATTCGGGTATCCGAAAACACTTCTCAGTGACCAAGCTTTGGAATTTAAATCTGCGGCAGTTAAAAAGTTTGCTCAAATTCACGCGATTGCGAAAAAAGAGGTTCTACCGTGGAGCCCTCATAGCAACGCCATTGTAGAAAGGAATAATAGAAAAATAACCAATTTACTGAAACTTTACGTAAATTCGTTAGTTCACACAGAATGGGATCAGTGGTTCAGCATCACGGAGAATGCTATAAACAACGCATTTAATACTACGTTGGGGATACACCCTCTTACATTATTTTCAATCGTGACACTTGTCCAAATTTCAATGCCGAAACGTTCGAAACAATTTACAGTTACGATACCGATGTTGATCTGGTTAAATTTCGAGCTAAGGAAGCGGCCCGAATTGTAGAAAACGTTAGAGCTGTGATAATTAATAACACCAGTGACAGAACTATGTACCATAACATACGCCGTAAAAATAAGAATTTGGCCCTTTGTGATCGAGTTTTGTTACGTAATCATTTGAGAAAGCATAAATTGGAGCTGTCATGGGTCGGGCCAGGAATCATTACAAAAATTAACCGCAATTACGTAGAATTGAAGATTGGGAATAAGACTTACAAAAGTAACATGAACCACGTATTACCTTTACGTAAAACGGTTTGAACAAGTATACGACTTACGACTGATTGTGTTCCAATGTTTAGGATATTATTTTCGTGTGTATGTGTATTTCCGTTCTCAGATTATTGTTTCGATATTTACATTTCTGTATCAGCTTTTTACTTGGAATTCTCCTTATATTATTGTGTGTATTTTTCCTTTAATTTTTAGGTGTTTGATGTATCGTAGGATCTAAGTCCGCCATTGATGGTGTCACTCGTTTTTCTTTTACCTCCAAGGTTTGCATCTGCTCACAGATATGCGGGATTACATGTCGACCATGTGCTTCTGTGGCGCGGTACCTGAACGCTGTGCGAGCAGAGTGCTGACGCCAGAGTTGTTTATGCGGTAGCTCAGTAGCGGGCGTGTCTGTTCGGAACATGGGCCGCGTGGACATGCTGTTTGTTTCTTTCAGTTGCGGCTGTCCTTTTCAAAACTTTGACATTAATACTATTGATTACCTGTTATTTCCTTTGTGGTCATGCTAATCGGACTATATCTGTTTCGATTTCAGGACGAACACGCTAACGTCCCTGGCGTCCACGATGGGGAATCGTATGACGACTTTCAGCGTCGAGGCGCTTACTAACGCCTTGAAACAACACCAAGGCAGGGTGTCGGACGACTGGGTGCACGCGAACGCCCTGATTGACATCCTCCCAGATAGAGTTTCGGACCTAGGTCTTATTTTTCTTTTCCCTTTTTCCTTGGCGTTAGGAGTCTCTCTCTTCTATTTTCGCCGGGAATTAAATCTTCTGTCGGAGCGAATGAGGTCTGAGGATTTCATCCTCCGCCGACAGCAGCTGCGTTCGAGCACTACCGACCAGCAGCTGCGCACAATGCCAGCGCATAACGACCCATAACAAAAAATGTGCCAAGAGTGTGTTAGGTGCGATGGCACTTCACGGTTTTGGTGTCGCCTAAAAGGCATCACTCATTCACAAGCGATGTAAGCGGATGTTTTACTATTTACTCAGGAATTATTATTAAACTGTATTTCCACCTTTATGTTTTAAGTATTTAATTTTACCTATGTTCGCGAAGATGCTCGAGTTGATGCAATGTTCAAATATAAAACTACGATTTGTTTCGTTTTTGTTCTCGGTGACTGAATTTATGCGAATATTTTGTTCACTTATATTTAAGAGGCATTGAGAAATTTTTTTCATGCGTGTTTACTATTCTCTTTACCGAGTGTATTGTTTTTATTTTATGGCGAATGTCGATGCAAATGTACGAGGTATCTGCGTGCCGTGTTTCATTTTATGTTTGAGTGTCAGTTAGTTGTTGTTTCAACGATGCGTTTTTTTCCTTTTTGTTGCGTTATAAGTTTCAACTACTTTCACCAATGTTTGTAGAGTTCATTGAGATGTTCATGTTTGATGTTGATGTTCGCGAATTTGGTTTTGGATATAGCTTCAGTGTGTAACCGGAAAGTAAGTTAAATCCTGGTTGCTAGCACCGTAGAGTTTTTTTTATCGACTTCATATATATCGATATTAATTTTAATGAAATTAGCGTTGGAATTTTTTTGCTCCTTGCGATTTTTTTATGGCGTTATGAATGAACGCGGCTGTTTTTCCCTGTTAATGGCTGTGGTTTTGCCACGACATATCTATTATTTTTTTGGTTTTCCTACCTAGGATGCCTTTAGCTTTCTGTGTTGATTTTTGGTTTACGATTCTTCCCTTTGATTCATTTATTTTGTGGTTGGTATTCAATTCTGCAAGGGGGGAAGGTTTGTTTCTGCGCAGTTGCGCAGTTTGGTGTGCGTCGGTACGTACGTACAACGCCCTGTTGCGGAGTATCGCAATGCGGGTGCTTGGTCAGCAATTTGAAAATATAAAAGGACGTGCGCGGCTCTTAGAGACGCATTTGGTAGTGTGTACCTCTCTACCCAAGTATACTCGGAGCATCTCCTGGATTTTAACTACCCTTCCGACCGTGACATTGCTGCTTCTCTTTGTTCTCTTCTTATCTGCTTCATTGTTTTAGACGAATAAAACGGTTTCGTTTCTTTTTATTATTTAATTAAAAAATGACAATTCAAATTTCCTATGTATGTTAATGAGGGATGTAATTTTTGAGAGTGTAAATTTATGATCAAGCGTAGCATATATACTGCAATGATCTTTGTATCAAGGCAGGGGAGAATGTGACACACATATATACATAGTTACAAGCGTATTATTATATAGACTAACAGTACCCGTGTAAATTTAACGGACAATGTCATCGTTAACCTAGGTGGACCCGTAAAAAAATTCCGTCAGCATGACTAATCCTATGCTAACCTAACATATCCTAACCTGACCTAACCTAAAACATTACCTAACCTATGTTAACCTAATCTAGCATATCCTAACCTATCCTGCTATGTCAAACCTATCAATGCATGTATAGGCCATCTTTTGATGTTACTCTCTAGAATTAGGTACCATGATACCACGAACTCGGACGAAAGCGTAACGGACTATCTAGCTATAAAAGGAACAAGCAGAATGTTATATAGATCTTATATATATAGTGTACACGGCCAGTCAAAAATGACGAGATTCAATGTTTTCCAGTAATAAATTTTCCAGATGGAGATGACAAACAAATATCCTTCCTAACAGTGAAAATGTCCTAGTAGAGGGTGGGCCAGAAGTAACTGATCCTTTTAATTTGCTAATAAAAGGAAAACTTTGTTTTATTTGAAAGAATAACATTCTCATGGTTTATTTTAGAACCCTATTTACTCAGCTAGTGAGTAAAAAGGGTAAGTCACTTCTGGTCCACCCTACACTTGAACACTGGTGAACCTTGTATCACAGATACGGTCATTAAGCATCTTATGAGCGTGACAGAGAGATGGAAGAAATGGACACCAAACTAATACTACTTCCCTAGGAGGTTTAATGGGGTGGAGGAGGCATCGCTATCTTTTTCCAGTCAAGCGAGTGAAGCCACTTCCGCTGTCCCAAGCCCCGCCCACCCGGCATTCAAACCAATATGTGGAGGTGGTGTGGCAGTGGAGGGGTACCACCACATCCAACATCAGCGACTGAACACCGCGCTGTGAAATGGCAGGCTTGCGCTACTCTGTGCTATCCGTTTTTTTTCTTAGGCATATGTTTAAATTGCGTCCTCGTTGAATGATAAAGACCAACTCATTTACATGAAACATTTATTTAGCAACTGACATCCAGTTATGTAAAGAAATGAATCATTACATACGCCCTACATACCTGATTTTTTTCTGCGTGTTCTAGGTGAATAGAAAACATTTCTACAACCATACAGTAATTTAATTTTGTCGTACAGAGAAAGTTTTATAGAATATAGGCATTCAATTTACACACCTGAAAATACAGTTAATTTATTTGAAATCTGACGGCCGAAGTTTTTCTGTTTATGAAGGGTTTCGTTAAATAGTTTTTAGTACAGTGATGACATTTTAAAGTAATATAATGAGATACAACACATTTTATTAATAAATAAACTTGATTATGTTGAGGATCAACTTCATAACAGTATTTGTCAAGTGAAGTGAACAGTTTCTTTTCCATACATATACGAAGTATATAGGAAAGCATTTTTTTCAGGTTGTATGTATTAGAATTCATACACATAGCAAGATCTTGATGACATTTCTTTTCAGTAATTAAACATAAGCCAATGACATCCTTTTGTGGATAGGTGAATTGCACTTTCTCTTGAAGATCAATGAACATCAAGGAGGAATTTTTATATACAGTATTTTGACAAAGAGCAATTGCATTTCATTCTCAACAAAGAACATTTTTTAATTTTCTTACTATGTATGCTCCTATATAAGGAACAGAGTTAAAAAATACACTGTATTCGAAAAAAATGATTATAACAGTCTTCTATTTAGAACAATCTTGTTACATATATCGCCTCTGCACGCATCTTTACAATGAACATTTTCAGGCGTTATTTTTTTCTTAGAACACGAATTGTTTAACTCTGTTATAGCGCAAGATGAGATTAATGAGGATGGTTGCTTTTACTAGATGCTGTCAAAATGGTTACATCCTCAAAATACGTGCAGTAATCATTACGAACATCTTTTATTTCGTTGTGAACAAATAGACGTTTATGGAACAAGCAAGTTGTTTTGCTGTTGGGTTGTTATTGCAAACACCTCTCCTTCCAATTTTTTGTGAAAATTAATTTTAAATGATCTTGACTTATTTTACACGTAAGTATAAACACATAACTAGTTTTAAAATTTTGTGAAACAAGTTAATAATGCTTTGAATACAAATTGAAAATCCTTTAAATCCTATTTTCCTGACTGACTCGCACATTTGTTTGACAGATGTTGGACAACAACGTGATGTTATATACAAAGTGTCTTCATCAAGGATAGAAAATGCATTGCCGGCATTATTTGAGTTAATAGGTTTCTTATATCTATATGACAAATTATTGCTGGAAATTAATATATCAAACTCACTAATAAATTTTATTGTTGCCTCACTACCACTAAAACCGTCAATATAATTATTTAAACAAAGTTATAATCCATCTGCAACGGAATCACTTAAAAGTTGAGCAGCAAGTTTGATATTCATCCTTTTTTAAGTAGTTGATGGGCTTTAATTTTAACTTCCTAGCTGAATGTATTCTTGATGAAGTTTGTATTTCATGAAATTACTGTACGTACATGTGAAAACTTATGTCTTTATCTTTTTTTAAAGTACTTCTGCACTTGTGTATAATGCAAGAGCTCGGCATATAGGGAAAGTAGTCCTTGACCGCAGCATGGATAAGCAGCGCCCTTCCACGCTGAGTGCCAGAAGCGAGCTGCGCACCAGCACCCAGGGCTGCCAATGAGAATTTTCCCATTTCCCCAGCTATAAGTTTAAATTTCCCCAGATTATAAAGAACATCCCCAGATTTTAAGAAGGTACTTAAAACTAAAATTTACTCACCTAAACTCATACTACTGTAGTCAGTGTAGCGTTTCTCCATCATCAGCTTCCATTACTATCGTTTCTTTCTGATTATTTCTTCTTTGTTGGTAACGTTGGCTGACCGCACCGCCTACCAGATCAGTCACCAATGACTTACTTGGAGTCCAATTAGTGCAGTCCTTGTTTCCTCTTGTAATAGATTGCTTTGCGAATATTCTATCGCTAACGGTGTTTGCATCTAGAGAATTCGTTTGCTTAGTTTTGACGTGATTCATCAAAGAAAATATACGCTCCACCGCTGCCGATGAGTGAGGTAATATGGTAAGACTGGTCATAAGTCTGATAATATGCTGTATTTCATATTGCCCAGTCCATCTTTAATGTTTCTTAGCTGATACCAATAACTTGGAATGCTCTGGGAAGTGATTTTTAAATGTTCAACATTAGTTCTATAGCTTCTCCATTGGTCATCCAAATCGTTTAGATTATTGCCGGGCACAATAATATTGATGGAAAGTTAACCCCGGGGGTATAATAGCTGAAGGAAGATAACGTTGATCAATCTTCGGATCCAATATATTCAATTCAGCAAGCACGCTATAATCACTGAAACCAAATCTTTTCTTGAATTGATTACACAGTTCAATTAGAAATTTTAAACAATCACTTTTAAATCTTTTGAATGTGTCTTCTTTAAAAGGTTCCGTAATAAGATGTGCTGCGCTTTTCCTCCAAGATAAACATCTGCTAGTTTCTTATGATTGTGTTCATTATTGAGATTGATGTCTGTTAATTAAGACGTCCGTAAAACTTCATCTTTAATAAAGAAACTCAAGATATCTCTGTACTGTGTTGACACTATTGAATACAGGGCATGCAGCCTAAAATGTTCTGACTGAAATTCAATATTACGATGGTTCACTTTTCGCAACACATTGTAGAAATAGTAACATAGGTTTCGTACCACGATCACTTAAGATTCGGAAGATTTCACTTGCACCATCAACTTGTCCGTTTTTTATTCACTTTGAAAATATAAAAGGAAGGCCGAGTATTGGTCTAGTACAGCAGATATAACATTCTCTTTGGATAACCATCGTGTTTGAGATAATTTTGGAATTTTATGAAGAGAAGCAGCAGCAGCTTCTCGAATAAGAGAGAAATCACGCTGTCTCTTACTGCTACTTGAAAAATATGCAGAAATGTTCTTAATAAATGCCTCCAAATATGAGGGTAAAACCTTAATAGCGTGACTTGCACAAAATGAGAATGAATGGCACACACAACCTATTACAAAGTTGTAAGGAACGTCATTTTTTAACAGAGTTTGAAACCCACTTAGCTTACCCATCATGGACGAACAATTATCGCTTCCAAATCCCACAACGTTATCGATAGGGATATGTTTCTCTCCAAGCAACACTTTCACTGAATTATACAAGCCGGCAACTGTTCCATTTTCAACAACAATGCTATTCAAAAGATCGTCAACAACATCTTGTTTTTCTGAATCAAAATAACTGACAACAATTGCTAAAATTTGAGTAACAGAGATATCTGAGCTCTCATCTATAATCAAAGAAAACTTTTGTTTTCTGCATATTTCTGTTACTGTGCGTTTCTCCTCTAAAGCTATCCCGTCTTGAATCAAATACGAAAATTTTGTCCGCTTCATTGATAAATTTTTAGCAATCTTACAGTCAGGAAATGCAACTTTGCATACTTCAAGAAGGTGGTCAACATTGGCCAAAGGAATACTGTGCTCCGCGAAAAATGAAGCAAGGGCTATTTCATTTTGTAGCTATTTGTTCTTTTTCTGTTGGAGTGTCTTTCTTTAAGAAGTGAGTAATATCAACGGCTTTCTTACTAATTTCAAAATTTCTTGCATGTTTTTCAGAATTGCAATGTTTTATTAAGGCAGATTTGTTAGCTTTCCTGAGAGTGACGTTGCAACTCTTGCAGTAACTAGATTCCTTATCATCTATATCTTGTGCCAGCCAATTTTTAAATTGTTCTTCATTACACCATTCTTCTTTGAAACACTGTGAATACCACTTTCGCTTCTTTGGTTCATTCATTTTCTGGTGATGGGTTGGGTTTTGAAAAAAATAACTGAGCAAGCAACCGTAAGTACGCGACCACACAGCAATCACTGACTGACTGCTGGTACCACTACCTGAACATTGGCAATATGCATCGGAGACGTCACGTAACACGTGTATGATCGGCGTTTGAACGAATCTTTCTGTCAGATACCAGCGTGGTTGACTACTTATAATTGTTTCATATTTGAAAGTGCATTGGCAATTCGTATGTTTTGTTATAATTTAGAAAAAATCATGAAATATCTCTTGTCAATCGCCGTGAATTATTGAAGTATTTTCAGTGACAACTGCCCATGAAATGGCCAATCTGGCAACCCCGGTCCCCGGCTACTGTCTCAGAGCGGCATCCATGACGGTCCAACACTACGTAATAAACGATACAAAACGTAGACATTTACTAGACAATACGAAAACAGAACGCGTTATGAACGCGTTTACGGACGTATGATAGGAGAGATTTTTGTTCAGGAAATGCACATTTCACTGGTGAGTGAAACAATATACTTATTTCATTCAGGATCAGAGCAATACATGTATAAACTTGTTACGAACACAATTTCCCAAGATTTCTACAAAATTAGTTAGGAATTCCCAATATTCCCAGAAAAAGGTCATTTCCCAAGATCTGGGGAAACTTCCCCAGCATCGACAGCCCTGCCAGCACCATTACTGGGGCTGTCCGCTTACAGCTGCGGCAAATTGGCTTCACTTCAAAGCGATGACGCCGGTTCCATACGTCCAACTTCCTTGCTACCTCCAGTCGGAAATACTTGGTCCATATCAATGTTGAAGTTGGTTGGGAATATTTGCTGCAAAACAATTGTAAGCCTTTCAAAAGGATACTCACAGAATTACTGGATGTAACAAAAAGATTAACTTCATTCTTCAATTCAGGACATGAAATTTATAATAAATTAACAGCAAAAAAATGTTTTTAAGGAGATGAAAACAAAAGTCAAACTGTTACAAAGTTGTAGTTAATTCCAAAAAATTGATAATGTATAAACAGATGAAACATTTATGCCACTTTTTTACTCAATACTTGTTAATTTACTCTTCAATTCTTCAGAGATTAGAATTGAATTAGAAAGAATTCCTGTTCTTTCTACTTGTACTTTCGGCAGATGTTGAATCATGGAATTGTGGCCACCATCAGCCAAAATAATCTGTTCCACTGATTCATGGAAAGTAAAAAAATGTTGTTCAATGATAATCTCTGAATCTTTTCAAAGCTATCTGTCCCTGCTTCAATTAACGCATCAACGTTACGTGAGGCTTTTTGCCGAAATAGCCGAGGTCTGTACATCTCTCATGGCGTGCTTGCAATACTGCTCTCCAGAGTCTGTTAGATCTTTTGGCTCTCTGTTATATGTGCACTTTCTATAAGTATCATCTTTATTTGCCACATCCTCTAGGCAATTTAAGAACTTTTAAATATTATTTGAAATAGGAAAACTACAAAATTATATTAACTTTTACCGTACTATTTATAAAATTGTAAAATTTGTCTTCAACGCACTGTGCACGATTCTTCTGTACTCAAAACAGAAGTTCGTTAAAATACACTAAAATGAGGAGAGTTTTCATCTTGTGCAGCAAATATTTCCAACTGGAGAGAGTATTTAAAAACATAAATAAACAAACACACCAAGGGCATTACTAGGTAAGGTAATATGTCTTTCAAATCAATACTATATTGATATAACATTTGAATTTGTGATATGTTATACGTAATTTACATTTGATTTTTGTTGATTTATTCTTTTTACTGATGATATGAAGAAAACGGAGAAGAATGCTTGAGTTCCTCTCAAAGAGTCATTTGTTATTAATTCTGTAGAAAAAATGACGCGGCACGGCCAGAGCGTTGATAGCTTCACTGTAGGATATTTAAACGAATTCCCTCAAAAGGAAGACCTGTTTGTACTATAAACAGATTTGTGCTTGCTCACGCTAATTATTTTAATTTCAGAGGACTAAACCCAACCATTCACTGGAATTCTTTTCGTAAAAAACAAATTGAACATTTGCATTTCCTAGCATCTGTTCTAACATTTTGACAGTGGAATCCATGAAGAACTATTTAAAAAAAATAGGGTTTATCCAAATATGGCATGCAAAGACTCACATCAGACCTCTTGCGCAAACAAAAGAAGCTTGTCGGGCCGATACGTGCACCTGAGCCGAGCCAGCAGGATCTACGCGACCTGTTCCAGCAAAAAATAAACTCGTAAGAATAAATAACTCATGAAGACAAGAGCCAGAATGTAGAACATCTGAATTGCGCGAGGTAAAATGATTTTTGAACTAAAAATTCAAAACTAATTTCGGAATCTCATTCATGATCAAATTTAGTCGTGGATAAGTTATGAAATTTTCTTCGTTAAAGGACCGTTCGGCTGAAAAAAAGTCATTCATTTTTCTACAGATATCTTTAAAATTTTCACCATTGATAAAAATGATAAAAAAAATTGATTCATGTGTTTTTCAGTAATTTTATTAGAAATGGATTTTTTTGATGAACTGGAAAATTAGATATTTCGGAAAATATATCTCCTCCTACTTCTTCGAAGTTATAGAACCGGTAACATGTTCTAGATAGCTATACGTATTACCTAATATTTGGTGAAGTAGATTTTTTGATACTTCAATTCATCAAATTTTAGAAAATTTTCCCCATAAATTACTTTTTTTTTGGCTTATGTCATTCATAATTTACAACCTGAATTGAACTTGAAGAAATCAATTCCACCGACTTCTATATTTTTAAGCCCTATCGATTAAATATACCTGTGATCTCTGTATTTCTAAAACTATGGGAGAAGTTCTATTTCAAACGTCAACAACTTCAGGTTTTCAGGAGAGCTTAACAAACTCGGCGATATAACTCTGAATACATGACTCTTCTCGACATAACTCTGAATTCATTCACTATATGTGTCAGAATTTTTCATTTTCATTCCAAAGCATTTCCATTTTGATCATGGGCTGTATGGTTGTCTCTCCTGCTGAATGCTCAAACCTGTTTCATGGTTAGGGGGGGATCGGAGGAGGGCGGGGAGGGGGGGGGGGAGTTTTTGACGACCTGGGGGCCGTCTGGGTAAAAACTCAAGTCCGTCATTTTCCAACGGATGTTTCTGACTTTTCCACCATGTGTAAAATGGTTTAACGATACTTTTCGGACTCGAGTGTTTTTTGTATGTAATTGTATTAAACAATTGATTTTCTAGAGAAAACTGAGAAATTAGTATTTTGGAAATGGTTTCTCCTTCAATTTGGACGTTACCGAAGCGGTAAAATGTTTTTTAGATAGCTAAATATATTATGTAAAGAAAAATTGCAGAGGAATTTCGATATTTTGATCCGTTGAGTTTAGTTTTTCCATAATAACTGTATTGTTTTTTAATTTTGGCACCTTATTTCGGTGCTAATTATCAAACTAAACTGTTTTTCAAAAACCTCATACACAAATTTGAAGCTCTTTTTAAGTCCTATCAATTGATTTATTTGCGATTCCTGTACCTTTAAAACTGTGGTTGAAGTAGCATTTCAAAACTCACCAAGGTCAAATTTTCAGGCGTGCCTGACAAACTCGTCACCTGGCCGTATTAAACGTGAGTCACTGGCCTTTCGCGAGCTGTAGCAGACAAACACACTTACAAAGCAGTAAAGCATATTGTTAGATTCAGAAAAATTCTCTATAACATGGGCAAATGAACAGAAAATTGATGTTTTTTCGGATTTTGAGCTTAAACCGTCCGATGTTGCGATTATAATTAATTTGATTTTTAATATAAAGTTCAAACTTCGTGAGTTGACCATTGAAAAATTAAAGACCTGTAACATGAAAATGTATGGCAGAATCTGGCAGGTCTATAAATAGAGCAGACTATTAATGCGCCCACTGACGTGCGTTTTGTAATATTTATCATGTTTTGATACAGATGTGAAATCAGAATGCATATTGCGTTCCCCAAACAATAGTTGCGATAGAAAGGAGGTAGTACTTGTAATAGCCATGTTGATCGCAAACTTGCATTTACATGCCATTTTCAACAAGAACGTGTGCCTCACGAACTATAAAACTTTTACAAAATCTGAAATTGGAGCTAATATTAGTTATACAACAATGTGTCGTTAGAAGGATATCCCTCTTTAACCCCTAGCTCTACGTTCTTTTGAGTCCTGCCCTTTTGATCACATTTGCCATATTTTTGTCTGTCAAGGGTTTTAAAAGTATTTGCGGGGTAAGGGTCATCATTTCATGAACGAATTTGTCAGTTATGGAATTTCTGTATCACGCTCAACACTCCCAGTTTGAAGACAGTGCCTCAAATGTTAATTGGCCCATGTCGTACAATAACTTATTTTTGCGTAGGTGGTGGAACAATTCAGGGTGTGAAGTTTGCAGCACCAGAAATTTTATCAAAATTACTTAACAAGAGTCAGTTTCTGCTTCTGAATATGCTTATTCATTTTCAATTACGAAATAGTACATCATCTTGATAGGCTTAGTAAGCTAAAAAATTTAGCTTCTGACGCTAAGAAAACATGTTTCCGAAGTAAATTGTAATGGTTATTTTACTTTGCATATTTAATCATCCAAAACAATGAAAACAAGAAGGCATGTGTTAGCTTTAATGAAAATGAAGTATAAAATACATCAGATTCGAGTCGTAAATTTCAGTACATGAACATGATGACCTCTAAAAATAATTACTGAAATATTTGTAATATAAGAAGAAAATGTTGTATGAACACTGCTAGGGAAATGGTGAATTGTTTCATGGTCTACGTAACCAGGTTTTATTATGTGTGTATCTTTGTGCAACAAATCAGGGACGTCTGTATCCATAATGAAAACAAATTAGGATTCAACTGTAGCTAGAAGAGGTTTTTTATTTTTCCTAGCTTTCAATCCGTTTCTTGGGTAATCATCAGGGGAAATATTTCAAAACTTCCAGACATGAGAAGAATCACTTGGCTTCCAGGCTAAAACTAAAAAGTAATTTTCCAAGCAACTGGTTTTCCTTTACAACAAATTTAGCTACGCTAAATAGAGACTATTGCCTATGATTAGGGGAACGTAATGTTAGAATAATTAATTGAATAATTACTGGGTAATATTGATAGGGACACTAATTCTATTTTATGACGATGCATGTTAAAAGGAGTACGATGTTTCAACGAATTTTTAAGCGTAGGCTTAACTTCTTTAGGCCACAGTATCACAACTATTTTTATCCATTCGATGACCAGTTACAAACTGAGCTGGTAAAATTTTATTACCACTAGTACAACCCATTTTTTTAAAAAAGGAAGAAGGAGGTGATGTTACGCTGGTGGCGCTGCGAGAAGGTCGAAGTGTAGTGTTATTTTGGTGTACGCGGTCCGTTAAATGACTGGAATCGATAATTTCCCCCAAAAATCTATATCAGATGTGGATCAAAAACAAATATATTCAACCCAACAGAACCCGAAATATAAAAAATCTTAATCCTGTGCACTGGTGAAACTCCTATCAAAAATAGTCATTAGGCTTCCATAACAGCCTGATAAAGTGGCAGACCAACTGAGCAACATCATGGCTTTCCCGCGATCTTCTATGTTATCCTATACCTTTCCTATACTTTTCTCGGTCTCAACTGCTGATATTCTATACAACCTAGTCTAACCTACCAATACACGTGAAGTCCATTCCGACTATGAATCTGCTTGGTTGATGCACCGAAAATAATTGTGGAGTTGATGAAGCTTGGATCACAGATACGCTCATCACACACTTTAGGCTGGTTGGTGTGTCACACGGACGGACGGACGCGGCTAATATTATTATTGTGATTTTGGTTTTCATCTCAAAGGGCGAGTATGATCCATAAGTAATCATTTGAGCTGCCTTCCTGTCTCGTTGAAGTAGTTCGCCGGGCATGAAATTCATTAGAATTAACAGTTGAAGATCATTCTTTATGAAATTTTCTTTTTCTTTAATTTGAACGGTTAATTTCTAAGCGCGTGGATGAATTTAACACAGTGCATCAAATTGAATGGCTTCAATAATCCTGCATAAGTTCCGTGGTTCCTTTCAAATAAAGGACTCAGATGTAGTTTTAGACGTTATGTTTCAATTGTAGTAGAGGTCGAATGGTGCTCTCCTCGTTATGTTTGATATCATTTACTACAAAAAATTATTTTTCTTTAATTGCTTTTGATTGTTTTCATTTCGGTTCGCATACTTATTTTCTTGAAGAAGATAGCCTTTACTTGTTTTTAGAGAACCATTGTTGTGTTAAATTATGACTCAACGCTCAAGTGTAATGTACATAGCTGTCTGCGTAAGTCGAAAAAACGATTTAGTTGGGTTACGGTAAACCGTGATATGCATCCATTTTATATTTCCAACGTTTCACCAGCTCGCACCGTTTATCGTAAGCACATTAGTAATGATTGCTAGATCATCCTACGTTCTCAACTTTTTTCGTCCGATTCGTTTGAAAATTGGCCAGTATATATATATAATGTCACTTTTTCGATTTAAGCTTAGGTTTTTTTACGAAAAATTAGTTTTTTGGTATTTTTATGGATATTTCAAAACGGGACTAGTCATCGAGTATTGATGCTAGAACAAAACCAAAGACAGTTTTAGAATCCTTGAAACATTTCTAACCTGCTCAAATGGGCTTTTTTCAAATTCAATTTTTTTCAAAGTTTTTCAATTTATTTTAAATTTCTAAACCCAACAATAATTTTTTGGATTTTGAGCTAAATAATTTTTCGAAAAATTAGAATTTGAAAAAAAGCCCGTTTGAGTTTATTAGAAATGTTCCAAGGATTCTAAAACTGTCTTTTGTTTTGTTCTAGCATCAAAACTCGGTGACTAGTTCCGTTTCGAATGTTGAAAGTTATTTGTAAGCCATAAAAAAATTTTTTGTTGAAGTGTTATATAATGAACAATTCATCTAATTGAATACAGTTTCAATTATTATTTCCATTATTTTCATACATAACTTCATATTCACACTGAGAATTGTGATTTCTAAACCAAATAAAATTTTTTTTTCAAAAATATGAATGTTTTTATTTTATGTCAGATTCTTATGAAATTTGACTATGATATGTAACCTTTAAAACGAAGCACTTTTTTTTCTCCATTCATTTTTTTGATTTAGGCCTTAGTTTTTCGAAAAATTTTACATATTGGTTTTTAGGTATGGATATTTTACTGGTATTGATATATCAAGATGTATCTCCTCATTCAGTTTTGATGCTAGAACAAAAACAAAGACAGTTTTAGAATCCTTGGAACATTTCTAACAAACTCAGTTGAGCTTTTTTCCATTTCCCATTTGTTCTCTTTTGATATGGGGTTGAAATGGGCTCGAAAATGAAAAGGACCAAAATCTTTAATATTCGAGCCCATTTCAACCTCATATAAAAAGAGAACAAATGGGAAATGGAAAAAAACATTTAAGTTTGTTAGAAATGTTTCAAGGATTCTAAAACTGTCTTTGTCTTTGTTCTAGCATCAAAACTGAATGAAGAGATACATCTTGAAATATCAATACCAGTGAAAGATTTTGGTCCCCTTACCCCCCCCCCCCCCCCCCCTCCCTCCCCCTCCCTTATTATTATTCTTTTATGCTTGGCTTCTAGGGGTTGCCTTTTAACAACTTCAATTACTGATACTTCTAGATTACCATATGGATTCAGACCAGGAGATTGTGGAGGCAAGTCTTGAACCGGGATTCACTGGCTACGTTGCCAATCTGAACTGCTGAAATGTATTTACATCGATGTGTGTTAGGGTCATTCTCTTTCTGAAACACCTCCAGTCCTCTTTTAACTTGAGGTTTTAAACCGAATAAAGGAGATTTTACAGATGATGATTAGCTGTAATTGGTCAAATTTACAGTTATTTTTACAACCTGAAGCCAACCTAAGCCAGTGGACAAAAAACCCTTAACTTGATGTTACAATCATGTTATGATTCCCCGTAATGTGGTCACTGTTTCTGAGTGATCACCTAACACCTACACTTACCATACAGATCAGTTTTAGTTTCAGCAGGCGGAATGTCAGCAGACTGTATTTTTTTTGTAACGAAAAATCATTAAAGCATTTCAATCCTATAGCAATCTGATTTTATTGCCAGAATTGGAACTCCTCAGATCAACGCACAAAGCATCACCGAATATTTCATGCGCTACATTCCCTTCTACTAATACTATGTGATCTGCTGTTTTTCTCTTCCGATGCAAGTAGCTTGGAGAGATCTTGTGGCAAGAAACTGCGCACAGCTTTTGATCTTATTTTAGTCGCGAGAGATAAATTAACAGTAATTTTTGTAACTTGAACAATTATAACTATTTTAACCCTGTATGCTTAGGTTGAGGCATAAATAATTGCAAAATTCAGGTTAAAAAATAACGTTTTTTTCCGGTTGTGTTACGATTTTATTTACCGTACAGCTTATACTAGTATTAATCGTTTCAACAGAATGTATAAATACACAAGAGTTATTACCCAGTCAGAAATGCTAGTGCGGATCAGCATCGATTATCTGGGGACAGTGCATCCTTTTTAGGATCAGTGCGGGGCCCAGTTCGGGATGAAATTTTTCTTCACCGGTCACTGCAGGTCGATGCAGAAAATTCGGGACAGAAATGTCTGCAGTGATCTTAACAGAAAAATCGGCAGTGCTCATCAATAATTACAATGAGTGGTATTTGTTTTTAAACCAGAGCACATTATGAAACCAAAATATTATTTTAAATCGAACGTATAACTATCATGTTGATTAAGGGAACTCTAGCCCTAAAAATTTCTAATATGTAAAATTTCCCTTTTTTGCATTTCTTTTGCAACTTGGGAAACCAAAATGCATAGGGATATGTAATATTGAAATCCAAACACATTTGCTTCAATGAAACACCGCAATAGGAGAAAATTTACTGCGCGAACATATGAAAAAAATATATATATATCGGAAAATTTTTAGACAGATATTGCGCGAAACACTTCTCCTTTAATTTCCAACGTAGAAGCTTGATTTTTGTTTCATTCGACGCAGTAGGACAGTGGAAACAGCGGAGCGAAACGAAGCGGAATTTCATTCGAACTCTAAATTACATTTCTATGGTAAAAAATCTGGGACTTGAAAAAAAATTTTGAGAAATGTATCAATAAGTTTTTTCTAATTCAAAATTCAAAATAATCCTTCATTTTTCAGTTGCTACATTCTTTCCGCGTCGAATGAGGCCAAAATAAAGCTTCTACGTTGAAAATTGTAGAAGAAGGGTTTCGCGCAATAGATATCTATATATTTTTTCATATGTTCTCGTGATATTTTTTTCTGTTGCAAAAATGGAAACTTTTCATTGACGTGAATGTATTTCGAATTCAATTTTATACATCGTTATGCATTTTCGTTGCCCTAGTTGCAATAGAAATTCGAAAAGTGTAATTTGAAAAATCAGGTCAATTTTAGGGTTAGAGAACCCCTTACATAAAGCCGATTCACAAGTGAACTTGGTTTGTTTAAAATCAAATTTCACATACATTACGTTTTCAGTAATAGCTTACCACCAAGTGGGTACAATTCTATGCTCCGATTTTTCTAAGAGAACAACGTTGGGAATTTTAGGTTATTTCTTGTAAAATGAGCTAGCCGTGATGGAAGTTTTGTTTGCTTACTTCTGCATTTTAAAGTCCTTCACACAGTCAATCTATTCTGTAACTATTTTCTTGTAGAAATGAAATACAAACTTGAATATAATCCCTTCGTCATCCTGCTCCAAGTTATTGAAACCTGAAATTCCGACGACCAACATAAATGACTTGATCAATTTTATAGGAAACAAGCATGGCGTAACACACGAACAAATAAACATGCGCATTGTTATAGGGAAAATAATTCTACTTGCAGCAGGGCTAAAATTATTATGAGCCATTGAAATGCAACTTCCAAATTTTGAATGCAAGTATTGTATAAATTGTACAAGCATGTACATAAATCGCCTGTGGTATTATTACTCCAGCAATAATAATCACTGTTAACTTTGCATCATATTATCAAACTCATTCATCAATTATTTCATTTCATAGTGGAAAATCTTTTAATAATTTTGATTGGCAGTGAAATAGTTATATTGTCACATGAAATAGCAAAAATATAGAACTAGTTCTTTGGTGGCGCACATTTCACCACGGAAGCGTGCAGCGGCCAGTGTTGACATCAGTCGCAACTTCACAACAAGCCCGTTAGTCAAACTAAGCCAGGTCGTTCGTAGTTTGTGAGATAAGCTTAAAATCTAAAAAAATACGCTTAGCAACTGTGCTATGGTGATGGAAAATCAATGAATTAGTAAATTATTCTATGAATAAAGTGAAAGACAGAAAAGGCCAAGGATTATTGCGTGTTTAGAAAATTCAAACCGACGTAGGTAGCTCTTGAGAAAGTTATTTCTCCAGAAAGAGTTCAAAACACGCGCAGTGAATCGGACTGATCAGCTGATCGACTGATAATTCCGACAGCTTTTTGTCAATTTGTACCAGTGAAGATATGATTTAGGTGTGAAGTGAGTGGCATAAGATATTAAGAGTGTGTGCACTTTAATTGAATAAGCAGTTGAAAAAAAATTTAAAAGAGATTTCTAAAATGAGAGTGCATCTCTCACTAGTTTAAAGTGAACATTGATGGCATCCCCTTCTAGAACATAATAAATGCACAGCTGATGCATTCCTTTTTTCTGCTATTGAATATCGAATCACAATAATTTGTGTAGGTAATTATTGCTCTCATATAGTCTCTATAAATGAAATACCTACACCCGACTTATTGCTAAAAACAATTCTAGAAAGATCTGGAAAACTTATCTGGTCAGTAGGAATGAAAGACACGAAAAATTGCAGCAGTGGAGCCTACTAATGAGAGAACAAGTGCTGTTGTGTCATGTTCTTGGCGAAACTCACATGAACAATCTTAAAAGAGCAACAACCTCAGACCTCCAAATGGCAGCTGTTCCTGTGCACCAGCTCACAACTGCAAGTAAGGATTATATTTAATCTGTCATTGATCCCTTGTATTTTGAGGTCCTTTCAGCTTGTGTTAAATTGAATTCTGATTTGCCAAATGCAAGATGAAAGTCAAACTGCAACATGTCAATATTTTAGCTAAGTGTCCTAAATTTTTGTGCAATTCATTTCTTCAGATGTCACTCTGAAATTACACATATTTTTAAAATATATCGGAAACTATGTTTTTTATCATTATACATATTTTTTAATTGTCACAACCTAATGTTGAAGTTCTTTGACGCAGTGTGAGCACCTTGTAGAAATAAACACGTGGAAATTGAAATATTTATTTCGATTTAAAATAAAACAAAAAGTTAATTATATTGCTTGTGAAATAGTTTTTATAATGAACAAGTAATGAATATGAAGCATATGATAAAATGTTATTAATGTATTTCAATTATTTTTCAATATTTTACAATATAATTTTCTTTCTTCCCCAGCAATGCATGAACAACAATGCAGTATGGTATCACTGGGACTTCAACTACAGAGTGGGAACTTGATGAGGGCAGGGCAACTTCTTCTCAGCTTCCTTTGTGTATCGCCTTCACCCGGACAACAGGACACTCATCTCTCTGCCAAAGTAAGTTTCATTTCTACTCTGAAAGATGTGTTAATTAAATCTTTGCTATCCTAATCGAAGATTTAGGAAAACATATAATGAAAGATAATCTCCTAATTTTTAGAAAGCAATAAAACTATTTATCTTACTAATTATGTTTTTGCCAGAATGTATATGCCAAAGTTTATTCCTTTCATTCAGAATGAATTGCTGTGAAATGAACAGACAAAGTGTTCTCAAGTGAATTTAAAGCACCGGCTTATAGTTTATATCTGTTTATAATGTATCCTAGTTTGCTTGTGCCTTATTGCAAACAGTATAGAAAACCCATTATAATGAGAATTTAATTTTACCTAATGATTTTGTATTTTTAGGAATAAGATGAATTAACTGTAAATGAGAATGCCTGGTTTATGATGGACATTTTTCATGTAGAGTTGTATTTTTAGGTTGATGTGTTAGGCTTGTTAAGTGGGTGGATAAGATGAAAGGAGAATGTGAAAAATTTGGAGTTTGAGTTTATTGAAGGCATTGCACATGTAAAAGTGAAAAGGGCTAAGATTGAGGGCCTGAAAACTGAGTTAGATTGGTTAAAGGGTAGAAGAAAAGATGAAAATAAGCAAAAAGGTAGAGGTAGGAGAAAGATGCAAAACATTGGAAACAATGCATGTTGATGCAAATGACTGGTGGAAGAAATGAAGCTCATGCTAGGAATAGAGTAGAATAGAGTTAATTACATATGAACCATAGTTTACTGTGAGGTAAGAAAGTATGTTACAGAAATTCTCGTATGTGAAGATTAATTTGAATGGATTTAATCAAATCATCATATGGAAGTAGTCAACTGGTACTGGATAATGAAGAATTTATTACCCATGAGTGATGTGAAAGAATTAATATTCAGCAATCTGGCATAGGTATGAAAGTTTAAGGAATATGAACAATGAAAAATAAAAAAAAGGTTGAATGTTGCAGTAGAAAGCATGCAAACCATAAAATGTTGATATAATTTAACTAGAATAATGTGCATTGCTTTCCTCCATTGCATGTAATTTTCTCTAAAGTCATTTTTGATCATGCGCAGAGTAAACTTTGATTTCAACTGAACTATTACTTTCAGATTGGCAAGCTCAAGCATTACGTTGGGGTCAACAGCGAAGGCACCATACGTCGCAATCTCAAAAGAGCTTGCTGTCACGGGAGCTTGTTATCCAGTTTACCTACACTGGGCTTGGGAAAACCGGCGGCGAGATGAACAAGAATTCAGAGTGTATTCATTCTGCCTCCAAATCATTGGTGAGTGGACTTATGGGAGACGTCCACCTAAAATTGAGGAAATGTCTGTAACGTTTGTTGTATGAGACTTGGATCTTTGAAAATTAGCATTCGCATGTATTTCTGAAAGTAAATAGGGGTCGTCTATATAATTTTTTCCCACTTCCGACATAATTTTAAAGACACTGGGGAAAAGCGTAGGGGGAAGTGCATACTTTTCAAGAGACATCTTCTCAAAAAGTACTTATCGTAGAGGAATGATTAAGGTGTCATTGGATTCGCCATAAATTGCTGCATGATGGTTCGAAGGATTATTTCGGTTTTTATGATAATTTCTGAGTTACATAGGAAAAATGTATGTATAAATTACAGATTGGAAGATATTACTTAATTTTATAAAATGACTGTAACGTTCTTTCTATAGAATCTAGATCTAAGAAAATTGACATACCTATGTGTTTTAGAAATAAATAGGGGTCGTGTACATAACTTTTTCCCATTTTTCCCACAATTACGGAGATAATAGGGGAAAATGTCGGGTACATGGTTATTTTTAAAATCTATTTTCTCTGAGGTTTTTTATTGTAGAGCAATGATTTAGGTATCATTAGATACACAAAAAGCTTTTCTATCTACTTACATGCAATTTTTTTCATGGTAATTTTAGGTTTCATTAAAAATATGGGAAAAATTTAATTTTCGAAAAAAAAGTTTCAAATTTTATAATATCTAAACTATCGCGAAATTAAAAATAATCTTTCGACTGGTCATGCAGCAACTCTTTGCGCATCCAATGACACCTAAATCATTGCACGAAGATAAGTATTTTTTGAGAAAACATCTCTTGAAAAGTATGCACTTCCCCCTTACTCCCCTTCCCCCATTGTCTCCAAAATTATGTCAGAAGTGGGGAAAGTTATAGAGACGACCCCTACTTATTTTCAACAGAAATTGTGTATGCCACTTTTCATACATCTAAATTCCATATAAAGAACGTTACAGCCATTTCATTAATTCAGTAGATTTCAGCGTGGGCGTCTCCCTAAATATTCCATGCATTCATTCAATATTTAATGAAATAATCAATTCAACCTACTGAATTTAACTTATAATATTTTATTCAACCACTGCTTCTTTGCTATTCTGATGCAATATACCTATGCTGAATTGCTGATCTGTTACAAAAGTTATTAATCGCACGTGCTTAGCATGTATGTACACCGAGTTTGACAATTCATTTTTTCATGCAGTCTGATCTTGTTTTAAACTTTCTCCATTTGATTGTTGATGTATTTGAAAACACAGGTTTTCTTGTCAGTTAACCAGGATTCTACTCTGAACCTAGCTGGCTGGAAACCCTCTCGTTTGTGCTTGACGTAAATGTTTCATTTGTATTTCTCCTTCATATCACCCACTGACATCATGCAATGAAATGGTCAAACAATTTTAAATATGCTCCAAAAGTTTTCCTCGTTTTAAAATACACCACAAAATTGCTTATAAGATAGACTGTCATAAAAAATGTATATCTTCATGTTGAATTGAGCTCACAGGTAGATAATATACGGGCCTGATCTGACGGTTACGTAGGCCTTCTTTTTGATGAAAAAGTGTGTCCTTTGTTTTGTTAAGACCATCTTTTTTTGGGTCAGTACTATCCTTTTCTTCAGACCTATTACTAACTTTTTGAACTTTAATCTTGTTGAGACTTTCTTTCTGACCTGCTGTTTCTATGCGCATTGTGTTCAGTCAACTTGCAACACATTGGTGTTACCTCTCAAGGATGGCCCATGTCGGAACACACGTTGTGCATAGATTCCGTATGTACGAGTCTATACTAGATGGTCCTTTCATTATTCCTCTCTTTGGAGCACCTCTTTTGAGCGCCTCTTAAGAAGCTTAAACTAATGGGTGGTTAGGGAAGTTTTAAACTAACTTATATTAGAATAATATTTAATATGTTGATTGGTATGCAGTTTTACCTCATGGTACAGTATTATCTTACAGCTATACTTTAATTTTTAGATTGCGCTGCAGAATTGGGATTCAAGGCAAGAAGAGCCCGCGACTGGCACGGAAAACGAGGATAATCTTCGCTGAAGGTTACTTCAGGCGTTGATGTAAGATGCATCGCAGTTGAAAGTCTCGGCATCAGACATCGGAAGCGAGGACGAGGAATGGAACCCTGAAGAACTTGATCGCAGGCTGCTCATGTGGGCTCATTTGGGTGAAGAAATTAGTAGTACAACAGTTACTGTCGTCAACGAGAGAGGCTGTGCGTATTCGTTTTTGCTGAACACTGGCTGTTTGAATGTTCACGTTTCAAAGTTATCAATTTATTATTTTTCCCACAGTATTGTTTGCGACTTTATGCATTAGCGGAAAACCCAAAAATGCTTCTACTAGCTTGGCAAAATTGTGTATTTTAACTACGCTTCAGCTCATTATCATAAGAAAATGTTCGTAGCAACCGAATATTTGCTATGTTGTAAATGTTGAACTTTATTAAGTAGTGGTACTGTTTCAATTGACAGCAGCAGCCTCTCACCATCTGTATTTTATATTTAAGTTTTGCGATGGAGGCGAGCCATTCCTATTGAAGTAAACATACACTGATTCTGATTCACAAATCTCGTGAAATTATTGAGGAACGAGTGGATAATAGTCGATATAAATTGTTACTAAAAAATGGAAGTGTCCCACGTAAATGGAATAGATAACATAATTCCTCAGAGGCGTCTTCTTATAATATTTACAATACTCGTTTTTATCAAACGAATGTACACGTGACGATATGTGTTATAAAATTATATGATTGATATTGATTTTATTGCATTTAGAGCAGATGTACACAACTGGCAGCTCCGGCCACTGTGAAAAAATGATGACTTATTAATTACTCAATTTTTTTACATCCCTACCCTCAGGGGATACAACTATTGTATCTATGGGAATTAGCGCTCCAAGGGGGATTATGTGAGGTACCGAGCTAAATGTTTGGTCGTCTTTCTTTTTGTTGAAGTAGCATCGGTATTTTTTTTTTTGTTACGAATCTTTTTTCGGTTCACTGCTGTTCAATTTTTAAGCAGCTACTACTCTCTTCGTCAACATTTTTCTTGTTTCATCAACTTCTTTCTTAACTTAATGTTTCTATGCTCCTTGTGCACTGATTCCGCATCATCTCAACTCCTTAGTAAATGATGTCAACATCCTTTCTCTTTTTGAACATCTTTGTCGTGGGACTGGGAGGCTAATCAATTTTTACATCATTTTATTTATAAAAATTGCTGCGGCTCTAAAGTCGCCAGGTTTGACTCTACAGTAGTCCAGTCAGTCTCACGACAAGAAAGTAAAAAGATGGTCTACTAAGGTCATAGCTAATCTCAGCATAGTGTCCCACGAAAAATGATCCATGAGTATAAAAAATGTATGGGAGGGAGGGGTTTGTGCGATATGCTGCTCTCTTGACACAGGGTCTATGTCAGAAATAACAAGTGTTATATTCCTATATTTCTTACTTGTTAAAGGTTGCTGATACAAATCGTTGTTGCCGTACCGAATGATTATATTGATAGTTTAGTTTTGTTTTTAATCACGGATGCTAATGTTTTAGCTTCTCTCACCGAAGTGCTTTAGCTTTGGTTTTAATGGATAAACAGTTTTCTGAACCAACTCGCGCTGTAATAATTTCTTCCAAAAATCGTAGGTCAGTGTAGAGAGTCTCGCCCCTCTGTCATAGAGCCGAACGTCCGGGTAGGTCGGGACAAACTCTTCTCTCACACACACTTTATTGAACAAAACGGCTGACACGCACTTACATAATTTCTTTTCTATCTTTTCAGCCATACGATATAGTCTAATTTCTTCGCGTGTAAGTTAATTCAGGAATGTTCCTAGCATTTTTGTACTGAAACAGCAATTCAAGTTAATCGAACATCGGGGTGCTAAATTATCGGAGCGAATGATGCACTCATTCAGTTTTGCAGTCTCTTCGACCGTTTTCGGAGCATGTACGGTACTTGGCACGTTCATCGATAGTTTTTAAGTTTTCCATTGAAGTCATTTCTTGAATAGTTTGTGTTTTTGGTAGTCGAGTTTCACTTTAAGTTAAGGATGCAAACGTTTTCGTTTTTTTTCGCCAAAGAGATCGTCATTGGCTTTATATGATACATTGTTTTTTGTTGGGTGTTATGTGCAGCATTATATCCATGCGTTTTCTCTTTTATCTTTATCAATTATCTCTGTTTCAAAACTAAAATTTTGTATACTCTGACTAGAAACATTTTTATGCAAATATTAAAAGTATTTCACTTTTTATGGATTCTCACCGCCTATCAATAAAAGTATTAACCATTACTTCTTCTCACAACCATTGCATTTATAGGAATTAGCTTCCCCAGGGGGAAAATGTGAGGGCCCGAGCTGAGTTAGGTAGGCCGTCTTTTTGTTGAAATCAAATGTTTTTTTTGTAATGCTGAAGACCACCTTTTTTAAGGTCACTGCTTTCACCTACTGCTTTCTTCTTCAACTTTCACCTTGTTTCATAAACTTGTTTCTCAACTTACTGTTTCTGTGCGCCTTCTGCATAGATTCTGCTTTGCCTTATCTCTCTACTAAATGGTGCCTACCACCTTCCTCTCTCTTTGAAATTCATTTTTTTAGCGGTTAGAGAGGCTTAAACTAACATCTAATCTGATCTATTCACAATCATTTTGCTCTCAAGTTAATCGAACATCGAGGTGCTAAATTATCGGAGCGACTGATGCACTCATTCAGTTTTGCAGTCTCTTCGTTTTCGGAACATGTACGGTACTTGGTACGTTCAACGATAGTTTTTAAGTTTTCCATTGGAGTCATTTCTTGAATAGTTTGTGTTTTGGTAGTCGAGTTTCACTTTTAGTTAGGGATGCAAACGTTTTCGTTTTTTTCGCCCATGAGATCGGCTTTGTAGAATAAATTGTTTTTTGTTGAGTACAATGTGCATCGTTTTATCCATGCGTTTTCTTCTCCATTTGAGAAAGATCGGTAAAGATTTACTTTAAAAGCTCTTCTGTGATTAGTGCAGTTTATTGCAGATTAATGAAATTTTTCGCTTCTGGTCAGTGAAGATCTTTTCAGAAATTCGATGCCGATCTGCACTTCGAAAGCGGACAAATACTGCACTAATTCTGAACTAAATCCGCACTGAATGCAGATACTCCTGCGAAGGTCTTGTATGATCTGCAAAAAAATTCGGCAATAAATGGCAATAATCTACACCGATCGGTGAAGACATTTCTGATTGGGTAGTAGCATATATATATGTAAATATTTATAATGTTTATTGATATTCATATACACACGTAACACGAAGGTTTTTTAGTATGTTCGAGAGAAAGGTTTATTGTTAAAACTACATGATATTTGTGTTTGCACACTATAGCTCGATCCTGTGCACTATCACTGGTTATAATTCTCATCCTGAGCAACAAAAAACATCTGAAAGCACATTCAAATGCAGGGACGTTTTTAACTCATTAGTTTGTGAGATAATCGAACAATTATTATTAATCCCAACGGAATGTTATCCGCCTTCATCGTAACTATTGTTATAATTAAATTTCCCAAGGATTAAGATGGAAATTGATTCCAAAGACATCCCCTTGAAAACAGTTTTATTATGGATTGACGGAAGATGCACGGTTATAGTGCCAGTTTGATATGTTTGTAGGCAAGACTTTAGCCAAGTCCTCTCTTCGCTTTGCATGCGTATAAGCTCAGAGCGACCGACGAATAATGATCTATATACCACAGTGATAAAACGTGTACAAAACCCTCATATATTACAGTTGACCTCATTTAATTTTCGGCAGAACTGTTTTAGAGCCGTAGTTCACAGTGCTGTTAATTTACAGCTGAATATTTTGAAACGGCTGAGCAACTATGTGTTTAATTATTTTTTTCCAAAACAAATAAGAATTTAGCAAGAATGTCTGAATTTTAGTTAATTTATTTTGAAATATAAATGAATTTTGAAAAGCTTTGATTATGAGTGGGTAGCAGTTGACACAAGAATTTACTACAAGTACATTGCTGACACTCATCGATTAACGTGCTTAGGCCACTAAGCAAAGAACTATAAACGTTGCGCATTAAAAAAAATGTCTTCGGACCCACACCCGATGTCGCTATGAATTATTATGCTCGTTTTGGCAGTGATGCTAGCCAGCAGTGTGACAAATGAAGGCAAGAGACCTCAGTCGCAGATGGTCCCAAAGAGCAAAAATTGAAATTACATTATATAGTACAGGAACGAAACAAATGACGTCTTTTCTCTGTTCCATCTGCTTTGCTGTAATTTTAAGCCATTAATGCAAAACGGGTTCATCGTAATATGCACTTTGAGGTGAATGAGTTATCAATTTACATACCCTTCTAGGTTTGCATGAACTTTATATCAGACTGCATAACAGATTACTTGGAGTTTCTTGAAATCGTTACATTACAAAGCCAGCATTAATCATTGAGTTTGAGAGTGCTCTATTATAGACGTTGAAATTTGTCAGAGTCATTATGTGTACACAAAAGGAAAAAGAATGTATGAGTAAAAAATTGTTTGGTGAATAAAAGTTTCTCAAGGAAAATTTACGATCATTGAAAAATTTTACCCCAAGTGAACTTAGTCTAGTTGCGGGATTTTATATTTTGTTCGAAATCGTAAGCAGAACCTGAATGTCTTGCTGAAAAATTTACTTTACAGTCTTTCAGAACAAAAGGTACAAAATTCCACATCAAGTACAAAAAGGCCAAATAAACACTTTTGCTTCTATGAAATTTTCCAGAATAAATTTGGATTATTGAGTTAAAAGCTGTTTCTTGTTTCACAGGATGAAATTTAATTTTACAATTACTCGTAATATTTATTTTGAAATTGCGTTACAAAACTTATATTCTATGAGAGTTTACAAAAAAATAACAAAATTCACTTTTGGTGTATAAATTTGGTTCCTATCCTAACTCCATTTACCACAAGTCCAATTACCGTGCAGAATTCTAGTCATTTACTTCGTGAACTACCCTGTATCGACAATACTAATGACCTTTTCATAAGCCGCTTTGATGTTTTAGCAAATTCATTTTTGAGTTCGTTAGTGCCATTCACCCCTACATTTAATTTGCTATGGAATATAAAGAGAATAGTGAAATGCTTTTTTTTGTGTCCTGGTAAGGAAATCAGATTCTAAGTTCATCTCCTCAGTTTATAGGAAGCCGACATTTACAGGCCTTTGTACAATTTATTTTATTCCTGTATCTACAAAGGTAATTTTAAACAATGCAAAAAAAACTGCAAAAATACAGACAAAAACAGACGAATTATCTGTTAAAATGACACAAATTGTTACTTCTAGTCCGTTTTCTGAATATTATCTGTTAAATTAACAAATTCATCCGTAATTCGTTTCCATACCGGACAATATTGCTGATTTCCGTTGTTCTCACAGGTCAATTGAAAATTAAGACGCAAATTGAATTCTTCGTTGTCGTAACGGAATCTTGGAAGATGTCCGTTGATCCAACGGCTTTTCTTTACATTTAGGAGTAGTTTTCACAGACAAATTGAATATTACAGATTCGACTGATTCTTCAGGGGATTAAACGGAATTCGATTAAATTTCCATTGTTTCAATGGTCCGTAACAGTGAAAACATGACCAAATATCTGTCACAGTTGCTGTTAATGTTGCAGTATGTCTTGTATTACTCTGTTGTCGTTTTACTTTTTGTTCAACCAACACATTACCGATTTGCGTTTGCCAAGTATGAGATAACAATATGAATAATTCTTGCGGAACAACTGCATTTAAAAAATTAATTATTCTCTCAGAATAGAATTTACCATATTAGCGCTGCGTCAAAAGCTTTAGGTTGCATATACATCAATTTGTCAACTAGAAATATACGATGGGCATGGTAGAGAGTGAAACGTTAATAAAATACCTGTGCAAATTTATTTAGAAAATGTGTACATTCCTTCTCATTTACGATGCAGACACCGCAGGGTGAAGATGGTACACAATTTGACGTATTCTGCTCTAGAATTGAATAGCCTGTATATAAGTTAGCAAATAACCGTACTTTAAACGTGTACGTTTTTATTCTCTATAGATGTGAAGAACATAATGCAATTAGGGGCTTGTGCGTTTATACGTACATACATATATTGTCAATTCACTTGTGTGTCTGTGTAAATATACGTAAGTACATACGCGTAAACATACATACGAATAGGTGAAAAATACAATAGTGTTCATTGAAATCTATATGAATTTGCAAATATGCTTGTGTCTTGGAGGAAATTCATTTTTTTGATTCACTGGAACTGTGCTCTGTGAAAAGAAAAACAGGATAACATGCAGAGTTTTTATTCCCATTTTTTAATTTATTTACAGATGACACAGACTAATAATGCATGACATACAGTAATGACATCACAAACTGTATTATCGAACAAGTTTAAGCGGTATTTAAATTTACGCACATAAAAGTTTCAATGTTGAAAAAGTGAAATGAAGCACGAGCCGTTTTCATAGCCTAATATGTACATAAAGAAGTTATGTTAATCATTTGTAAGTGATCATCGGGCAAATTCGATCACACGACTTCATTTACACTCAACGCAAATATACATTAGAGCAGGGGTTCTCTAACTTTTCTGCTGTGACAGAAACTGGAACATGTAGTGACCGGAACTGCCCTAACCCATAATTCATTAGTTCATTTGGTGCTTCACTGGAATAATCTATTCTTTGAGAAAAAATGGTTTCTCGTGAACAATATACCAAATAATATAGAGCTATGATATATAGCTTTAATATATAGAGCACACTTGTTGAGGTAATTTTTTAAAAATTTTTACATAACTCTACACCTTCGGAAAAGGATAAAAAAATGAAGCTGTTTATAAAATGAAAAACACGCTGTCGTTGCCGTATTGAATTTTTTAGTGGTAATAAATTCCATTATAAACTAATGGTTTTAGCTCTGAAAATGAATGTGAGAAAACGTTTATCAACCTTATTTGAGTCGTTTATGCTCTCTAAAATGATATAAATATCTTGAATTCATGACCAGTCATGCGTCGAGTAGAATATATTTTTAACAATAGAAAGGACTCATTACTCGTGTCCACTTCCGAACGTCTGTCACAAACTAGTCCCTGTTCCTGGGCCCGGAGTGGAATTCATCGTAGTGAAATTCAGCACATTAGAGGGCATATAATGCATAACCTAAGTATATATTTCATTTTTATATCATGGATGCTAAATTTTAAAGGAATTGAACGTCAAGCTGGTTAAAGACCATATAATAGAAGATGCCAATTGGCCAATGACGGAACCAAAAAACATCACGTGACGAAAAATCGTCACGTGACTTTGTTTACATCTGGTTATGGCGGCCGTGAGTGATGCGAAGTAGATTACACGAGTTAAAATGGCTCTTTGCGTACGCTCAAAAAAAAAGTGTACGATAATTGATGAAACTGAACTATGTTGAATGCAACATAGAAGATGCATTACATTTCCAAAATGCCGAAGAAGTCTTGTGTTGAGTGAAGTGCGAGCACTTCTGTCCTTCGAACTTCAAATCCGTGATATCTCTCTTCAGAAATGCCAGAAAGATTTCAAAATCTTGGCAGTTCCAGAAAGAGCTGTGCAAGACCAAGGTCATGTAAAGCTTAGAGTTACATCATTTATCCTAATTAACTCAGTGAATCAAAGCTTCATAAATTAATAATGAGTTTCTTATTACCAATTGTTTGAAAAAAGAGTAGATTTTTAAGTGACCCTTAATAGCATGAGTTTATTAAGAGAAAAATGTGTACGTGCTTTAACGAATGTTGTCATTGAGGTAGGCCTAGCAAAATAAATATTTGTATTGGAAACTAAAATAAAAAACGGTAAATCTGAGAGAAATGACAGTAATCGATTTTATCAATTTCAATGCCTAAGCATAGTTAATTATATCAAAATAAACAAGTTTTCTTCTATGCACTTTCTGTCTGAAATGAGTATTTCATTAGTTATAGCGTTGAATAACTCACCGCAACTTCAGTGTTTGAAGCGGAAAGAAATTCATCGATCGCGCGAAATGGCCGAGTCTCGCTTTCGACACGCTCGTCATCAAAAACGAAACTAAACCTACCGCTATACCTCGATAAATACTCATATGAAGAAAAAAGTGTATAGAAGAAAAGTTGTTTATTTCGATGTTATTACCATGATTCAAGTAACAAAACTTCGAAAATCGATGAGTAGCTGTTTATTCGAGCGCATTCGTCATCAAAGACGAACCTTAACATACCGCTATAACTCGTAATATAATCATTTTTTACGGAAAGTGCATAGATTAATTAATTATGTTTAGGCACCGAAAAGTGGGAAATTGATTACTGTCATATCCTTCAGATTTACCTAAAAGATATTAGACAACCCCAAATTTTTTTTGACATTATGGTTAGTATATTGTTTGCTTTTTCTACAAAATTTAGTAACAAATGCTATTTGTCAGTGATTCACAAATCAACAGTCCGGATTACTGACAATAGAATCCTACTTCTTCCTGTTCTTGCGACGTGACCTCTTGGTATCGGTTCTTATTACCTTCACTCTCTCATAGGTGTCTTCCGACCCAGGTAAATAGAAAGTTAGTTCTGCCTTATCAATCTCTTTTGAATATTGTGAGATAAGATTCAGTTCTCGTTGTCGCATATTCAACTTAGTTACTGTTTAGAGTCTTAATTAGTCCGTTCTTTGTAGGCGGCACTGTGGTCGACACCTCAAGGAGCCTGTTCCGTAGCTGATGCCTGATCGCTGTTTGTCCTACTTGCTTCATCTTCGGGCTTCGGTCGTGCTACCCAATGGAGTGTATAAACTAATACTATTTATTCTGGGGACGGAATCTAAATTAATTGGATGTGACTTTAATGCTAGTAATTCGGTGTACTTATTATTTGTTAAAATGTAAAAACTTGTCTGTAAAATTAAAGACTTATAATGAACTCGTGTGAAATCCTATCTCGTTTGGAAGTTTAAGGGGTGGCTGGAACTTAACCCTAAAAGTAGGTCAGCCGTTGGCTTTATCAAGCGACAAAACCCCAACAAGTGGCGCTGTAGACAGGATTGGTTTGTTGCATAACTTCCATTCGATTGTGCTCGTATTTTGATAATTATTCATCGTTCCTTTATTTTCTTGTTGAAAAATTATCCTAGAGGTTTGCAGCCGAAAGTGGAGACAGTGATGCTCCTGATGCGTTTTAATGTCATTAGTCAAGTGACTGTGCACAGGAATCAGGTTAGATCAGCTAGGAACTAGGCAGGCGATCGTATCTATTTGGTGAAACTGGTCGCCTTGTGTAAACTACACTTCTTTGGCTGTTGGGTTGTGGTGCTCGTGTGAGGCATTCTTATGAATTTTTGTACCTCTAGAGTCATCCTGTCGGTTTACTGTAAATTCTTTTGTTTCTGTCCGTACCTGTCGTTGTGCCGCCAACACTGGTATAGCTTCGTGAGGCCGCGATAGCTGTTCAATTAAGTTTAATGTGTTCTGGCGAATCTTTGTTTAAATACCGGTTACTCTTGCTATTGTGCACTTGAATAAATATCTTCCATTATGGATCGGCCTGCGCCTACTCTGATGGAGTTAAGGAAGATAGGTGAGGACATGGGTTTGACCGGCTCAGAGTTAGCTGCGTTCATTTGCTCTCAGCAGACCGCTGCTCGTGAAGATAGGGCACAAGAAAGGGAAGAAAGAGAGAAACAGAGGGAGAGAGAAGAAAAAGCAAAGCAGAGGGAACATGAGTTAAAGTTAGCTGAACTGACTGGCCGTGCCGAGCCAGCTCAGAATTTTCTTCCTTCACAATATTTTCCTAAGCCGACTCCTCTGGAGGACGGTGACGACTTGGTCGCCTACTTGATCCGGTTTGAACGTTTGGCTGAGCTGCGAGGTTGGATTAAAGAGAGGGATTACGCTATCCAGCTGGGGTACTTGCTGAAAGGTAAAGCGTTGTCAGTTTACTCGTCTCTCCCTACCGAAATAACCTCAAACTATGATGACCTTAAAAATGCATTACTTGTAGCATTTAAGTACACTTCCGATCAGCATAGGAAAACGTTCAGATCAGCTCGTATCTCTTCCGACGAAAATTATTTACAATTTGTCACGAATTTGGGTAGGCTGTTCGATCAATGGTTTGAATCCTCCGAACGGACAAAAAGTTTCGACAGTCTGAGAGAATTTATTTTAATTGACCAATTCTTGTCAGTTTGTTCTCCAGAACTACGTATCTTTATTAAAGAACGTAAACCTATTTCACTTCATGAAATGGCCCAATTAGCTGACGCTTACTCAGACGCACGACCTTCACGAGCGAAACCCCTTGACGTAACACCCAATAACGAATCATTGTGTCCTGAAACTAATGCTAAACCTGTTCAGAGCTCTCCAAGCACTAAATGTTATGCCTGTGGCTTATCAGGCCACACTAGACGTAATTGTCCTCAAAATCCGGCAACGTTTGCCAGGAGCGATTCAAGTTACCAAGTGAATTTCGCACTAAATGCAGCAAAGCGTCAGAGTGAACTTGTGTCTGGTACCGTTAACGGTGCTCACGTGTCAACTATTTTAAGAGATACAGGATGTTCATGTTTGCTTGTTTCCGAGAAGTTGATTCCATGTAATGCAAATGTCCTGCGTACCGTGTCAATTTCTGATTATTTGGGGCGAACTGACGAATTTCCGGTAGTCCGCTGCCATATTTCTTGTCCGTACCTGACTGGCTGGGTTGAGGCTGTGAAAGCCCCTATTAAGTTCTGCTCCGTTTTAATTGGTAATGATGTGGATGTAGTGTCTGTTGTTAAAAATTTGCCTAACCCTGTTAACGTTAACGAAAATTCCACCGTAACTCTTAGCGGCACTCAACTTGCTGGAGCAGTGACTAGGTCAAAGCCAAAACTTTTTGATGATCTCGCTAGTCTTGACTCTACGCCAGCTGAGCTCAAACGCCATCAAACGTCTTGCAAATCTCTAGCAGGAGTGAGACGTAAATTGACCCACCGAGTAATTGAACAGAATAAATCTGGGTACCAGTACGAGTACGTTGTCCATAACTCTATTATCTACAGAAAATGCATTTCAAGCAAAAACTTTGTGGATATAGGTAAGCTCGTTCTTGTAATGCATAAATTGTACAGAAATCGGGTTCTGAAGTTAGCTCATCATGATATAATCTCTGGACACTGTTCTTTCAGGAAAACTGAAATGAAAGTGTTCGACAAATTTTACTGGCCAGGTGCCAGCGCTCACATTCGCAGATACTGCCAGTCCTGTGACGCTTGTCAGAAAGTCTCTGCTCGTGGCCGCGTGAAGCCGGTCCTTCTTGCAAAGACTCCAGACTCTCCAGTGCTGAGGCTACCTGACACCAGTAAAGTCTTCGTCGTCCGAACTCATGCTTCCGGAGTAGCCGTTGGCGCAGTCTTGCTGCAGTACCATGACGACGTCCCATTTCCAGTGGCCTACGCTAGTCGTAAACTCACCGGGAGCGAACAAACCTACGCGGCTATTGAAAAAGAGTGCTTAGCAGTAGTCTGGGCATTTGCTAAGTTCCATACCTATCTCTATGGAAAAGAATTCGTTCTAGAAACTGACCACCAGCCTCTCACTTACCTGCAGACGATGAAGCCAAATAATGGTCGTCTGATGACATGGGCTCTCGCGTTGCAGAGTTACTGCTACAGAGTAGCCTACATTAGGGGTTCTGAAAATGTTGGTGCTGACATGCTCAGCAGGATCTGCCGACAATAATCTGATCGCCTAATTATAAAACCCTTGTTACTACCCGTGTTTGCGTTTATTTAATCTTAAGAAGTTTGTTCTGTACTAAAGCTAAACTTTACTTTTGTGGCGGAGTTGCTGGTTAGGAATAACTAAAATGTCCTTGTTTGTTCGTGTTTGTTCGCATTTGTTCGTGTTCGTTGTTTAGGATTAAGGAATGTGAAACTATTCATTACCTTCTTGTGATGCTTTCGTGTACCCTATTTTGTGAATCAGATGTTTGTATATCTGTGGCAGTTATACTTCAGTTGGGGGGTATTGTCAGTGATTCACAAATCAACAGTCCGGATTACTGACAATAGAATCCTACTTCTTCCTGTTCTTGCGACGTGACCTCTTGGTATCGGTTCTTATTACCTTCACTCTCTCATAGGTGTCTTCCGACCCAGGTAAATAGAAAGTTAGTTCTGCCTTATCAATCTCTTTTGAATATTGTGAAATAAGATTCAGTTCTCGTTGTCGCATATTCAACTTAGTTACTGTTTAGAGTCTTAATTAGTCCGTTCTTTGTAGGCGGCACTGTGGTCGACACCTCAAGGAGACTGTTCCGTAGCTGATGCCTGATCGCTGTTTGTCCTACTTGCTTCATCTTCGGGCTTCGGTCGTGCTACCCAATGGAGTGTATAAACTAATACTATTTATTCTGGGGACGGAATCTAAATTAATTGGATGTGACTTTAATGCTAGTAATTCGGTGTACTTATTATTTGTTAAAATGTAAAAACTTGTCTGTAAAATTAAAGACTTATAATGAACTCGTGTGAAATCCTATATCGTTTGGAAGTTTAAGGGGTGGCTGGAACTTAACCCTAAAATTAGGTCAGCCGTTGGCTTTATCAAGCGACAAAACCCCAACACTATTCTAAAAGTAATTTTTTAAATAATTAATTATAATTGAAATGTCTTAAATTGGCTGTATTGCCTATTTATTTTGTATCTGAAGTTACCAGTCTCATATTAAATTACTCTCACAATCTCTCATTAGTAGTTTTACTTTGAATGAGTGTCCTACTTTGGATGTACATCCATCGTTTATTACACGCTTCTTTCAGTTTGCTTGCAAACAAACAATTTTTAAATTTCTATATATAATTAATATAACTCAGTAAAAATAATATGATTAGTTATAGCATTTTACAAATGATTTATGTTTATCTATTATGTAGAGTATTCCCAATGCCATCTAGATTTCACTAGATAACCATGCATGATCCATTTCAAAAATTGTTTCACATCTAAATTTTAATAATTTTTATTTTACGCATGGCTTGAATTGTATTTGAAAATATAACATCATGGAGGCTTCTGCACTTATGTAGCCTTGTAGAGAAATATAGTGTACCTACTCTGGCTTTACTTAGTTGTAAAATGAATGATTAGGCTTTGAGTATACCAGTTTCCCATCCTACATCTGGTCACTGGTAAATGTTATGGAGAGGACCATAATTGACTTTTCGGTGCCTAAATATAGTTAATTAGATCTAAATAAAATATTTTTCTTTTATGCACTTTTCGTTGCAAATGAGTATTTAACAAGTCATATCGGTAAATTTCTGACCGCTACTCTATTGTTTGAAGCGGAAAGAAATTGGGTGGAGGGGAAGACTACAATGGACTTTCCCTTCCGATGCGCTGGAATGATGAGCGCAGAGACAAAAGTTGACATACCGCTATAACTCATTATTTTATGGGTGATGACCTTAATTGTGTTATTAACTAAAAGATCTTAGAAGTGGATTCAGGCTCTGCGGGGTCGGCTAATAATAAATTACAAAGTACCCAAACGTACTCAACCCAAACAAAACCTACCGCTATAAGTCGTTTGATACTAATTTGCGACGGAATTTGCGTAGATGAAAAGTTGTTTATTTCGATCTAATTAACTCTGTTAAGGCAGCAAAAATTGGGAAAGTGATTATGGTCCTGTTCTTTACAAATACCCTGGTCACTTTCAAAAGTGACCTTTAATGCAACGAAAAGTGATCAAAGTTGTTCGCGATAGGCAGCCATGCAGAATTGACCACCAAAGGTGACCATGCAAAGTTTATGTAGAATTCGTCTTAGTTACTTCATGGCAAACATAATCATGAGATTTTTCTGCAAAATTTTGTTCAGGGTAAATGGAATGTCCGTTTTTATGAACTTGATCCCAAACTGAAATTTGACTATATTTGAATGAATTGAAATCCAGTTAGAATGAAAAAAGATTATTGAGATATGAATGTTCTCACTAAGAATGGTAATTGATATATTGAAAAAGTGAAATGAATTTTAAAATCAGATCATGTTAAAATTGAAAATCACATCAATTTATTGTGCTCCACTCTACATTACTAAGAAATGTCACTTTTAAAAAATGTTGTGTAGGCAGTGATGGATAGTTTTTAATGCATTTACATCTAAAAGTTTGTGTATTCCAATGCTTGAACACTGAACAACATTTTTTAAGGAAATCCTATATGTACTATTATTGCCTAAAGAGAAACAGCAAATATTTGGTTTCAAAACATGAACATTAGAGTAATAGCCATTATATGCCGGGCAATTTAATGACAGGTTAATCAATTTTGGTTTTCTGCATAATTAAATTGTTAATGTTTTCAAGTGTCAGCTGTGACTAGTCATAAAGATCTGTACAATGGTTCTCAAGATACAGAGGTTAGGAGCTGGGTAATAGGGTGATTTACTTGAATTATTAGGTATCTTATGTAATTAATTTACATGTGAAGTCATAAAAATAACTTGTTTCTGGTATCTCAAAGGAATGTGTTTTAAAATGGTAAGGGCACTAAAGAGGGGCTATCACACCCTGAGCCATTTATTGTGTATTCATTCATTGAAAAAGTTACAAGCATTTCAAGATTATTTTTAAAATTATCCAATAACCCTTCTCTACTATTGTGTGTTATTGACAATAAGATCAACAAAAGCTCTGTCCCTCTTTGTAGAAACTTGATTCTACTCTCATTTGATGCAGAAATAATTTTTTTACAGAAATAGAGATACAAATTTAAAGGTCTACTCTGAACTTGAGTGTTGCCAGAAATTTGTGTTCTTTCAAAAATTTGATTTTGAATATGTACCTTTTTTCAATTCAATATTGATATTTGTGTCTCCATTTGTTATATATTGTTTATTTCTGGGTTTAAGCAAACCTGGATCACGTTTCTGCGTTGGAAAGTGATGGAGCTTTTGTTGCTGTAATAAATGTAGAAATGGTGCATTTATTTGTTGAAATTTTTCTAGTTGCAGAAAAAAACAGAAGCTAAAAAACTCATATCCTTACCAGTTGAAGTACTCTTGTTTAGACTGTTAATTCCAATTTGCTGTTTACCCTGTGCACCAAGCAATCCAAAAAAGACAGCTTTTTATTCGTTTAATATCAGGATGTTTACTATTGTAAATGTAATATTTGGATGTATGCGACCAGCGCTGCTGCAACATTCTCACAGTGATGTAATTTAAGCCTTTTTTTCTCTGATACAGGAAAGGAACTTGAGCATCAAGAAGGGAAAAATCAATTTACAGATGTAAAATTAATGAACAATGCTTGTTCTTAGTAGAATATCAATGGTTCATGATTTTTTTCCAAATGATTTTCATAAAAACATCGTGGTGGGAGAATGCCGACAAATTACTTTTTTGCTGTAGCATTTTCAAATGGTTAAAACTAACTAAATCAAGACTCATAATCTCACAAATTTGTATAGATGTGTATATGTATGTGTCTACGTGAATGTGTATTTGCATACATATATATATATATATGCATGTTGGTACATAACATTTTAAGTTCAGAGAGGTACATACTTGCATGTTTCTGCGCATTCCTTTGCCGAACATTTACTTGAGGTCTAGCTGAGTGTTTCACATATTTAATTTCTGTTGGCTCGTACATTTTCAGTAGTATGAAAATGACTTCACTAACTTACGAACGCTGATGTATTTTTAACCATTCCAGATACCTATCGAAAATCCACCCCAAACGAGGCTTCAAAATAAGATCCACGAATGGAAGAAAACTCTACTGCAGGATGCATCCGAATGTCCTGTCGTTGGTCGCATGCCTCAGCACGGAAGAGTCTCTTAGCCTCGACCCTGCCACTCTTGCTTGCTGATCTATTCCACAAGTGTGATTGATGTCTTCATCTTTTAGTGACACAATTGAATGTTATGTTGGGTTTAAGTGACGGCTAATTCAATTTTCAGACAAGTTTTTATATTCTGAACATTATATAGGTCTTTTCAAGTAAGATTGCCGACAACCGAGGTTCCCAGTTCATTCATAAATTAAAAGTAAAAAATCGAACAATTCATTATCACAATACAATTGAATACATAGAGGAGAGGGGTTTTATATGTCATGACTGGAATGTGGGCTATGTGAAGCAGGTGATTCATTTTAATGTTGTCTTTTCATCACTGCCCCCCTCCCCCTCACACAAATGGGTAATCCTCATGTATGCGCTTCACTTTGAGTTACTAATAGGCTGTGTAGGCCGTGACTCAAGGACAAGTTGGCCTTTCTTTCTCGTTGCAATGGATTGAGGACTTCTGAACCGTATTGCCCTTCTCACCACCTCTACTTCAATCGTGATCCTTTTCTTTTCCTACTCTAATTTTTCTTTTTGCTATGCTTAAGACAATACTTCGCTAGAAAACACTTAGTGCACTATAGATTCGTAGTTCCCACATGGCCAAGGCGCCTTCTGCCGCATACTTGTATTGAATAATGTCAGCGCTAATTACTTACAGCTAGAATAATGAAGCGTACCCCTGAAATTTTGTGTTTTTTCGTGTGTTCCTACGTTTTAGTTTTGTTTTGCATGCTTGTAAGAATTTCACTTCCATTCTGGTTTTCGAGCTAAGGTTCTTCAGATTATAAAAGATGGTTCAGATTTTTACGAAAGGTTGAGTGAGTGCTGCTGGGCTCGTGTTAGCTGCTACATTGTTTGGATGACAATTTTTTTCAAATCGGGGTGCGATTTGAAAAATAGTTTCTCAATTCCATTTTAAATGCGTCAGATAGGCTTGCATAGATCTGCGGTATGTTTGAGTCTTAAGTTGTACGAGAACATTCTGTGTATCAGGTCCCCTTCATGCTTTCTCATTGTCTAGGCGTTAAATTATTTTTGCCAAAGAAGACCAAATGGACTACGCCTTAGCTTTACCGAAACGCTCGCCACTTTTGTGTCAGTTATTACGCCAAATGTTATGTAATTGATATAACATTCTAATCTGTTATAAGGTAATTGTGACTATCTTGAGCGTAAACGCAAGGCGAAAGTCGCACACGTAAAGTCATTTTTATTAAAAATGATCGAATAAAACGTTTCGGATTTAACAGTCCATCTTCAGCAAAATCTCTGTAAAACGAAACCAAAAGGGGAGGAATTAATTCACTAATGAAGTATCTATATAAAGCCGTGGCTTTTATGATTCTCCAGTGCATACATTGATAGGTAGGTCATATATTTGATTTAAATTTGCTCTTGAAACGGAAAAATGTGCATTATTTGTAACGTAAATCTACAGTGTAATCTATATTTGTATATTATACATAAATAATATTATATATATTATATATATTCTGTTTCGGTCTTTGCAGAGACAAATTTCAACCATAGAAAAACTTGAAATAATTTGATTTTAAGGAGTGTCGAAAACATTACAACTCCACCGTTTTCAAGTATTCATGACATAAAAATGAGCCCAACTAATACTATTCCTACCTGGTATCTGTGTATTAGAACACATTTTCTAATAGGTATAAAATACCAGGTAGGAATAGCATTAGCTGGAGGTCTTTTGATGTCAATTACTCGAAAGCGGGACGATATTTTTTCACTCCTGAAAATTTATTTTTTATTTTGAGTGTCTTAAGGTTGAAATTTGTCCATACAAAAAACATGTACGCTAATATCCCCAGCAAGCAGTTTTCCAGTTCTTGTACCGACCATAAAATGCCACCGATAGTAGCGTTTTATGGTCAGATCATGGATTGGAAAACTGCTTGCTGGGTATATTTTTAGCATATTGCTACTATGTGGCCACAGTCTGAAATAGGCCAGTTGATGGGACAATTGGAGCAGTTTTATACGATAAGCCTGTGCGGCTTACGGTCAGGATAAGAGACGACTTCTGCTTCGTAGGCAGCTACCCAGTCGGAAATAATGGTTGTGATTATAGTAGAATATAGTGGTGTATAAGAGATTAAAGTCGATTATGGACGATGAAACAATATGGTAGCTATATCGACCATAACTTAATGTTGATTTTAGTATATTTCGGTCGATATTGGTAGAGGTAATATTGGTTGGTTATGGTTTGTTAACATATCGTAGATTTTAGTTAATTTAGGTCGATATTGGTGGAGGCAACAATGGTTGATTAAGGTTTGCTATTACATGGATGTTTTAAGACTACATATGGCACAGCATAGATAAATGTAGCTTAAACTTTGCTCCGTAAATTAAGTTCATAAAATACAGCCGTTCATAATAAATTATGAATTTTATCGTCTTCATGTTTGCAAAATGTTTTGTTTCTTCATTTAGCACCTATATAAGCCAAAAATTATTGGAATTAGGGAATGTATTTCTATTTACTTTAATTATGCATATACGGTATTGTTGATTCAAGTTTTGTCCTCATATAGTGTATCAATTAAATATTCTATGAGTGATGGTCAAATGACACTTAGAGAAAACGTACTGTGACGTTACTGTTTAAATGTTGAAGTTACCTGGAAAGCAATACTTTAATAATAAATTGACATTTAAGACAGTCCAGTCTATTTTCATTCCTTCGTTACGAATCACTTTTGAAATTTGCTTACATACTTTTGGATAAAACACTGTTTGCCCATCCAGAGAATGATAACTGTAATGAAATGTGTCATAAAAATAGAAAAGTTATATGACGCGTTCAAAATTTGTTACCCGAACGCAGCGTTTCATACGTGTTCCATAGAGAGAAATAACAAGGCACACCCATGGTGTAATACTTGTTCGGTCGTTGTACCTAACTCCAGATGTTGATTCCAATTTGCACAGTAACTTTTTTTGCAGCGACATTTGACACTCTTGTACTGCAAAGGTTTTCCTTGTACGTTTAAACTTACAAGACGTTAAAATGCGAATCAAACCAATATAACAGTTTTACTGCGTTCGTATGCAACGTAGCGTATGTTTGTACGAACTACGCAAAGTATAAAATATGTTCGAAAAACTAATTTTTTTCACTATATTACTTCTACGCAGCGTATAAAAAATTACATGAGAGTTACAAGAGTCTATAGCAAAGCAATAATTCGGAACACAGAGAATTAATTCATAGAAAAAATAATATTAACTTTAATGTGATTTATTTCCTTGTATTTTCATTACAATACTTGGATCTTACCTCTGGCAGCTCACTCAGGCACTAGTTGACGCTTAGTTATGACTTAACGGCCGGCGTGGCTGCATCTGTGCACTGAACTGTTGTTTCAATTGATCGTTTGATCCAATATGGGCAGAAAAAAGAACTTCGAGGATTTGTCTCAAAGGCTGAAACGACGCCGTATAAAAAAATCTATATTAGAGACTAGTAGAGTGCCTACTATCTGCGAAACTACAAGTAGTAATCTTTTTGCTAGTAGGAGTGATGCCAACTTTAGAAGTGACCTTAAGCTGCATGCAAGTGCAGAACAAAATATACAGCAAACTACTGAAACATATCAGAAAGAAAGTGATATAGGAAGTGTATCTCCGCTTGAAATGATGGATCACAGTGACTCATCAGTACAAACTAGTAGAGCTGAGAGATCTGCATCTGAATTACAGGATTCATGTGAAAATTTTTATGTGAAAAGCGCTGATGTACCAACTACCACATGCACCATCGACTGCGGAAATTTTCTGCGATCAAAATTTGAAAATTGGATAAATGAAGAAAAACAAGTTCCTCACGCAGCTGTAGATAGATTATTAAATATGTTGGCTACAAGGTACCCGGGCTTACCAACTTCAGTGAAATCATTGTGCCAAAAAGGTGATGAATTTAATATAAAAGACATGGGTAATGGTGAATATTCTTATTTTGAATGCTGGCGGTTTCAATTAGAAGAATATATTTTGCACAATTTTTCGGATGAGAAGCAACAAAATATATTACACGTCAAAATTAATGTGGATGGGTTGCCTCTTACTAATGCTCCAATTAGGTATAATGCTTATCCAATTCTTTTACAAGTACTGGAAATTCCCAAACATATATTCTGTGCAGCAATATATTGCACCAACAAGGTATGTTCTAATCACATGCCGCCGACAAGAGAGTTCTTAGAACCATTTTTGAATGATTTTGCCTTACTGCAACAATCAATGGGGAATAAGGGGTTCACTGTGAAGCTGGGACCTTTTGTGTGTGATGCTCCAATAAGAGCAGCTCTAAAAGAAATTGTTAGCCATAGCGGTTATTCAAGCTGTGAGCGCTGCACTCAACGCGGTCAGTATCATGATTGCACTGTTGTCTACCCTGAACTTGATTTCGATGAAAGAACAGATGAAAGTTTTGCAAGACGATTAGATAATAATCATCATAAGGCATTGTTAAAATCTCCATTAGAACAATTTGGATGCAATATGGTTAGTGACTTTGTCATTGATTACATGCACTATTGTCTACTTGGGACTATGAAAAGATTCTTGAGCAGACTCAAGAGCAGCAGAGCCAATCAAAAGAAAATGCATATGAGTTCACAAGCAAAATTAAAATTCAATGAAAAGCTACTTCAATGTTCCGTGTATTTGCCAGATGATTTCTCAAGAAAATTAGAAGGGGGAATTGAAAAAATGGTGCATTGGAAAGCAACAGAATTTCGGACATTTCTCTTATATTGTGGAACACTTGTTTTACGCAGCTCCGAAATTGTGAGTGAGAAGGTGTAAAATAGTTTCTTACATTTTTCTCTGGCCATGAAATTACTTTTACTTGATGACCAACAAAAAAATGTTGACATGATTAAAAATCTTCTCCATGCATTTATTCAAAAAACAACAAGTTTATTTGGGAGAGGTTTCATCAGTTATAATGTTCATGCCATGATTCATCTTCCACAAGATTATATTAGATTTGGCAAACTCGAAAACATATCTACCTTTCCGTTTGAAACATACTTAGGCACTCACATAAAAGGTGCTGTAAGGTCTGGTTTTAAACCCCTGAGTCAAATATCCAAACATGTTGCTCATACTAACTTCAACTGGAAACAACAGACTGAAAAGGAATATGTAAACTGTTGCAAAATATCCAACAAAGAGTGCCGTGGGAAAACACAAAATGAAAAGTGCTACAAAAAGTTGAAAATTAAAAATAATTTGTGCCTGAAAATAAAATCTCACTCTGAAAGAAACAGTTGTGTACAATTGGCAGATGGTAGAATTGGATTTATCATTGAAATCCACAAGCTTGAAAATAATATAACATTACTGTTTACTCATTTTCTACACAAACTTGATTTTTTCACTGAACCTTTCCCTTCATCAAAAATTGGAATTTTACAACTAACTAATTTAATAAATGATGCAACTTGGATATCTTTAGATGATATTGTATCAAAAATGGTAATTTTTCCTTATAAAAATTATTTTCTTGCACAGGTTCTCATACACAGCACTTGAGCAAAACTGTTAGTATATTTAGTTCCTAGCTATAAGTACAGTCATGAACATCGACAAGAAAAATGTGAAAAAATTCTGTGGCATACAGTTTTCTGACAATAGTCATGAAGTCGTGCCTCGAGAGTGGCTCAAGAAAAAAATGACGAAGTGTCTCTGGCCAAAAAATAATGATGTTCAAGAAGTAAGACTGCGCGCACCTGGAGGACTTGCAGCAGATGACAGCTGGGAACTTATCCCAATTAAACTACTGAGACATTCAAGTAAGTTGTGTTTAATCATTTTTTTGCACATTCATAGACCTGAGGGATTTTTATATTTATGGAATGCCAATTTTAAAATTATACCACTGACGTTATGCATAATTTAACTATCCCATGGGTTATGAGTAAAGTTCTAAAAAACATGTTTTTCATGTTTTTGGTTTCCATTCTAATGAAAAATGTTTTTTATCTGTTTTTGTTTGTTTTTCATCAGTTTTTGTTGTTTTACTTGTTTTTTCATTGGGGTTTATCAAATAAATTAATAACTGTGCATAATTCTGAACGAATAAACAAATAACAACTAATGTATTATTATTGAAATACCTCAGTGATATTATTTATTATCAATGAAAGAAAGAAAAAGGCAAGAAAAAAGGAAAGAAAAAAAGAAGGAAAAAAAAGCCTGTAGGTAAACTACAGGACACAGTTGCAATGACTTTGACAAAAACTTTGCAATTGGCCCTTGAGGTGACTCAAGTCATTCACATAAAAACCTGTAGGGGCCCCAAGATTCTAAACTTACCAATCATCTTGCCCATAAACCTCTTAAAATGTCAACTATTATTCATAATCTTATCAGAATTTTGTTGTGTCAGAAGGTGAGCGGCAACTGGGACAGGCCGTCAGGTCTATCAGGAGCAGGCTCTTCAAACGCTTTGAGTATTTAGTACACACATTAGTGTTTATCAGAGAAAATATAACTCGTTTTATTTCACAGAAACGTTTGCTGGATGTGAGAAGAAGCTGTATGCAGCTTCAGAAACTGACGGATTCACTAGCACAGACTGCGCTTCATCTACAGAGGAGATTCGCAGTAGAATACGTACACCGTCACCGCTTCTTCCTCGCTGCAATGCCATGCCGTCTGAAAAGAGGTAACAGCTAGCTACCTATATATTTTGCATGGATTATATCAATGTACATTAGTTGCATTTTTATCTGCATAATCATTGGTAATCATGCTTGAAATTATTAGGGGTCCCCGCTATGAACCATTTAGATTTTGCCTGATTTTTTAGGTTCTTCTGTTTGGGTTTGGCTGTTTTTTATTGTTTGTTTATCCGTCTGTCAAATGTAACGCTCTTTTTTATTAATTCACTCCACAGTTGTACTCTGGTCTTATCGACAGTTTTAATCGATGTGTCTTGACATTACCAACAGGGTGATTGTAGCTGATTTTTCTGTCCATAATTTTGATTTAACTACATCAAAAATAATATCAATTAATTGTGCCTCATCTTGGCTGTGTGAAACAATTTCCAAATTTGAGTTAGCCCTATTCTCACCCCCAAAAATTTATATTCCCCAGTTTTGCTATGATTTTGCCGTAAGTGGTATAAATCAATTTATCCTCTCAATTTCTAAAAATGAATGGTGACAATTTATGAATTTGACCATCCCTTACTCTTAAATTTTGAATGGTAACTCATCTCCCTACCCATCCATAATTAAAAAAATAGTTTTGCGTTCTTCTACTTTGTGTAATTTTACTCCTATTTCATCAATAAAGATAGTAATGATTTCTCTTGCTATTCCAAATATGGAAACTGTAGTTGCAATTTGAATTTTGGATTTATATTGACATGTCAACATTTCTATGCTCACCATTTTAACTTCAAACTATTCCAGTTCCACGTGAAATGAAACCCATCTGCAGTTTCAGTTGACTGCGGGTCTAGTTATCCCGTGTTTCAACTAAAATACAAATGCTATACGTGACTTTTAATGTCGATATGTTTGAGCAGGTGTAAAAAGGCTCTTGATGGCCAGGAATTATCAGTTGAGTTGTCACAACTGAAACAAGTTCAGGAAGAAAATTCTAAGAAATTGGACAAGATTCTTTTCATGCTTCATCTGGAAAAATTGTCCCAAGCAGCTGCGAAGGAGCACTTATCACGTAGCACAGGGCTACCTCCACCAGCTGAGACTCTAGATCAACTGGACGTCCTACTTCAGACTCCAACACTCGTAAGTTAATTGATTTGAAAAACAGTTCCTGAAGTATGAGATATGATCATACCACAATTTACTCTAAATCACTTCCAGATCTGTATTGTGCACGGTGAACTCGAAACATATTTCTTCTGTGCAGGGTGTCTACTAGCTAGTAAAGTAGTATAAAGTAGTAAAAAGTAGTAAAATTTAGAAAGTAGTATAAACTAGTTAAATTTTCCTCAGGGTAGTAAAAAAATTGTTAAGTGTTAAGTGGAATAATTCTCTGAAATTTTAAAGTAATGTTACATATTTATATAGCGTATAAAGATTTTTTTGACTTTATTTTTCCCATAATCAGAAATTTGCCTTGATTTATGGGAAACATTCCTGTAGAGTGGGGTATAATTTTAGGATTGGAGCACACAAAATAGGAGAAAGTTTCAAAATTTTTGCGAACAGTCAAAACAGTTCACTTTTTCTTCTCATTCCGTCTGAACTGAAAGTTATCTAGTTGTTTTATGATGGAAGTTTCATTTGAGCCATTTTATCATTAACATATTATTGAGGTAAAACAATAAAATGGCTCTCGCTTTGATGTGGTAATCGAGGTTTCATAAATCGTATGAAAATAAATTTAAAACATGTAATACCAGTGGCGATGCATTGTTGAAAACACTTCTATTATTGCGCACTTTCATTGAGATACAAGCTTAGGAACATGAAATAGCAGGGATTAGTATTGAAATTAAATAAGGATTTAAAAATTGTGCATTTATGATTATGAGGTCGACCTTTAACATCTTTTATTTTTACGTATCAAATATGCATTATACGATCTCAAGGATAAATGAAATAGCATAGCTACATATTTTCTTGTGGAAGCATATCAAGTGGCTTAGATTTAAATATGTTTGTCAAGTAAAATAATTCATATCTTATATTACAAATTACAATGCTTTTAAATGTAAAACATCTTGTGAACTTTTTCTTTTAAATTTTATGAATAAACATAACAACTAGCCAAAATTTTCAAATAGGTAGTTGCACTTATCACTAAATAACTATTACATTTTATTGAATTTTATCTTTAGTGGATGCAGTTGCCCGTAAGATATATAGCATAGTTGGCATAATTGTTCTTTTTGTGCACTTGATACTCAAAACTTAAAGTATTTTATTCCCAAACGTAAGAAAAGAAATAAAATTATTTACAATTAGCTTTCCCCTCAGGGGGATGCAACTATTTTATCTATGGGAATTAGCGCTCCCAGGGGAAAAATGTGACGGCCTGAGCTGCAAGTTAGGTAGGCCTTCTTTCTGTTGAAATAAAATGTTTTTTGTTAGCTTAAGAACCACCATTTTCGGTTCACTACTGTCCTGGTATTCAGCACCTCCGACTTTCTTCTTCAACTTTCATCATATTTCATGAACTTCTTTCTCATCTTACTGTTTCTGTGCCCTTTCTGCATAGATTCCACGTTCCCTTTACTCCATATTAAATGGTGCCTTCTTCCTTCCTCTCTTTGGATCGCATTTGTTTCTGCGGGTAGGAAGGCTAAAACTAACGACTAATCTAATCTTTTTTGAACCTTTTGTATTGCGTATATTATTGACTCAAATTACTAATGATAGGCCGATTACTTACATCTAGACATTTGGACAACATTCATTGTGTAAAAAAAGGTAGTAATTTTCTTTGCCGTTGCTGGTAGTAAAAAGTAGTAACATTTGGAAATGAAATATCAGTAGTCACCTTGCTATATATTGATTGACAGATTAAATAGATTAGTGTTTTTAATTGTTTGTGATAAAGTTTCAAAATGTACTACTTTGATTCATGTCATTTGAACTATATGCCACATCACAATAAATTACATTATTTTAATCTTTATACCACTCATTGTTACTTGGTATCATTCTGAATAGAAATTTAGTCTTTCACATACAGTCAATGTAGTAATGTCATTCATTTATGATAACATGTAGTGCCGCGAATTTTAGTTTGAATTTTCTGTCTTTCTGAATGTTTTTAATTTCCTTATGAACTATCTTCACTATTTCCTACTACATCACGTAATATTTTAATGGATAACTTTTCAGATGTAAATATTTCAGAAACCAACTCAATCATGTTTTTTATTTTCAGCTTGATGCTCTGAAGGAACTTCAAGGCAGGTCATGCAGTGACACAGTTTGCCGCATTATTCGAAGGCTTATGTCAAAACAACTGGCGCTATCCTTCAGCTGGACAGGACTGGGACCTTCCAGAAAGCCTACAAAAATCAGCTTCAGAGATCATCAAGCTGGGAAATTATGTTATGGTATGACTATAGGTCATTTATGTAATCTTCTAAATGTTTTAATTTTGAAACATTTGCTGTGAAACTGACCTAAATGTCCCTTAATTCCTTCAACATTGTATTTAAGACTTTCTACGATACCAATTTTTTGAGCATGAAAAGCAAAATAAAATTTGATTACCTCCCATTTCAAAAAGAGCTAGAGGAGATTTTATCTGATAATGTCAATTTTACCATTGCTTCAAAACTATTCCCCAAAGGGACTTGAGCTTTCAATTTTTTTGCGAGGTCTTCAGGAATACCAGGTTCCTGGGTTCTCCGACAGGGCCCAGTACTGCGAGCCTTGCAGTATAGGTGTTGACTTGCAGCTGGATTGTTCTCTTTCAGTTGGGTAGGCTTTTTAAGTTTTCTCCACTGTGTCACGTACATTACATCTTTGAATTGTAGCTTCTTTACAAGCCCCTGGCTTAGGATACGTTTCTATCTTGGTTCCGTTTAGATAATTAGGCCTATGCCTTGCTCCTTCAAGAACCCAACTTTATTATTATTATTATTGTTATTATTATTATTATAATAATAATTATTATTATTATTCTCTCAGTTTGAGCCTCCCTAACCAAATCAAGAGAAGGAATAATGAAGACCATCTAGTATGTAAAAGTATAAGGGGATTCTATCCACGAGATGTGCCTCGCACAGAACATCCTTGAATGTCAACATGTATGTGTTACCAAACAGGATACCAAGCGCATAGAAATAGCCAGTTAAGAAGGAAGTTCAAACAAGAAAAAAGTTCAAGAAGAAAGTAGTCAGGGCTGAATGAAATATAGCAATGATTTTTATGTTCATTTAGACTGTCCGAAGTCTTACAAAATCTCAATTTTAATTTCAACAGATGCCTGGAAATTCTGCTACCCTCCTCTGACTTTCAAGGACTTCAGCGCTACAGTGGCGACAGTTCTGAAATCGGTTCCAGACTGGGATGGTGGCCGCTCACGCTCCGCTGCATTGGCTTGCATAACGTGAGTTTTGATGTTCTCAACTAGAATAGAAAATATCGTGACTACTAATCGACTTTGAAACGTCAAAAGGAAAGTAAAACTAGATTTTACCATTTATCAAAATGAGACGTAACGTATGTAAGTTTTTCTAGTGATGGTAAAGCTCTCAAAATTTTAGGATTCTAAGTCGCAACCTTTTTTAGTGCAGGAAATGCGCAGAACGCAGCAGAAGCATCAGCTGGACCTTCAACTGACACTATGATGAGCTGCGCACAGAACGCAGCAGAAGCATCAGCTGGACCTTCAACTGACACTATGATGAACTGCGCGCAGAACGCAGCAGAAGCATCAGCTGGATCTTCAACTGAAACCTTCAACAAGCTGCCCGTCTGATGATTCCGCTACATCTTGGCTACACCTCCCCTCTTCTAATAATTATAAGTATTCTAGTTATGCCAACAGGTAAAGAGGAATAAAATGTTTATGTTGCTTAAGTGATCGTTACATGTATTGTACGAGTTCCGATTCATTATTATGCAAAAAGTTCCTGTTCATTATTATTCATTCATCATTACGGATAACCATCTAGGTTTCGGCTAATTTCTTCATTTTTGGTTAGATTGATGTGAAACTCGTTTTATAGACATGGTGACTGTAGTTGCAATGTGAATTTCGTATTAAAAAACACGATTTTTATGTTCAAAATTTTTTTGAGCCACAAGCTATTCCATTTTCACTAAAAATTTGACCCATCTGCAGTCCCACTTGACTGCGCGTCTAGTTTTTTCGCTATGCCTGAAACTTTACTAATGCTTTTCGCCGAATGCATGTTGAAAAGGATTATCTTGTTATGGTTCCCCTCACATGAGGTAACCATGTAGTAATCGGACATGACCCATAAGAAGTGGTCGTAGAGAAGTGGGGTTCAAATTTCTTGACGTATCTTATGTTATACATTAATTATTTGTCTGTCCGTCAGTAACCCTATATTTTATAATTTCGGCCACAGTTTTGAGTTGATATCGTCGAAAGTAGTATCATTCGCTTGGTTTCGTCAATGTCAATAAATGAACTGTTGCCGACCTTAGAAATTCGAATTAGGGACACCCTATAATTACTTTTTGATGTATTTTAGATTTCTAATTTAGCCTTCATTCCTGAGAATTTTCGAATGATATATCACTAGATTCGTCTCGACATTGAAGATAAATGCTAAAGTTTTTCATTTTTTGAATTTCAAGTTAAAAAACACCCGCACACTTTTTTTTAAATTTTTAATTGAATTGTGAGCTCGTTCATTGGTCACTCAACCGCGTTGTAATTAATTCATGATAGGCAAACTGTTCACGTTACTTGAGTTTTTCTCTGCGGAAAGTATTTTTTGCTTTCATTGGTTTGTTTTGATTTAAATGCGATAATAACGTTTCTTTTTGCGATATTAACGATTTGTTATGTTGTGTACTCATACAGTCCAGATCTTATTATTAATCCTAATCGGAATGTGTTTAGTTCTTTGTTCGTTACGGTTATTTGCAATTTCTTTGATTATTTCGAAACCTTACTGGGTTTGGCTAATAAAAAATATTTTTTCTTCAACTCGTTCCAGCAAATATATACAATAAATATTTCAATTAAAAAATCTTTCATTGACATTTGTTTTCAGAAGCTCTGAAGATTAGGAAATACCACTAAGAACAACTATAATCATCTAATGAATCATTAGCTGAATATAGTTGTTTTTAGTGGTGTATGGTAATGTTGACAGTTAAATAAAGTTGATCAGGGTAGGATATAGTTGTATCGTTAGCTGCTAACGATACAACTATATCCTACCATGATCAACTTTATTTAACTGTTAACATTACCATACACCACTAAAAACAACTTTTTCAGCTAATAGAACTATACAACTATATTCTACCATAATCACAGTCGATTATGGTTGTGAATGGTGTTTCATACGGTTCACTATGGTTGAGCACGGTTGTGGAGCCAGACCCTGAAAGGTTGATATTGGTTTTTTATGGAAGGGTATTATAGTTGATCAGGGTCGAGAAAAGCGGACATATCCCTACCATAATGCACCCCATAAATAGTTGAATATGGAGGATATTTTGATAATAAACCACCGAAGATCTCGACCATAATCATCGTTGCTGCATACCATAATTTCTGACTGGGTAGCGGCAGGCTTATGTGAACGGAGTATGCGGTTCATGGTCAGACTATGGTACAATTATCTAGTTTTTTCTTGGACTCGCCACGCATAATTCTACACTTCCGAGTCCCATAAGCATACCGAAAGCTACGCGGTACTCTCCAGTAACGCGAGTATAATACTGCCTCAATTTTTAATAGGGTTGGTGTAACATGGAACTTCTGAAATGCTCACTGATCGCTCATGATTTAATAACTTTTTCGAAGAATGCTTTGCATTTAAATGAAAATGAGAACCTTAGTTATTTCAACAGACCGTTCTAATGTTTCAGGAAAATACCCGCAGTGGAAGATTCTTTGCTAGTAAATTAATAGAGAACATTGTACAACTGCCATCACCGAAATCTTGCTACGATGTGTCACCATGGCACACCATGGTGTGTCACCATGACTCACCTTCATGTCGACCGAGAATGATCACTCTAGTCAAGTAAGGACGAAAGCAGCTTCCCGCAATAGAACGTTGCCAGGGTTACCGTTGCTGAGTTTCTCCTTCCTTATCTACGTATTTTTTTCATGGCAATGTTGATTTATATATGGTAATTATTATATTAACGCCCTATTTTGCAAAAGTTTCACACCTTTCAAGTGAGGACTCTGCAAAAGTGAGAACGTTGAACTCCTCAAGGAGACACAGCTTTTGCATCTATGGTGATTAGCTCTCCCAGGGGATACGTGAGGTCCCGAGCTAAAGAAGGTAGGCTTTCCTTCTGTTAATATAAAATAGTTTTTGGTTTTGCTGTAGATCATGTTTTTCCGGTTCACTACTGTGCTGTTTTTCTGCACCCACTAGTTTCTCCTCCAACTTTTATCATGTTTCATAAATTTCTTCCTCAACTTCCTGTTTCTATATACCTTAAGCATAAATTCTGCGTCTCTTCATCTCTTTGGAATTCCTTAGTTGCGGTTAAGGAGGCTTAAACTAACATATAACTTGATCGCATTCAATATAATTTGATCTGATCTGGCGTGGTCTGGTCTCTGGTCTGGTCTTTGGTCCGGTCTCTGGTCCAGCCTCTGGTTAGGTGTCTGGTCTAGTCTGATTTTGTCTCGTTTGATTTGATCTCAGAATGTTGAAGCATCCTAAATCTTTCGTCCTATTCAACGTTATATGTTGTTCTTACTAAATTATGTCACATTGATTTCAGTTATATAAATCACAATGAATCGTCACAATCACAATCGTCGATGGAAACTTGCTAAAAATATAGCCACCACTGAGAAGCAAATATACGATAAGAAATAAAACTTTTATTCGGAAGAGAATTATAATTTAATCGCAATTTTTACTAACATAAGTTGACGAAACATGCATTGAATATTTTCATCCGGTTGATCATCAAACGTCTCGTTAAGCGCAGAAAAGAACGCTCATAATCTGTTGGCAGGTGCACGAGTATATCGAGATTTGTCAATGCAAGAACTTGATCTCTAACCTTTTCAGGAAGGAAAATTATGACAAATACAAGTTTAAATATTCAATCAACTCGTTTCATGTTAGTATTCAAGGTGAACATCAGAAATATCCGCTAAACGGGACACAATCGGTCAGATGCGGCCTACGGCCGGCGAATACGAACAGGCAGAAGCCCAACATAGCTGCTAGTTTTATTATTAAAATTCAGTAATAAGAATTTTCACGCTTTAAGAGTTTAATTTGGAAATTGAAGACTTTATTTCGGTAGGCCACAGCCTAAGTTAAATTTAAAGTTCGAGACCTTATTTCGATAGGCCATTGCCTGAGATAAATTTAAATACAAGTTTTGATTTTAAGGTTTCCTCCAACAAGTGTTACTGTCTTTCTCCACGAACAAAAAGTGCTAGGTTCCTTGAATAAACGAGAAGGTTACATTTAAAACAGACCTAAGTCTGCAAGGAACCCAGAAAACAGTGTAGAGTGACAACAGTGTTTAACGAAAATTAAGGTGGAGGTTGACAAGAGATCTTCCATTCCCTCTCCCGAGTTATTCCAGGGTGCACGACGATTCAAGCCCTGCACCTGCTGCCAGTGAGACCAACGAAAGCAGGGCACGCTTCGAAGTGTCCGGCGCTAGAACCAACGTCTCGGCAACAACCCAACGAGGTAGAAAGGGTCACAATACAGGCCCACAACAGTCGGCTACCAATGCTGCAGAACAAAATGAACCGGTGAAACTTTGAAATAAGCACCGATAAGAAACTAAAATTGTTACCACATACGTTCAGGATATTTAAACTATTAACCCACCGATGGTTATCGGGTGGCTTTCCCAAAGTAGAGGCCTCAACCCGAAGAGACAGAATCTCAACAGAACCAGCGCGACGTGAATACTGCACGAGTGAATACTGCCAGTTAGATAACGGGGAAAAAGGGACAGGAATGTAAGACCAAACTATGTCAATACTTCAATGAACATTACAACTAACCCACCTAATGGAACCTGAGGGCTTTCCGAGAAGTAGCCAACCCCAAGCGAGAGGACTGAACAACAGTCTCAGGAGGTTGATACTGCTCGCGATCAAAAGGACAGTTTAGAGCGCGGAAAAAAGAAAGGCGCAAGAATTCCATTTGCGAATAGATTCACACTTCAGTTTAACAATTAAGCGACTAACTCGCCTAAAGAATGGTAGTCTTCAGTGGAATACGTTCAGGCATAAGAAAACGTCATATGAGGGAAATACAGCGAGAGGAAACGCACTACATCTTGAGAAATAAAATAATAGTCAGAGGTTCATTTGATGGGAATTAGATAAGACTTTGATCAGTGCTGCGCTCTGATGAGAAGGTCACGGGCAACCTCCACTTTTAGTAGAGCCAGGCACTTATGAATTTGATTTTATTTGAGTTTATTCGATTAAATTTGGTTAATTTCATCGAAGGTGTACGCCAAGATGAAAATTGGTGCGTAGAGCACAACACAACAAAATTGAAAGAAACGCTAATTATTGTAACTCAATAGATAGAAAGAATGGAACACAGGAAGTTAAGAATTGCCAGAAGAAACTGCGCTGCGTGACACGAAGCCTTGAGCAAAACGTAGACACCAGTCAACTGAACGATTGAAGAATAGAAGTGACACATTGGTTGGACCACACCATGGTGAAATTACGTGACCCGACGTCGCCGAAGTTGGTTCGGAGCTCAACTACGAGCAAGGAGCGCCAGCTCGTCTCAAACAAGCTATACGGGGAAAGGAAAGAATCTGCAGGTCGAGCCGCAGCCACACCCGAGGTCACCTCACTTAGGGAATAAAGGATCAAATTAAATTAGAGGCAAGAGAAAATTAAAGGAATACTTTCAACTTTGATTCTTATGATTTTCTGTTTGAATTCAAGTTCATTTTATTTATTTCAATATATTTGTTTATTAATTCAATTCTTCATTCAATTATTCGAAATGCCGAACAATTTTCGACAAGAAAAAGTCATTCCATCACTGTAGAGAAAGTATTCAGGTAGATTATATATATGAGTTATCAGATTCCCGGTGTAATACACATACGGCTTCTGACGATTCTTTTCTTTCAGTCGTGTTTACCCGTAAGAAATACATTCATCATCTTTTGTTTTGTATGTAATTGTTGGAAGGACATTTTTTCCACATGCCTGCTAGTTTACTGCTTTTGATGGGGAATATCGATGTAGATATGTCTTTTGCAAAAAAAACATTGGTTCGTCTGTAGGTGGAATCATATGTCAACCTCGAAATATTTTGCTCTATAAGTAGTAACTCGTCATCCTTTGCGGTTTTGCATCGTACGTCAGACAGGAACTCAACGACTGCCAGTCTGATCGTTAGAAAATTACGAATTGTGTCGCCCCGGATGTTTTGAAAAATACTTCAGTACATGTCCGTGGTACATGTGCGTCTTGCGTGGAAAGATTGCTCATTTTCAATTGTTGAATAAATGGAATTTAATTTGACCTTACAGGAATGGGTTTTTCAGAATTTGATCTACAGCCACATTTGTGTGTAGAACTCCACGACTGTTGGTTCAAGTTTATGAATAAATTTTAAAATTGAACACAAAGCCGTTTGTCAGGCAACGCAAGTGGCTTCGACTCTATCCTGTAACAATTACTCATAATCTCAAGGATTTTCTTTGAGTGATCAGTTCCTTGTACCCGGCCTAAGGCTGTTCCTCTGCGCCAATGGTGCGCCTGTGGATTTATTTTAGTTAGCCCTTAAATTTCATTTGCATTGTATTTCAATATTCCCATATTATTTTGATTACCTAGCTGAATAGTACTAATATTTTAAATGTAATTTTGCGTGTTGTACCATGTTATGCAGTAGCTCATGTTTGTACACACAATTTTGGAAAAGAAAATAAATCAGTCCTTGCTGAAATGTATCTGTGTATGTGAGAGGCACTGTAAAGAGATTCTGCTATTAAAAACTCATATCCTGTGGTTAAAAGAGTTTCCTTTCTCCATTTTTATACAGGATTTAGTCTATTACTACGCCTCCCCTAAAAAGGGCCTTAAGGAACCACCTTGGGAGACATACTATTCCGCATAGTTTGTCTTAAAGGAAGACACTGTCGCAGTTCGGCGAATCAGGGAATTTCCTACGGAGCCCTAACGGACTGATATAGGCGCGGACAGTTACTCGTCTTCCTAACGGTACCGCCGTAGTTCGGCACTAATAGAATTACTTCTGTTGCCCTAGCGGACTAATTACGGCGTAGGTGGTACGTATACAAATCTCACCCTAACGGTGCCCCCGTAGTTCGGCACATACAGAAACCATTTCTGTTGCCCTAGCGGACTAATTACGGCGTAGGCGGTACCTACACGAACCTCAGGAAAGGCAGCTGCGCGGAAAAGCTTGCGCCCTGAATAAAAGGAGCTGCACAGAAGACACCCCCTTTTCCACGAACCCTCACGTCGACCGCATGACGGTATCGACATATTTTGGCACCCGAACAGGGACCCAGAAGCTTTACGCGACTACCAACGTTGCCTGTGATTTCTGGGCTCTACTCAACCACGCAGACACCGCATCATTAAAACAAGATGAACCTCGTCGCTCAAGCTCGAGAATACGTCGAAGCCCTCGGCCTCACTCCCACCGATGAAGAGTACAGGGAAGAATTTACCAGACGCCTGAGGCATTTGGAAGAAGCGGAACGAGAAGCAGCGCAACGGGAAGAACGAGCAGCGGAACGAGAAGCTGAACGAGAAGCAGCACAACGAGACCACGAGCTCAGACTCAGACAACTCGATGCTCAAATCGCTCCTCAAAATGCTAGAGTGAAGATACCTCCACCGGCTCCATTCGATTTCACGAAAGAAAGGATGGACGAATTTTTGCAACGCTTCTGCAGTCACACAACAGTAATGGGATTTACTGGAGTCGATGCTGTTATCATGCACCATAATTTGATCACGCCGAAGGAACGTCGACTCATTGATTCCCTGCTCGCAGCAGATGGCTTCAAGCTTCCTGAAATCAAATTGCTTCTACTAAATGCTCATTAAGACACTCCGGCAAAACTACGCGCAAACTACTACGAACTGAAGCCAGAAGAAGGCGACAATATGTCACGTTACCTACGACGACTAGAACAAGCCTTCGACGCTTGGTTAAAAGGATGCAACATCGAAGCCAACTATGAGACTCTTCGTGACTTTCTTCTTGTTGACCGAGCTTATTCAAGCTTGCCTTCCTTCCTCGTAACTCAATTGCGTGACAGTGGTGGTGACACCGTCGCAAGCCTAGGAGAGCAGGGTGATAGCTTCTTACAAGCAAGACCACATACATCGCTCCATCAGCTTTGTAAAGGCCGCACACTGACATCAACGACGGATGCGGGCCCTCCAGCACTCAATGCATCATTAGCACCAGAGCGACGCTCGACATTCCCTGTCCGAGCCCCGAGCACTCCAGCAAGATCACCCAACTCCAGCAACCGCAACTCTCGAGGAACGCCACCAAGAACTTCTAACACACGTATCGGTCCCACCAGCTCAAGATTGGTCAACACGCCACAGCGCGAAAAACAACATGATCCTCACACTGGTGAGTGCCTCCAATTACATAGTAGGCAAGGTGATAGCCACAGTAATGGAGCAGCCCATGCAAGCCCACCTATCTCCAGAACTACAGCTCGTGTAAACAGTCTAACAACGCATGAAGAAGCAGATGAATACGACGATATTCCCCCAGTCGCATGTAATCACATCGCCTCGAACAAGCTGATCGAATTGAGACAGCTGAAAACATGCTCTGGCACCGTGAACCAACAACCCGTCCAAGTACTACTAGATGGAGGAGCAGCGGCGGTCTTCGTCAAGAAGGTCCTCGTCCCAGCTCACGCAATTTTGAAGAAGGAAATTACCGTTCGACTGGCCAACAATCATTCTTTCGAGGCACCTTTCGCCCGGGTCTCTCTCATTTGCCCCTACTACCACGGAGAGGTGACAGCCGTAGCCATGGAAGAGCTCTCCCACGATGTCATCCTCGGCCGAGTTTCCGGGACCACCTCCTTCGAAAAACAGATGACCGACCACGAAGAGCAACCAGCTACTGCAGAAGTCTCTCACATTATCACAAGAGAAGCAGCATAAACGATCGAGAATGTCCCTGCCGCACCAAGCACTGTCGATATGCTGCAACACAACAAAGAAGATTTCCAGAAATTACAGCGGGAGTGTAAAAAATTGAAGTTTTTGTTCAAGAAAGTTGACAATGGAAAGAAGAAACGCACAAGGATGGCAGAGTCATTACCTATGAACTCCATGACGGCATTCTGCATCGGAAAACGAAACGAGACGGTCAGGAAACCCATCAACTTGTAGCATCTGCAAGCGTGCACCCACAGATCTTGGAAATGGCTAACGATAACCCACTTGATGGCCATTATTCCCATAAGAAGACTCAGGCTCGACTAGAACGAGATTTCTACTGGCCATCCCTAGCAAAAGATGTGGTCCAATACTACCACTCCTGTCATACCTGCCAGACGCACGCTCCATCTCGACCATGAAAGGCACCTCTCCATTCTCCGTGCTCAGTGTTTATTTGGTAGGCCCATTGCAACCAGCTTCGGCACGTGGCCACCGATACATTCTTACATTGGTGGACCAAGCAACTCGGTACGCTGACGCAGCCCCGCTCAGACATATAGAGGGAGAAACGGTCACCCAGGAGCTACTCGAAATCTGCGGCAGAGTTGGTTTCCTTCACACGCTAACGAGCGACAACGGCACTCATTTCACAGCTGCAACCTTCGAAGCTTTCCTGAACTCGTCGGTACCCAGCATTGATTGACGCCATTATACCATGCTTAATCGAACGGCATTGTCGAGCACTTCAATGGTACGCTCAAAGTCATGTTGCGGAAATTAGCCGTGGAACAATCACGAGACTGGGAGCTATATCTGCCTTCCCTCCTTTTTGCATATCGAGACGCTCCTCAGGCCTCAACCGGGTATTCTCCCTTCGAACTCATCTACGGCCATCGCGTCCGTGGACCTTTAACCGTGCTCAAAGAATGCTGGACAGATGGAAGTTTGCAAGACGACACTAGCACTGCTCAGTATCTAATGGAAATGAAGCACCGATTGAAAGAAACATGCAAAACCGCTCGCGAGAATCTAAACAGGAGCCAAGTGAAAACCGCCAAGTTCAACAGACGTACCAAGATACGAACTCTGAAGCAAAGAGATAAAGTCCTCGTATTTTTGCCCGATTCTCGAAAACGCTACTTATGACTTGGAAAGGTCACTTTACTGTTAAACACGCCAGGGAACCTACACCTATACATTGGACGTGGATGGAAACAACAACGTTTATCACATCAACCACCTTCGCCAGTTCCACGACCGAGAGCAGCAAAGTTCCGCCTCACCAAGCGACAGCGATCGCGAGGAGGACGACGAGAGAGTAGAAGAAGCTTTTGCAGCGGTTGGCCTTGCCCTAGAACCTACCTTCGAAGAAGAAGAGCTCGTCCGGAAAGAACCAGAGATACCGTCACCCGTCGGAGAAACCATTGAAGACTGCCTCATCTCCTCTACGTTGACTAAAACACAACGCTCAGAAATCAAGGAACTACTTGGAGAATATCGTCATTTCTTCACAGATACTCCCGGAAGAACCAGCAAGGCTGTTCATGAAATTAAATTGAATGATCCTTCCAGTTTTCGACTTCAACATTCGTATCCACTTCCCCTAGCGCTGGAGCATGAACTGCAGTCAAATTTAGAGAAGTGGATGAGGATGGGAATTGTGATGCCATCCACATCACCATACTATTCACCACTCCTTGCAGTCCGAAAGAAAGACGGTACCCACCGATTTTGTCTGGACTGCAGGCACCTCAATAGCCAGATAGTATTCGATGCTGAGCCAATAGCAGACACCACTGCTATTTTCACCAATTTAGCTGGCAAAACAATCTTCATCAAAATGGATCTGACCCGTGGAGATTGGCAGGTACCTCTACACCCTGAGTCCCGCATATACACCGCCTTCAAAACTATGACTGGCCTCTATGAATTCAACGTCATGCCCTTCGGCCTAGCAAATGCTCCAGCCACTTTTTACCGCCTTATACGTCAAGTCACTGCAGGACTGCAAGATACCGAGGTCTACATGGACGACATCCTAATCGCTTCGACCCCCTGGGAAGACCATTGGGCAGCATTAGCTAAACTGTTCGAAGCTCTTTCCCGACATGGCCTTAGAGCGAAGCCATCCAAGTGCGAATTCGGATTTGACGGCCTCCAGTATTTGGGTCATCAGCTCAGCAGTAATCAGATCCAGCCTCTGGAGACCCGAGTCGAAGCCCTGAAATCGGCTCCCCTCCCACAAACAAAACGGGAGCTCCGAGGCTTTATCGGTACAGCTGGTACTCATTCCTAACTGCTCTCAACTGACTTCTAAACTCTATGATTCCCTAAAGAAGAACTTCCCTGAACAAATACCTTGGACCGATACAACAGAATATCTGTTCGAAAGTTTGAAGACAGCGTTAGTCAAGAGACCGGTCTTACAGTTACCAGACCCCAGATCCCCTTTCATTTTAAAGACAGATGCCTCCCAAACTGAACTTGGGCAAGCTCTCCTCCAGCCAAGCAAACGAGACTTCCGTCACTACGCGCCGGTAGCACATGCTTCACGTCGACTGAGAGGAGTAGAAATGAACTATTCTACCATTGAAAATGAAGCCCTAAGCATCTACTGGGCTCTACAGAAGTTTGAGGTCTACCTGTATGGACGAGAACTTGTGTTACAGACCGACCATCGACAGCTCCTTTATTTGCAACAGGCAGACAAGTTGAACCCCCGATTGAAACGCTGGGCTTTGTATTTCAGCCTTTTTAGGTTCCGAGCAGAACACCTTTCGGGAGTCGACAACCACTTAGCGGTTTTCCTGTCTCGGTTATCGTGGCAGAGACACCCTCCCCCGGGCGTTTCAGGCAACGCAAGTGGCTTCGACTCTCTCCTGTTATAGCAACCCATAATCTTAAGTATTTTCTTTAAGTGATTAGTTCCATGTACCCGGTCTAAGTCTGTTCATCTGCGCCATGGTGCGCTTGTGTACTTACTTTAGTTAGCCCTTAAATTTCATTTGTATGGTATTACATGAAATACATGGATCATATTCGAGAACAAAACTCCTTTTTCTTTACGCCTACCACTCTTCCGATGTAATTGCGTGCATAAACAACCTGAAAAATAAATCGAGTGGTTTAAAAACGTTTCCTACAAAAGCACTTAAAATTATTGCTGATATTGTAGCCCCGCTGCATGATATCCAATCTTATTAACCAGTCTCTCTTTCTAGGCTTTTTCCCGAACTCCCTCAAAGTTGCTAGAGTAATCCCTATCGTTAAAAATGGTGAAAAAACCTGTGTACACAATTATCGACCTATCTCCGTACTACCAATTATTAGCAAAGTATTCGAAAAAATTGTGTATAAAAAATGTACTCTTATTTTGAACAAAAATCATTTCTTTACGATAAACCATACGGCTCTCGCACTAAAAAATCAACAACACAGGCTATATTAAATCATTTACAATTCCTCTATTCTAATATAGATGAAGGAAAGCCTGTCTTCTCTGTATTTCTTGACTTTCGAAAAGCATTCGATTGTGTGGACCATAAAATACTACTCTCGAAACTACACTGTTATGGCATTCGAGGGATTGCCCATGATTGGTTCTGATCATACCTAACAATTCGGAAGCAATACGTTGTCATTGACGACGCAATATCAGACCCACAGACAATTAGCCATGGAGTTCCACAAGGATCTGGTTTTAGGCCTCTCCTGTTTCTGATTTGTATCAATGATATTTTAAAATCAACATCATTCTTCAAATTCATACTTTTTGCCGATGACAGTACGCTTTCTGCGGTCCTTCCGAACCAAAATCCCGCTATGATTGCGAAGAGCATAAATAATGAACTTCATAAGGTTTCATTGTGGCTCAAAGCTAATAAAATAAGCCTTAATATTGATAAAACAAATTATTTTACATTCTCATTCAAGAAAAATGTATCTCTCCCACGCATTAAAATTGGCGAAGGTGAAATCGAAGAAACCAACTCATGTAAGTTTATATGCATCATAATAGATAAACATCTGGCCTTCAAAGAGCACATCACTCATATTAGGTCTAAATTATCAAAATCCATCGGAATCCTAAATAAAGTTGAAAATTTTCTGCCTGAAACAGCTTTACAAATGCTCTACTGAACGCTCATTTCTCCATACTTGCAATACGGAATAGAAGCATGGTGAGGAACTGATAAAAATAAAACCAACAAAATTTTTACTCTGCAGAAAAGAGCTATCATAGCGGTAAAGAACCTAAAATATAATGCTCACACAAATGATTCATTCAAAAATTTTTAAATACTTAAACCTTCGGATCTCTACAAAATCTCCATTTGTAATTTCATTTACAAAACATTACGAAATGATGGCGACAATAGCCTAAAACAATTATTAACTGCGCAAACTGGTTATCCCGACCATTCAACCTGAAATAGAAGTAAATTCATGCTTCCTTATTATTCAAAGGCCCGGTCGCAACACAGTATCCTTTTCGCTGGAACTAAAACTTGGAACTCAAAACCTGCGGAGATCCGTGAAAGTAATTCGTACAAAGTATTCAAAAGACATCTTGAGTCTCACTTCCTACCAGAATACTAGTCGTGTAAGATCACCATGTCAAATCTTACCTCCTACTTGTCTGGTCCTAATAATGTAACTTGCCATGGGTAACATAACCGATCTTCAGTGTGCTCTTAAATCGTTTTATCGAACATACTGTTAAATATAGCCGATTTGACCTATATTGTAAAATACAGCATAAAATATCGAGTTAATAATCTCAATGATCAGTCTAATGCGAAACTAGGTTAAGTGAACTAGGTTAAACATTTTGCACGCCTTAGAATAACGTGATGGTCGGATGCCCTAGAAGTCTGAACTTGTTCGGGCCTACAGGTGGCTGCTATACTTTAGTTCGACCATTGTACTAGACTTAAGAAACATTCACCTCTGTATCACCTGTGGTAAATAAATTGTTTAAAAGTGTTTAAATTTTTTAAATTGTTTAAATTTTTTAACTTCTGCGGCTGTGGCTTCTCGACTCTCCGCAGATCTATCGATCATTAATTAAAGCGATTGCTCTTTCAATCCTCCTTCGAATACCTTCAATCCTGTTCCTCTGCTCCACTTCTCCGTGGGGATTGCCGCTGTCATCATCTCTTATTCCACACCGCGTGTCTACCACCCTCTCCCGATCAAGTCCCGTGGGACACTTTCCACACAACATTGTAATTAATTTCAGGGGGTGGGTCCCCTTGATAAATCCAGGGGGCCGGTTAGTTCTTTCTGATTTTATGCTTAGAAATTTTAAATATAAATATTCAAAACAAAATAAATAAGACCCAGGTGTTGGTGGGCGCCCCCCCGTTGGTTCTACCCACTGACAACAATTTGATAAATAATCCTAACACCACACTGTTATCAAATTTACATATACAATATGTAATGAGTTATAACTCTAAGTGGGTATACTAACAGTACCACCTCGGGAAGGTGTGGGTAGGCTAGAATACTCACTAAGTGCAAGTAATCCTAATCAAATCCTTGTCTATGTTCTGTTCCCTTCAGGATACACAAATAATAATAATTCAGTTCGGCAACAGTAAACGTGGTAAAGGGAACACGTAAAATTTCCTTAAAATGTTCTTTAAAATGACCATTGCTCCAATAGCCTAACAGCCTTTCTGTGCGTAAGAAAAAAATGTTCCTACATATTTTACAATTATTTGATGCGCCTGCTGAATAAAAAAGACTCTGGTTATAAAATTTCAAACCTGTTATGTTAAAACAAATAAAGAGAAGGGTTAAACTTACAAGTTAGCGGTACTCAGAAGTAGGTAATAAACAATAATCATCACATGACAATAAATGTCCAGAATCACTCTAATGTTATCGATATTATGACAACAGCAGCAACTTAAGGTATGATGAATTCACGCAATCATTCGCCCTCTCTCTCGATCAAACCTGTTCTTGCATAATCTCAAACCAGACTAGTTTATAGCCTTAACAGTTAACAAAGGTGGAATTCCTTTTTAGCTTTGAAATAGCTGATAATTTCGGGAACAGGAATTTTACATAAAATTTTGGATCAGATAAAAATTATGGCTGAAGCTCAATTGTTTGAAGTCGTACAGCAAGTGTTAAATAGTTAGGCGGCGTAGCCTTCTTGGGCGCCAGCTAATAGGTTATTTTGGTGGGCGAGTCCTGTTCGGCCCCAGTGATGAGTTAATTTGGGGTTGGGCCTTCTTGGATCCCACCCTTTTGAATATTGTCCCTATCTTATGGATTTCTGAGGGCCGTATTTTCAAAGGCTTTTTATTCCGGAGGAATCTTCCTGGTACTTTCAGGGATAAGATAGAAGTCAGACTTTGCTGACTTATTTTTATTAAGTTGAGGTTAATCAACAGTTTTCAAGTGTGAATATTTCCTGTATTCTTCCGAATTTTCGATGTGATTAAAGTTTTGAAGATTTCGAGATGTTTTTCAAGCTTTGGAGATGTCGAGCTGTTTTCAAGCTTCGGAGTTTTTCGCGTTGATAATTTTTTTTTGAGTTGTCGAACAAGCGTCAAATTTGAGCCGAACGAAATTAAGCTAATGTAATTTTGAAGTCCATGACGGAAGTAGGTTTCGCATGTATCTGTGATACGCGAGCTCAGTTATTTGCGAGAAAATTTATTTTAGTTCCTGTTAAATGTCAAAGGCACAAGTCAACATCTTTTGGCAATAGCCTAACAGCAAGCAACAGAGGTATGCATAATCGCAAAGTTAGTGATAAAAAGCGTTCATTTGAGACCAACAGAACTAATTTTGAGGCAGCTTGATAGGTTTGAAAGACATCTGAAAAATAATTACATTTATCAAATGGAACATCGCTTAAAAAAGTAACTTTGCATGAATGCCCTTGCATGTAAAATTAGGAAATGGCCACACGATTTAATTATGGACGTATTGTGGACTCAAAACTTGAGTGAAACCTAAACAACGCTGTTCTACAAATTGCACACCAATAAACTTAAATTACAAATTGTAATTTATCTCATGGCAGTGAGATGCTCCCAAACCTTAAAACTGACGAAACATTATTTTTTTGCCGATATTAATCATATCGCTTTTATACGTACTCAAATTGCGTAGTACTCTCAGCAAAAGGTTAATGTGGGAAATTGAAGAAACTACTTTCCGTTTATGTTTGAGTGCTGGAGAAAAAGTGTATCATAAAAGGATACAGCTACATCACTAACCATTCTTCACCTCCTATCACTCAACGGAATAATCTTCCCTAAAATCCACGTAAAGAATGGCGGTGAGATAGTTCATGTATGAAGAATTAATCCACACTGTAAGACATGGGTTAGCCGAATTTTTCTCCAGTTCATCAGATAGAGATTGTAATATATTCATTCTAGTTATATTTTTTCACGCAACAACAAACAAATTTACAATATTTTCTTGCTGTACATGCTCACGACCACAAAATTCTCATCACCGTTAATAATTAATGTTGGTAAAATACACTTATTTATAGGGTCCGAAATAGAAAGTCATCAGGGTGTTGATTCTAAATTCTTGAGCTTTTCTTCAATTTGATCATTAAGTGATGTCTCAAAGCTCATTTCTTTTTCCTTCACAACATTATTTAAACTAATTTCTTTTCCTTCAACTTTATTACTTATTTATTTGTTCATTGAATCAATTTGATCATTAATTTTAGTTTCTAAAGCCTTCAGTTTTTCATCCATTTGAATTTTTATAACTGACTCTTGATTCTTGAAATTTTCTTCAGTCTCAGAAATTTTAGCATCATTCAAATTGGTTATGATTGAGTCCACAACCTAAAACTTAGCTTCAACTCCTTTAATCTGATCGGTTAATGTTGACTGTTCAATTAACAGCTTTTCATCAATTCTAGTTTCAACACCTGACGCTAGACTCTTCAATTTGTCACCAATCTCTGGAATTTTTGATTATGTTTGAATCAATGTTTGCAAATTTAGCATCAATTTCATCGATTTTCTTCATCAACGTTGAGTCTATGCTTGATAGTCGTTTATTATTTGAAACAATTTTTGGTTCATGAGCACCGAACTTTTCAGATAATTCGTAAATTAACGTCTCTAAGAATTTTTACGATTGAGTCTACATCAGAAAATTTAAGTTGTAAATCTGTTTTCAGAGTGACATATTTCTCCTCATACTTGTTTATAATTGATTCCAATCCAATTCTTTCATTTTTGAGAGCTTCAATTGTATCTTTCAATGGCTCTATATTACAATCTTCAAGTAAACTTTTTATTCGCTCTACATTTTGCAAAAGTCCTTTAGAATTATTTCCATTATTTTCATGTTCATGATTTATTTTTAGAGGAAGGTAAAAAGACCAACTTTGCTGAATAAATATTTCCACAAGACATTTTCTAAAGAAATAAAATTAAGTATGGTTTATTTTCTACAAACTAGCTGAACGTTTTTACAGATCTAAAAGGATTGTATGAAAGCTTTCGTTTTCTAAACGCTTCAACATTTCTAGACATAAATGTCCACAAATTACATCACCCATTTTCTGTATATTGTAAGTAGAGAACACAATATCAAAACAGTCTGTTAGATAGTCTTTAAAATCAATTGGATAAATTAAACTATAACCGTCAAAGTAATAGCATATATTATCTTTCTTATACCAACAAGTCCAATGCGTTCATACTCTTTTTTCAGTGCATAAATTTAGGATTTCGCATTCAGTTTCTAGAGGGTGTTTAGGTAAAGTATCTCTAACGTGAATACCTAAAACATTCTGAATTTTCAATATGTTTATGTCGTGTTCCAAATCATGATTGAATAAAGGTTTTATATGTATTACTTTTTTGGTGGTTTAAAATGGAGACTCGTCCCACAAATTTTATTTCCGCGGAGTTAATCTCATACCTGAACCTTTTTTACTTTCCATTGCTTCATTATACCTTTTAGTTTCTGACAAAAGTTTATCATCAGCTTTTTTCTTACTAACTGCAGATGCTATTGCAGCAGCACCTCCAGCCAAAGAGCCAGCAGCCCCAAGGCCTGCTAATAAATCTTGAATTGAAAATGTAAAACCCAATTTCTTCGCAGTATCTTTAAAAACAAAAGAAGTCGTTGTCTTCTTACAAATAATACACATACCTTTGACCAGTGTCTTTTTGTTCTTTGTAAATGAATATTGAGGATTATCAGTATGAATTTTTTTTACACTTGACACAATACATTTTTTAAACATTATTATGTGAATATGTTTTAATTTTTAGTAGTTTAAACTCATTTTCATCACCGTTAGATTGTAATCGAATTACTGTGTCAGATAGAATCAGAGCTTATGCATGTGTATCATCAGGAATATTAGTTTTAAATTCTGCTTTGATTTTAATATCAATTGCAGTTTCTTTGATACGTTCATTTTATCTTCTGACATCAAACGCATAGATGGGGTACAATTATTTGAAATGGCTGTGTTCGATAGCGCAATTTTCACGAGATACATAGTCAATTAAAATCTTATAAGCTGTAGCATAATTGTTAGAATCGAAATCAATCTGTAAATTGTGATCAGGGTATCGTTCATTATTCAGCTGAAGATACGCATTCGTCAAGTTACAATGATCGAAAATAGCATTATTTTCAACTTGTGAATTAGCTTTCTTTGTTTGAAATGCTAAAATTATATATCGAGGTATTTGAGATACTGAATTTGGAGTTAAAGTTCAATCTAAGAATTTCTGTTGAGAGTTTACGGTTTTTTGATCCAATTGACTATTCAAATATGGGATAGTTAATGTTATTTCATCCTTAATTTGACGATACAGCTTGATTTTATACTCACCAGTGTAAGCCGGCATTTTCCAAATAAATTTTGTAATAGGAATTTTACCATCAACTCCTTTATCTTGCTGGTTTGCATATTTCTCATGCGATTTGAATATAGCATTAGAATTATCACCTCTTCTCAAAGTTAGAGCACGTTTCACTCCATAAATTATCTTCTTTTAATTTTCAAAAAATCCAAACACATGTTTGAGTGGGATAGCAGCGCTGAATTTCCCGTTAGCTGAACTTAATTAGTCATTTCGATAGCTCAATCACGTTCAAATCAGACGAAAATATTAGAACAACAGCGACCATAACAAGTAGAGGTCGTGTAAGTTAAGCTAGATTTTGTGCTGAAAGCAATCCAGCAATGACTGAACCTGCAGCTAGCGTGGCAGGTGCCCCAAATACTAGCACTTTAGCAAGAGAAATTGCAGCAAGCATGCCGAGATCAGGAACAATCCTTGCGCTACGTCCGTCCGCTGAATTGCCACTCTTTCGCAGACGTAGACGTAGAGAGGATCCCGACTTTATTGAGAATAAAACATTTAAAACAAATATAGGAACTTGCGTGCCTACACGACGCAACTACCGGACGTGAATTCAGATAGTGCCAAAAAAGAGTTGTTAGTAAGATCAGCTAACAAACAGGTGGGAGATTTCAATTCAATAGTAAGCAAGTTGTCAATTCCGACCTTCATTACTCTTATGAAGATGTCGTCGAAATCTTGGACGACATCTACGTGGCTGTAGGCGAGAAGTCGATCCACGTGCTAGCATGCATTAAATATGTTACGCTTCGTTAGAAACGATGCACTTGTGACCCAGTTGGTAACAGCATTTGTTAATATCAGAAAGTAGTCGGAACATTTGTTAAATTCGACCTCGATAGCGTGGTCGAGACACCCATTTTTCAGGGCTAGTGCAAATCAAGTAGAACTAAAACGTTTTGTTGGAGACAGTATTGATATCAGCCTAGCTATCATCGTGTTAGTTCCATTAATCGATGAGTCTTTTGCTAAGAAACTATTTGCTACGTCGTTCAACACGTCAGAGGAATTATTGGTTCGAATTGTTGCCACTGTTCGAAACCAACCCGAAAATAAAGAGATAATAGCGACTCAGTACAAGACGCAGTACAATAGAGAAACCTTTGTAGCCGAAGTTGCCGAGTCAGAAGACCATATTGACGTGCCACATTCCCCTCAGGAAAGTGAAGTTTTCTACGGAAATTACCGTAGAGGGCGTTTCCCGGGTCAGAGGTCATTTCCTCGACCTTGGCTGAGAAATCAGGAAGGAATGTTAGTGGCTATGTAGGTGATAGAAGAATAGGTTCCCTTGAATGTAACACTTTGCGGGCAGAAAGCTCGAATCATGCCCAAGTGCACTTTGCAGCCAGAACGAGAGGATCTCCTTTCTGCAGTATATGCAACGTTTCAGGTCATGTTGAAGCCAACTGTCGAACTAGAGATCAAAGCAAACCTAGAGCCGTTGGTCCCTGCTTTGAATGCGGAAGAGAGCACTCGTTCGAAACTTTAGAGCGTCAGAAAATGAAATCAGGCAGTATAAAGCATACTTGCGTAGGTACAATGCATATGGAGGCAATTACCGCGGTAGGCCCGAGGTGCACTATGGTTAGGGGTGCGGAAGAGACAACAGAGATTTTTTACATGCGTAGGAGTAGTAGGAGTAGTAGGAGGAGTAGGAAAGAGTGAGTCGAAGCCCGAGTGTCACCGCTAGACTCTCGTTAGTCCTAAAGCTGTGGTCGAAACGACAGAAACTGAGATGGCTAAGTGTAATCACAATCAGAGTGAATCATTTATTGATCCATTATTTAAATGTAGAAATAGGCTTGTGTTTGAAAGATGAGGAAATGGCTGATGAGATACCACAAAAGAAAGCAGTTGGGGTTTATTTCAACACTACGGTTGTAGGAGCAGGACGTCTCAAGAAAGAAGGCACTGATCTCGTCACATTTAGAAAATCTATTGAACCCAAAATTATACTCTCTAATCAAGATAAGTACTTAAGCACGCTGCTAGATAGCGTTAGCGAAAAATGCCTCATTAGTTACAGTAACATCAAATACCCAAAAGAAAAGTTAAAACCGAGTTTTTTGAGCGTTAGAGGCATAAACGCAAAGAATAATGTTAGCGGTGAGGTTGACTTAAATATATCTATACCTGGTACTGACAAAGTACGTAAGACTAGTGCTTTATTAATAAAAGATGCTAAATTCAAATATTATTTGATTTTAGGAAGAGACGTGTTACCCAATGCAGTGATTAACTTGAGGGATGGTAGAAGTAGTTGCCTGTGCTAAGAAGAGAACCAGATGCCGGGGCATAAGGAATTGCCGCGAGAGAAAAAAAGACGCTGTAAGAACAGGCAATAAAAAGAGGCTGAACTCGAGTGTGTAGCCGAGCTGCAAAAGCCAGTGGTAAGCGAGAAAAAATAGACCTCTGGTGGTTCACTGTGACGTAATAGAAGTGCCTGCTTATTGCATCAAGCTCATTAATGCCTTTGTCAAAAAGGCTAAACCCGGTGATTATACAGTGTTGAAACGAGGATTTAATAATGGAGCGCTAATAGCAGAATCAATAGTTACAGTCAATGAAGATGGAAATGTACCCTTATAATACTGAAACCGACAGATGAGGTCATTCATTTTAGCGAAAACACAATGCTGTGTATCATGGAAGCATTAGCTGGGGAAGAAGATGAGGCCGAACGTTATGTCACGGATGTAGAGGAAGCGCTAAATGAGGCGAATCATGTTGTGATAAACTCTGAGGTTACATCGGATTCAATTGAAGTCATCTCAGGACGTGGTGAAATAAAGACCATGGCCAAGGAGAAACTTGAGTCGAATGCCGATGTTCGCGGCAATAATTGTGAGTGTGAGTTTCCTGTTAGTAAGGAACTAGGAATTGATGCACAAATCGAAAGTGTGTCTAATGTACAGAAGGACGTACGCCGTCCGTTAACATATCATGATGTAACATGTTATGAAGTTGACGTGGAACTAAAATTACTCGAATTGATGAACAGTTTCCATGACGGGATTACGTTACAAGGCGAAACTATAGGGATCACGAATGTGACAAAACATAAAATTGTGCTTAAAACTGATGCAACAGTTTTAAAGATACCACCAAATCGCATACCTCATAAATATCAGGAGGAGTTGGCCAAGGTCTACAGAGAAATGCTCTCACAGGCCCTAATTGAAAACTCCATATCAGATTACAATTTTCCGGTGATTGTTGTAGAAAAAAAGACGGGCGAAATTAGACCCGTGATAGATTTTAGAGCATTAAACAAAATCGTGATCAAGGAGTCGTATCCTATACCACGAATAGATGAAATATTGTCTACACCCGGTGACAATAGCGCTTTTTCCTCTCTGGACCTGAAGTCTGCATTCCACCGAGTAGAATTAGAACATGAAAGTCGGAAATTCGCAGCCTTTAGTATAAGTTACCAAAAATACCAGTTCAGAAAAATTCCGTTTGGACTCAGTTCGAGTCCGAGTGTTTTTCAACGCGTCAAGTCATCTGTTCTGGCGCCTATTTTAGGCCGACGGTGCTTTGTATTTTTAGAGGATATATTAACTTACTCAAACACTAATGAGCAACCTTTGTGAGTTATTAAAACTGTCCTCACGACACTCCGCTCCGGTAAACTATCCATCAAAATCGAAAAATGTCAACTTTTCAAGAAGAAAATGGAGTACCTAGGTCATATTATTTCGGCCGATGGAATACATTGTAGGTACTCTGAAAAGTTGCAAAATTTTCCAGCACCAACAAATGTAAAAGAATTGCAGCATTTCCTTGGTGTAGACAATTATTTCCGAAACTTCATAGCGCAATTTGCTGTGGTTGCAATCCCCCTGTACAGATTGTTAGAAAAATGTGTTAATTTTAACTGGACAAACGACTGTCAAATAAGGTATAATCGTGCTAGTAGACATTGTTGCAGAAGCATTCTTCAGAAATTTCCTCAATTTGAGTCTAGCAATGAGGATATGGATATTGTTGACTGAAAATCAAATGTGCAATATTGAGAGCGCTAGAACAATGCTGAAAAATTTTATTCGTTCAGCTTCCAAGTTGTACGGAATAAGTTTTCTGTCGTATAATGTACATTCAGTTGTTCATTTAGTCGATGATTATGTAAAATGGGGTCCATTAGATAAAGTTTCGAGTTTTGCATTTAAAAATTATTCAGGATTTTGTATAAAGGGTCGAATTTCAGGACGAAACAAGCCACTGGAGCAGATATGTAGGCACGTATCTGCTGAAAACAGCAGACCTCCTCAAAATCAACTACATTTAAATACACATTTTTAAAAAATGAAATTATATTTAAAGGCGGGACACAACTGAAATCGGGTGAATTCAGTACTAAAGACAGTTGTGTCATGTTAAAAACTTGTAAAATTGGGGTTATTCGAGCAATCGATGGGAAAAAACTTACTGTTGATGTCATGAACTCGCTTTCATTTTTTGAACAACCTATAAATTCACAGGTTTTAGGAATTCATTGCGTAATGAACACTGGTGATAGTCAAATTGTCTCTGTGGAGTAAATCCACAGTAAAATGATGCTTATCCCTCATCGGAACAAGTTTGTTACCATCAAGTTATTGCATAGAATTTAATGTAGTTTATTAATGCGTACTTCGCTAATTCATGTTGTATGCTGTAATAGTTGTCGACGTCACCTTCAAATGAAATAATGTTTACTCGTATGCCTACCTTGACTTAGTATTCTTCTGAAAGTTTATCCCCTTGAACAGCAGGCGTCGGCGATGTTGTGATTTTACGGAGTGCTAAACACGTAACACAAGCTCGGTATCACTTTTTAGAGCCCGCTGTTAGCTCATTATTAATTCCTATAATTCAGCTCGCTTCCGGATTCATCGTGATGGCCCTCCGGCACGAACATCGCTAACGCTCGACTCAAAGCGGAAAAATACGTTCGCTCTTCATTCTTATGTATAGCCAATCGAGTCTTCAACAAACTGTTTATTCATAAGGGAAGTGTACGTCTGTAATGTATGAGTTGAATAAATTGTGAATAGCCATTCCCCATCCAGCCAGGAGGAAATATTCCACTCATCTAATCAAAAATACATTCCTTGAACAAATTTAAACGATTCAGAGATTCGTTTAAACTTGATTGAAAGTATCTTTTGGAAAGCGTGACCTATAATGTGACCTTGCGTTTGTGTGTGGTCGGCACTTTTAACGAAATTCAAGATTAAAATTCTCATCGAAAATAAAGGAATATTACTCTGGTCATCAGGCTTTGGTAGGGGTCATTAAAAACAGAATAAAATGTGATAAATTCCCGTGGGTGAATGGTTTTAAATTTTTGATATTTTTACAGGCTTATAAATATGGATTTAAAAAAAAGTTTTTCAGGCATTTTCTTTCAGGATAATAAGTGGCAAGTTGTTCCTTCGATATGGATATTTTGTGAAGGTCGTGAAAACAAAGTATGGTGGCCAAACGAAGGAAATGTTACTGAAATTGCCCGAAAGAAAACTGTTGCAAGGGCAAGCTTGCGTCATTTCACCTTCAAAAATATAGCACTCACATCAAGTAAGTATTCTACGCGTGTGTGAATAATTTTTCTTCGTTTTTGTTATAATATACACATCAAGTATTTCATTGAATTCAATTATTTAAGTTCTAACTTTATTATGTGCATATTGAGTAAAGAGTTAGTGGGGTTATTGAACGCAGTTCAAGAGTTGTTTGAGTAATCGAATAGGACTACTAAAAGATCAATGGAAGAGGAATAGACTATGCTAAGGAATACGCTACAAAGCTAAAAATAGGCTGATCTCAGGCAATCTTATTGGTAATTGGAGTTCCAAAGTGGAATATAGGGACTGTAGTAGTTTCCAGACTAGGTAAGAGATTTTTTTGTCGGCGGCCAACTTGTCATTCCCCCACCTCCCGTAATTGGGTAAATGGTGCACAAATTATGATGTTCACGAATGTTGCGAAAACTTTGCTGGTGTTTTCCAATGTCTTGCACGTTTTCTGCCGAGTGGATTGAAATAAATTATTTAATACTGGCCTTTCCTGACAGATAGCTATGAAAGAGCTGAAAGGCTGATGCTTGGTGAAGCATCTGCTGCGGACTCTGAAGGGGGACTTACTAGTCCAAAACTGCTATTAATGGAGCAGCAAAGGCGCTCGGATCCAAATCGAATGCCAGGGCGAAATAACGCATCTCGAGAGAGTCCTGGGTTTCTTCGTAGCCAGCGGTTACCCAGGTCACCATTGGTGAATCAAATCAGAAGAAGTCCTCGAATCAATCCTACAAATAGTGAAGCGACGAGGCGAAACTTGACAGCTGCATTCAACGCAACAGGTACAGAACGTTCAATATATAGTAAGTGTTTTTTAATCACTCGTGTTGCTGCACTTTAAAATGCTTTTTTTGCGGTATCTAATAACATATGCGTAATATTGCTTAGTTCTAATTCATTCGGACCAGTTTCAGATGATTTCTCATTCAATTTTGTTGCTTCTCAGTATTGTGGGAATTTGAATCGTATTTTTACGATACTTTTAATCAACAACGAGGATAGAACGTGTCGAGCTTTAAAGTATTGAGGCATCAATGACAGTAATACGTCATGGTTTAAGTATAACTGAATATAAATAGAATATTACAACGACTTCCATTCGTGGTTACAAGTTCAATTTCTAATAAACCTCTCTATAGTTTTCTTGCGATCGATATTTGTTGAACGAAATCCAACGTTGCAAAGCAGCAACCTACTCAATATTTAACCATGCCGTTAACCATATAATCAACCTTAAATTGAACATTAACATTAAAGAATTTTCAATTTATTCCATTCAACATAACATGACTTGCCTTAACTCACCCTAACAGAGCTTAATTCAACCTTGCTCTGCATGTGCCCCGCTTTAAACATAAAAACACACAAATTTGTCCAGCAGGAAACTTCAATTTCCAACATTTTAATTTAGAGATTATGTTTTAAGCAGCCATCCACGCTAGCACCTATACGGGTGTATGGGTGGAATTGTTAACCATCTGCCGGAAAATTTGGTAAAACTATTATTGTAAAGATGCTAATGAGAAATATAGAAGTTAGGCTATCAGGAAAAATATGCTACACGTCCTTACCTTGACTTATCTGGAAATATCTTACGCACGCGTTTTTTACTTTCAGAAGAATCGGATTCATCCGAGGACCTGGAGCAAGGTGCTCAATCTCTCTCAATTGTTACAACTGATGAATTCGTTCCCAACGTGAGCCGGTGAGAATTACGTTCAGATAACGTTGTTTCGTTTACATTTAAACGTGAACTTCGTTTTATTTGCTTTGTTCATGAGTCCTTGCATCAAAAAGAAATCTATCACAGTGCAAGTTGAGTGCTAATTTATTTGATGTATTGCTAATTTTATTCGTGAAAGTTTAGATACGGAATGTATTGGGAGGATCTTCTACTGCAATGAACTTTTTTTTCGACAAAGTTTAAAAGGAATATGATGAAATAGTTTCTTGTCGATGCATGCGATTAAACTATGGAAAAATTAAAGTAATAAATCTCTTATTTTGCATTTTTTTGTTAGTTGTAAAGGCTGTGTGTGTAAGTTCATATTTTACACCATCGCAAGTGTTTGTTTTACCATTAACTAAATCAGTAGAAGAGCTCTGCCATGGAATGTGATTCTGGTTTCATCAGTGGTATTCGATTTTCCCTCAAAAATTAATTAAATCCTAGGAATAGTTGTATATCAATTAATAGAAATGCAATCTTTTCAGGGAACACACCAAGGACATCTAATTTTATAGCACTACCAGGGACAATGCAAATGTATTTTGAATTACTTCATAACTTAATTTGTCCAAATATGGTGCACATCTTCTCTCTTAATATTAAGCATTTTAATTTCCATGCTCGTTATTGCAAAAATTTCTTTGTAATGTCGCAATAACTGAACTTGTGTTTCTGGTTTTGAGAACTATGATGTACATATGCACATCATTTCAGTTATCTTACATGACTGCCATAAGACCTCTTAAATAATATTTATGAACATGCTAAGTAAAGAATTCTATCCTTCTTTTGATTTCCAGTTCTGTTGCGTCGCCAAAAAAATCGGAAATGGCTGTCATTCGAAGTCAACTTGATCACATGGAGAGCACAGTTGAGATTTTAAATGATCAAGTTGCTGGGATCGCCTTGCTTCTGAAGGAGCATCTTCAATCAGAAAAACCTACCTACCCAACACCAGCTCGAGGATTCAAGCCTGCGACTTCAATGGAAGAGCTGGACTGCATACTTCAGCGCGAAGATCTTGTAAGTTATATTGTAACCAAGTAGTCGTGAATATATCCCTCCATTTATTTCAAATTTTCATTTAAACATTTACGGATAGTGGATTTGACGTTTTTTCGTTATGATGGGACGTAGGCAAGAAATAAATGAGTAATGCGAAATTGCCACTTATGTAGATAAACTCAAATTTTTAAATATGTCTTACAGTTTCCTGTTCTCAAATTTCCAGGTTCCTTATCTGATGACCACCAGGGAAGCAAACCTCAGTCGCACAGTGACATCGATGATGAAGATCTTGCTCGCGAGAAACCTTGCGACAGAATTCTCCATGACAGGTTTAGGCGCGCACAGACAGAGGACCAAAATCAAGTTTGAGAACTCCGCCGCTTGTGCAGTAATCGAAAGTGAGTAACCATGATCCCATGAGCCCAAGGGTATTGTTACAGAAAACATCAATAGTTGCAAATCTTGTTCACAACATCTTGATTGTTTTTAGCACATTCACTGCGATGTGCGCCACCGGTGGTACACGGAGGTAATTTCCAATATGCTGTTGACCGACCAGTTGTCGCACACTCATTTTCCATAAATACTCAATCAAAACTAAATCAAGGCACAATCTAGTTCATGTTGGAATTTTAAAAATAGTTTACTACAAATGACTTTAAATTTGAGTTATGTGTTGAACTTAATATTTAGTTGACTGAGTCAAAGCATTAATTCAAGTACGTAAAATACAAGAGTAGGATACAGTATGTCATAATTTGTTGCGTGTGACATTCTTCATATTTTTTTCTTCGTTGCAATGCAGGTTCCCTTGCTCAAATTCCCGAGTACTGCAACGAGCCTAGGAGTAAAGTGAAAGCTGCCATCCAGAAAGCTCTCAGAGGTAAGCTCTCCTGAATAGCGTTCCATGAAGTTTCATCTGGATAAGCTTTACAATCTCATGGGGGCACACAGATAACAAATTTTGTGCCAAAGTTTCATCGTTTCATGAACAACTCGAGTCACCCACTGCTCACAGTAAGGCTTTAAGCCCCTTTTTCGAAGAGATGACGACGTGCTACATATCTCATCTATCATACTAATTAGTCATCAACTTTCAGTTGCGAGGGAAATTCAGTGAATGCACATGAATTTCGGAACATGACAACATTTCTTTTATGTATTGCTAATTTTATTCGTGAAAGTTTAGGTACGGAATGTATAGGGAGGATCTTATATTGCTATAAACTTTTTTTTTTGACAAAGCTCAAAAGGAATATGATGAAATAGTTTCTTGTCGATGCATGCGATTAAACTATGAAACCTATGACTTCATGGGTACATGTTTTAAAACTTTTACCTCAATTGGTTGAACTGATGTTAAATGTTCAACTCAAATTTCAAGTTAATAAAAGTTAGCTATTTCGAAAATCGTGAACATAAACTGGAACTTGCATTCAGTTTGTTTTAATTCAGTATTCATTAGAAATGGAGTTTGTGACTACTGGGGGATCAGCAGCATTACGCACATCCTCTCCATGGCGTTACGCTCAAAGTGCTGATGGATAGTTTTACTGATAGTTGTCATTTGGAGCGATACTAAGTGTAACCTGTTAGTAAATGGGGGATGAGAGGAGAACTGGATACGGGTATTATCCCAACTGACGATGATTTACCAACCTCATTGCGCACGTAGCAGTGAAAGTATAATTGAACATGTGTTTTTAATATAAATGTGTGAGGATATAATTATAACAAGAGGTTTGTAATACATAAGAATGTTTTTAAACCTTTATAACACAAGTAATTCGATGTTTTTTCTTATACAGAGTTTCTTTACTAGCCAATATATTCTAATTCAAATAAGTAAAGCTACTGACAGGTAACCAAAAATGAAGGGTAAACTTTGTAAACATTTTTCTGTGAGAAGCATTTATCCTCATTAAAATTTGAATTTTGAAAAGTTTAAATAAAATAACAGATCCGCACCATAGGGCCACCCTCTGAAGTTTTCCTAGCACAAGTTTTTTAACTGGTTGGTGTAAAAATTACCATTCCCTAATAAAAACTGTTTGCAGCATTACAAAATACCAGAAGACTGTATGAAAGGTATTTCATACTCTGAATGTTTATTTGTTGGATTGTAGTCCTATACTTGAAAAATAACCAAGTTTTTTGGTACAGGGTCGGTTGACTGGAATGGAGGGAGAGGCAGGAGACCCGTCACTTCTCTTCCAGCATCTGAAAACCGTACACAAGCCAGTGGGGATCCACTGTCAGTTTCAGAGTTAGTAGGGAATTCATTAGCCATTCTCTAAGTTGGATTCGTAAATGTTCTGATTGATACAACCTCGAGGCATTCAACTATTGTATCTATAGAAACCAGCGCTATTGTATCAATGGGAATTAGATTTGTGAGCACGAGCAGAAGGTTAGGTAGGCCTTCCATCAATTGTAATAATAGAGCCATATGTTTTGTTACGGAACAACTCTTCCCGGTTCACTTGTGACCTTCTCCAACTTTTATTTCATTTCATAATTTTCCTCCTATCATGTTGTGCCTGTGCACAAGGTTTGTAGACGCGCTTCGGTCATGTGGATTCTCCGTTTCCTTTAACTAGCTTAGATTCTAATTCACGCTTCGAAATTCTTCGAATAAAGGATTTTTTTCAATTGATTATTTTATTAATACCTAGCTTAGTCATTGAAAATTTGGCTACGCTCAGCGAATGTACATGGAGTCCCAGGTTTAAGGCATTTCGACTTCCGGCAATTCGCCGTTACGAACGAGTGTCCATAAGCCTTATTAATACATGTTCCGTTTTACAGCGATCCGTTCGTAGATACGAAGAGCGCTAAGAACTAGTTTTTTATCGCGCGGGTGAATACATATAATGCTGCGGATAAACTGGTTTATGTACATTTTCTCATCATTAGTTAGCATAATTTACGTATGTAGGCGCATGTTTCTGTGGTGTATAGGCCTAAGTTCCGACTTGTCTACCAAACCGGTTTACGAAAGTCCGTAAGAACGGAACGCGTTCGTAAGCCGAAGACCTCCTTAATATATATATATATATATATGTATATATTTGAGTGTCGATCTAAAAAACTACAACTTTCTACAAAAACTTTCGGCCGCGTACAGCCGAGGTTTATCGCCTTTAAGCGATCCTGAAATACAAATATATATATATATATATATGTGACTATACATATATATATATATATATATTTGAGGGTTGCTCAGAAGCGATAAATCTCGTCGGTGCGCGGCCGAAAGTTTTTTTTTTACGCCAAATTCAAGGATGGCCATCCGCGAATCATGTGCGTGTCGCCGGTGAAATGGGTCGAGCAGGGACGTAGCATGGACTTAGCATGTATGACCATCGCGGACGGCCGCGTACGTATCTGAGCCAAAAGTCGTCCTCAAGTGGACATTTCGCCTACGATTCGGAGGTGATTTACCCATGTTACGTCCCTTAGGTTCTTCCTTACCCGGCCATAACACATCGGCGATACGTCCTTGATTTTCAATTGGGTTAAGGTTGAGATCAATGGAGTTCCAGTGGACGTGTGCTGTGTGTATAGGCACCCGAGTCTAGACATCTCAGTTTTCAATGAGTTTTTTGCTGATTTCATTGCATCTACATTCGCATCAGAGGCTAACATTCTTGTTTGCGGTGACCTTAACATAAATTTATTCAACCCATTTTATCTTAGTACTATTGAGAATTTTATTCAAATGATGGCTGCGTTAAACTTCCACCTTCTCATCTCGAAGCCCACGAGAATCAGTAAATGTCGCGGGCTGACAAGATATAGTCTCATTGACAACATCTGGGTAAATTTTAGTCGTACCGGTACAATTGCGACTGGTGTTTGTGATTATGAGCTGGCTGATCATCTGTTGCCCTACGTAATTTTAAAACCTGAGACTCTAGAGCCCAGGATCCCGGTAACTTACCGACTGATCAGTCACGTAAAGCAGCTAGCATTCGTACGCCGTGTTAGTGAGCTTGACCTGGGAGTGATTGTGCGGGATAACCCTGATGTAGCTATGTCTCAGTTCATCCACACAATCATGCAGGAATATAACACTAGTTGCCCGGTAGTGAGTAAATTAATTTATAAACGGTCGAAACCCTCTCCATGGATCACGCGGGACCTAAAACCTCTCATTCGTAAACGTAATAACCTATTTAATAGGTACCGCAGAGGCATTATTAGTCACTCATATTATAAATGGTTTCGGAACACTCTAAGGACTGTAATAAAACTAGCTGAAGAAATTTACTATATTAAGAAAATTAAATCGAATGGCAATGATCCAAAGAAGACTTGGTGGATACTGAATGAACTCATGGGACGTTCAAACAGAGACTCTAACATTACTTTGGTTGGGGATCGGGGTGTTGTAATTAGTTGCCCGAGTGATGTGGCGCGCGTGTTTAATGACTATTTCAGCCAATTCGTTATGGAATTAACCGGAAACATGCCTCTGCGCTATGGACCGACCGGGGCCCCGGTCCCGGCCCCGGCCCCGGCCAACCCCGGCCATTTTAGCTGACCCCGGCCCCGGCCCCGGCAAGCCCCGAAAATTTTTGCCCACCCCGGCCCCGGCCCCGGCCCCGGCAGAATAGTGCCCTAAACCGGGGTTTTGGCCGGGGTTTTCAGTATTGTACTACACCTTTTTTACATCAAACTAATCCAAGTCAAGTTCAAATTAATCCAAGTCAAGTTCAAATTAATCCAAGTCAAGTTCAAATAAATCCAAGTCAAGTTCAAATTTATCCAAGTCAAGTTCAAATTAATCCAAGTCAAGTTCAAATTAATCCAAGTCAAGTTCAAATAAATCCAAGTCAAGTTCAAATTAATCCAAGTCAAGTTCAAATTAATCCAAGTCAAGTTCAAATTTATCCAAGTCAAGTTCAAATAAATCCAAGTCAAATTCACATTGATCAAAGTCAAATTCAAATTGATCTAACCCTAAGTTGATTTGAAAATTGACATAATTACACGTTAATTTGAGCGGTTTTGTGTTAAATATGTATCAATTGGATGTGGTGAGCGAGACAATCGTTTTTCCTTTAAGCAAGGAATACACAAAATTTCCGCCAGTGTTGCAATCTCTATATAAACAAGCTGTCGTAAAATGTGCTAAATCTGCCAAGTGGCCAGCAGGAGGTAGAGTGTGATTCAAATCTTTGACCGGCGTAAAAGAAGCGAGTCAATAATAAAAACTTAGCATTAAACTACTCATTAATGTTGCTTTAAAATTCGACATTGATGGCAGTATTCAAACATTCAAATATTTATGTTCAAAGGTAATTTTATGTTAAACATACACGTAGTAGTTTCGAGGATTTATTTACACTCATAAATATTTATGTACGTGGAATTTTACTTGATCACATATGTATATGGAATCACATACATGCAAATACAAAAGATTACCACCGGACGATACGTAGATTTAATCTTTAAAAGTAATATACAAATGAGATTCACAGAGTACTAAAGTACGATTCCGTTTGATTACAGTTTATATGAGTATTACACAAATGTGAAGAAATGTAGGATCCTCTGACAATACACTATAATAATACAAGTTACAATGTTTCTGACTCAATGCGTATTTTAGATGTATGTGTATACAATTCAATATATGTTCGTGTATACATTCAATATCTCTTGATATGCGTGACAATAATCATTAAATGACCATCATCAAAGTTATTTGAGCCTTGAAATTATAATATATATTGAATTGTATACACATACTTATAAAATACGCATTGAGTTAGAATCATTGTTACTTGTATTATTATTGTGTATTGTAAGAGGATTCTATGTAAATTTCGTCACATCGACTAACACGGATTACGGAATAGTACATTAGTGCGCAGTGAATCCCATTTGTAAATTTCTTTTAAAGATTAATTCTGCATATCGCCCGGTAGTAATCTTTTTGTATTTGTATGTATATGATTTCATGTATATATGATGTAGTGAAATTTTAGGATCGATGTAAGATCTATGAGTAAATAAATCCTCGAAACTACTATGTGTAAGTGTAACATAAAATTACCTTATGAACATAAATATTTGAATGTTTGAACACTGCCATCAATGAAGAATTTTAAAGCAATATTAATGAGTAGTATAATGCTAGGTTCTTATAATTGACTTGCATCTTTTACGCCGGTCAAAAATCTGAATCACACTCTACCTCCTGACGATAGATACCTAGCACATTTTACGAGAGCTTGTCTTTTCATAGATTGCAACACTGACGGAAATTTTATGTATTCCTTGCTTAAAGAATAAACGATTGTCTCGCTCATCACATCCATTAGATACATATTTACCTCCAATAGATATATGTTCACAAAAACAGCTCCAATTAAGGTGTTAGTATGTCAATTTTTAACTCAACTTGAATTAAATTGAACTTGACTTGGATTTATTTGGAGTGAAAAAGGTGTTGTGTGCTCGGCAAACCGCACTAAGTCTTGAAAAATTCACGTGTTTTTTAATAAAATTTAAAATGATTTTTCGAGGGATTTGCGACTTCATCGCAATCCTGAAGAACAAGCAGTCACTAAGTAGAAAAAGCAGTGTGTATACTACCATCCAGTGTAATTATAATCCAGTGTGCAGTTATTGACATGAAAGAATCTCGACTTGAAAGATCGAAACATCAGTAGCTCATGAGAAGATGCTATTTTCGTTTACTTGCTTTTGTATTTCCTCTGAAATGGCACACTGAATTTGGATACTGAGGTTCAGAATTAGTCTTGTTCTAATTACCTTCTCTGATAGAATTATTCAAAAACTCTATAGAGTTCAAAAAGTTTCCTTTTCCCCACGGTGGTAAGGGGTTGAGCGCGTCACAAATCCAGTAAATTAACAATTTCTCTACATGTATTTGGTCAGTATTATTAGGCACCCAGTTTTTGGATTCAGTAAATGTTTTTTTAAAGTCAGCTGTTTGCCAGTAGACGAAGACAGGGTGCTACTATCGGCTGTTTTGCCACTGCTGCAACCTAAACTGACTTTACTTTCAATACTTAGACATATAGTTTTTCTTCTTGTTCGTTTTGTTTCCATTTTTCAATTCTCTTTCTTTGTTTGGTTTTTCTTTAGCTTTCAGGATTTAATCATTTTGTGTTGATTTTAGATGGCCCCATGAAGATTTAGTTGAGAAAGTTTTCTGAGATGCAACAGCCGTTCCTTGTCGTATATTTGCTTCACAAATGGTGCACACTGCAATTCCTACACTCTTCACCGACATATAAAAGCAATCCCATATTGCTGATGCACGGCTTTCAGTCATTATGCCTGGTGTCCCACAAAAATGTCCCCGATTTTTTAATTTTTTATATTTCCGTGTTAAATTAACACTTTTTAGTTGTCTTTTTTAACAATGTAGTACATTTTGTTTTCTTTTAGAATAATCTATGTTTTTAAAAGTCGTTTATTAACCACTTTCCATTGATGGATTTACTGAAAGGGATAGAAAAATTAATTGTTCAAAGGAAAAGCGTTTAAAATAATGTTGATATTCTTCCTTATTTTGTACTTTCCAAAACAACGAATAAACAAAAATTTAAAAGTGCAACAAAACATTACCTTAAATATTGTTTAAATAACTAAAGGAATTGTTTCTGCGACATACCCTCCATTTCTCTCGAGGCAAGTATTACTTCTAGCCACCATTGAACGAAGAGTTTTGCGGGTTATTTCACTGTTTTCCTTTGGTTCTTGAAACACTTCTTCAATTCGGTGTCGAAGAACTATTAATGATGGAGGTGATGTTATGAAATTGCGTTCGTTTACAGTAGGTATTGAGAAATGAAGAAGAATACACCAGTTGTTTTTAAAACTTTTCCTTTGAACAATTAGTTTTTCTGCCTTTTTCAGTAAATCGATACCTGGAAATTGCTTATTTAACGATTTTTAAAAACTAAAATTTTTCGAAAAGGAAATAAAATTTACCACATTGTGAAAAAAGATAATTAAAATATATTAATCTAAAGCGGAGATAGAATCAATTAAAAAGTCGTGGACATTTTTGTGGAACACCCGGTACATTCAATTACCATAATTTCCTCTATAATAATAAATTCAACCAACACAGCAACTGCAAGTCTACAAAACTTTAGTGACTTGACAACATTACGCACCCAACCGCAACATGCATTGAACCACTAACCGGCGTTTTGCATTACGTCGTCGTGACACGTCCTGACACGGTCTGAACCCCGGCCCCGGCCACGGTAAATTTAATAACCCCGGCCCCGGCCCGGCCCTGGCCATGACAAATTTGTTGACTCCGGCCCCGGCCAAATTTTCAACCCCGGTCGGTCTATACTCCGCGCACCCAAAATGTTTTGACTGGCATACCTGGAGTGAGCGTTGGCTGTAACTTTCATATGGTCTCATCAAGTGAAATAAAATCCATAGCGGCTGATTTTAAACATAAGAAGTTCCACCATGGCGACTTAGACCCTTCGGTCTTGTTTGAATTGTTGCCTTTTATATCGGACACTTTTGCTGGTATAATTAACGGATGTATTAAGAGTGGTGTATATCCAAGCATTTTAAAACGAGCGAGAGTTGTACCCGTTTTCAAGTGTGGTGACCGTAATATAACGGGGAACTATAGGCCAATATCTACTCTGTCTGTTTTTAACAAGGTGTTTGAAAATTTTATTTACAAACGTCTCAGCTCCTATTTTAATTCGTGTGGTATTTTAACTCACTTCCAGTTTGGTTTTAAAAAAGGTTCGTCAACATCGACCGCAATATTGTCAGTAGTTTCGGATTGTCTTGCAGCTCTCAACAAAAGAATGTTCACTATCTGCCTGTTTTTAGACCTTCGTAAGGCGTTTGACACAATTGACCCGATTCTCTTGATCACGAAGCTCGAGGCTTATGGAGTTGCTGGGCGTTCACTCGAGTTGATGAGGTCATATCTGACTGGTCGCACCCAATATGTTGCATGTTGGAACTCGTCCTCGTCTGATCAGCCTGTTTTGCTTGGCGTCCCGCAAGGATCTACTCTAGGCCCATTTCTTTTTAACGTCGTCGTTAATGATATAGCCTCACTGCCAGATGTTAAGTGTGCCCTATTTGATGACGATACAGTATTTTATATGAGTGACGATAATTTTGCAAATGCAGTTCAAAGAGTTAAGGATTTTTTGATACGATTGACAAACTGGCTTCAGCTGAACAGATTTGTGCCCCATGAGAAAAAAAACAAAGCTCATGCTAATTACAACCAGAGACACCCAAATCCTTCCAGACATTTTTTTCAATAATGTTAAACAAGAGTGGGTGACTGAATTTAAATATCTTGGCGTATTCCTCGATTCGAAGTTAACTTTTGGCCATCACATATCGCATGTCTGTGGTAAGTTGAGCCGTGCTCTTGGCATGTTTAATTGCCTCTCTAGGAAACTGCCACTGTGCTCCCTTAGGAGCATCTACTACAGCCTTGTTTACCCACATGTAATTTACTGTGTTGAGCTGTGGGGGCGGTGGGCCACCCAGTGCTAGGTCAAAAGTCTCAATCCTGATGAATAAAATTCTGCGTGCAATTCTTAAAGTGCAATATAATAACCATGTACCTGAAGTTCACACAACCAGCATGTACAAAGCATTAGAATTACTCAAATTTGACGATATATACAGATTTTTTTATTAAAACTAGCTCGTAGGTTCCTTTTTAACGATGACATATCGTTTAATAAGTATTTGTTACCGCTTGTCCCAACGAATAATTATGAGCTGAGGAACTATAGATTCAGACTACCCTATGTACGACTTGACGTGGAAAAATGTGGAACAATTTACCAAATGGTTGAAATGTTAAATACGTTGGATTCTGAATGGCTGATGCCGTTGCCTAGGTACCGCTTTAAAAATGCATTTAAGAAATCAGCGATTGCGCAATATTAGTGTTTCTTCCTATTCTAATACTTTTAAATTTTACTTTTCTTTGTGTTAGCGAGCGCCTACTGTGATTTAAATAGCTATAAACCTGAGTCAGTTCCAGTAATGGTTAGGCGCTCGTTCTTTAGCGTGTGAGGGTTGCTTGAACTTTTTATTATCCCCTTATGTCTTATCATGTCAGTTTTATAGTGTTTTTCGCTTTTTCTTGTATTGTTGCAATTTTAATCTTGACCTTCGTTGTTAAGTTTCGCTTTGTGTCCAGTACTCTAGTCACTCGTGCATCTCTTCTAGTCATTATGATAGCTCGCGACCATGTTTATTACATTTTTATTTGTTTCTGTCATTGCGATTGTACTTTTAGCGGTTGTATTATTTTCTGCGATTATCCCTCGTTCTATTAGGCCCAAGAATGCGAATGAGCTTGAAGTAACCCTTGTCACCTTTTAAGAATACCTGTATTGTATAATAATAAAGAAGTCTGCGTTTGCGCATTATTAGTTACGCTTCCCATTTTAATACTTTTAAATGTTACTTTTCTCTGTGTATTAACGAGCGCCTGCTGTGATTTACTTAGCTATAAATCTGAGTTAGTTCCAGCAAGGGTTAGGCGCTCGTACTTTAGCGTAGGGGGGATGCTGTAACTTCTTATTATCCCCTGGTATTTTATTATGTCAGTATTATAGTGTTTTCTCTTTTTCTTGTATTTTTGCAATTTTTCAATCTTGACCTCTGTTGTTAAGTATTTGCTTTGTTTAGTACTCTGGTCAGTCGTGCACCTCTTCTAGTCATTCTGATTGGTTATGACTAAGTATAAGACATTTCTATTGTCTTCCTTGTGTGCGCCATGTGTTTACTACTCTCAGCGTCCTGTTGGGAGGGAGTTCCAGCATGGGTTGGCGCATGTGTGCTAGCGAGGGAGGGGAGCTGGAACTCCGTGTTTTTATCCTTGACAATTCTACTCTTACGTATTCCCTTGTCACTTGATATTTTCCTATTTAATTTGCCTTTTCTATGTTACACTCTCATGTGTTTTCTTCTTGTTACTGTGTCTTTTCTCTGTTAGCTCGACTCGCTGGAACTCTTATTTTGGATTTTTAATAGTGTAGTTTTTATTTTAGCAATTGTTTGTGCGATTTTCCCCTTGTTTTTATTAGGCCCAATAATCGAATGAGCTTGACGTGGCCCTTGTCACCTTTTTAGATTACCTGTATTGTAATTTTAAATTTAACCTTGTGACAATAAATTCTATGGAGTCTATGGAGTTTCACTCGCAACGGCGATCTTTTAATAATTTTAGGTTTAAGGTGTCGCAACGGCGATCTTTTAGTAAGTTAAGGTTTGAGGTGTCGCAACGGCGACTTTACATTGGCTAAGTTTTAAGGCGTCGCGACGGCGACTCCCAAATTATTAAGTTTTACGGTGAAGCTTTAAAATGACCATTTATTCGCTCAAAAATTAAGGGGAACATCCCGGTTTTTCAACTTTTTCCGTCCAATTCGTTTGAAAATTGGCCAGTATATGTATTTTGTTTATTCAAATTCAAATTTTTTCAATTTTTTCACATTTTATTTGAAATTTCTAAAATCAACAAGAATTTTTTTGGGTTTAGAGCTATATATTCTTTCGAAGAATTCGAATTTGAAAAAAGCTCATTTGAATTTGTTAGACATTTTTCACGGATTCTAAAACTGTCTATGGTTTTGTTCTAGCATCAAAACTCAATGAGGAGTCCCGTTTTGAATGTTGAAAGTTATTTTTTATGGGTATAAGCCATAACAAACTTTTTGGTTGAAGTGTAATATAATGAACAATTTATGTAATTCAATGCAGTTTTAATTTTATTTCGATAATTTCCATACATAATTTCATATTCACACAGTGAATTGTGATTTCCAGAATTTTTTTTTCCTGTTAAAAAATATGAAATTTTTTATTTTCAGTCTGATTCTTAGGAAATTTGACTATGATATGTAACCTTGGAAAAGAAACACAATTTATTCCATTCGTTTTTTTTATTTAGGCCTTATATTTTGAAAACAAATTGACTTATTGGTTTTTAGGTATTGAGATTTCACTGGTATTGATATTTCAAGATGTATCTCCTCATTCAATTTTGATGCTAGAACAAAAAACAAAGACAGTTTTAGAATCCTTGAAACATTCCTAACAAACTCAAATGGGCTTTTTTCCATTTCCAATTTGTTCTCTTTTTATATGGGGTTTAAAATTAGGGTGAGTAAAATTTTTGATTTTTGAGCCCATTTCAAGGAAGCCCTGAGGGATTTCGAGCCTTGGTGGGGATCTATTGACCGTAGCGCCATAAAATTTTAGGACCGAATAGTCCACCACCTAAGGGTCTTTTTCCAACAAAAACATGAAAAATGACCATCGGCGTGACAGGGGCCTGGCTGGGGCCTGAGATGTTCTCCTTAAAGGAGGTTTTGAAAGTATAGAAGCGTTGCTTCGTGTACCCAGTTAGGTCGAGATCGAGGCCAGGTACTTCGACAGGCAAGTCGGCAGCAGACCGTGTCCGGACACGGACAGCGGTCCGTGTCCGGCGGTATAGTTAAGAAACCACAGTCACTCCGGAACTCAGGTTCTCAACTCGTCCAATCTTACAACGTCAGCTGGAAAGTAAAGGCAGAATTTAAAGTAAACTGTCACCACCCAAGGGCCGCATATGAATGAATATACTCAAGTTTAATGACGGATCAAGTTCTGAATTGTGCTCGCCATAGCGCAAGTGGCTAGGGGTTCTGCCGCCGTGCGGGAGACCCGGGATCGATTCTCGGCGCTGGCGGTGGCGATTTTCTCTGTTGGGTATAGGAGAAAAATTCCAAGCACAATACCCCACTCCACCCAGGTGTCTGAAATGGGTACCGGTCTTGACCGGGGGAAAGCGTCATGGCGTCCTGGCGTTAGTTATAAGGCATTTGAAAATCCAATGTACAAGATGATATGTATCAGGCTTGATTGGAAATAAAGCATCCGTAGATGCCTTCATTATTATTATTATTAAGTTATTAAAGATAAGGAAAACTACCTACACTCGCTAGCAAAAGTTTGGAATCACTTTCTTGAAATTGGTTCCGCGCGATTTTGAGCACTGAATATTTTTTCAATAACCATAAAAATTACATCATTTTAAAGGTTGAACTCTTAACTTTAAATTGATACCAAATTCATTCAAATCAAGCCAGTATTTCGGGAGCTACCCCGGATTATATCAAGAAGGAAGGAAAACAAGGAAATATGGGAATGAATAAAACAACAAAAAATAATCAATAAAAAATTTATTTAGCCTTAAAATTAAGTGTCAGTACTCTGTGTTCGCTCCCCTTACCCTAATAACTGCTCGAAGACGATTTATCATCGACCTGATCAAGTTCTGAATTGATTCTTGTGGGATACCTTCCCACTCCTCAATTAAAGCCGATTTCAGCTCATTCAGACATGAAGGAGCAGGAGTTCTGGAACGAACCTTCCTCTTCAGTTCATCCCACACGTGCTCAATGGGATTCAAGTTAGGGCTGAGCGCTGGCCAGTCCAATGTGGCGATATCGACCTCTTCGAGGTATTCAGTTGTGCCACGGGCAGTGTGACAACGAGCGTTATCGTGCATAAGGAGGAAGTCATCAGCGATATATCCCGCATAGGGAACGACATGTTCCAGCAGAATATCGGAAATGTACCGGTCCGAAGTTAGACCGCCTCCTCGTCCCCCGCCAGGCACGAATACAATCTCCGTTTTACCGTCGAAGGAAATGCCGGCCCACATCATACAAGAACCACCCTCATAAGCCACTGTTTCAGCGAAACTGCACTGCGCAAATCGCTCCCCAGGCGCCTGCAGACCCGACCTCTTCGGTCGCTACCGTGCAAACACATCCTGCACTCGTCGGCGAACAGAACTTGACTCCATTGCTCAACCTCCCAATCAAGATGGTGCGAATAAATTGAAGGCTTGCTTGTCGGTGAGTTGCCGTGAGTTTCGGGTGTGTGGCAGGCCTTTTTGGAGTCAAGTTCGCTTGCTTGAGTCGTCGACGAACTGTTCACTCGCTGGCAGCTACCCCATGAACATCTCGGAGCTCCTGTTGAACGTCGACACCAGTCAAATGCCGATTTCGGAGAGATGTTGATGTTGATACGATAAAACGGTCATCCCTCTCCGAGGTGCACCGGCGTCGTCCAGATCTTGGTCTCGGGGTAAAGGCACCAGTCTCCCGAAAGCGTTTGTAGACTTTCGAAACACATGACTGGCTTTTGTGGAGCCGACGAGCGACAACTCGCTGGCTGAGCCCTTCTTGCAATAGGGCTACGATTTGTGCTGCTTCTGTAGGAGTTGTCTCCATTGTCGCTCAAGGAAAGGGTCAAAAGTACCGGAGATGTGTACCGATCAACGTGTGAAGGTGGACTGAGAAATCAAATCCGATAACAGGTGCTTTTATAGGGGGTCAATAGGTGGCTACTCGCGACGTATCTAAGAATTGAAGCACGTCTTTTCCGTTATGCCTTCACTTGATCCGGGATAGCTCCTGAAATACTGCCTTGATTTGAATGAATTTGGTATAAATTTAAAGTCAAGAGTTGAACCTTTAAATTTATGTAATTTTTATGGTTATTGAAAAAATATTTAGTGCTCAAAATCGCGCGGAACCAATTTCAAGAAAGTGATTCCAAACTTTTCCTCGCGAGTGTAGTTAAACACCATCGCCAAGCACATCAGCGCCAGCTGCACCGCATGTTAGAAACGGATGAAACTGAGTCAAGACGGTTAGAGGATAATTTGGAAAAACAATATCACATCCACCGTTAGAACTCGAAAAGACCCCACCAAAATTTATGTCTGTTCACTTGTTTCGTTTTATGTCAGAAAAAGAGTGTATAAGCATCAATACACACCTGAGCTTATGGTGCAACTCAGTGTAGAAACTCTTAGCACAAAGAGGAAACTTGAAGTTTAAGAGGAAAATAGTTAAGAAAGTGCTCCAGAGTTAGTTAAGTTTGAGGTTAGGGTATAGAAGAGATACATAGGTTTAATTAAGGTTCAAGATATAGGATTAGTTTGAGTTTCAAGTTGAATGTAACCCCATCGGAGTATGTCGACTTGTCAGTCAGATGTTTCCTTCTAATTTAAGGTTCAGACTAACAGTCTGATTTAATATTTTGAGTTCTAGAGCACTTTACGATGAGCAGCCATAACAGGCTACTATAAGGGAAATAATTAAATCACGCACACGCTCACACATACACAGTAATTGAGAAATAAAGACGTAGAACAAAGGAGCTGACGGAGAAGAGATGGAGAGAACAGAGAAGTTACGCCGGGGATGCCTCGACTTGCAACTGCGAAGCTACGCAGGATCCACCAACACTGGTAGCCTTCAAGGCTCTAAAAGCGTGGAGGGAGTATATATGGAGGGAGCATAGCCGTCTGTGAAGAGAACCAGTTTTTGAGATTTCTCCTATGTTTGTGGTAACCAATAGCCGTCTCGCAAGTGTGACGTCAGGACGGACGTCAGTTACCTACTGGCTACGCTAGAGTGCGCACACGCTCGCTGAATGCTCTTCCAGCTGTTGAGTGAATCGTCAATCATTAATTTGGGATTCTAAGACTCCGAAAGATAATAAATTGTGTTTCCTCACTTGAGGACACTTAATAATATCAAAATTACTAGCAACGATACATTAAGAGTTTAAAACTATAAAGATTACAGGCCCTTGATTATAACAAGTTAGAGCGACTTGCACGCACACCTCACCCTCTGACTTGTGGTGAGATACTAATCTTGCTTTGGAAAATGAGGTGGGGTTGTAGGGAAGGTGGGTGGAGCCAACTTCGGCCAAGCATCTGTGGTTGGCTCAGAATTGTGACGTGTCGGGCATTGAGAGTGCCCGAGTCTTTCAGCTTTTGCAGCCAAATTGAGCCCGATCGGAGTGCGTTATGCTCCCTCCATATATCCTAGCTCCATGTCTAAAAGTGACACGAAGACAGCGACAAACGCAACACCAATGTTAAATCGGAAGGTATATCAAAACAATCTGGTGACTCGAGTCGGTCAATACCCCTCCTGCCCTTTCCTTGAAGCTATGGAAGCCTGAAGACGACATTACAGTGAACCTAGATACAACGCTTAAGTTGAACACATTACACATTTAATTTTGATAATGAACATAATTTTAAATGAAAAAAATTTTCTAACATATTGATACAGTTGTCACCACTTCTGCCCAACATGCTATATATACTATGTCAGCAAAAAATTCTTAAAAATTGATTTAAATAATGAATTTTTTTCAACATAGATATTCATTACGTAAATATGAGTCATTATGCATATTTTGTTGAAATATCAGGATGCTACCTCAAAATTTAGCTTATGTAATAAATACCTGCAAATAGCTGACATCCTGCTAGCGAGAGTGCCTCTGACTAAATGAGACAGCCAAGCCAAGTGTTGCACTCACTACTGCCAGTACATGTTCAAACGTTTGCGCACATGTCATACCAAAGCCATGACGTAGTAACTTTCCCTAAATTCGACTTTAATTGTATTCTATTCACATTTTAAATTTCCCTTCTATATATATAGTAGTGTGGGCTGATATGGGTCAACCCATATCAGCCCACTCAAACTACTCATTATAGGATGATTTTTTGCATCCTAAACATTTGGACAGCATTCATTATGTAAAAATTAGGAAGTCATTTTTTGCTATTGAAGGTCGTAAAAAGTAGTAAAATTTGAAAATGAAATATCAGGAGACACCCCGCATAATGTTTAAGTTTGAATTATTTTGATGTTTCTGTGTAAATATAAAATTTCAAATTGAATTTCCTTCTAATGAGGAACGGATAACACTGTACAGTTATAACCAGAAATTACTTTCAAGGAATATTGTGTGTGGAATAAATTTGGAAATCCTAATTTTGTTTATGAATAAGGATAGACATAAAAACTCATTAGAGAAATGACATCAAAGATACCAGTTTAAAATTGCATTCAGTAGGAAACATGGATAAAGTTATTGAAAAATACTGTGAAAATGTGAAGTTTGTCAGTGATTTCGCACATAAAACTTTTCATTACCAGAATGAATAACTCATATTACGCTGTGATGGCTCTCTTTGCAGTACCTACCCTCAGAGACTAGGAATTATTGCACAAAGGCTGGACTGACTGGCCTATCCACCATATATTTAGAATTTAACACTCCATGAAAACTTTCCTGCGGAGGTAAAACGGTATGCATCTCGATCCTACTTAGATGTCTAACTGTCCTTGTCATTCATTATTCAGTATGATACGGTGTGGTAAAGGTTTTTGGAAGCAAAGCTTCATTCTCGTTGAAATTAGGCAGTTCCCAGAGTGGAGTACGCATTTGATTTCGATTTATCACACACAATAACAATTTCTATTTAATTTCTAGTTTGTGGAGCTACAGCGATGTGTGGGCGTCAGTCTGCACGGCATTAAATCATCATGACGTCATGATGGTGGTGTGGCATTGGAAATACAAATAGCATAGGTTATTGTTTTGTTACGAACCATCTGTTTTCGGTTCACTGCTGTCCTGTTTTTCAGCACCTACTACTTTCTACATCAACTTTTTTCTTGTTTCATGAACTTCTTACCTAGCTCACTGTTTCTGTGCACCTTGTGCAGAGATTCCGCGTTCCCTTAACTCCATACTAAATTGTGCCTTCCTCTTTCCTCTCTCAGAACATCTTTGTCGTGGTTAAGGGAGGCTAAAACTTTCTTATTTAATAATATATAATAATGCTTTAGTTTTGGAGGTTCATATCAGCTTGCTTCCAAATTCATATCACATTTTGTTATGTGCAGAGCAGAGCATAAAATAGACAGTGGACTGATGAAGCTCAATAATTTTTGAAAATTCATCTTCACTTGAGGTTAGGAAATTATTCGTAGCCTTATCACCATATGACCGAGTGAATTTGCAATATTTGGTACTTAATGGTTGCTTTAGATTACACATTGGGGATTCAATTTTGAGTAAAATAATTTGTAAATCTATGCAGGATTTCAAAGTTGTATAAGAATCTTTTTAAATCAACCCTGGTTACATTGCTACGCAGTTGAGTGAGCACCTTTAATAAATGGATACTTCATAAACCACTGCTCAATAAAAATTGCCTAGGTGTGAGCGCATTGAATTTCAGAATGAAAACCTTATCTCATTTGTTTCAGCACAGCACGTGCGTCAGGGCGCTCAGTGGTCTCAACCAGTAATTCCGACAACCTCGGCAGTCGTCGTCCTCATCCTACCTCGTCACAATCTGTTTTGGAGACTCGCCCCAACAGTGCGTTCGACTTTGCAAGTTATCGCCAAGTAAACCAATGTACTGTTTCTATACGCAGAGGATCTATTGTGACGGCACACCTTTATAGCGCATTGAACCGCGTTCTCGCTTAACGCGTTTCCTGCGAAGAACCCACCGGTGGTCACTCAAGGGATTTTCATAATGCGGCAGACCGACCTCCGGTTACTCACTCAATTTGTATAAATAGTTAATAGTAGCTAAATAAAAGTAAGATCGAGTTAATGATTGCTATTTTCAATGTTTGTTACTGCAATTGACTTTAAATTTGAATTGAATAGTGAACTGCAGTTTAACTCAGAGCAGAAAACGCGTTGAACGAATTTATAATTTTTCTAAAACTAGTCAAGAACTTGAGGTGTGATTGCCTATAGCGATTATTGTATTCATGTAAATGGAAATGGAATTGTTCCTTTATAGGAGTGGGTTATTTAATGAGAATTTGATGATTTGATGAGAATTAATGTGTATGGATAAATAGGTATGGAAATTTTTTTTCAGTATCAAATTGAATGAATATTTTTACTATTGTGGTAGACTTGTTTAACTTGGCAAAGTTTCGGTTTCCTTTTTTTTGCTCAAATGTGTGAGACAAAATTCATTGCATTTGTTTGCAAGTTTCTGGATTTACATAGAGACATCCAAACTGGCACTGAATAGCTTTAGTTTTACTTCTAGTCGTTCCTTTGCTACCTGCTAAGAATATGAGTTCTAACAACACAAATATGAAAGGGCAAAAACCAGGCGACATAACATTTTTAAAAAACTGTATGTCAAAAATTAGAACGTTTCGGGCCTAGACCCATCTTCAGCTAAACAATCTGAAATGACAAGAGTGAAAACATTAATAAACTAGATCCATCATTGACTAAAACAATCTGAAACGACAATATTGAAGTATTGAAAACCTAAACTAGAGAAACTGTTATCTCGACAGTGGCACACATGAGAATGAAAGAAAGTGGCAGGAGGATGGGTAAAGGTTCTAACCTACTATGTGAGGTTCTAACCTACTATGTGATAACAGTTTCTCTAGTTTAGGTTTTCAATACTTCAATATTGTCGTTTCAGATTGTTTTAGTCAATGATGGATCTAGTTTATTAATGTTTTCCCTCTTGTCATTTCAGATTGTTTAGCTGAAGATGGGTCTAGGCCCGAAACGTTCTAATTTTTGACATACAGTTTTTTAAAAATGTTATGTCGCCTGGTTTTTGCCCTTTCGTTTTTGTTAAAATTGCGTTGCACGCAGAACTTACCGATAACAAAAATATGTGCTATATTTTCATGCATAAATCAATTTTTATTTGTGTGCTGCTACCGAATAAAAAATCAGAACATGAATGATAAAATCTTGAATTTTTTGCGTTTTCGAAATGAAATTGATAGACATTTTTATAGAAGATATAATTACTACCGTGTTATTTCTATGCGGAATATACGTGATACTTTCACAGCTAAAATAAATATTTCAGACTTGGATGGATGTGGTCGTGCATGAGCCTGTTTTTGATAAGTTCACAATTTTGTCCATAAACTGGAACAAGCCTTTCTTAGTTTGATAAGTGATTGGGGATTCTAAATTTTACAACTATTGGATTTGGATATAATAATTAAATATTATGAACCATTTGGAATGATTTTAAGTATGATTAATTTAAATGCCGTCGATTGAGTTGAGAATGAAATTTTGGTTGGTATCTTTCCAAGAATATCAGATGTTTTAAACCCATTGAGGTAGAGGTGTTATTAACATGAACTTTTTAAGTGCTGAGTTCTGTACATATTTAGTACTGAATTTTATTTTGTTAATTTCACATTCATTTTATTAGCACACAAAACTTTCCAAGGAGACTTAAAATTATTCTTTAGATCCTCGTACATTTAGTATTGTTGCAAGTTTATATGCAAGTCAGAGGGTCTTTACCGAACGACTTCGGTATCGTTACCAATGGCGGTCAACACATCACGAGTGACGGCCTTTTTACTCAGTGTGACCAAAGAACATCGTTTGGTGCAACGTTATGCAATTCCAGTTTTGTGTGGAAATTTTTTGATTTTTTATAGTTCAAAAGAAACACGATTACTTTCATTTTATAATCACATGGAATTTGAGATTCCAAGTTCTAATACAAGCTTCAATGTTTTCACTGTATCGAAACGTAAATTCTTACTTGAGATATTGTTAACTTAGCAAGAATTTGAGCTCATGATGAAACTAAAAGTGATTATAAAAATTATTTTCGTTTGTTTGAGCATATCTGACTTCATAAAGAAATATGCATGTAAATGTTGAATAATTTCATGTTCCATTTAATTTTTATATATATTAGCAACTAACTTGAGCTGTTTGAGCTGTGATCTGAGTCACAAACGTACAAACCTTTCAGTACACTACTTTAAAATAAATATTGAAGAATATTTCCGCGAGTGATAATGAAACTCTCACATTGTATAGGCGTAGTAGTCTGTACATGAAAATTCCATATTTCAGATGATAAGTGATAAAAAATTATTTCCTAGTTTCAGATCCCCTCAGGGGGATACAGCTATTGTATCTATGGGAATTAGCGCTCCCAGGGGGACTATGTGAGGGCCTGAGCTAAAGGTTAGGTAGGCTTTCTTTTTGTTTGAGTAGAATAGGTAATTGTTTTGTTACGGATCATCTTTTTTCGGTTCACTGCTGTCCTGTTTTTCAGCACCTACTACTTTCTTCTTCAACTTTTTCTTGTTTCATGATCTTTTTTCTTAGCTTTCTGTTTCTGTGCCATTTCTGCATAGATTCCGCGTTTCCTCAACTCCATACTAAATGGTGGCTTCTTCCTTCCCCTCTTTGGATAGCCTTTGACGCGGATAGGGAGGCTTAAACTAACTAATAATCTATTCTTCATAGTTTCAGAATAGAGAGAATGTTTCCTAGAGTTGTGTGAGACCTTCACTTTTCGTAAAATAGAAGTAAATAACATACTATTTCGTCTGCTCCAATATTCTTTGATTTCTGTGGAAAAGTGCGTAAAATTGTTAAAAAAAATTCAAGTCACTAGAAGTATATGATTTTATAGCGTCTATTGCCTTGATCTGCGATCAGTAATATGTAATGTTCTATTTTGTCGTGTATAAAAATAGTGTTATTGAGCTCTATTGCCATAGTTATTTAATGAGAATTCTTATGTGCGATAATTATGGTAGAATTCTTTTGGCTGGTACAACTCCAGAAAATATTTTCTCTATTCTAGCGTAAGACTTGCTCTAACTTTGCGAGAACTCGTTATTTATGGACCTCAAAAGTTATGAATAAAATATTTTGGTTTTTTTTTCGAAAGTTCCTGAATTTATTTGTGAGCGTTCAAACAATATTTTAAGTATTTTATTCTTCACCTTCATTTTGTTACTTGTGTAAAAGTGAAAAACTAAATAAGCATTTTTAGATTATTTCTTGAATTAAAATGAAACCTTCCTGTATAAAGATAAATCGGGGTTTTATTTGTGCGAGATAAGTGTTGTAAACTTTTTTTTTTCCAAATGAAATTATTTTCATCACAGTGAAAAACATGCTTAATTTTACGAGAACTTGATTATAAAACTTAACGCAGAACTTAATTATTTTCGTCCGTTTGAATATTTCTAGTATTTCTAGACTTACATGGATATGTGCATAAAGGTGTAAATATTTTTTTATGAATGAATTTGTATTATATCCGGGTGTAAGATGAGATTTAAAATTTATAAGGTATTGTGATGAATTAAAATTTCATTTGTGCATGATAACAGGTGTTTGAATTTTTCGTTTCAAAATGGAGAACTCTTGTGCTGAAGCGTGAGACCTTTACTTCTCAAGTTAAATGAAAGTGAAAGTGGCAAATAAAATTTATTCTGATTATTAGAATATTTCTCGATTATACGGAAAAGTGCTCACAAACGTAGAATAATTTTATCACTTCCAGTTCTAAATAGATAAACATTCAGTGCTGAATTTGTTTCCCCCTTTTTCATTGCTTAGAATCCAACTGTTGATGTTCCGAGAATTAAAATGAAGGGAAAATGTGTCATTTCAGTGTTGAATAAAGTGAGCGAACTGAAATGATGCTGTTTTTATTTGAACGGATGAATGTAAGATGTGTTTATGCTGAAGCCTATTTTTAATGTGTGAAAAAATCTTTAGTTATCTAAAATGCAATTTAGCTTGAAATCACAGCTTTCTTCATTTGATAAGCGTTAAGGCATTACAACCGTCACAATTATTCGAATTCATATATCATGTTAAAATACATTTAACGCTGTTGGGAGGAAGATCTTGTTGACGCTCTCAATTTATTTACCGATTTCAATTAACCTGTTCAACTCTGTATAAATTCGTGAAGTTTATCAACATGACGGTATGAAATATTTTGTATATTCTCTAAAGTTACACAATACGCTGTTTTTATAAGTAGTGCATTTTTTCTGTGGAAATATTGTGATAATTTAAAATTTAATGGTCAATGCGTGGTACAACATAAGCCTCGAATGATTCATGAGTTCTGCAAATACTCATTTATCTTAATCCGCAGTCCACAGAGGGGTATGGCAGGAGTAAGTTATATTTATGCTTTAGGTTCCGTAGATTTCCTCTAAGTGTGTTATGACGGCCCTAATTGTGTCATGTGACGCACTGAAGTGTGTCATGGCGCCTCCATGACACACAATTGCGTGCCGGTTTTGCGACTAACGTATGAAACACTTAAGTGTGTCAAAATGACCCCATATTTTATCGCAGTGTGAGTTGGCTAGCGATCACTGTGCATCAGCCTTCGAGTGTCTCTTACATTGTGCGTTGAGATCACACTATGTGTATTAGGATGTCGCTTTTTAGAATATAACTAGTAAAGGTCAACGTGTGCTTATGTTGGTCCTATTAATTAGGCGACGGAAGTCACATCAGAATGAAGCGAACTGAAAACCGCAGGCGTAAGTTGGGTCTGTAACCTTTAATGAGAACCAACATAATTTTATATAGTAGTGATTTATAATCATTAACATGTTTACCATGTTTTCTTGCATTTTTGTAGCTTTTAGGCTCATATGTTATTTCAGGCTTAGAGGTGATGACATTCCTCAAACCCGAGCTCTAGTTTCTTTCGTTAATGCAAATTATCGAGGAAAAAACAGCGTCTCGTGACAGCGTCTAATGTACCAGTTTTTTTAGTTCACTGATTTCCTAGTTTTCAGCACCCATAACTTTATTTTATCCAATATCGTATACTTTTTCTCAACTTATTGTGTTTATGTTCAGAGGATATTCTGTGGGAGCATATATTCTCCATTGAATTCACACTCTTTTAACTCCATACTAAACGGTGCTTACATCTTTCCTCTCCTTGGGTCTCCTTTGTTGTGTTAATTAAGGCTCAATCTAATTTATTATCTAATCTAATTCTAAGAATTCCGAGGAGGAATATTTGAGGTCCTAAGCTAAGAGTTCGGTAGAAATTCTTTTTGTTAAAATAAAATGTTTTTGTTTCTTAAGGACAATCTTTTTCGGGTCCCTGCTGTCAAGTTTTTCAACACCTCTGTCTTTCTTCTTCAACTTTTATCATCTTTCCAAGCATTCATTCTCAATTTACGGTTTCTGTGCGCACGGGATCCTGTGGCGAAACACTCATGGCACATAGTTTCTGCGTATCCTTTACTCCATACTAAGCGGTGCCTCCATCCTTCCTCTGTTTGTACATATTTGTTGTGGTAAGGGAAGCTATAACTTATTCATCAATCTCTCCTTAAACATTTTTTTTTCCTAAAGAAGGGTGAAACTAACGTTTAATCAATCAATTAATCTAATCCTAACCCCGAATTTGAAGTGTGGCTGCTAATATACTGTAAATTGATTTATTTGGGCGTCAATGCATAGAACTATTAAATTCATGATAAATTTATAAGTGGGTATGGGTAGATATTGCAATAATCTAATCCGTATAAGTTGAACGAATTTTCCTCCAGTTGTGGTAGACACTGCAACCTGTGTGAAATTTCGGTTTCATTTGTAATTAAAATGAGAAAACCAAAATTCTCAAATTGGTTGTACGTTTTGGGTTTAAATTGAAGCGTTCAAGGAGATGCTGAATCACTCCCAGTTAAAAATTCATGCCGTTTTTAGGTCGACAGGTAGCAGAGCACAGTGAAAGATGGCCGTTGAAGGTCAGAACGTTCCTCTGTCGGCCGCTCTCGACCAAAATTTGCCGTTCGACGGCTATCCGCTAGTCTCATTTAGGCGGAAACAAGCCGGAAAAATCGAGCCCTTGCCCAAAGGCGGCTTCAAGAGGAGAATGTCGCTTGCGTTCGACCTATTTGATTAACAGTCGAGTAACGGTTTTCTGGAAGCTACAGAAAATTCTTTAGAATATCTTAAGTGCAACTTTAGATTTTAGTCTAACACTCGTAACTTTTGAAATAATTCACCTGTTGAGTTCAAATTACTCTCAAATGAAAGATAAAAACATTCTTAAGAAAAAATCGTACATACCAACCTTCTTGAGCACTCTCAGACAGCAAAATTCATTTGCCATGAAAATTACAGTCGGTAGCTGCCGAGGAAAATTTGCTAGTCAAAGCTGTCAACTAAAAAATGGTACATTTACCTAAAACTTCACCTTACGGATAGTTATGATGGTATAAGGTATTTAAATGTCAATTTACATTTTGTATAGTGTACATCAAATATTATTATCCTGTTGTTCATCTGAGCCAAATTTTTATTTCCATTCGAGTTAGAGATGGCAACACTGCTCGCACATGTGACAAGTCTGACTCAAGCTGCTCAAGCAAGCCTTTTCGCGGCAGTTATTCGAATGGTTTTGTGCGTCACAGGTGTAGTGGTGGCTTCTCATTATGCAATAAGTTTTTTCACGCAATGTCAGAATGTATTTCAGTGCGAGTGTGTAGTACGTTGAAGTGTCTCTTATTTCTGAAAAAATTTCTGCTCTAAAAGGTATGAGGTGTTCGCTCTCACTCGAGTTTCTTATTCCATTGAAGACGTTAAGCCGGTATGGCATGTTGTCAAGTGCCTGATGAGGGATTGACCTTGTCGTCTCAATAATTTTTGAGTGTGAATGAATAGTAATATACATATATTAATGAGAAGGAACAATTACGCACTTTAGGTCAATCAGGAATCAGGATTGCACTACTGTGCGGCCAATGTTGATTTCATATGTGGTAGTGCACAATTGTATATACTTCAAAATTTACACTGCAGTTTAAAGAAGCAATAAAAGCAAAATATAATAGTGTATGTTTATTCACTATTAATTTCATTCTTATTTTACAGTAAGTGTTAACACAATTTAGCTTTAAACTTTCAAGTTGCAGTATAATTCCACTTGAGAAACCTTTGACAAGCAACAATGTGCAATGTTTTCAATTTAGATGTACGGATAGTATCGGTATCGGCCTTTTTCTATTATCAGTACATCACTAGTTTTCAATTTTTTGTAAGAAAAGTAAACTTCAGAAATATCTGACGAGCTGCATTATAAAATTAAGGAATAACAATGATGAGAGAAGAATATGTCAATAATTTCCTTAAATTCGTTCGCGGAAATTAAGAATTCTGTTTCAAAAAGTCTCTAAAGGAAAACATTTAAGAACGTTTCAAATGAATGACATTTTGCTCGCTGATGCGTAATTTTTGAGGTTTTTTTTCTGTGAAGTTATAGGAACTTAGTATATAAAAATGAAGAATCGGACTCGTAAATATGATGTAATACGGCATAACATGATGCTAGGTTAAATTAGGTTAGGTAACGTTAGATTAGCTGAATAAACTAACCTAAAATAACTTAACTTGGCCGTACTGACACTGATGGTTACCGCCAAAATACTGGGCGTGTTTCAAGAATGCAGCTACGATTTAGACGATTATATAATGTTATTTTTACCTGAACGTAATTCATGTTATTGCGTGAAAATTACGTCTCAGCGAGCAAAATGTCATTCGTGCTCTTTTAGTGATTCTTTAAAACAGAGGTCGTGATTTCCGTGAGCACATTAAAGTAAATACTGACCGAAGAAAAATCCTTAATCACCTGATGAACCTCAGCATTATCGATCAGTTAGGGTTGAATTATGCTTTAAATTGAGTAGCGTCCTACCAGCAAACGTTGCGTGATCGTAGGCTAGTGATGTACAGATATATCGGTAGCGGCAAAATCTGGCCGATATTTCATGGATACTTTCCAATAATACGTATTTCATCGTTAAAATGAAGGTCATAAATCATGAAAGTAAAATTAAATAAAGAGCCTATTCATTCATAGTAAATTAGTTAGCTAACTGTTAAATTACAGAGTTTAATCAGGCCCGCTAAGTGAATCTACTACGTTGAATTCCCTATGTCACGGACGGTCTGTAAGTGAAAGCTTTGTAGCATAAATAGTTAAACCCAGAGGGGACGTAAAATTAGTGTACTTTTACAACTGAAACCTATATAGTTCGAACCAATTTCCATTTCTTAAAGTATGTGACAGGCTAACAAAAATCAAACCAATTAAATATAGTTGAAGGTGCATTTTAAAGTTTTCATAAATTTAACATAGAAATAACTGAAAATTCTATTTTCATTAAGCTTGTAGATCGTAAAGTATTACAAAGCTAATTATTTTATTTTAATTAAGCATGTAAATCGCCGTTCATTACGAATCTAGCATTTTTCTTCATTTTAATATGTTTGAAAAATTCATGAACAATCTTATAATTGGTTGCGTTTGCGCATCTTTCCGGTTTCGGATCCTATCGAATTTTAATGTTTTCTTTTCGTCAAAGTATGTATTTTGGTGTGAAAAACATGAAAATGATAACTATTTTGTGGAGAAATAATTGTTTTGGTTCATGAACAATCTTATGATTGTTCGTGAATTTTTCAAACGTCTTAAAATAGAAGAAAAATGCAATATTCCTAAAGTACGGTGATTCACATGCTAAATTCAAATAAAATTATTAGCTTTGTAGTATTTGAAAATTTACGTAAAATTAACACTCCTTAGTCGGACTATCATTAAAAAATTTAAAGACGAAGAATATAGCACGGATAGGTATCATATTTAATACAATTTAACGAAGCTAAATTTTAACTATATGAAATAGTCAGTTTTAAACGTTTCGGAGACCAGCTCCATCTTCAGTAAGTCTGAAAACATAACAACCAAAATCGGTTAGTTCATGACAACAATGAGAAAAGTGACAAAGTGATCGGTAAGAAAAAAAATCAATACAAAAATTTCTAACGGATATGAACTATTAGCATCATTTAAAGATGGCTTCTATTTGGCAATGTGAATGGATTCTAAAATGCGCAAATCTAACTCGTTAGGTGCAGAGCATAAAATAGAAAAATTGTCCTCGGAAATACGGCTGCTATACTGTTCGGTATGAAGGCGGATTGATGAATGAGGAGGTTGAGCCACAGAACATTTACATAATCTGAAGGTTTTCTCTCCTGAACTGTACTCGAAGTTGTAGCTGCATCTGTCAGGTTCACGTCCGGGTGTCCTGTTTGGTTTGCCTAAAATCCATAAGTTAGACTTTCCATCTAAATTTCAATTTCGTCCTATTTTTCTGCAGTGAATATGCCCAATTTTAACTTAGCACGATTTCTATTTCCTGTGTTAAATCCTTTGACTGTAAATGAATATACTCTTGGTACCTCAACTCAATTTGTTAAGGAGATCATATCGTGTCAAAATGCTGATAAAGTTACTATGGCTTCATTTGATATTGAAAGTTTATTCAAAAATATTCAACTTGCAGAAACCATCGAAATAATTATAAATTCCTTTTTTGCTTTGCCTACTGATACAGTTTTAGGTCTAGGCAAATCTTATTCTAAGAAGCTTCTCGAACTGTCTGTTATGAACTCTATATTTGTGTTTGCAGGCAATTTGTATAAACAAATCGAAGGCCTGGGGTCTTCGAAAGCATGGGTCTTCCATTATGACCCACATTTGCAAAAAATTTCATGTGTCACTGGGAACAAAAATGGCTGGCCGATTGTCCTGTGGAATTTAAACCAGAATTTTATCGCCGTTACATTGATGACACGTTTTTGTTGTTTCGTGATCCAAGTCATGCTCAAATGTTCAGGGACTATTTAAATGAGAAACATTCATCAATAGAATATACAATCGAAATTGAGAATAATGGCTTGTTATCTTTTTTGGACTGAAAAATTACTCGAGTAGGTAAAGCTTTCACTTCTTCAGTTTTTCGTAAGGCTACTTTTACTGGATTGGGCATAAGTTTCTACAGTAACTGTAGCTATATATTCAAAATTAATGCGATTAAAACCTTATTGAATCGTGCCTACAACATTTGCTCTAGTTTTGTGGATCAGCATGCTGAATTTAATTTTTTAGTCTCATTTTTTTTGTATAAACGGATTTCCTTCCTCAATTGTTCATGCTCATATTGAAAAATTTTTAGCCAAGAAATATTCAGATATTAACGATGTCGCCGATTCGGTGCAATAGCTCTACTGTGTATTTCCATATTTTGGTGATTTTACGAGCAAGATGTGCCGCGATATTAAAAACCTTTTTGAACACCACTTACCTGGGGTAAAATTGAATGTAATTACTGTGAATCTACTGCGAGTTAGTTCTTTCGGTACAAAGATAGGATTCCTAAGCGGATGCGGGCATCCCTGGTGTATAAATCTAGTTGCGTAGTGTACGTCTGGCTACGTCGGCATGACGACACTGTCTTTTTACGTCAAGATCGCCCAGCACCGCGGAGTAAGCTTTCGAACCGGGAGACCTTTAGGTCAACCTCCTCATTCATCAATCCGCCTTCATACCGAACAGTGTAGCAGCCTTATTTCCGAGGACAATTTTTCTATTTTATGCTCTGCACCTAACGAGTTAGATTTGCGCATTTTAGAATCCCTTCACATTGCCAAAGAGAAGCCACCTTTAAACAATGCTGATAGTTCATATCCGATAGAAATTTTTTATATATTTTATTTTACCGATCACTTTGTCACTTTTCTCATTGTTGTCATGAACTAACCAATTTTGGTTTTTATGTTTTCATACATACTGAAGATGGAGCTGGTCTCCGAAACGTTTAAAATTGACTACTTCTCACATTTTAAATTTAGGATCGTTAAATTGTATTAAATATGATACCTATCCGTGCTGAATTCTTCGTCTCTAAATTTTTATTGAAGATTTACTAGATAAATTAAGATCGAATTTCCAGCTTTTTCTATGATAAATTTTAAAAACTTCAAAATACACCAACTTTATTTACATAATTGGTTGGATTTTTGTTAGCCTGTTTAGTTGTAAAAGTATAATAATTTTAGGTCGCTTCTGTTTTCAATTATTCATGCTACATGCTTTCACTTACTGAACGTACTTCATCGGGAAGTCAAAGTATTAAATTCAGTTAGCGGGCCTGATTAAACTCTGTAATTCAACAGTTAGCTAACTAATTTGCTAGGTACGAATGGCCTCTTTATTTGATCATGCTTTTACTCTCATGATTTATGACCTTCATTTATATGATAAAATACGTATTATTGGAAAGTATCGGCCGGATTTTACCAATGCCAGTAAAATGACCGATACCGATAAATCGGTTCATGAATAATTTTATGACAGGATTTTATAAATATTTGTCAACGTTTCGATCTGAATTTTAAATAAAAAAAGAAAACAATATACATTTTTGTGCCACGGCCAAAAAAAAAAGACTGTTGGCCGCATTGGCTACTCTGGCTGAAGCTTCATAAAAAAATGACGCTGAAATTCACAATGAGTCGTTTTCTTCTATTTCGCATGGAGTTGAGTTTGGACCCGTAACTTCTGGTGAAGATGGCGATTCTTCAGAAGAAACAAGAGATGGAAGAAATGTAGAATGCTGGTCTGCAGAGGCACCATTTCAAGAGCAAGGGCCCAACTATTAGCTTCACCACATCGGTCAATTGGTATTTATCACGATTTATCTTTGTGGTGGGGCTGGTAGTGACGGCAAAGTGAGCAACGTAAACACAACAAAATGTGGAAACCAAGCCTGAATTTTCCCTCGTCAGTCTTCAGCAACCTCTGAATTGCAGGACGTCCTTGAAGGTCATCAACGATGTGTTCAGATACATATTTGTGTGTGTGGGAGGGCGGGTGTGTGTGTGTGTGTGTGTGTGTCTGTGTGTGAGGGGGGGTTATGGGTGTGTGGGTGTGGGGGGAGGGGTGTGTGTGTGTGTGGGGGAGCGGGGGGGGGGGTGTATATAAATAGCCAGTGTAACTAAGTTCGGGCAAGGTCGATCTGCTGCCGCGGGAGGCCGGTACAAAGTCGAGTAAGGTCGGCAGAGAGCCGATACATAGAATGGAGAAGCCGCGGAATGGAGAAGCCGCGGTCGAATTGGGGCCGCGGAAAGTCGATATGTAGTCGATAAAGGTGGGAATTTCCGAACAGCTGCAAAGGGAATTCAATGGTTTCGTAGCCGTTTTTTCCTGCCATAAAAAGGGGACATGGCGACCAAAAATCGGCTGCTTTTCCGAATAAAACACGGCTAGAAGTCTTGCCTGCCGCGGCACATAATCGACTTGAAAACGTCTTATTTTTTAACTGGGCTTTACTATTAGTAACCAAAAGTTTGAGCTTGGATTACTTATGAGTATTCTACGCTTTCATACGTGAACAGGAGTTGTTTTTGTTGGTGTACTACTATCGCGTAGCTAATCAGTGCATGTTATTAAATTTTGAATTTTTTTACTTTTTCTAAATGTAACTAATGATTCTTGTAGAATAAAGTATATGGTATACTGTGATCTTTCAATGCTAAATCAAATTAATGAATTTTGTTCAGTGGTTTTATTTCAGACCTTGTACGACAGGGTCGTGCATGAGCCGATGATTATCGGATGGAAAATTTTTTCGTTGAACTGGAATAAAATTTTAGGCGTCTGTGATTTTTTTACTTGATTGGTGCATTGAACTTCTGTCCTTCAAAACCATTCTAATACATTAATTTGTTATACCTATGAACTGGCAATTGAAAAACTTCTGCAACACAATAGAGTGATTTGAATGACGTTAATTTGAATTTCGATAAAAAATTCATGAGATTCGTTCTATCAACATCAAATTTATATGACCATTCGAATCGGTTATATATCCATGGCATTTTATTAGTGCTGTATTTCGGTTTGTAAAAATTTCCATTTTATAATATATATGTTGATCTAACAATACTTTCTACAGCGACTATAATGTGTTCACTGGTTCTTGGTAAATTCGTTTTTATTTCAAGTTTGCATGAAAACCAGTGGATAAAGAGTAGGTGCAAGTTGGACTAGGGTTTTAGGTATCGTTGATTTCTGCTAAGTGTGTTATGGCTGATGTAAATGTGTTTTGTTACACACAAAAATGTGTCATAGAACTTCCATGACCCACAATTATGCATTGATTTTGTGACAAATGCATGACACTCATATGTGTGTCAAAATATCTGGCAATTTTTCTCAGTGTGTTGTCAAGCATGGACGTAGAAGCATTATGGTGTGGTACTATTTCACTATCCTAAGGGGAAGGGAAATCCACATCATTGATGGGAAAACGGATAGTTCCTTATACAGGCAGATGCTCGAAGGGAAGCTGCTTCTGGGCGCCAATATATTTGTTTTGTGGTCGGTGCAAGTGGACCTTCAAACAAGACAACTAAACCAAATATACGGCGAAATTCACGAAATAATTATTCGTGAAAAAGAAAATAAGGGTCTTCGCGTGGCCAAACCAATTGAATAACCTCAACCTTATTCAAAATTTTTAGCCAACATTCAGAAATGTTTTCCACATAAAGAGACTGATGAACATTGCTGATTTTAGGATCATACGCATGTATGATTTCAAGCTGCCAAAAACCGAGTGTGAAAGTTAGTTTCGAGATAACAATAGTTCACATGCTATTATTGTACATAACGCTCACGCCACTGAGTATTACAAAATGGCTTAGCTTCAGCAAAATAATTTGTCATGTGCTTCTGTTGGTTTATTTATATATCAGGTACTCTTTAAATGGTAAACATATTTTCACTGAACTACCTGTACACATTACCCAAACCCAGAACTCAAAATTTAAAAATACTACATAAATGGAGTGGTTCAAAACGTACGTTCGGGCACACTATATGTTTAATGTTTATTCAGTGAAATGTTTGTTTTCTTTACACAAAATTGTTATTGCCGTTTCTTTAGAGGAAGGAATTAGGTCTAGTGGACCCAAGTTTGAAAAATTGATTCACGGTTGATATACAAAAGTGAATTATTTTTAGGGTCTACGACAAACTCGAAAAGTGAGTTACTGGAGCCCAATTTTTCCATAGTGTAAGATCTTTAAATATATGTTATTTTCTGTATTACACGTATTGATATCGAAGCACATATCGTATATTAAGTCAGTCGTTTTAATACTACTGTCCTCAAAAACTACAAATAAGAACACAGCGTGCAACTTTGTGCTAAGCGGTATTCATCCTAACATTCAATTACAATACCCGCGATACATGTTAATACTGTTACGTCAGACAAACTTCCGAACTGCTCGGAGTTTTGAATTTCATTAATTGTACTGATTTTAGGAAAGATAAGATCTTCATGCTATTATCAACAATTATACTGTCAATAATTATTTCCCTAGTTCAGACCTATTATTATTCACCTGTTGCACAACTCTTATTTAACATGACATTACTGGAGAAGAGGTGTCCTATGAGGGGTGCTGGAGCGAAGACCACCGCGTAGCACCCTGCTGAACGTGTGTTGATGGTTTCGATCTCAGATGCCTTGAGAACATCCTTCAATTCTTAACGAGAAGTTCGAGACCTCTGCACTACTGTTTCGACCAATTTTTAAGCAGCACGCTCATCAATTTTCCTCGAACGGCTGGTCGAGGCTTGCTGAGAGTCGCATTCCGGCATTTCCACTAACGTATTATGGTTCCTACCAAGGCTATAGGAACGCACAGTTGTGCATATATCTTCCGATTTCCCAAATCTTCATTATAAAGCTCTGCAATACGTTCGCAAAGGTCTTGGCTGATGTTCTTATTCTTAGCCATGGCCATGGTTACGACTTTTTAGAACGAGAGCTGCTGTTCCAATGACATGTTATTGGAAATGAATGCTGGCAAAAGTTCTGTTACCAAATAGTAGAATGTATTAAAACATTCTGGTGTAATCCTACTATAATTTTAATAACGAGAAGAAAGTAGGGTATTGTAAACTTTTGTTCATGCATTTATTCCATATCTTCCTACAAATTTTTTTAATAAATATTTGTGAGTTTAAAATACATTATTAACCTTTGTATACTATTTTTCATACATAGTCCAATTTTCATAATTGTACGGGCTTAAAGAACGTGGAATCTGCCGAGTTAATCAACGTGTTGTATTATTTTGCCCCCAAAAATGTATTAAATTTATAAATTAGTGTGCGCGCACAATATATACATAATTGATACGTATATGCATATAAATATGTATATACGAGTATATTGGGTACTTGTGGGTTGTCTGTTACCACTTTTAATTTATGGTTTTCTTTTCATGTTAATTTTGGGTTAAGTTAGAATTAAATTATTATTGATTTTAATATTTTTAAATTTGGTTTTGTTTCAGGCCAAAATGAATCTATGGGACCTTCCAAAAACTGAAGAAGAAGGTCCCTAAGATTCATTGTATATACATATATGGAGAGTAGCTAAATTGCGTTAGAAATAAATATTATCAACAAGGATAACTTCTCACATGGAAAATCCATTCATACTGTCCAGGACATGAATTCAGTATTCATAAAACAATTACATTTTTAACTTTTTCCCCTAAACAAGGGGTGACAGATAACCCACAAGTACCAGAGATTATCTTAAACCCGAACTAACAAATTAGATTTTCAGTCTGTCATAGCAAACCAGCGAATAGATTCAACGGACGGTGTTTCAGTTGAGTCTGAAAAAAGTCAAGCGTGTTGGGTGGTCCAAGCTCTTTTTGACGCGGCCAGGAAGCCTAATATTTAGTTATAAAATTACATTTACGCCTACATAGATGTAAGAAACTTAGAACGGAATTCGAAACATAATATATAATTATATATCTATAATTGCAAGGTGACTTCTCTGTGAATGAATTATTTCTTAATTCTCAGTTTGCGTACATGTTTCACCCTATACTCAGTATTTCTTATCGAGAACGTAATTGTGTCAAGTGAATTATTTCTTTTTCTAAATGTCATTCACAGACGTGTTAAAATATGCAAAAGCGAAAATGTTACAAGCTATTTTACTCTAATTCCATGTTCACTAATGTATGAAATTCACATCGGCTTCACGGAAGGTAATCATTAGATTGTCCTAGCGTTTATTGCAAGACATTTGAAAACTTATGATAGATGTGAGATGTATGGTCTTGATACGAGTATGAGGTCGTCTTTTTCTTTTGCTTGTATACTCCCACCGAATGGAAAAAATGCCTGTGCACCTCTCTGTTCCAAAAGTGAAGGAAAAGTAGGAACAAGAGACATGTATCTTTTTATGAAGACTCTGCGAAGTCATTTAATTTATAACTTTTTTGTGCCAAAATTGTACCACTTCCCTTTGCAAAGCATCTTAAAAATTTTTTGGCAATCACCTGCACAATTTTTCTGTACAAAACAGCAAAATAAATTTCTCAGAAATATTATCCACTCCTCTCATTCAACTACAGGCTTTTACTCCGCATATAATCTACATCAAGGTTTCGTTCATCAAAGCAAACAAATAATGGAAATATAGAGGTAACTTATACTTTAGCATACGACCAACACAATCCTTTGAGTTTATACATTTTCAGCATACAAATTTAAAGTTGGTAAATAGCTTTCGACCAGTAGGTCTGAATAAACGCTGTCGCACTGTGTTGAAAAAAAAGCACTAATGTTTCAAGCACTGACTCTGACAAATACGCTATTGCATATTTGAATTTTGTAAGTTTCCTCTCTATTTTGATAGCAAAATTCCAAAATAACTGCTCACTTCCTCGGAGCACAGAACAGTAAAAATAGTACTACTGACAAAGAGATTCCCCCTTACAAACAATTAAAAATGCATTTAAAAAGTTCTTGAACTCATTGATGTTGCTCGCAGCGATGGACGGGAAATGACTTCCATTAAAAATTATTAATTACAAATTTGAAGCTGAAAACACGCAGGTATACCTTGCTACATAAGCACAATAATCCTATCGAGTTTGCTAGACACCTTACAATAAGAAATGAGACCAAAGCTTACATATGTAACAGCAAAATTCATTTTTTAAATGAAGGGAATACTAATTGGTGAAGGATGCAGCTCTAGTTTCAATAATCGGCGTCCATTAAACAGCGGTGACTACATCAAACCTAATTAATTTGAATGGGGAAGAAAACCTTTTAGCAATAGTTAACCTAGAGATGACTTTGGATAGATGTGAATGAACAATTTCGTTTTTTAGCAACGGCAAGCAGTGAATGCTCATGAAGTCAGTGTGTGAACGAGTTTTCGGTTAAAGAAGCTTAGGGTGAGCTCTAAAATTGTGGAAGAAGATACATCTGAGAAACCAATTATCAAGTTTCCAGAAAAACGTGTTTTTCACAAAAAAAATGTTTTTCTTCTCATCTTTTGAACTACCGGGTTTTCTACAATGAACTTTTGAGCTTTTGAAGCTCTTTTCAAGCCCTTTCGATTGATATAATTATAAATTGTTGTAGCTTTGGAACTCTGAGAAAAAATCTACATCAAAAGAAAATACGTGCAATTCTTCAAAACAACCACGTTTTTGAATTTTTTTTTTTACCAAAATACGTTTTTTTTTCAAGTCAACTCCTCTGTTTTGTAGCTCTTTTCAAGCCCTTCGGATTGGTGTGCTCGCCATAGTCGTAGCTATGATACTGCAGCTGTCATCGAGCTATGAATGAAAGCTACCGTATCATAGCTACGGCAGAACAGCTAAATTCTTAAATTGTCAAAAATTATCAAAAATTTCTACTCAGCGTCAGAATGTTTCGTTTGAATAATGAAAGCACTTTGAGTAGCCCATGAACGAACTCTATTGCCATTGCCGCAAAGAAACGCGCTCAATTGACCCCCAATAATGAGGGGGGGAGGGGTCAAGGTCACGCCAACCCCATCGCTTTTCCCCCCTCTGGTGGGCGTACCATTCGGAGTAGACGTAAGCGGAAAGTACCAATGGAAGCGCAAGAAAATCCTCTATAAGATGCATATAAAACAGAAAATCAACACTTATCCCGATTTCTACCCAGACGGCCTTCTTAAGGCCAGGCTGAAGTATGCCAACGACCATTTGAACAAGCCAGCACCGTTTTGGAACTCAGTACTGTGGTCAGACGAAACCAAAATCTAACTATTTGTGAGAAACAGCACAATCCTACATGGAGACAACAAAACGAAGAGGATAAACCAAAGTGTAACATGCCAAAGGTTAAGTTTGGAGGTGGTTCAATCATGGTGTGGGGATGTTTCAGCTCATCAGGGGTAGGTGAACTTCACATCGCTGAACGAACCATGAATGGTAAGAAATATTGTAAAATATTAAAAGAGGAACTCATATTTTCAGCTCGTTTGGTTAAATTGAAACGTGGATGAACCATCCAACAACACGACGATCCAAAGCATACTTCAAACGAAATCAAGGAATGGTTGAGGATGAAAAAGATAAACACTTTAGAATGAGGAAGTCAATCCCCGGACATGAATCCGATGGAAAGCGTGAGGAGAGAATTGAAATTGAAGATTCAGAAGAGAGGTCTAAATAACATCTCTGAACTCATAGAAATTTGCTTTGAAGAATGGAATCAGATTACACCCGATACTTGTAAAATGCTGGTACTGAACTATAAAGATCTCGAAGCCATGATAAATAGTAACGGCTTCGCAGCGAAGTATTAATGTATCATTTGTATTTCTTGAAATGTGCTTCACACTTTTGTTCTGGTATTAATTATACATGTTCTTATATACTTTTCAAAAAATATTTGGGGGTTGTAGATATATATCAACCTTTTTATACTATTATCTACATACAGTCCAATTTTCATAATTGTTCATGGTTGAGAAATGTAGAATCTGACGGTTTAGTCTATGTGTTGTATTATTTAGCCCTACTCTAGATGTAAAGGTACGTTGCGAAGTTTTACGAAATGACTCAATTCCACTTATTTATGATATAAAAGTTATATTTCTCACATCGTATTGAAAGGTTTTGATGTTTATTATTGGACAGGATTTGTTGTGAGAGTCTTGAAAACTTATTCGGATCAAATTACTTCACACCGACGACTGCTGATTGTTGCTGAAATAAATATCTAAGATTCTTGAGATCTGTGACGTTTTGACAGCTATTTCTCCTGAGATTTTCAGCCTGAATAGAAGAAATAATGGCTAGCTTATGCATGAACATTTTTAGAACGAACTAAACACAAATGATGTTTTTTTCTCACTTTCCATCATATATAGAATAGAATAAAAATAATTATTATTGACAGAAAATAATATATTATTTTTATAATATATAGAATATTATAACATGCAGGGAATGAAAAAGAAAAAATTTGAATGCCTTCGTGAATTTAATCTTAAGTTCATTTTTTCTAGGACATTAATGTCTGCGAAAATCAGTAGTCGTTTTTGATTAAACGATTTACAATATTTCAATATTTGCATCAACGTTGATAACGCGCTTCACTAGTTTCAAGTGCACATTTCCATTATAGGTCTATATACGATGTTGTTCGCTATTTTTGATCGCCACGTATGGTTAATTATTCATGCAAATATGTTCATCACGATCTGGTAATTTTAAAACCTACTATGAAGACGGTTTTATTTCAGTGTAAGTCTAAACGCAAAATGGTTAATTATTCCACAGGGTCTCCTCAACGAGAATAGACTGTTCTAGTCCATTCAAATAAGTGAGCAGAGGAATTTTAAAAAAAATAATTTCAGTTGATGCTGTTATTTGAATTCTCATTTTCAAGAACGTTCAATTACCTATGAATCAAAGGATGTTCTTCTATATAGAAAAAACTCTCTTTTAAAACACCGATGCTAGAACTGTTCTAAGCAACAGAAGTTAGCTGCCCTAGTAAATGCTGCTTTATTGTCGTACAGGTGTTTTCTAATTGAAAAAAACTAAAATCTAATTTTGTACGAGTTCGGCAAACTTAATTCTCTGAGGACGTCCTTGCAAACAGTAACCTGATCATGTAACGCATGAAATGTTTATCTTTCTCTGTTATAGGCATGAGTAGCTTCAGAGAAATGGAATCACTGCACTACAAAACAAAAATTAATATTTCAGCAAGAAGATAAATTAACTAGCCAAAAATTAGCGCACAGAGTTATAAAAAAATGTTAATAAGTGCACTGCATAAATCATCTCATTAATTTGAGTTTGTGCTTCCTCAATTTTTAGATTATTTTTCATGGATCAAATGATTGATGAGTTATAAAAACTAAATCAAGTTGAAAACTAGCAAAAAATGAAACCCATGGGAAAGTGCTGCATTTAAAAGTATCACAAATGTAAGAGAACTCTGGTCCAGAGTATGAGGCTCATATTTCGAATTATTGTCAATACAGCATTCAGTTTTCATACATGAAGATTTCTCGATACAATCAATGCCGAATCGTATCTGATACGCTGAGTTTCTGATAAATTAAAATTTACTTATGTATAGAAATTTGAACTGATTTGGATAGTTTATATATTTCCAATAGAATTTTCACTTGAGATATTACGATGACAAAAACTGATATTTTCAAAATCTTTCAGTTTGTATTGCATTTTTAAATTTGTGCTTTTCAAATTTTTAATCTATTGGGAAGGAAAACCATTGTGACCAAGCAAAATTTTAGCATACAACTTTCACATAGACTCAAGACACGCAATAGAGCTAATGCATCACGGACAGTAGAGCAACGCAAAACAATAAAATGACTCATGACTCGACCAATCAGTGTGATATATCCTGGTTACGGCCAAAATAACTAGGTTCTAGACGCCAAGTAGCAATTTAAGATTAATTAATCCTACACATCGTGGGACAGAGGCTTAAAATATATCTTGTGCGTCCTAATAATTGTTGTAATGCTGTTCCAATGTGCTAATTAAAAGTATCTCATCATTTTCTTTTCGTTAAACTCTTTGGGTTAGTACTAAAGTTAAGAAGCATCATTGTTGTGACCTTGACAATGACCCAAGATGTTTTACCGCATTATTTTATTCACGCACAACTACATCCTTTTGACTCACTGTTGTAGAAGGGCTTACAGATGCCAGGATTTTATCACTTGTTTTCAAATGGTATACTGACTCTTTAGCGAGCAATAAACTTAAGATTTTCACCATACATATGAACATGTTGAATGATTAACCTTATAATTATCCTGTCAGGAATTTTCGTATTTTATCCCTCAATTATATCAATTCAACGATAGCAATCAGTATTTTGTTAATGCATTCTTTGTTAGTTGGATAGGTGGGTCCTCGAGCTATGAGGTGACTCGGTTCACACCTCTTAGATGTGCGGCCACGAGGCCAAACGTCTAATCCCTGTTAGTTTACGCAGTCATACGTGATTTGTGATATAAAGTTGTGCCACCCCTTTTATATTATCTTCTGCGCTTCGTAGTAATAAAGTGTTAAATCTTCAATGACTCAACCTCCTGTAATATGAGCAATCTTAATCGTAGAACCTTGTCAGGGGCCTTTTTAGAACTCGAAGTAGAGAATATATGTAAGACACCCGAGTAAAACCTTATGCTGGCGTCCAAAATTATCATATCATCATATACTAGAAATAAAGGCCAATGGAGAGAATTCCTAAGAAGAACGAATGTCCCATAGTGTTACTGTGAGGAGCAGTGAAGTCTACGGAGTGACGTATGGTGATTCGCGCTCGTTTGAACCCCCACCTACAACGGAGGGCAAAGAAAATTTGTCTGTAATTCCCGCGGGAAGAATGTACCAGACGTATCAAAAAAGAAGAGAGCCGAGATAAGTGAGCCGACCCAGCATTACAAGGTGAGCAAGAAGAGCGTGGCCAGCTACCCAGGTGTGATCAAAGCACGCAACAGAGCAGAGCAGTGGAGCTTCCAGGTCCGTAGTGGCGATACTACTTCAATGCGTGACCGAGAGATGGAGAACAAGTCGCATCCCTGCATCTGCGCATCTTAGCCTAACAGCAGTACCACACTAGGATTTTATGAGATATGTTATTCTGTTTTTGTAAGTCTGTTATTTCGTCCGATACATGGGCTTTTTAGTCCCGAGTGCTAATCAAGTGTCTAAACAAGTTATTTAGTGCTCTGCTTACGATGTACCAAATCAGTCTTTTCATGCTTGGCAAGTATTCGTGGAGGGTATTCGCATATGTATTTCTACCTCGCCATTGTTGACAGTTTAGTGTGCGGTGAAGTTCCCAATCAGCATTTTTAGCACCACAACTTATGTCGGCCCACCTCAAGGAATTTACCACAAAATATAGGACGTAATACATCAATGCTGTCGTAGAGTTTAAGAGTTAGACGTGTGATGAAGTCTTAGCCTGTGGGTTTGACGTGAAATTAATCCTAAACCGTGTGTCAAAGATGTTCAGTATAACCTCGCAAGTTGCGAGGTTTTTAGGTGCCACTCAATTCCAATGTTTCAATGTCCAAGTGCTACAATTTAAGCAGTATCACTATTAAATTGATGAGATTACTATAGTGTAGAGAAATTGCGTGGAATAGAGCCTCATAATTGAATGATCGAGGAAAAAAAGACGAGAGTTTTTTATTAAGCAGCATGCCTGATCTCTCAACCTCATACCCAGCTTCCGAGCAAGGGTGATTTTAAAACCCGTCATGTATATCATGTATCAATTTTATTTCTTACTTTAACATAAGAAGACAAGGAGATATGGATATTCATTTACACCTCATGTGGTTATTCATTGTCTTAGCACGACTTCCTAGTGTAGATAATACTGCCGTTGTAGCAATTAAAATGAATTGGTTGCTGATTGTATAGAATGCATTGAACAAAATATGCATGATGAATCGTGTTATGACGAGAGTGAAAATGCATGATTCGATTTACTCTCCTCAGGGATTCGCTGCATTTGAAAAATGTTTCAGAAGACATATAACAATCGAATTGCATCATTTCTTCGAAGATCACACATATCATGGAAGACTACAATCTAGCTCACTATTGAATGATCAAAATGAGTTTATCATCCGTTCACTGGCACTGCAAGTAAAATTCCAACAATGTGTACGAGGCAGTTTTATTAAAGTCAGCTGTTTTTTTGCCGAAAGCGATCGAACTAATCTCTGAGGCAGCAAAAGCAGATGTTGCATAAAGTCAATTATTCTTCAGGCGAGGTCGGCTTTTGATACGAGGCAGGGTTACTTGATGAAGTAATTATTGATCTTATGAGGCAATTATTGTAAAAACTATAATATTGTTAGTGCTATTTAAAAAAATTACAGGGCTTAGTGTTCCTACGAAGCGTTAATGATTTTGTTGTAGTTTTTGACAATAAGCATCTAATCGATTAATATCGTACATAAGGTAACTTACTGATACAATTGATAATTATTGTGGTTTCATTATATATAAATAAATGCAATAATTCGCGACACTTTAGTTGAACAGATCTTATTTGTAACTGTAACGAGACCGGAGGTTTAGGCCCCTCATTAATTAGCATTAACAAGAGAGACTAAAATCTCGGGTTTGTGGAATTGGCATTACCTCCACATTAAAGAAACACGGGCGAGAATACAAGCCCAAAAAATGCAAGAACACATGAAAATTAATGATTACAAACTACAAGAACATAAATTGTTGAGGTACTCACCGAGTCGCAGAGACCCAACTCACAATTCCGATTTTCAATTGAAATCCTTCTGCTGCGAACTTCCTTTCCTGCTTCAGGTTTAATACGCAAGTTTCATTACTCGCTTATAATACCTGGAGGACATCCTACCACACATTGTATGACCGTACAATTCAACATGAGGCAGATGCTACTTAATTGACTGACAATTGATATATCTACGACTATTTCGAAACACCACCCCACATAAACGTGGGAACTATTAACAAAGCAAAATCGTACTGGTTTCAAGGAAGAAGATACAATAAATTATCATGATTTGTTGGATTCAACTAATGTTTATTTGAGGGAAGACAGTACTATAAATGCAAATAGGAGTAAGAAATTTGCTAAATTTATCAAACCCTTTATCAAATAGTTCAACGTAGAAAAGCTCACGCTGCAGTTGAAACAATTAGATCAGCAAGTCCGTGAAGTCGTGAATCAAGTCGGGAATCAAGCCCTGAACCAAGTCCTTTAAGGACACCGTCCCCCATAGGAATCCATGTTTATGAGGTTTCTTCAGAAACTGGGATTTTTGCTGCTATAACAAGTGTGAAAGGTCAGGTACATCCTGCGAAAAAATGAGAATCGTACGTTCACTCGTTCACCCGCTACGGGGGTTTGAAGAACGGGGGAGAGGAGGGGGAAGGGGTATTTTATCATGTTAAACCTCCACCTTGGCACTTTCTTCACGGCTTGACGTTGCTATGTCATCTCCTATGTCTCTGGATTACTCTATAATGATTTCAGGGGTCTAACCTGAACAAAAAATTAAAAAAAATTCAATTACAATTGTTCATGTTTCTTTGTTTTGCTTATAATGTAAACAATGAACTTTGGGGTTTCAAAATGCTTCTCCGAGAGTTTTTCAGCTACAGTGATGATTTTGGTATCATTGAATGCTGTAAAACAAGGGATTTTCATTAAATCAAAAGGTTTTTCACAATAAATTTATGTTCAAAAGTTATGACGTCATAAAACCGATGTTTTGCGATGACAGAGTTTGTTTTCGAATTTTTTGATTTTTGTTTAAATTGGAAAATCCGAAAAAACATTTGATTTATAGGAATTCCGACGTCTTTCCGCATCCAATGATTCCAAAATCATCACTGCACTCAGAGAAATCTTGACACACCCAGGTGTGTCAACCTTGACGCACTCACAGGTCGGGCGAGAGTGTAAAGTCACGGCCAGGAAGACATAAGTATCAGTTACCTGTTTGGGGGTTTTGTTGATCCAAATTTCACATTTTCAAGAAAATATTCAATTAATAAGTCATAACAACTATATGTAGGCAAATATATGTCCAGTTTCTTTCACTTTTCGAAGTTAATGAGGTGAATAATGGGAAAATGTTAAGTAATTGCGTACGTTTTTTTGCACGCATAAACGAATTTATTCAGTTCATTCCAAGATATAAGATTTCACTACAAGTGATAAGTTTCTTGCGTTTTGGGACTATGTGTACCACTAGGTAAATCACTTATTTCCATACCCGTTTAAATTATTGACAGTTTATCTAAATCAAAATCTTTTCAAAAGAAAAATATTTACATTACGAGCTGAAATGTTATCACGCATTTGTATTTCTCACATATCTCAGGAAGTATAAAATGTGTGCAAACAGTGAAATCTATTTCCCAATTCTGCCACTTGCAACGTAACCAAACCAACCATTTACAACCGCAAAAACGCGGTGAACCTGTTAATAACTAAAATGCAAGATATTAATGCCGATATACGAGAAGGAACTCACTATGAAAAATTTATAATGCAACACTTGTTTACGACTCAAGCTTGTAGGTGTAATAAATTAACTAGCACTTTCAGCAGAAGTATGCTGTTAAATTAGACGTGGCCTTTCACATTAAGAAAATGAAGTGCTTGCTAGAATGAAAACTATTAAGAAATAGCGCATGATGAGTGAAATTATCTCCAGTTCGTCGATCACTGATCTATTTATCAAGTACCGAAGTAAATAGCTCATTTGGGCTGTTTTCAACTTCGTGAGAAGCAACCGCAGCTCACGCAGATATCCCGCGGCCTCGCCTCCATGCAAGCATGCAATGCAGGGTTGCCATATTGGCCTTTTTAAGGCCAAATATCACAAATCTGGCTTTTTTTGCAAGCGTTTGGCTTTGTGATTATGAGTTTGGCCTTTTTCTTAAATTTGGCTTTTTTCTGGCTTTTTTAGTCATTTTCCGGTTTTTGTGCCGTACAAGGCGTAAAACTGAAACGTGACAGTTGAACGCAGAGCAACAGGATCAGCTAGTCTCCAACAGGATCAGCTAGATCTTGCTTAATATTATAAAATCCTTTGCGAATATCAAATCAAGTAATTGAAGGAGAATTTGCAGATTTGCACAGGCTGTATTTAGCTCAGGATTGTATCAACATTAGTGAGCCGCAGTACCGAAAAATACCGGAAGCAGGAGGGCATTTTGACGGTGTTGAGATTCCTAAAGACACCATGCAGTTTTGACTTGGTTAAAGAACTCTCAGGTTATGCGCTCATTGCCTGGTGACTCCCGCTAGCAATGCTATTGTTGGAAGAATGGTTTCTATGGTTATAGCAGTCAAAACAAAGCCCAACATTAGATTACGAACTTGAAAGCTAGATGAGAAAGTTCAAATCCGAGCACATCTCAACAATATTTCTTATGTTGTAAGGACTTCAAAGTGGCCTCAAGAATGCAACCTTATATCAAATCAAGCATCTTTTATCAAACAGAAATCAAGAAACTAGCTCTTTGGCTGCTTCTACCTCTCAAACTTCTGCTGAGGATGAAAAGTCAAAGTAATTTATGTTATTCCTTGAAGAATAGTGCAAGTTAGGTCTATTTTTTCTTTGTATGTAGATTTTTTAATGGCTAGTAGAATTATGATACTCTGAGGCACGGGTCTCCAAACTACGGCCCGCGGGTCAAATCTGGCCCGCCAGTGTGATCAATCCGGCCCGCGACACTTAAGCCGACCGCGTACTCGGCGAGTACTCTAGAAATTATAGATAATGGCAGGAAAATCAAAACTTTTTTGGCCCTTGGAACTTACTGGAGCAATCAATATGGCCCTAAGTCTGGCAAATTTGGAGACCCCTGCGCCTATGGGCATCTACCTGCTATATTAGTTTACATATAAATAAATTTGGCCTTTTTTGGCCTTTTTCTTGGTAAAATTTGGCCTAAAATTCATGTAGCCATCTGGCAACTCTGATGCAATGCATGACTAATTACTAGTATCTGTCAGCCTGTCATTGTGAGTGGTCACGGGTGCAAGTGTAATCCGCTAAGCACCCATATCTAGCGTAGTTTCGTAAGAAAGTGGAGTGCACTTTCTTTGTGGTCTCATTCAAGATCCGAGGGATTTGTTTGGTGTATGAAGAAAGCCATATGTACTTGTGTACCTTTAATGACAAATTGCATTCAATTACTATTCGGCTTCATTTGGCGGCTTCATTTCTGGCCGCCATTATTTTTGTACCTGGGCTAGTTCATTCGCTTCATGTTGATAACCTGAAAGTCATTCGTTCCGAAGCCTTATTAATGTTTTGATTTCATTCCATTTCTAAAGAGGATATGTATTTGTGCGTGAGATGTGATTGTTTTATGCATCAGCCGAAGTACGGGCTCGTAAGTTGATAGATTACTTACAGGTGACTCATCTTGAACGTCGTCATGCGACCTTGGCGTTCAAGTTCAAGGTCGCGTCCTCGACGGTTCGAATTTCTTGATCGTTTGCAGAAGAAATAGTGCCTAATAATTTATGTTGGCATATAAATAAATGGGTTTGAATTACTGGTTATTAATTTTTAATGATGCAAATGTGGATAGAAGTCATTAATTAGAATGGAAAGCAACAGGAATGAAATATAAAACCATGTATTCCAGTTTCATGTGTGTGGGACATGGATCAACTTTTGCAGTCAAAATCATGTTATTATTTTAAAAGGTATTGAATGAATAATCAGCAACAGTATTATGAGTAGATAAAATCAGATATGATTTGATTATTTTACTGAAAATTATCATTGATATGAAAATTCATTTAAACGCAGCCACGGTATATGTATCTTGCTTTGGAAAATTCATTTATCCAATCATGCTCATGAAATTTCAAGTTCAATATTACATTCAACAATGGCCATATGTTTAAAAAAATAGCCTTGAAGAAAACCAAACAAGCAGGTATAAAACTATATTACCTGATTTTTTGGACTAGGTTAAAGTTATTAGTCACACTAAAAGAACCTAGTGTAACCATGAATGTAATTTTTTTACAATTATTATTGGCTTTAGTCATATTGTTGGATAGCCTAACTGTTTTCTTTTTGCTTGATTTCACTAAGACCTTACTTGATACTCATTTGGTATGTTCTTTTTCAAAGATATATCCTAATTTGTTTTAAAAGTTTTTGATATTTTTTCAGCATTTGAAAATGAATTACAAACAGTGTTCCCTCTATTCTTGCAAGTCCAGATTTATAGCTTCACTCGAATATTATTCAACTAAACAGATCATTGGCCCAGTAATGGCTTGATAAAATTATTCTCAGTTCCTTCAACTTGTGCTTGGAGTGAGCCTTCTCCATCAACCAATGGTTTTGAGTTCACTCAATCAAGGACGAAAACTCATGTGAGTACTACTGCTCATTATATTATTAGTGCTTCAATTTTCTCTGCATGAAATTCTTATTATAATTGATTAATGGATTAGCCTATATTACTTATTAGGTTATTAACTTGTAAATGGTACATAAATTATTGAAAATAGTTTTTCTTCTAATCCAATTTCAGTAGAGTTTACTGATTAGTAGGTATGGGAAAGAAAGGCTTTAACTAAAGCGTAATATAGGACCCAAACATAATCAAGTATTTTGGTTGCACGTGAAAGTATTTCTATTAATTTTCTGTAGTTTGATGTTTTGTACAGAATATCGTTAATGTAAATATCTATAAATAATGACTTAATAGCAGCCCTCTCCAGGATATATATCTACAGAATAGGATATGAGAAGACTGTCCTCAGAAAAGTTTGTTATAATGAAATAATTGTACACAACTTCCAACTCAAAAGTGCTTGATAATCAATGAAAATTTAAAACTTTGTTACAGTCTACAATTCTTTTTAACATGTTCAGGCTACAGAGGATTTTCTTTATGCAAAATGAAGAAAAGTAGAATTAAATTTTTTGTTATCTTCAAAATAAATGTTTTGACTTACTGCAATATATGTGACAGCCGAGTTCATACTGTATATATGTATACATAATCAAAGCAACAAATATGCTGAACATAGAGTTGCCCTTTTGCTTTACCAATTCATAATTCATGATTGGAAATTCTTGAAACTAAAATAGATCCAATCAGAGGTTGATTTTGATAAGAAGATGTGGATTGCACTTATGTTTTCTGCACAAATAAATGAAGAATGAACATAGTTTAAGGTATAATAGCTTGAATAGGTATGTTAGAAGAAGTACTGTAGTATTAATTTCTAACCAATAATTACGTCTGACAATATAAAGTTACTGTCTACATTTCCATGTTCCAGAGTAACTGGAATTAACTAATCGTAAAAATTTGTAAATTTTAACATTGGGTTTCCGCACGTATGTTTCGCGAATTCCGCACACAACGAAGGCGGGCGAGCATTGACGTTCGTCCACAAAATGAAAATTTTGGCTATCGGATGTTTCACATTGTGATGATGAAAATAAAACACAATAATAATTGTTCGACGAAAACTCTCTAGGTGAGGAAAAAAATCATGCGAGAGCATATTTTTTGTCTTTCTTGAATAATAACATAACCTTAATTTTTCAGATATGCATTGAATTCGTGGGAATCACTGAGATGAATATCATCGATGCAATGCGAGGGAATCTCCTGGAAATATGCAGCTGGAATACTTCAAGTGTCTCGTGAGGTGTCCATACCTCGCCTTATGAAGACAAGTAAAAAGGTAAGAACTTCATTCTATTGTTATTTTAGCAGTTTTTGTCCCTCAATTATTAAGAAAAAATGAAAATGAAACATTTGTCTTCTAAAGGCAGTTTTTAAAATAGTCCAAGCGAACGCAAGAATGAAGGCAAAAATTTCATTTGAAAAAAGTGAAAATTATTTGTTGTAATTTCATAATTATTCCTTCATTGTAGAGTTGGCGTGCAGAGTATAGATTAAATTATTACACTAATGAAGGAATCCTGGATTTCGCTGCTGTCTTGGAGATAAATATTTTTTAACGAATATTGACCCAGTGTTAAATCATAACAAGTAATTACCCATCAAGTCAGTCTTCATATGGAAGATATTAGAGATATGAAGATCTAGAAAAATAAGTATTTAAACCCATCATGTTCGTACTACAATGCGAGGAAATTTATTTGAACCCTAAGTTATGACTGAAAATGTAGTCGAACGTTTTTCTCATAAGCATATCATGGATGCTTATGAACTTACAAACGACCAAGCAAGCATTTAAACAAACTAAATTATAAAAGTTTTATTGAATTCAGGTCAAATTTCTCAAGATTATAAATGACACACATACTAAAATTTTTCTTTTTTCACCCAGGAGCCATTACCGATGACGATCTTCGACTGTCCAAACATTTGGCTCCAGCCACATGCGAGAGACTTGTGGCAGAAGCAGGAGAGGTCTGCGCTTTTGAAGGACGCTGACATAGCAGTCGGGCTTGGAAGTTGCTACGGTTTCGATTGCTGCCATCCTAAATGCTGCTGCGCGACTTTCCATAAGATAAAACTCAAGTAAGTGACAATTAGGTCTCGTCTTCAGACTACACCTTTTCACTTCAAATTAATCTAAGTCAAATTCGAATTAATCCAAGTCAAGTTAGAATAATCCAAGCCTACTTCAAATTAATTCAAGTCAAGTTCAGTTTAATCCAAGTCAAGCTCCATTTGATCCAAGCCAAAGTTTAATTAATCCAAGTGAAATTCAAATTGATATAACCCTAAGGTGGAGTCGAAGTCATTAGCTGTACAACTGTGATTAAATACTTGTTCAGAAAATTTAGGTATTGACTACCCAGTTCTAAATTCAAGGTACACTCCGCATTATACTCTGTCTAACGAAGATAGTGAAATTCACAGCACTCGTGTCCCCTACAAGCTTACCTATTTAGTATAAAGTCTTAATTATTCAAACAGTCTCCTTTGTATCATTCATGAAAAAAAATTAAAATTTCATTATAAAGCAGAACTTCCCTTTCTAGTTCCAGGTTGCGTTGATCAGCTGATCAAGGTTCAGTGTTGATTAGCTGATCTCTGAGCAGATCAAACAATTCATAGCATAAATTGTAGGAGGCATTATAAAGGCAATAGGATACTGCTGGGTTACCTCATCTATTGATAGGCCTTTGAGACTTCTTTCTTTCGCAACCACCTGGATTTTTAGTTTTCATATCCTCATCGTTGACTTTCATGCCTTTTCTGTTTCTATTGCAATACTAACCTGCTGTTTTAATGTGCAGGGTACCCTTGGTGGGAATTCCTTCGTGAATTGGTTCAATGTTTTTTAACAGTCGATACTAAATGTTTGTCCCCTCAGGGGGATACAGCTGTTGTATCTATGGGAATTAGCGCTCCCAGGGGGACAATGTGAGAGCCCGAGCTGAGAGTTAGCTAAGTAAGCTTCTTTTTTTTTGTTGGAACAGAATAGGTTTTTGTTTTGTTACGGACCATCTTTTTTCGGTTCACTGCTGTCTTGTTTTTCACCACCTACTACTTTCTTCTTGAACTTTGATCTTGTTTCATGAACTTATTTCTCATCTTACTGTTTCTGTGCCTTTTCTGCATAGATTCTACGATTCCTCAACTCCATACTAGATGGTGCCTTCTTCCTTCCTCTCTTTGGATTGAATTTGTTGCGGATAGGGAGGCTTAAACTAACTATTGATCTAATCTAATCTACTAAATGTGTGTCTCTTCTCCTTGCTTTCTTTAGATCGCGTATGTTGTGGTTAAGAGAATCTTAATATTAAGCGTACGAATAAATTATTAATGAAAATTAATAACTGAACTTCAGCAAGACCACGAATCTGACCCTACAGATTAATTACACTGTTATGAAGTTGTGTCTACCTATACCATAGATGCTCATCAAAGCAACAGTTTTCCTAACATCATATAAAAAATGTGTTAAATTTGTTGATAAAAATTTATTGCATGTATTCTTACTTGAGCAGGACAGGCAAGCAGGATCCGGTGCCCGTAACTCGACCAGGAGATGCGATAACCTCGTCCAGTCCTCGCCTCCACCAAAAGATCTCGGTATCGCTGCCAGTGGCCGTGAACACATCCGAGTCATGGCCATTTGACATAGCTTAAGGTTGCGTTGTGGAATTTTAGTTTGGTGTAAACATTTTTCGTTCAAACTCGTATGTAGATCCAAAGGAACACGCTTACTTTACAGTGAATGAGAATTTCATTTGTGCGATAATAAGAAATAGGAAATTATTTCACCGTTTCAGAATAGAGAGAATGTTTCCATATGTTGCATGAGACCTTTTTCGTGAACTTGAAGTAAATATAATACTAAAAGGATTAATGTAGCTTTTCGCTTGTTCATACATTCTCTAATTTATGTAGAAATATCCGTACTATTGTAAAAAAAATTAATGGTCACCACACCTTTTTCAGTTCAAATTAATCCAAGTCAAGTTCAAATTAATCCAAGTCAAGGTCAAATTAATCCAAGTCAAGTTCAAATTAATTCAAGTAACAATCGAATTAATCCAACCCTCAGTTGAGTTAAAAAATTATACCATCACTTGTTAATTCGAGCTTTTTTTGTTATATATGGATCTATTGGATGTGATGAGCAAGACAGGTTTCGAGGTTTTATTTACACTCGAATATATTTATATACGTGAAATTTCACTTGATCACATGTATGAAATCATATACGCAAATACAAAAGGTTATCATTGGACGGTATGTAGTTTAATCTTTAAAAGGAATATTGAAATGCGATTCACAGAGTACGAATGTACGATTCCGTTTGATTACAATTCAAAGGTGTACATTACTACACTGATACATTCATGCATTAGCAATGAAAATATTGCCATCCATTCTAATTCCGTGTTAGTCAATGTGGAGAAATGTAGGATCCTCTTACAATACACAATAATAATACAAAAACAATATTTCTAACTTAATGCTGATTTTATTTGTGTGTGTTTACAATTCGATATATGATGCTTTCAAGACTTAAATAACTTTAATTATGATAATCATTTATTAAATATTCAAGTCTTGATAAAATTATATATTGAATTGTAAACACACACAAATAATATCAGCATTATGTTAGAATTATTGTTTCTTGTATTATTATTGTGTATTGTAAATGGATCCTACATTTCTTCACATTGACTAACAAGGAATTAAAATGGATGGTAATATTTTCATTGCTAGTGCAGGAATGTATCTGGGTAGTAATGTAATTGTACTCAAATGGAATCGTACATTAGTACTCAGTGAATCGCATTTCTATATTCCTTTTAAAGTTTAAATCTACATATCGTCCAATGATAATCTTTTGTATTTGCGTATATGATTTCATACATGTGATTAAGTGAAATTTCACGTATATAAATATATTCGAGTGTAAATAAAACCTCGAAACCTGTCTTGCTCATCACATCCAATAGATCCATATATAACACAAAAAAGCTCGAATTAACAAGTGATGGTATAATTTTTTAACTCAACTGAGGGTATGATTAATTTGATTGTTACTTGCATTAATTTGAACTTGACTTGGATTACGTCGACCATGACTTTGATTAATTTTGAATTTGACTTGGATTTATTTGAATTTGACTTGGATTAATTTGAACTTGACTTGGATTAATTTGAACTAGACTTGGATTAATTTGAACTTGACTTGGGTTAATTTGAACTTGACTTGGGTTAATTTGAACTTGACTTGGATTAATTTGAACTTGACTTGGATTAATTTGAACTTGACTTGGATTAATTTGAACTTGACTTGGATTAATTTGAACTTGACTTGGATTAATTTGAACTTGACTTGGATTAATTTGAACTTGACTTGGATTAATTTGAACTTGACTTGGATTAATTTGAACTTGACTCGGATTAATTTGAACTTGACTCGGATTAATTTGAACTTGACTCGGATTAATTTGAACTTGACTCGTATTGATTTGAACTTGACTCGGATTAATTTGAACTTGACTCGGATTAATTTGAACTTGAATCGGATTAATTTTAACTTCACTCGGATTAATTTTAACTTGACTTGGATTTATTCGAACTTGACTTGGATTTATTCGAACTTGACTTGGATTTATTCGAACTTGACTTGGATTTATTCGAACTTGACTTGGATTTATTCGAACTTGACTTGGATTTATTCGAACTTGACTTGGATTTATTCGAACTTGACTTGGATTTATTCGAACTTGACTTGGATTTATTCGAACTTGACTTGGATTAATTTGAACTTGACTTGGATTAATTTGAACTTGACTTGGATTATATTGAACTTGACTTGGATTATATTGAACTTGAATTGGATTTATTCGAACTTGACTTGGATTTATTCGAACTGGACTTGGATTAATTTGAACTTGACTTGGATTTATTCGAACTTGACTTGGATTTATTCGAACTGGACTTGGATTAATTTGAACTTGACTTGGATTATATTGAACTTGACTTGGATTCATTCGAACTTGACTTGGATTAATTTGAACTTGACTTTGATTTATTCGAATTTACATCGATTAGTTTGAACTTGACTTGGTTTAAATTGAACTTGACTTGTATTACATTGAACTTGACTTGGATTAAATTCAACTTGACTTTTATTAAATTGAACTTGACTTGTATTAAATTGAACTTGACTTGGATTAAATTGAACTTGACTTGGATTAAATTGAACTTGACTGATTAAATTGAACTTGACTTGGATTAATTTGAAGTTGACTGGATTAATTTGAACTTGACTTGGATTAAATTGAACTTGATTTGGATTGAATTGAACTTGACTTAGATTAATTTGAAGTGAAAAAGGAGTAGAATTATCTGATTATATAGCGTACATTTCCTTTAACTGCGGTTAGTAATATGTAATGTTCTATTAGTCGTGTAAAAAATACTATTATTAAGCTGTTTAGCCACAGTTATTATAAGAATTCTTATAAGTGATGAAATCGGGTAGAATTCTTGTGGCTGTTACAACTTGAAGAATATTTTCTCTACAGCAGTGTAAGACTTTGTCCAATTCTGCAACAACTCCTGTTTTTTAAGGAACCCAAAGTGAAAAATAAAATATTTTCCGTTCTTTCGAAAGCTCCTGGATTTATTCAGGAACGTTCAAACAGACGTTTTAATATTTGATTCTTCATTTTCATTTCGTTACTTGTGTACAAGTGGAAAACTTGACCGGTATAAATAATGGTCAAAGTTTTTATTGAATGAAAACATAATCATTCTGTGTGGAGATGAATCATGATTTCATTTGTGCGAGATAAGTGTTTGGAAAGGTATTTTAATTTTCACAATGAAATCTTTTCAACGTAGCTTAAGACATGCGTTATTTTACAAGAACTTAAATTAATTATGAAACCAATAGCAGAACTAAATTATTTCCTTCCGTATGAATATTTCAAGGTTCACCTGGAAATGAGTATAGAGCAGAATTTTTTTATTTCACTTAGAGTTCCATAATATAATAATACTCTTCATTAACTTGATCTGTGATTGATAGAAAAATATTTTATTTCTTTCTTGTGTAAAATGCGATTCAACATCTCTAAAGGTATTGCGAGAAAGTGGAATGTTACTCGTGTGACTTTTGTTTTGGGAGCTTTTCGTTTCAAAACAGAGAATTCTTGTACTATAGCGTGAGACCTTTACGTTTCATATTAAATATGAAATTAAAATTGAAAAATTATGTTTTTAATTGTTAGGACATTTCTTGATTACGCATGCGGAAAGGTTCTCACAGATGTACACAGAATTTGTCCTAAATGTTGAATAATTTTTATCACTTCCAGTTCTAAGTAGATAAACATTTAGTGCTGAATTTGTTTCACCTTTTTTAGTGTTTAGACTTCAACTATTAATTTTTATGAGAAATGAATACCGAGAAAATGTGTATTTCAGTGTTGAATAAAATGGGCGAACTGACCTGATGCTGTTTTTATTTGAATGAATGAAGGATGTGGTCATGTTGAAGCCTACATTTAGCGCGTGAAAGTTCTTAGTTATTTTGAATACAATTCGTTATGAATTCAGGGCTTTCTTCGTTCGATGAATGTATAGGTATTGTAACCGTCACAGTGATTCAAGCTCATATATTGTTAATATACATTTAATATTGTTGTGGAGAAGTTATTGAAGCTGTTCTCAATTTATTTGCTGATTTCAATTAATCTGTTCTACTCAATAAATCTTTGAAGTTTCTCTACACTACGGTATGCAATGTTTTAATGCTGTCTGTAAAATTGCTTAATACGCAGACTTTATTAAGAACCGATTTTGTTCTGTGGAAATATAGTGATAATTTTAAATTTGAAAGTCATGAGTTGATACACCATAGGCCTCAAATACTCGTAGTTCAATAATCCTGTATAACCATTTTTCTTGGTCCACGGGCGAGTCAGAGGGGTATGGTAGGAGTAAGTTAAATCTATGTTTTAGGTTCCGTAGATTTCCCCTAGGTGTGTCATGACGGCCCTAAGTGTGTCATGTAACACACTTAAGTGTGTCATGTCGCCTCCATGACACACAATTGTGTGCCGGTTTTGCGACAAACGTATGACACGCTTAAGTGTGTCAAAATGACCCTATATTTTTTCTCAGTGTGTAGCTCAAAAACTGTGGAACAAAAAGCATTTTGAACCCCCCCCCCTTAAAATATCGTTTTCTTTGAATATCTCGATTTCTGTTGGGAAAATCGCATTATTTTTACGAATGACAAATGATTATCAGTTGCATTTCCTATCAGTATACCAAATTTCATTGCTCTAGGTTCAATAATAAAGAAAAAGGTCCGCAAGGGGGACGGTGTCCTTAACAAACCCAAAAGTAGTAGAATCCTCAATTTCGAGTCGGCACCAAAGTCTTTCAACAAGCCAGAGACCATTTTTCGAACCTTCACGAAGGTCTACTCTAGACCAACTCCTACTCCTAGACCTTCTCCTACATCTTCTCCTATGCCTCCTCTTCATCCTCCCAGAGAGGATTCAGACGTTTCAGGATCAGGTATTATTGCATTACCATCTAACATCAATGATCTTGTAAAATGACACCAGTTATTGTTCGGTTTATTTAAAGTTATAAATACGAAAGTTTTCAATGAACTGCGAATACTTACAAATGAACTTTTAAAGCGAGTATCATTAAATACTGTTGAAGCAAAGATGTTTGATGATTTGTTGTTTAAGAAATGGAATCTCAAAGCATTGTAATTAGTAAAGAAAAAGTGACATTAGTATAAATTTTAGACCAGCAATAGAATTGAACAAAAATAAATTTCACCAAATGGCGCTGGTTGGGTTAGCCATGTATTATTCTGCTCCTAATATTGATGAAAATAATAAAAAACTTTATTTAGAATTAACACTCAAACCGCCGCTAACTCCCACCCCCCTAGAACGGCCGAGCGGTCAAAATGACCACAAATGCAAATTAAAGACAATCCCTCAACATATTTCACTGTTGACATTCTTATTGTTTTACTTCTCATGTTGTCATTTTAGGTTAATAAAACAGCTTATACATGATCCCAAGAATTTATGCAGAAACAAAATAATAGGTGAAATTACATATAATAATAACTTATATCCTTTCCCATTACAGTGAAAGATTTAATTTTCTTACAAAAAATTGTTTAATAATCCATTTTTTATGTTCAGCGTGCATTTTTGTGAATTAGAAACAGTTGTTGCATATCATTTTTTATATTTTGCTTGTGCATTTACTACGAACACCAAGTTTATATTTAGAGCACTCTGCTAGTTTACTGCTTGAATAGGTTTCCACATCCTTGGAAAAATCTATTCCACCCAACTAACCAGCCATTGACAAAACATGTAGTTCTTCGCCTTATTGAACCGTTCACAGGGAATGGACGAAATGTTACCACTGACAATTTTTTTACTTCGGTGAAACTGGCCGAGAAGCTAAAGGTCATGAATACAAGTCTTGTAGGCACTGTGAATCGGATTCGTAGAGAAGTCCCACTATGTGTCAAGCAATCCCGTGAAGACCGCTACACGACGCTCGTACTAAGAATGAGTACAATCACAGTCTACCAATGCAAGCCATCAAAAAACGTTTATGTGTTGAGCAGCTTACATGGAACTTTAGCAATTGGCAATGGACCAAAGAAACTTCCTGAAACTGTCGAGTACCTAACTCAGCAAAGTACGGTGTTGACGTCGTCGACCAGATGGCCATCTTATACTTCACAAAAGCAAGATCAAATCGATGGCCGGTCCACATTTTTCACATGTTTGATCTAGGTGGCATAAATGCAACAATCCTCTACAGAGAAGTCACGGGTAAAAAAATTGTTCATCGTGAATTTCTTCGCCAATTGGCAGTGGAGCTACATCAGCAGTACAAAACACGAAGTAATAATGACCAGTCCAGTGATGATGACGACGTTGCTGTCGACGAAACTGTAACTACAAAGTCAAAGAAAAAAGCAATGCCCATTAAGGGAATGCAAGCATTTTCTACGTGTTCTGCAGTGGCTAGTTATTTGGACGAAAATGATCATTTCCAAGAAATGAAAACCCTTTCAATCAGTATTTGGATTTCGCATGCAGCAGCCAGCCAAACTTTAATACCAAACTTATCTGGTTTGCTAGCAATATATTGTGTAAAAGGGCACCTTGCCTTAGTGGGAATTAGCCGCTCTTCCACGGTGATGCCTTTATTAGGCCTGTAGCATGTGACGCTGTTTTCGATAAACCGATCCCAAACTGCCGAAACAAATGCAAATTTATCATTTTTCAAAAGCACAGATTGCGTTGGTTTCATGTCATAACGTAACGGTCATTGTTTCACGAAAATATTGGGGACCTCAAGTCATTGGCCAAAGATCATCAACAGAACATTATACCCATAACAGCGCATATTTCTTCATAAGATGTAGACCAATTTTACAGTTCACTTATGAGCGAGCCTTAGTTTTAGTGCATTCCTTTATGTGCTTCATATTATAATCATCTATCAATAAATTACAAGCACTCCACACACATCCTTCTACAATTTCACTTTTGGGCAGTGGTGTAAGGCCAGGAGATTCACGTAGAATATTGTACATACCACATCTTCCAAGTTCGCTGTCATGATGAAACAATGTCAGAGACACCCTTCTTGCAATCACAGAAAGTGTGGGTGCGTCTTTGAAGCCAGGGTGCGTCATAACATATTACAATTAATGCTTCATACATTATAGTTAGTAGCAAAATAATACAGCGGTCAATATGACCGCCCCGCCGTTTTAGGTATACCATGTTGTATTTGAAAAACTATTCATCAGATTTAAAAGTAATTTTGCTTACATAACTATCACTATTATTCAGGAAAAGTCGAGGAGCATCTGAGCTGTCAAAACAAAATTATGACATTTATGTGTACTTGAATTTCTAAAAACGGTCAAAATGACCGCTCGGACGTTCTAGTGTTAAATTGTGTTGAAAATGTAATTACACTTCCAACACGTTTTCGTGAAACAGAAAGTATATACGAATTCCTTCAAAAAACATTAGCAGGTTTTGTTGAAATCAAGACAAATACTAATACTTTGAAATGCGTCCTAGTTCTCCATTCATCTGCGTTAAAAGTATTTTTCAATGAAGAAAAAACTTCAAGTACAATGTTAGGATTTGGAGAAATTTTCTTAGAAAATGTTGGAGAACATGAAAGTATAAATATAGTGAACATAATGTCTGTTCACGCAATACTCGTTTATTGTAGTGCAATTAACGGCTCATACCTCAACGGTTCTTTGCATAATATTTCATATTCCTTTTTCCCAAACGTCTCACTAGAATATAAAATTGTATAAAATCCCAATAAATCAATTTATCTAGCGAACTATCAACCTTTACTCTATGATTTGAGAATTTGGCTTACTGATCAAAATGGACATACTCTGAATACTAGAGGTGGGGAAGAAATTATTTGAGAAAATTATCTTTAAAAATGGATTCTTTGAGATGGAATGAAAACATTAAGGTATATGAATCAATGGAACAAATTGAAACGCATAACTATGAACCTTAAATAGGTACTGATCTGAATCGTTAACATAACGATATCAAGATCATCATCCAGAACCAAGATCAGTTTGTATAACCCAGTAAAAGTTTAATTTATATAGAATGATCTTTGAATAAATAAAATGAAAGTGGTTATAGTTTTAAAAACGAAAAAATAACAATAATCAACAATGGATTAATGCATATGTATGTTAAAGTTTCTTACAGAATTGGAGATGAAGAAATTGAATACTATAGTTACCCTGTAATTACAACCACTCTAAGAGGATTAGTTATCTATCCGTGATATTCAAAAGGAAACATGATATTTTACTAGAAGGTAGATAGTAAGAAGAATGAAAAATCAAACGAAGGATTTAGCGATCGAAATGACTGCTTAAGTTCAGCTAATGGGAAATTCAGCGCTGCTATCCCACACGAACATGTGTTGGGATTTTGCGAAAAGAATTTGAAGAATCGACAGTCAGTTATAGAAAATCAAATGGATGAAAAACTGATGATGTTAGAAACTAAAATTAATTATCCAGTTGATTCAAAGAACAAATTAATTAGTAACGAAGTTGAAGAAAAATAAATTTTTATAATTAATATTGTGTACGAAAAAAAACGAGTTTGCAGACATCACTTAATGATCAAATTGAAGAAAAGCTGAAGAATTTAGAATCAACACTGAACAGTACTGTTGAAGAAAAAAGTAAAAGTTTAGAGGCACGACTATCTGAATTAAGTGATAGAAACCTGATTGATATGGCAAAGCCTTAGCACCCTCGTTTGTAGAAGTTGACAACAAGCTAAAAAAATTAGAGTCAACCATAACCTTATCCAGCGAAAAAAAATTCAATGATCTAAACAAAATTATTATTGAATTACGAGCAAAGTCAGTCCCACCAGGAAAAATAGAAGAACTAGCTAAGAACTTGAGTGATGAGAAAATTTTTTCCACGAGTTTTCGAGAGATATTATTTCTAAACAGAATGAAACTGATATAAATATGAAATTAAACCGGGAAGTGGAGAGTTTGAGTGAACGAGTAGACAATTCGATATCTATGAGAGTTCGAGAAAATTTATAGAATTGAAAATTCTATGTATGAAAACCACATGGCGTAGAGAGATCATAGGCGTTAATATTTTTGGACAGCCAAGAAAAAAATCATTTATATCCTCACAACGAGAACCTTCTGAAAAGGTTTTAAATATCTTAATGAAGATCAAAATTTCGATTTAAATAATATAAGACTTGCAAATATTCCTTTTCCAATCGAAGAATTTGACGCTGCGAATAAAAAATTTGCTGACGAAGTTTTGGAAAATTTGAGGCTTCATCTCAGAAATATATAGAGGTAAGAGAAAATCTTATCAATGAAAACTATCAGTTCAGAAGTGATTCTATCCAAGCATCTCTAGATGAGAATACCACAGGTTTTCAAGAAAAACAGAGTAAAATGACGACAAATCTCGATGAAGATAATAGAATATCGCAGGAAAAATTTGAGGTTATTCGTATGGGTATTTTAGAACACGTAGACTCATTTAAAAATAAAATTAAGAGGTTGGAAGAAGAGGTAATAAAAGGGATGAAATTAGAATATGCAAATCTCGAGAGAGATTATTCAACGACATGAGTTCATACATTGAAACGTTAAGAAACAATCTCCAAGAACAGGATAGAAAAAAGGTCATGAATGCAAATGAAATAGAAAATTTGAAGAAGTTATCGGAGAAATAGGTGGATGATAATGCTGATATTAAAAACAGATTAGTATCGGTAGAGAATACTTTGGGACGAGAAACCGTTGAGCCGTTGAACTAAAAAAAAGATGGTGTTTATGAATGGTTTTGGTTTGGTATCCAAAACATGTATTAACATTGAATTCTAAAAAATTTCGATAACAGTGTGAAAATGCTTGATAATGTAGTTCTTTAAAAGTGTATGACGCTCTCTCCAGTTGGTTCGTGACGCAGCTCGCCACTCGGTACGTGACGTAGCTCGGGGAAAAGTGCGTGACGTAGGAACTTAATTAATTTGATCATTAGAAAAGTGCTATACTTTTGAACGACAAATCATTTTTATTTCATCACTACATACGATGGACTCTTTTATTTTCGCAACGTTTTTCACAGTGAAATTAAAAGGTAATTCAAGTTTTACAGTGGATGGATACTCTTTCAGAAACCTATTCAGCAACAAATATTTGTCAATAGTTCTAACGGACACTTTAAAAATTACACTTAAATAGTCTGTTTATATTAGGTTGACGTAACAGACACGAATAAAGTTCACTCTTTACATAACATGGAATAAGTAACATCGTCTTCACTATATTTGCAGACGCTGCTGTCAGGTTTGGCTTTTGCAGCTTTGTACACACATCAAAGTTTTCTGTCATGTTAACTTTAAAATCAACAGCCGATGTGGTTTTCAGTTTATGCAGAGCATTATTAATTTTTATGAGTGTTTGGTCAATAGCAACACGCTTTTTAGTTTTCATTCTCTTCGCTTGTGAGCTATCATATTTCTCTTTAATTGAGTATACCGCACATGTTGTTTTAGAAAGTTCATTCATATTTTAACTCAAAATATGAGTCAATAATACTATATTTGCATTTAAAATGTTGTAGGAGGTTAGCCTGGTCAGGGAAGTTAAAATTTTGATTAATATCACTCATATTTCGCTTGTGAAATATCAACACTTCTTGGAAAGAGAATGTGCTATGAAGTTTTTCCAAATATTTGACATCATTGAATAAACATTAAATTACATGATGGAAAATTGAGTTATGAAACTTGAATTAAAAAATTTAACAAAACCTCATCTTTGAAACTTCAACTCAATTAAGCAGTAAAACTTCAAAGTATTAGAAAGTTTTCTCAGTTTTTTTACGTCATCAAATAAATATTGAATTAAATGATTTGACTTTGATTGAACTTTCCTTTGCTTTCCCATCTCGAATTCGTCTTGGTATTCTTCTTACCTTTTATGTTTCGGAAGCGTCTCTCTAACGAGGAATAAAAGTATCTTAGAGTACAGTTTAAGGGGATCATCCCAGTCCCCTGCCAGGCCCCTTTCGCTCGGATGAGCATTTTTTATGTTTTTCTTGAAAAAGGACCCTAAGGTGGTGGACTATTCGGTCCTAAAATTGCATAGCGCCACGGACAATAGATCCCCCCCAGGGGGGGGGGGGTAAGTGGACAAAAATCTAGAATTTTCAACCCCATTTCGACCCCATATGATAAGAAAACAAAGCTGGAAATGGATAATTTGAAACTTTACTTTTGTTAGAAATGTTCCAAGGATTCTACAACTGTTTATGGTTTTGTTCTAGCATAAAAACTCAATGGCCAGTCCTCCTTTGAAAAATAAATACAAATGAACTAAAAACCAATATGTCCAATTTTTTCCAAAACTAAAGCCTGAATAAAAAAAAATGTATGGAAGAAATTATGTTTCATTTCAAAAGTTACATATATTAGTCAATTTTCATGAGAATTAGACTGAAAATGAAGATGATCATAGTGTGTATAAAAAAAGAATTTTTCTATATATGGAAATTACAATTCACAGTGCAATTTACAGTGTGAATATGAATTACAATGTGAATATGAAGTTATGCACGGAGATTATCGAAATTAAAATGGAAACAGCCTTCAATTACATAAATTGTCCATTATATTACACTTTAACAAAAAATTTTGTTTATGGCTTACACCCAACACCTCTAACTTTCAACATTCTAGAGAGGACTCGTCCGTGAGTTTTGATGCTAGAACAAAACCAAAGACAGTTTTTGAATCCTTGGAACACTTCTAACAAAAGTACAGAAGATTTTTTTCCAAATTTGTAAAAAAAAAATTATATAACTCAAAACCCCCCAAAAATGTATTTATGATGTAATGGTATAATATCGCTTATCACAAAATTTTTTTTCATATGTTCCAATTTTCTTTTGTACTTATGTTCGAAATGCTTCAAGGGTTCTGAAACTGTCTTTGGTTTTGTTCTAGCATCAAAACTCAATGACGAGTCCTCCTTTGAAATATCCATAAAAATGTACCAAAAATATATATTTTCGTAAAAAATAAAGCCTAAATCGAAAAAGTGACTGGAGTGAAAAAAGTTTACTTTAAAAAAATACAGATACTGCTCAAATTTCAAACGAATCGGACGAAAAAAGTTGACAAATCCGGATGGCCCCTTTGTTTTATTTATAGTCACGGATGTTAATGTATTTGCTTTTCCCGCCGAAGAGCTCTGCTTTGATTTTAATGAATAAACTTTTTTGGTGTTGAGTATGATGTGCAGTATTATATCCATGTGTTTTTTCTCCCATTTGGTAAAGATCGGTAATGATTTACTTAAAAAGATCTTCACTGATTAGTGCAGTTTATTGCAGGTTATTGCAATTTTTCGTTCTTTCTCTGTGAAGATCTTTGCAGAAAATCAATGCCGATCTTCACTTCAAAACCGATCATTCCCTGCATCAAGTCTGCACTTAGTGCATATACTCCTGCGAAGATCTTTAATGATCTGCAAAGAATGTTTGCCTTAAACTGCAAAATCTTCAAAGATCGGTGAAGCCATTTATTATTCGGTTATTCACGTTTTGCAGCGAGATTTTGTAAGGATTCATTTTTCCGTGTTATGTTGAAGGTTATATAAACCATCAATTTCAATAAACAATTCTTTTTGCAATTTCCTATTAACATGAGTTTTCTATTACAACTCACCCTTTCCCACAAGTGTGTTCGTTAGTATATTTTTGCCTCGTTTTTCGGCAGTGTTGCTCTTGGTTTTTCTTATTTGAAAGTATTCTCTGAAAATGAGACATGAAGAAAATGGATTTCAATCGCAGTAATATCGCGTATAAACAAAAATATTTTTATATTCTCACTCGCAAACAAATTATTCACGAATATAACGCTCACCATTTCTATATATGCATTTTTTCAGCACAATCTTATTTTAGTAAATAACCATCTATTACGCACTTCCGCCTCAGGCGTGTTTCGACGCTGAACTGGCTTCCTCAGGCGTTCAAAGAACTAGGTATTTCTTGAGGGTATGCCCTTTTCCTATCCTACCAATGATGTCTTCAGAATTTTCAGAGGCGATGGTTTAAGGTTATGAGTTAGGTTGTATTCTCCGCCTTTAGAATATAGATTTGAGATCCTTTTTCTGAACCTGTAACTTCAATCTTTTTTCTTGGTATATTTTCACGCATCCGAAAGTTTGTGTTCCCCGTTTTGAAGACTGCCTGTCCGTTAGTGTTCCTCATTCTTCAAGAGTCTATAATAAATTGCGCTCTTGACCACCTGATCCTGAGGCTATCGTGTGTTTCTCTAATGTTGACCGCACACAAATACACGACTCCAAGCACAACACACAACACACAACAACACGACTCAGCACAACACACAACACATTATCACGCCACGTTGGAAGTTTTATTAAGCAACACATTTTTGGACAAACGAATCTAAATAAATGCTACACACAGCAGGGCAACCTTGTAATAATTTCCAAACGCCAATTCAAACGACTCGACTCAGACTTGAAATAATTTCTCCAAATATACAATTTAGCTATTAATTCAAGAAATCATTTAGCCGTGGCTTTCTGAATAGTTCGCAACATTTTTCGTAACATAACACCTGTAAACAGTATAGGAGTACTTGTTATCTGACATAAATCTGATGCTTTTTATCGTGAAACAATGTTTATTTTGTTTTCCTAAATTTGTGTTATTTTACATTTATTGCTTTGTGAAGTACTTAGGTCTCTTCCAAGAAAATAAAAAAGGTATGACACGGAGGAGGTATTCGAACCTATTAAGAACAGAAGACCCGTGGAGGGACACTCTGATCCCTCATACATAAATGGTGTTGCATCTTAATTCTGTATTATTTGCGGTAGTAGAAGGATGTGATGAATTGAAATACTCGGAGTTAATTTCAGAAAAATCGCTACAGTTAGGCACTACGTTTGTACTCAGGCTTATCCTGCTGAAGATGACTACAGAAAAACTCGCTGTCAATAATAATCACTGCAACAGGCAAAAATTATATTAATTGTAACCAATATTATGTAAAGATTGGATCAAGTTAGAGTATTATTAAATGAAAATTTTATTATTGAGTGATATTATGCGTTGGTGTTTTGTGTAGGTGCGAGGTGTTACGTTTGGGTCTTTGTTTCATAGTTTTGCTGTCCAGGCCAATGTGTAGGAGTCTCCGCTCAGGCAGCGGGTTCGTTTACATTTCGACGGTTTGGGTATCAGCCGAAGCCAATTAAAGTGTCACATAAATCGAAAAAGAAAATCACGAAGGGCGATAAGGGAATAGCTTTCTCCAGCTATCTGGGCTTGAGGCTGGAGACAAAAGCGACCAATGAATAGGTTTACACTGAAAAAAGACCGGTGATTGGCGTATCTCATACAAGTATGCGGGTAAAAAACCTACGTGCGAAAACGTCGACAATTGAAAGTCAGTTCTTTGCGACACCTTCTTGAATGCGGGGTACGAATAGACGAGTACCAAAATAAAATTTTCAGTGTAGGAGCGTGGAAAGATGAGAAAAATAAGCCCAATAAAAATACATCACATGTAAATGTATCGTAAAAGAACGATACCGGTCTAAGCACATCATTCATGGTATTATTTAAATAAAAATTTCAATAATGATGATTGGTCAAATGAAAGATGTGTGGTGTTCATAAGTAAAGGTAAAGAGATATCCATATAAATTAAATTAGTGAATATATACTTATATATTGAGCATAGATTGAAAAGACACGATAAAAGACTAATTATGTAAATTTTCCATTCCCAGAGGCATGATGCAATTTTTAACTTCACAACTTATCAACTAAATTAATATCAGAAAATTCAACAACATTGATGGGTTGGGTAAGTGGACGAAATCATCTGATTGAACATCGTTCTGACAATGGCAAATTACCTAAAAATTGTTTTAAATGATAAAAATATAGTCCAAAATATCGCCCTATAATACGATAAAAAATAATTACTAAACCAGAAAAAAATAAGTCATGGTTATGTATATATATATATATATATGTTGCTGGGATTGTACTGTAAGGAGGGAACCTTGACTTTCAGGTGACGGATCATTTCTCATACCTGGAAATATCGTCTTACCTTTGATCTAACTCCTTTCATTTTGAAAAAGTCCTTTGGAGAAATTTCTTTCCCTGTGGTCAATACATGAAATGATGTCGGAGTTATAGAGAACAGAATGAGCGTTCAAACATGGAATCAACAAATTAAAGACATTGTGTAGAGGATGCAAATATTGTGCACCTGGTTTTTCATGTGTTTGTCGTTCGAGTTAATGGGTATTGTATGTGATGTGCTAATGTCTGTGATCCTTTATAGTTCCATTGTCAAAGACAATATTGGTTGTTGGAGAAGTAAATTAGCAGGCCAATGTCAGGATTTCAGTGGTGTCATAATTGTTGTACATCAATTTGCATCGCGATTTCTGTGCGTAGCGACTTTCTAATGAATATAATTGGCTTGAGTAAAATTTCGTACGATATCCGCAAACTAGACAACAGTTACTGCCTGAAGAACACAGGAAAACTATAAGAAAAATGGTTTTGGAGATTTAAGTTTATCATCAAACTTCATGAGTACCCGTAATAATTTGATTCTTGCGGGCTCATTGTAGTGCAATGTTATATAGACAGTTTGTATTTTTAGTGATGCAATTTACGATATCATTGAGTGTGTGGGTGGATGTGTGGTTTCGTTCATTCTCTAGTTAATGTAAATTTACCAAGGGCCAAACGTCTCGTCACATGAAAGTGATCATTAGATTCTATCAGTTCTCGTTTTCGGTAAGTTCTGATGTCTTGAGTAATTTCTGACTGGGCAATGAGGTATTAATTTTCTTTTTCATGAGTACAGTACCTACGATTACCCAGTATTTTTTCTAGACCCTTTCATAAATGAAAATACTTTACTACTCTCATCGAAGATCGCTGCCATTGCACAGAAGCGTCAAATAAATTTTTCTTAATAATCTAGGCAATTGATGATTCATGATCAGTTCATAATATAAATTATAGAGCAACCAATTCTTTGTAAATATTTAGTGGCCGTGACTTCTGCCTAATACTTCTTTTTCAATTTGAGAACAATTTTGTTCCGTAGCGAGAGACCGACAAAGCTGGTTTTCACATAAAATTTAGTTTTACCTCACAGGTCGAACAACGGCAGTAACGGGCGTTAGGTTCTTATTTCACATTTAAAAAGTCAAAACTTGGCATCTTTTGTCCATACAGCGTTTTCACAGAGGATAAAATTCTTCAAAGCACATTGATAAAAGTCCAAGGAACCCCCAACCAAGAAAGGTAGCCCCTTTATTCACATTGATCTAAAATACAAAGATACATCACTTATTCATTTTCGGATCAAAACTCCTCATTTTCAGAAAAATACCTAACAAAATCACATTCGAACTTCGTTTGGACAATTAAAAAGCTAACGCGACGATCCAACGCGTCAAATATGTCACGTCCTTTAATGGTTTCAACATCTTTATTTGATTTTAAACGTGCTTAAATATAACAGTAACGTAAACGCTTTTTGAACTCAGGCAGAAAATTTATTTATGATCTTAGACAATTCGATTTTTTTAAAAGCTCACAATAAATACCGTGTACACATCTTCGCAAAGAAGATGTCTAGACCTTGTCACAATAAACGTCACAATAAACAAGAAACGCCAAGTTGTTTGATCGTCAGATGCATTGCCGCATCAGTTCAATTGTAGTGAGCCCTTAGCAACCTATTTTCCTCGTAGTCCCTCGATCCGTTCACAGGAGTACAATGTTTGCTCCCGATGTCGATTTGGCCTGAATTGTCTTCTATCGTTCAGTTACGTGCCAATTCTGACAAAGTGATAACTTTTTCGTAAAAATATCGTCGTTAGCTGAATGATAGCTACTTCTTTCTATCATGGCTTAGATTGGCTTCAGTGCGTGATATGTAAGAACATAATTAGAGAGCGACTGTCCAGCAACGTTTAGCTGAATATTGTGAGTCATAGATTTTGGCCTGGTCAATCATCGATTTTTCGTACCTCAATCAGACGGAGAATATTTCATAGCTAAATCATTCATGAAACCTTGAGTTTAACTGAGCTTCCAAAGCTCTAATTTTTCCAGTATAAATTCATTTATGATTACAAGGACGTGTTGTCTGAGCAGATTTATTTTGAAAAGTAAGTGTATACAAATAAAGTAATTCTAATAGACTGTGTTACGTATTCTCAAAACTATGTACACCTTTAATCTGGACACCAATACCTCGATTAATTTTTAGTTTATTTAGCCCACTCAGTCTTGATAAGTGCAGAAAATATTTTCTGAATGATTGTCAGAATCGTCATTCAAAGCAGGTATTTTTAATTGCTAATACTGTAGTTACGAGTAGTAAAAAACGGTTTCGTTCAAGTAGATTTTACCAATGAGGGATTTTCCCTTGAATACAAAATTTTACGACAAAATTATAATTATAAGACATGTATGATTTTTTATTACATCATTCTTACCAGTATATGAAAATCCATGAAGAAATTTTTTCTTAAAACGAGGTTATTTGAAAAGCATCAAAACTTACATGTCGCTCTCTCTGCGTACAATTTTCAGAGTAAGTTGGTGACAGCAAACACCACACTCGAGATATTTGTCAGTTGCCTTATTTTATTTCCATTTAACAAGCTACACACCCTAATTCTCAAGATTTTTATCTTGTACTCATATGATGCATCATCCTACTTTACGAGAAGCAAATATTTCTAACCAGAGATTTTGGAACGAATTCGGGACTGATAATTACGTCATTGCTTTTTGCTTGATCTTGTTAACGATAACAGATATAAGTTAGAGATGCGTATAGGGAAAGCAGTCTTTGTTTAGATCATGGTGATGGGAGGCCATCAAACGCTTTCACAAGCCACTCAGCTGGGATCAGAGATCAGTAGGAGGAAAGAGAAGTGTTAGGGCCAAGGTTAGGAGAGATCCCTACGAACTCTAATATTGGGGATGTCCAAACTTACCTCTAAACTGAACAAAATCCTCAGGTAATGAGATACAACTCAACACTTAATTCATTGACAGCAGATGGAAAAGAAACATCTAAAAATATTTATGTACTTAAGGAAGCGACTCTCGCAAATGCAGGCAGAATAAATGCTGAGGAATGGCGACTGCAACGACGGGCGAGGCAACAAGAAATTCTGACCATCAATGAAACAATATCTCCAAGATGGGTACGTGTCTTGGAAATCTAAGTTTCATCAGGAATAAAACCACAAACAACGGAATAAAATTCATTTATTCATTAAATATCAGTTTTTAAACATTGTTGATCTTATTTTCAGAGCATTCATTGATAATGAAGAGTCGAAACTAGCGCTAGTCTGAATACCCCTTTTTAGAAAAATGAATTTTATTCCGTTGTTTGTTGTTTTATTCTCAATGAAACAATGCCATTCTCGTTTCAACAATGCAAGGAAAAAGAGGGAGAAGAAATTTAAAGCGAGCACGATTATCTAGCAAACCTATAAGAAAACACACAAGTATCGGGAAACAGAACGATCGGGAAACACAGAACTATCGGGAAACAGAACTATCGGGAAAAACAGAACGATGGGGAAACACAGAACTATCGGGAAACGCAGAGCTATCGGCAAACACAGAGCTATCGGGAAACACAGAACTATCGGGAAACACAGAACTATCGGGAAACACAGAACTATCTGGAAACGCAGAAGTATCGGGAAACACAGAGCTATCGGCCAACACAGAGCTATCGGGAAACACAGAACTATCGGGAAACACAGAACTATCGGGAAACGCAGAAGTATCGGGAAACACAGAGCTATAGGCATACACAGAGCTATCGGGAAACACAGAACTATCGGGAAACACAGAACTATCGGGAAACACAGAACTATCGGGAAACGCAGAAGTATCGGGAAACACAGAACTATCGGGAAATACAGAACTATCGAGAAACGCAGAACTATCGGGAAATGCATTACAATCGGGAAACACAGAACTATCGGGAAACACAGAACTATCGGAAAACGGATTATACTTAGTAGCTAGAAATGGAGAACCTATTAAATTTACAATTAGCTTGTTCTCTTGGGTTTGCGATGCGGTATGCAAAGAACGGTATTTCTGAAGGAAAGAACAGTAATCGATTTCCCGCTTTTCGTTGCCTGAACATAATTAATTTAATCAAAATGAACAAGTTTTCTTCTATGCATTTTCTGAAATGATTATATTATGAGTTATAACAGTAGGTTCAGTTTCGTCTATGATGACGAATGCGCTCGAATAAACAGCTACAATAGATTTTCGAATTTTTGTTGCTCGAATCATGGTAATAACATCGAAATAAACACCTTCTCTTCTATACACTTTTTCCGTCAAATGAGTATTTAACAAGGTATAGCGGTATGTTTGGTTTCGTCTTTGATGAAAAGCGCGCTGGAAGCGAGACTCCATTGCAGTGCTGCCGTCCGACGCGCTCCTTGAAGTACTTGCCACTTCAAACACTAGAGGTGCAGTGAGTAATTTACCGCTATAACTAATTAAATACTCATTTCAGACGGAAAGTGCATAGAATAAAACTTGTTTATTTCGATCTAATTAACTATGTTTAGGAATCGAAATTTATAAAATCGATAACTGTTCTTCCCTTCCTATATACGCAAAAAACATAAAAACACGTAATATAACAAGATAGAGACTGAGATTATTTAAGTTATTCATTCCAGCAAGGAGGGAGCCTGGAGAGAGCTCCATTCCTTCTAACAGCAAGCGAAATGTACGGTTCAAAAACCGTCTATTTCCTTTCATGTTTGCGCGAGGTTTTAAGAAGACCGGACACAAGGTAAATGTCGTCGCCCCTACAAGGAGTACGTCCGTTGTATTTGCACGAGCTCTCGACATAGAACTTGAAACGTCACGTTAGTTGTTGACAATGAAAGAGAAATCTTAGAGGCGCTCAGAAAGCTCTGAAAAGGTTGAAGTACATTGTATGGTAATGGAGAAATATTTACATTACTTTCGGATTAATTACGCCATGAAGTGCACATATTAGGGGTCAGAGAATTACATGGAGAAAAGTTTGACGAACTGAAATTTCAGATTAAGTGGTCGAGATAAAGAGGAAATAAGAGAAAGTAAATATTAAATGAAGGCATGTTAAACAATTTTTCACTGAACAGTTAATTGAACATTTTATGAGAAAATATTACAGTACATATGCATACTTTAAATAAGGAAATTAAGAAGCCTATAATTTTTACGGGTGGAGAGGTCTTCAAAACGCCTTCTCTGGGTTGTAAAGAGGAGATACTCAACAATCAGTGAAGTTCAACGATAGTCTTTCTATCCTAGAGAGTTTACATCGAATTTACTGCCGTAAAGGGATCTATCGAAAACTGATATTAGAAATAAACTAATCAAAAGACTATCTCTCGGAACAGTGTGAATTCATTTGTGTAAAGACCGCAGTGAATGGAATAATTATGTAATATGGTATTGTCTTATCGTGTAGTGTTCCTTTCTATTTCGTTACTGAAGTATTTGTGGACTCAAAGTAAAAGTCAACTAATGCGTTGTTTCAGATTCCCTTACAAGTGCTGTCATAAAAGCAAATAACTCTTCCTTAATACATAAAGAGTAATTTGTATGGAAGTACCGTAGTGTTAGTAATCAAGCAGGGCTAAAATCCTCAGTCCTTTATTTAAGCATTTCAATAACTCGTGCTCTTGATCGTGAAGCGATAGATAATTGGCTGGCTAATTCGTTGAGTGTTCAACCACTTTGCCAACTATTTAGCTGAGATATAAATGTGATGTCGTAAAATTGTGCGTCGCCATTGAGGATCAGAGTAATGATTCAACCAGTGTATTTGGAACATCTATGAGCGTATTCTGTTCATAAATATTACTCTAGATTGAATACGTCCAATCGTCGAAAAGAATTATCACTGGAATTCAAGGAATTCAATTATTAGTCCTGGTGCCAAATTATCGACGAGTAAAATCTAATGTTCTTTATATATAGCTGCTCGTAGAGCCTACATGTGTGAATATTAATTTCAGTGCTCTTCTGTTCATTATATTTTTGCAATGTCTTATGCATTTCTTCTGCAGGCATGCCATTCCCCTCTTATGTGGTTTGAATAAACATAAGTTAATAAACGTTCGTGAGTTTCGACAAAGTGAGGATGTTTTCTGCATTGCGCTCATCCCTCTTTGGTTGATTATTCTTCACACACGTAAAGTTATGTAAAATTTTCGACCTCAAATAAGCAGATTTCATTCACCTAAGAAGCAGGAGCAGATTGTTTGGAGTGAAAAAGGATAAACTTCCCATGAACCCGAGAGGAAGTAGTCGCAGAGTGTTAAATAGGAAGACATTAAGTTGAAAAACTTGATGATGTTTAGAAAGGTTTGATGTCTGACGCAATACTTTCCAATCCCACAAAAAATGCTCTCAGACTATATTTCATGAATTGAATGTCAACAACTCAGAAATAGAAAGAGGAATCTTTAGTTGAGAAAGGTAAAAAATTTAATAATAATCTCATGAGCCGTTAGGCCCCTCGTTAATTTACATTAACAAGGGAATATCTAAAGCGAGGAGTGGCAATCTTCCAAAAGAACATAATATGAAATAAATAATTCAAATCAAAGAAAAATACAATAAACAGTATATGCGACAATACATGAAAATACCCATGCAAAAAACTAATTTATTACGGGTGCTCACCAATTTTTTAAGATACCGACTTCATCTCCGCTATTTTCTTAGTGCACGTTTCAGCTTCCTAGAGACTACGTCCGTTTCCACAAACGGGAATTTTACGATTCAAGCATTCGCAATTTTTATTCGGTTCAATCACACATGATACTGTAGCGAATACATGATACTGTAGCGAAGATCATGCAATACCAATGCACTTCATTCACTTACGAATATAACCAATGGCATGCCAATAATTGGCACAAATACAATCAAAAAAATAAGATCTCGGAAAAATTATCCAATAAAACAACCCCAACAATTTTATATTTATAATACGTACAAATGTTAATTTTCCAAACTTATAAGGTTAAAAATCCTCAATGGACATCAGCATTACAACTTCACATACTACAATGTGCATTTATTCAACGATGTACATACACGTAAACCATGCACACTTCATTCTCTCGAAAACATATTTCGTTAACAGCACTCTACCTCACGACACTTATACAGTTCCTCGTATTAGGCATCAATTCTTATTTTATTGCGCGAAGCCATCTGCTCCCGACGAAACTTCCTTCAAAGTTTAAGGATTTGCGGTAACACTTCCCGATTCGTACTTGTGCTTGGGAATTTCTAAGCCCCGCCTTCCCTAAAACTAAAACATATATCTATCTAATAAAAATGAAAGAGCAAGATAAGCTACTTTAAGTATTTAAGGTATATATTCGAATAAAACCTAATTTTAAACGTTTCGGACAAAGGCCATCATCAGTTGTAAAACTTTGAAAAGTACGAAATAAAAAATAGACTATTTTAAAATGAAAAATCTAATAACAAACTATAAAATTACGGTATTGCGATTATCTATTTCCTATGGCTGAAGAAAATGAACTAAAAGAGTTGTTTATAACCGACTTCAGTTTAAAAATGACCAAGGACTCTAGAATACGCATATCTGAATGAAACGGTGGTTTTTCCCAGACCGAAAATTAATTAATGGAAATTGCATTATCGCACTCGCAGATTGTTCTCGAACGGGGAAAATGGGGCTTTGACAAAATTGAACCTCTTCTAAAGCTAAAGAAGTCAAGGTTCCAATTCTTGGAGATCTTAATCAAAAATTGGAAGACTAATGACACAACGCATAGACTCATTTTGTACTAATTAGATGATAAAATCGATAAAAGTGAACGTTTCGACCAACTAGCAGTGGTCATTCTCAACACTGTATAAGTAAAGATTAAAAATCAGTCATCATTCAGAAAATCCAATCTTAAAAACAAACATGAAATTAGAAACATTTGCTACCAAACAAAATTAGGAATTTACTATTTGCAGGGGACAGGCAGACTGCATATCATTCAGCTTTGGCTTTAGTCTATAAATGAAAAGAGATTCTAATATTCTGAGTTCTATTGGGTTACTTCCTCGGCCTAATACTTAAAAATCAGAAAGTCTAACAGGCAGGTCGCATTTTTCTGCATGTGTGCGTATTGCAGAGTGAGAAGGTGCTGATAAAAGGTTATTAGTACGGTGGCTTCGTCCAGCATGCTCAGCCACACGAATACGCAGGCTACGGAATGTAGATCCAACGTATTCAGATGCACCACATCGTGCACAACTATGCTTGTATACAACCGAGCTAAGCATGCCTTTAGGAAGTTCATCCTTAAATTTGAAAAAAGATCCATCTGACAAGGAATTGACAAGAATAAATTTAAAATCACACTGCGTAAGAAACTTCGATAAAAGGATGGATAGTTCTGATTTTAGTTTTCCCGACTGAGCACCAAAGTACAATAGTGAAACGTAACATTGTTTTCCATCAACAGAGGCAACCGATGGAACATTTGTGCGAATAGAGGAGAGAAATTTTCTAATTGAGTCGTCTACTAGGCGAACAGGGAACCCATTCTTAACAAAGTAGTTCTTTAAAAACATAAATTCCTCGTGAAGGAAACCAAATGTGCTGCAAACACTATAAGCCCTATACAGTAATGTTTTGATACCATTTATTTTGAATTGAAAACAGCAAAAGCTAAAAAAACTCAATCCTAATCAAGTAAATGTTGGTTTGCGATAGACTGCACATTCAAAGCTATGACCCATTCTACGAACATTGACATCTAAAAACTCTGTTGATAGAAAACAATGTTACGTTTCACTATTGTACTCTGGTGCTCAGTCGGAAAAACTAAAATCAGAACTATTCCTCCTTTTATCGAAGTTTTTTACCTAGTGTGATTTTGAATTTATTCTTGTTAATTCCTTGTCAGTTGGATCTTTTTTCAAATTTAAGGATGAACTTCCTAAAGGCATGCTTTGCTCGGTTGTATACAAGCATAGTTGTGCACGAAGTGGTGCATCTGAATACGTTTGTTCTGAAGCTCCTACGAGAATGCTTGCAAACTCGAAAGCGAAGAGTATACGAGATGTACATCCAATGTGGTCTGATGTACAACGTGCACAGCTAAATTTATAAACAAGATTAGATTGCGTTTTGGCACGAAGCTTATCTTTATAACTGAAAGACGATGAAACTCTGAAGTTGTTCACTAATGCAATTTTAAAATTCACATCAGAAAAATATTTCGAAAAAACACCGCAGTAGTAAGCACAATACCAATCAGGGCACAATTCACCCCAATTAGCTTAAAATGGAAACTATTTATTTAAAAATTTTCAAAAAAGATTTTTTCTCTGAAGAATTTTACTTTTTTAAAAGCAGAAACGACTTACACAAACTACTAAGTTACTTTTAGATATAAATTTCAATTTTCTTAATCTAACCACAAGGGTTTCATCAATAAAAACTACTTCCGTTTTATCATTTTCCTTATATGCAAAAAATTGTTCGAAATTCATTTCAGTTTCCCGTTCAACTATTTTTCCTAAAGCGTACATAGAAAATGAACTGAGATTTCGTGGTAGACTTGTCAAATTTCAATCATATATGATTACGTCTGAACTATTACATAAAAAAACTATTGAAAACAAACAAAATTGAATTTAAAATTATAAATAGAATGTTGAACAGAAATGTTAAAACGGTATAATTTATAGAATGAAGAGACATTCAAAATGTATACACAACAATTTCACGCAACTTTCACATGTCGTTGTAGCCTAGTGGTCTGAGGCTCAGCAGCAAAATCGTAGGGGAAAGACATCACGGGTTCGAATCCCGCCAATTATCACACTTTTTATGTTGACAAAACGAAGGGCTGATACGTAAATTAAATATTTTCTTTTTTTTCTCTTTACCGAATGAAAGTAAAGAAAGTTTTAACATGACTATGAATTGTAAAAAATCGAAGCATTTTTCTTCCATATTCAGAAAAAGTTAGCTTAAATAGTCCAAAATTCTTAAAGCAGAATAGAACTCTTTAGTCGAGTGGTTAACGCGTTGGGCTCGTGTTATGAATTGGATCACAGTTGATGGTTCGAATCCCGAGATACAGATAAGGCTTTTTCATGGTTACAAAGACCTTCAGTAGTATTCCGGCACGAACTGGAGAGAACGTCACGAAGCAAATGGAGGGAGAGTCAAATATTTCAATTACCTAAAAATAAAAATTTATTAGGACAAAATTTCATAGAAGATTTATTCTTCCACGAAGTTTTGACTTCTTATAAGCAGAAACGACTTAGACAAACTACTAAGTGTATTTTAGATATAAATTCCTATTTTTTTAATCTAACCGTTTGTAACATATGAAATAAATTTTACTCCATCCAGGAACGTTTTAGAAAACCATGTTTTTTTTAGTTCAACGGTTCAACGGTTTCTCGTTTCAAAGTATTCTCTAACGATATTAATCTGTTCTTAATATCAGCATTATAATCCTCCAATTTGTGCGATGAGTGTTTCAATTTTCTATTTCATTTGTATTTATGATTGTTTCTCTATCCTGTTCATGAAGATTATTTCTAAAAGTTTCAATGTATGAACTCATATCGTTGAATACTCTCTCGAGATTTGCATAGTCTAATTTCACACTTTTTATTTCCTCTTCTTCCAACCTCTTTTATCTCATTTTTCAAAAAGTCTGTATGTTCTAAAGTACCTGTTCGAATAACCTCTATTTTTTGCTCAGATATTCTACTATGTTCATCGAGATTTGTCATAATTTCACTGATTTTTCCTTGAAAACCTGTAGTATTTTCATCTATAGATGCTTGGATAGAATCACTTCTGAACTGATAATTTTCATTGATAAGATTTTCTCTTACCTCTATATATTTTCTGAGATGAAGCCTCAAATTTTCCAAAACTTCGTCAACATATTTTTTATTCGTAGCGTCAAATTCTTCGATTGGAAAAGAAATATTTGCAAGTCTTCTATTATTTAGGTCGAAATTTTGATCTTCATCAAGATATTTAAAACCTATTCCAGGAGGTCCTGGTTGTGAGGGTAAAAATGATTTTTTTCCTTGTTGTCCAAAAGTATTTACGCCTATCAATTTTTATACATAGAATTTTCAATTCTCTAAATTTTCTCTAACTCTCATAGATATCAAACTGTTTACTCGGTCACTCAAACTTCCCACTTCCTAGTTTAATTTTACATTTTTATCAGTTTCATTCTGAAGCATTAATTTGAACTGGCTGATTTCATTCTGATTTGAAATAATGTCTCTTGAAAACTCCTGGAAAAGACTTTCTACATCACTCAAGTTCTTAGCTAGTTCTTCTATTTTCCTTAATGGGACTGACTCTGCTCGTAATTCCATTTTAATTTTGTTAAGATCGTTGAATTTTTCTTCGCTGGATGAGGTTATGGTTGACTCTAAAATTTTCAGCTTATTGTCAACTTCAACAAACGAGGGTGCTAAGGCTACTGTTCTTTCCATAACAAAAAGGTTTCTATCACTTAAATCAGTTAGATGTGCCTCTAAGCTTTTACTTTTTTCTTCAACAGTATTTTTCAGTGTTGATTCTAAACTCTTCAGCTTTTCTTCAATTTGATCATTAAGTGATGTCTGCAAGCTCATTTCATTTTCATTCACAACATTAATTATCCTAATTTCTTGTTCTTCAACTTTATTACTTATTAATTTGTTCTTCGAATCAATTTGATCATTAATTTTAGTTTCGAAAGTCTTCAGTTTTTCATCCATTTGATTTTCTATAACTGACTCTTGATTCTTGAAAGTCTCTTGAATCTCAGGAATTTTAACATCAATCAAATTGGTTATCTTAGAGTCCACAAGCTCAAATTTAGCTTCAACTCCTTTTATCTGATCGGTTAATGCCGACTCTTTCCCTAACAGCTTTTCATCAATTCTAGTTTCAATACCTGACTCTAGACTCTTCAATTTATCCACAATCTCAGGAGTTTTTACGTCTGTTAGGTTGATTATGTTTGAATCAATGTTTTCAAATTTGGCATCAACTTCATCAATTTTTTCCATCAATGTTGAGTCTATGCTTGATAGTCGTTCATCATTTGAAACAATTTTTGGTTCAAGAGCACCGAACTTCTCAGAAAAATCATAAATTAACGTCTCTAAGAATTTAACGATTGAGTCTACATCAGAAAATTTCACTTGTAAATCTGTTTTCAGAGTCACGTATTTCTCATCATACTCGTTTATATATGATTCCAATTCAGTTCTTTCATTTTTGAGAGCTTCAATTGTGTCTTTCAATGACTCTATATTAGAATCTTCAAGTAAACTTTTTAGTTGCTCTACATTCTGCAAAAGTCCTTCAGAATTATTTTTACTATTTTCATGTTCATGATTTTCTTTACAGGAAGGTAAAAAGACCAACTTTGCCGCATAAATATTTCCACAAGACATTTTTTAAATAAAAAAATTAACTGTAGTTTATTTTCTAAAAAATAGTTGGGGTTTTATACAGATCTAAAAGAATTGCATGAAATCTTTCACTTTCTAAACGCTTCAGCTTTTCTAGACATAAATGTCCACAAATTACATCACCTATTTTCTGGATTTTGTAAGTAGAGAAAATTATATCAACACAATCTGTTAATAAGTAGTCTTTAAATTCAATTGGATAAATAAAACCATAACTGTCAAAGTAATAGCATATATTGTCTTTCTTATACCAACAAGTCCAATGCGTTCCTAATCCTTTTTCAGTGTCTAAATTTAGGATTCCGCATTACGTTTCTAAAGGATGTTTAGGTAAAGTATCTCTCATGTAAATACCTCGAATTTTCAGAATTTTCAATATATTCATGTAGTATTCTAAATCATGTTTAGATAATGGTTGGTTAGGTATTACTTTTTTGGTGGTTTCAAGTAGAGACTCTTTATACAAGGTTTTTTTTCTCGGAGTTAACCGTATACCTGAACCTTTTTTACTTTCCATTGCTTCATTAGGCCTTTTAGTTTCTGACAAGAGTTTATCGTCAGCTTTTTTCTTATTAACTGCGGATGCTATTGCAGCAGTACCTCCAGCCAAAGAGCCAGCAGCCCCAAGGCCAGCTAATAACGCTGGAATTGTAAATATAAAACCCCCTTTCGTCGCAGTATCTTTTGAAACAAAAGAAGTTTTTGTCTTTTTACAAATAATACACATACCTTTGACCAGTATCTTATTGTTCTTTGTAATTAAATATTGAGAGGATTATCAGTATCACTTTTCTTCTTACACTTTACACAATACATTTTTTAAACATTATTGTGTGAATATATTTTAATTTTTAGTAGTTTAAACTCATTTTATCACCGTCAGATTGCAATCGAGTTACTCTGTCAGATAGAATCAGTGCATATGCATGTGTATCATCAGGAGAATTGGTTTTAAATTCTGCTTTAATTTTAATATCAATTGTAGTTTCCTTGATACGTTCATATTGTCTGCTGATATCAAACACATAGATGGGATACAAATATTTAAAGTGTCTGTATTCGATAGCACAATTTTTCATTAGGGACATAATCTATTAATATCATATAAGCTGTAGCATAATTGTTAGAATCGAAATCAATCTGTAAATTGTGATCAGGGTATCGTTCATTATTCAGCTGAACATATGCATTCGTCAAGTTACAATGATCGAAAATTGTATTGTTTGCAGCTTGTGAATTAGCTTTCTTAGTTTGGAACGCTAAAATTATGTATCGAGGTCTTTGAGATCCTGAATTTAGAGTTAAAGTCCAATCTAAGAATTTCTGTTGAGAGTTTACAATGGTTTGTTCCAATTGTCTATTCAAATAAGGAATAGGTAATGTTATTTTATCCTTAATTTGACGATATAGCTTGGTTTTATACTCATCAGACAGTTTGTAAGCTGGCATTTTCCAAACTAATTTTGTAATATTAATTTTACCATCAACTACTTTATCTTGCTGATTTGCATCTTTCTCATCCGATTTGAATTTAGCATTAGAATTATCACCTCTTCTCAAAGTCATATGATGTTTCACTCCATAAATTATCTTCTTATAATTTTCACAAAATCCAAACACATGTTCAAGTGGGATAGCAGCGCTGAATTTCCCATTAGATGAACTTAAGTAGTCATTTCGATCGCTAAATATTTCGTTTGATTTTTCATTCTTCTTAGTATCAACGCTCCAGAAAAATATCATGTTTTCTTTAACATTTCGGGGATAGCTATCTAATCCTTTTAGAGTTGTTGTAATTCATGGGTAACTATAATCTTCAATTTCTTCATCTCCAATTCTGTAAGAAACTCTATCAAACAAATGCATTAATCCATTTTTGATTATTGTTATTTTTTCATCTTTAAAATTATAATCACTTCCATCTTCTTCATTCAAAGCTCCTTCTATATAAATAAAACTTTTACTAGGTAATACAAACTGATCTTGATTCTGGATAATGATCTTGCTATCGTTATGTTCACGATTCAGATCAGTACCTATTTGTGGTTCATGGTTTTGCGTTTCAATTTTTTCAATTGATTCATCAACTTTAATGTGTTCATTCCATCTTAAAGAATCCATTTTTTAAAGATAATTCATCAAATTATTTTAATTTCTAGATCTTAGGTGTAATCGAACAGTTACTTCTTCACCTCTAGTATTCAGAGCATGTCCATTTTGATCAGTAAGCCAAATTCTCAAATCATAGAGTAAAGGTTGATATATCGGTAGATAAATTGGTTTATTTGGATTTTCTACAATTTTATATCCCGGTGGGACGTTTGGGAAAAAGGAATATAAAATATTATGCAAAGAACCGTTGAGGTATGAGCCGTTAATTATACTACAATGAACGAGTATTGCGTTAACAGACATTATGTTCACTATATTTATACTTTCATGTTCTCCAACACCTTCTAAGATAATTTCTCCAAATCCTAACATTGTATTTAAAGATTTTTCTTTATTGGAAAATACTTTTAACGTAGATGAATGGAGAACTATGACGCATTTCAAAGTATTGGTATTTGCTTTGATTTCAATAAAACCTGCTAATGTTTTTTGAATGAATTCGTTTATACTTTCTATTTCATAACAACCTGTGGGAAGTGTAATTACATTTTCAGCACCATTTAATTCATAATAAAATTTATTATTTTCATCAATGTTAGGAATAGAATGATACATGTCTAACCCAACCAGTGCCATTTCGTGAAATTTATTTTTGTTCAATTCTATTGCTGGACTAAAGTTTATACTTATGTCACTTTTTCTTTCAATAATTACAATGCTTTGAGATTCCATTTTTTAAACAATAAATCATCAAACACCTTTATTTCAGCAGTATTTAATAGACCTTGCTTTGAAAGTTCATGCGTAAGTATTTGCAGTTCATTAAAAACTCCTGTATTTCCAGCGTTAAACGAACCGAACAATAACTGGTGTCTTTTTACAAGATCATTGATGTTAGATGGTGATACAATAATACTTGATCCTGAAACGTCTGAATCCTTTCTGGGAGGATGACGAGGAGGTATAGGAGAAGATGTAGGAGAAGGTATAGGAGTACGAGTTGGTCTAAAAGTAGACCTGCGTGAAGGGTCGAAAATTGGTCTCAGGCTTGTTGAAGGACTTTGGCGTCGACCCGAAATTGACGATTCTACTACTCTTGGGCTTCTGAAAGGACTTGGTTCAGGGCTTGATTCAAGACTTGATTCACGACTTGATGGACTTGCTGATCTAATTGTTTCAACTGCAGCTTGAGCTTTTTTTCGTTGAACTATTTGATAAAAGGGTTTGATAAATTTAGAATATTTCTCACCCCTATTGGCTTTTATGGTACCGTCTTCCCTCAAATAAGCATCAGTTGAATACAACATATCACAATAATTATTTTTATCTTCGTCCCTAAAATCAATAGGATTTTGCTTTGTTAATAATTCTCATAATCCAGTTGTGCCTTCGTATACTTTATCTTCAATTTTCAAATCATTACCCAAAATATCTACCTTTTCATTTCCTAGCATAACTTTACTTCCATCCCAACGAATGCCATAAGCTTTGTCATACTCATTTCCAGGTTTCCATGCAAAACGCAAGAAATTCAATGCGATAGGCCCAACTACAGTGTTGGATTCAGAAGATGGCAAAGCTAGTTTCTCAACAGGTTTTCCTTGGATAGATTCAAGTTTTTTATGAGGTAAATCTTTTATTGCCAACCTAGTTTGTTTAGTTTCGTCAACAATTTTAGATAAAGGTTCAATCAATGGTTTGTAAACTTTTTTAACATCATGGTATAAATCTTGTTCGATCATTCTATCATTTGTGAGTTGCTTTTTCAAACTCTTTGCTAAGTTTAGTAAATCTGATTTAGTTTTGATATCAATCAACGCCACTTTTTAAAGAGAAAAATTCAAAAAGACTAAGGAGAGCGTCCCCCATACGGACTTTTTTCTTTATTATTGAACCTAGAACAATTAAATTTGGTATACTGATAGGAAATTAAATTTAGAATCGTTTTTGCTTAGAGCAAAAGTTCAATTTTCTTGAAAAGAAAATGGGAAATCAAAGAAAACGATGTTCGAGGGGGGGTTTCAAAAATCTTCTCCTCCTACAGTTTTTAAGCTACAGTGATGATTTTGGTATCATTGGATGCGAAAAGACACGGACTTTTATGGTAACTAAAATCCATTCCAAAATTATTTATTGCTCATAAGTTATGACGTCATAAAATTGTACATTTCCGAAAAAGTACATTTTTTTCCTATTTTTACACTTGTTCATGTTGAAAATGGAAATTTGAGGAAACAAATTTTAGTTACCCTAAAAGCCCGTGTCTTCCTGCATCCAATTATACCAAAATCATTACTGTAGCTTAAAAACTGTAGGAGGAGAAGTTGTTTGAAACCCCAAAAACCATTGTTTACATTATAAGCAAAACAAAGAAACATAAACAATTCAAAAAAAAAATTTGTAAAATTTTTGGTTCAAGTTGGACCCCTGAAATCATTATAGAGTAATCCAGAGCCATAGGAGATGACATAGCAACTTTGCGCCGTGAAGAAAATGCCATTGGAGAGGTGTAACATGATAAAATACCACTTCCCCCTCCCCTCCCCCCAATTCTTTAAACCCCCGTAGCGGGCGAACGAGTGAACGTACGAGTGTCATTTTTTCACAGGATGTACCTGACCTCTTACACTTCTTCTAGCAGCAAAAATCTCAGTTTCTCAAGAAATCTCATAAGCATGGATTCATAAGGGGGACGCTCTCCTTAAATATAAGTTCACTCTGAACTGACATTAAGTTCATTTGCTGAGATCCATGAAGGTTCATCATAACCTTTCCACTTGACCAGAAGTTTGCCTTTACTCTTCTTGAGAATTTTCTCAATTGCATAAACATCACTAGTATATTTTGATAGCTCTTGTTCATAAAAACTTCCTTTTATTTCTTCACCACCCATTTCTTTTAATCTGTAAGTAATTGGTTCAGTAGACAGTATTTCGGATACAATGAATAACTCATTAGTGAAATTTGGTAAATAACCCTTCCGAAAGTCTTTCCGTTTCTTGCTTATTCTTACTCTTTCACCGATTTTGAGTTTCGGTGATGTGAAAGTTGGTTCGGTTGGAGGGAATATGTTATCATGAACCTTTTTACTGTTCTTTTCCAATGATGCTTGGTTAGGTGCCATTTTAATTGTTCTATGATAGCTATTATTGTAATTTTGCATTAAATCTTGTAAAATGTTCACCCATTTTTGAGTTTTCATGTGTGTAAAATATTTCCACATTTTAGTTTTTAACGTCCTGTTGAAGCGTTCCACAACTTGAGCTTTGGTTTCATTTTCTGAACTAAACCACTGAATGTCATGTTTCTTGAATAGTTCTTGAGTGGATTTATTTGTAAACTCTAAGCCTTTATCTGTCTGAACTTTAGAAGGAATTCGCATTTTAAATAGTTTTTGAAAAGAAGTTTTGATTTCTTCACCTGTCTTCTTACTTATTGGAATCGCCCATGCATATTTACTGAAAATGTCAATTACTGTTAAAATGTAGTTTTTTCCATGATCTTTATAGTTTTGCATGTCAACCAAACCAGCTTGCAATTGATCATCAATTTTTGATACCTTCACCCTTCTCGTTTTGAAATTATGTTTTATTGGTTTATGTAGAGAGTGATTTTTTTGAGTTTCTAACCAATTTCGTACAAGAGTTGAAGATAAGCCGGATTTTTTAACAAGTTGATTCATTCCAGTATAACCGGTCTTTGGATTATAATATAAGTCATTCAAGATTTTATCGCTCACATCAGTGAGCGTGTTTGAAAGGTTTTTGTCGACGAGATGCCCATACCTGCCCAGCTCTTACCTGCCATAATTGCGTTAACAAATTTAGCATCTTGTCAAACGTATTCTGATTCATTTGGATCAGTTGCAATTTCAGCGGCTCTTTTCGCTAGAATATCATCAGCATAATTTCTGTCTTTCGATGTTGGATGTTGTGAATAAAATATGTCATGATTCTTACAAGCCTGATGGAGTGAGTTAACTCCTCGATAACCTTCTTGAATTCGCTTCTGCACCTTAGTTCCTGGACCGCAAAATGAGTAGGTATGTTTATTGTTGAATGAACCGTTCGGGACTTGTTCAGATTGAATATTAGATGGTAATTTCAAATGCATTTCAGGTAATGGAAGTTTTCTAAGAAATGCATTTACAATACCTCTTCCAGTTTTTTCTTCATTAACTATTGATTTTAAATCACTCAAGTACGCTTCATTTTCAACAGATAATAAATCTTGGTTATAGAAGTCATTATTGTTGTAGATAATAATTTTTTATACTTTATTTTCTGAATATATTTTATAGTGCTAGTGTGGAAGACCTTGTGGAAGCAGTAGCTTTCCGTACCAGATTCGTAACTGTTTCTGGGGGGTGACTTGACTTTGAACTCTCGATACTTAAGTGAAAAGGAAAAAATGTATCTGTCGGGCCAAGTGCGTGCCTGCTTTCACTGTGCCAAGATTGCTTTCATTGTGCTTCGACCACCTTTTAGGGTGGTCGGTAGCGCGATCGATAGCGTTCTGGTGCGGTGAATTTAAGTCCTGAGTTCTAATCTCGTGAGCTCCTCGTACATTTATTTGTTTGAAAAACCTTGTGGAAGCAGTAGCTTTCCGTACCAGATTCGTAACTGTTTCTGGGGGGTGACTTGACTTTGAACTCTCGATTCTTTAGAATAGTTTGATGTATCATACAAGTCTTTATTTCTTTCCATATCTTTGTACAAATCTTTTGTTTCGATATCAAAACATATTGTATCTGTATCTGTAAACAACAACTTTGCCTTATTACCATATTTCTTTTTAATATGATTATAATGGAAATCATACATTAATGTTTTACTTATATCTAATACAGATAACCCTACGTAGATTGGTTTATCAAATTTCAGTCTTTGTTTTTGCATATGAAATGCTATCAAATTTTCTGAGAATATTTTAAAACTGGTAAAGTTTGGTTTGTTTGCTAATTTAATTAATTCTTTCTCTGACTTTACTAAACACACATCTACTCTATTTCTAATATTTTCCATTGTTTTACCAAATACTGAATTGTTCATCAGCTTGTAGAAGTCTTTTTCAAATTCAGATTTAGCTTGCTGACGCATTTGTGTGTTGATATCAATATATGATTTCATCCATGGACTTTCATCAAACTCTAATATTCTGTGAATTTTCTCCTACTTCAATCCTAGATCTGGATATTGTGTTAGAGATTTAAGATGTCCAACAAATTTTTCCCGTTTTCCAAGATGTGGAACTAATTTATTTACATCGTTTACTTTGATATTTTCTGGAGCTAATGGTAAATCATTATGTAGAGCATGTAAGTCTTTCGGATAACTTAAATCCACTTCTAATATACAACCTTTATCTGCTTTGAGTTTCGACTTTGGATCTTTCCATTTAAAGTTACCAGTAGGTAATGATCGACACTTAGCCCAGCCGTAAAGCTTATTTGCATCTATGTATGTGATAAAACTATTTGGTTTTCCTTTATCGAATGTTTCTGGAATATTTGGATTGTTTGCTTTTGCATATCGTGTTGATATTGTAGAAATCCCACCTCTTATTCCTTTTTCAATGAATAGGAGCATATCAGGATCTTCAAACCAGTCCAATTCTATTTTTGTATGTTTCAGTAGAGCATCGAAATACAATCCTGGAGCTGTAAAATAATGTGCTGGATCTAGAGAATAAGTTTTCATGCATGTTAGTCTAAATTGTTCAAATACTTCTGCTAATAATAATGTATCGACTTTTAGATATAAATTATGGTAATCTTTGAATGTTCTACAATTAAAAGCTCTCCACACTTTGAGTGCATGCTGATATTCATCTTCTGAAATATTTTTATTATATAATCTACTGTAGAATTCACTTTTAGCTGGTAAACTATTACAGTTCATTTTTTCATAACTATTTACATATTCATACGGATAAATACCTTTTTTGTTGATCAACTCTAATTGTTGTTCATTGAGAAAGAACTTCGATAATTCTTTGTGCTCAGATAAATTCTTCGAAAGTTTATCTAGAGACGAAGGTAAAAACATGTAGCTGTCTAAGAACCGTAAGTCTCTGGTGATACCTTTAATTTTTCCTGTATGTTTACATACATAAGAATCTACTTTTATGGTTTGTGTAAAACTAATATATTCTTCATCTGTTTGTGGAATAACGTTCAATTTTCCGGATATATTTCTCAAGTCTTTCACGAACAAATGAGCATCGTAATTAGACAGTTTATGTAAAAACACCGGTATAAAATTTGGATTTCAAATTTTTAAATTACATTTTAAATGAGCTGGAACTCTGTAATGACCTGTCAAATGGTTGTGGTGGTCTAACTTTATAGTTATCTTCCGTAAATTCTCCGCCACATACAGAACATCTTGTGGCTTCTTTATATTTTTCGAATTTATCTGATGGTAAATACATTTTCTTATTTTTTTTCAACAGACTATAAATTCTCTTGGTTTCTTTTGCTAAATATTCTACAAACTTTTGGGAAGCATCTTTCCCATTATATATTTCTAAACGGGAATATTCATCTGCTTCAGATTTTGTATAGCAACAAAATGAATTAGGATTGTGCTTCTGAATGTTCATGGTGTAACTTGAGTTTTGATTTGGTTGACACGTATCTATTTTTGCCAACGTTGATTCGAAATCAGCATAAATTGCAAAAGGATGCATAATTGTTTTTGGTAATGTTAAAATTTCAATTTACCTCCTTCAAGAACATACTTTGTTGGAGTGTGAACTGAACAATCATTAATGTGGTTTGTTAATAAACATTCTTTTGTGAATGGCCATAAACAATATGAACAGACATGTTTTTTTATGACCATCTTTAGTTCGCATAAATGGACTTAATGACTTCATTAATACATAATGTCTTTTATTTTCATCTGTTAACAATAAAAGTGATATTACATCGTCATTTCAAAGGACATAATTCTTTCAAGAAATTGAGGTTGTAAACATTTACTGACACATTATTGTTTCTCTCGAATTTTTCGATATCTTTAAGTTTCACTGGAAATGTTAAGTCTCTGAAATTTAATTTTTCAGCTTCAGTTTTTAATCTTTTAGATATTCTATTGCCGTTTTTCTCATCTCGGCAATAATATCTCGCTACACTCCACATAAAGTGTTTATTATCGGTATTTTTAATATTAATTAGTTTATAAGGCGACTTTTGAAACTCTTCAGGTAATTCTATATAACTAGAACCTTTGATAGGTTTGTATTCAATGATTTTTACATTGAAGTCTAATAATTCATCTGTTATCCAGCCAGAGGAGTATTTTGTATATTCTTCAATCTTTCTAATAGCTTCTTCATACAGAACATCAATGTTTGTGAAGTTTTTCGATATGCCTACAAACTTACCTGTATTCATCCATGCTGTTGAATATACCTTTTCATTTTTTTTCTTTGTTTTTATAAAATTGAACTAAAGTTGCCAATTGTATCATCATATTATCAAACTTTTGCTCTCCCAAAATTGATCTCACAACCGGTGTTATATTCTTCATGAAAACTGTCGGATCAATAACTGATATATCAGAGAACATATATTCCAGGCATTTTTCATTTATGGCACATTTTTTTCCTCTGAAATTACAGCCATAAACGTTTCTAAAATGCTTCTTTGATTTCTTATGCTGTTGTAGATTTTTTACTTCTACTTTACATATCTTACATACCTTTTCCTCAAAATATGAATCAGAAATCAATTCTTGATTTATGTTTTTAATATGCCTAGTAGATTTTAGATGTATTTTTAGATTAGAGACATTTATATTACATATATTACAGAAATCTTTGTTTTTATCAAAATACAGATCCGAGATTAATAGTTTACTCACGTTTTTATTGTGTTTCATGCTTTTCTCATGTCTTCTCAAGTTTATGATGTAAATATTACATATATTACAAAAATTGTTACTTGAAGTCATCTTTACTGAAATTTTCTTCAATTTATTATGCCTTTTTGTATTCTTAGTATTAGATATATGTGTTATATCAAATGATTCCATTTTTAATAAATTATTTTCTCAGTATATTTTAAAAATTTCAATGTTTTTTTCCAATGTAAATTTTAAAGTATTCTGAAAATTTATATTAATCAAAATGAAAAGCAATATTCCATATGAAGTAATAGATGCTCAAAAATTTGCAAACTCGATGTTTTACTTTATTTACAACCAAAGGTAGCTCCTTCTCTCGTTATTGACTAACGAGACAACCATAAAAAGAAAAACACATTGAAGAATTAAACTTAATAAAATGGAAGATATTATTACAGATCTTTAAAGAGAAGTTGTTCTCAATACTGCAAAAGTAAATCAATTGCAATTAGATGTAAATCAAATTCAAAATGATGTCGAATTAAATAGGGAAGTTATAACTCAATTAGAGTCAGATATCATTCATCTTGAAACATTAATCAGTTACGTTTCTTATGACACCAAAGGTAGCTTTTCTCTCGTAATTGCCCAACGAGACAACAAATAAGAAAGAAAAATACATTGAAGAATTGAACTTAATGAAGTAGCAAATTTAAAAAAAACAATGTTTACAATTGCTACAAACAGAAAATAAATTTTGGAAAATGAGTTGTAGTCTATTAGTTATATAAAATGGTGTATATGTGGAAAGACGTTAAAAGAAATAATCAAAATAATCACTTCATTTTTCCTTCTCCTGGCTTGAGATGTCTCATCGTAGGGAGATCAAACTGTGGTAAAACTTCTTTATTAATAAAACTTTTGTTAGAAAAATTTGTCGATTTTAGTCATCTTTGTCTGTACAGTAAATCAATACATCAACCAGAATATAAACTCTTGAAGAATGCTTTTGATAAAGGCTATAACCAATATGAAATAATTGAATTATTTGAAAAGGGCAATGGTAATATTGACGATTTCCTTGAGATTTTACCTATTAAAAAAAATTCAAAATCTAAAATTGAATATTTTCAAGATATGACAACTATTCCTGACCCAAGTGACGTAGATTCAAAAAAAGAAAAATCTTTTTATTTTTGACGATATAGCAACGGAAAGAGATCAAAGTCCAGCTGATAGCTTTTACACTAGAGGTAGACACAACAACTGCTGTTCAATTTACTTATCACAAAATTATTATTTATTACCGAGACAAACAATTAGAACAAGTGCTAACGTTCTAATTCTTTTTGGTTTAGACTCAACTGATATGAAGAACATTTACCCAGATGTCATATCTCAGGACATGCCCTTTGATGAATTTAAAGAGTTTTGTTCAAACACATACAAAGAACCATATAATTTTATCTTTATTAATAAAGACAGACATCCACTTCAAGGTAGGTACTTTCAAAACTTGGATAAATTATATATTCCTAAAAAACACTTCAGAGAATGGAATTATTCCTAAACATACTATTTATTGTTTTTATTGATGAAACCCTTGTGGTTAGATTAAGAAAATTGAAATTTATATCTAAAAGTAACTTAGTAGTTTGTGTAAGTCGTTTCCGCTAATAAAAAAGTAAAATTCGTCAGAGGAGAAATCTTTTTTGAAAATTTTTTAATAAATAATTTCCATTTTAAGCTAATTGGGGTGAATTGTGCCCTGATTGGTATTGTGCTTACTACTCACCACCTTATTTTTTCTTTCACTTCTCAGAATGCGCACCAAAGTAAAGAAGAAATACATTTGTAGTTCTATGAGCGGGGTCGAGGTAAAAAAAAAGAATTAGCTGCTGTTTTTCGAAATATTTTTCTGTGTAAATTTTAAAATTGTATTGGTGGACAACTTTAGGATAACATCTTTTTTTAATTATAAAGATAAGCTTCAAACCGGAATGACAGCTACTCTTGTTTATATGTTTAGTTCTGCACGTTGTGCATCAGAGTACATTGGATATACATCTCATACTCTTCGCACTCGAGTTGGTGAGCATTCTGGTAGAAGCTTCAGAACAGGTTCAATTTTGTCAGAGCGCCTATTTTTCGCCGTTCGAGCACATTCTGACGAGTTCGATAACGTAATTTTCATTTTTCAATTTTCGGTCTTGGCAAAACCACCTTCGGCCATAATAAATAGATAATAGCAATTAACGTAATAAGTACCATATATATACACTTTTAATGATTAAATGATCAAAGTAGCTTATTTTGCTCTTTCATTTTTTTACAGTTGCCGCGGCTCCCTGATAACTGTTATATATTTAACTTTAATTACCGCACTCTCCATCAGTTATTATTTATTTCTGTTTCAGCTTCATGTCAATCTTTGTAATGCTTCTCGTTTTGACCTTTCAACTGAAACACCGCGAAACACAATTTTGTCGATGAGTTGAAAATGTTATTTCTCATTTGCTTATATTTAAAAACTATGAGAAAATACAAGCATTCATTTCTAATTTTGCTTCTGCGTCCAGGATAATACAAATTGAAATTTACCGATTCTCATAGAGACAAAGTGGTAAATTTGAAGTTGGTCTCGAACAAAATAGATACAAAACGACATGTAATGCAATTATAGCACTTGTTTATTCGGGAATTATACCAGTGAACAATAGACATTAGAAATGAGTAGTTCTGCTAGATTTACGCTTAAACTGTAAGTTACTTTCACGAATCAGCCCCTAAATCTAGCTTCCATCATGTTTTCATTGAAAGACCCTTGTTAGCGGCGTTTAAAGTTCAACATATACTGGAGGAAGCGATCGCCTCGGTCCTCAGAGGACGCTCCCATGTTTTCCTCAAATTTATGAGGGTGGGCGTCAAGGATATGAACTTTAAGGGACATTGCGCCACCCATATTGCCGTAGTTTGTCATCAAGTTCTCAACAAGCTAAACATAGCTCGTTATGATTCTCCAAGAAGCCAAGAACTACTTCGACAAAGCTGTTCCAGGCTGCTCTCTCTGTCCTTGAGAGTTTTTTGGGCAACTCCTTGTGCGCCATAAAGACACCGGCTTCAACTTTCGCTGCAGAGAACTTGGGGAAGAAATCTTGTAGGTACTTAAAAGCTAGGAACTCCTTATCTAGAGCTCTGACGAATAATTTCAAAAGGTTTAGAAGTAAGTGGGAGGAAAAAACAGTACTTCTCTGGGATCTAATAATGGGTCCTTTGACGTTGTTCTCCCCCACATTAAACTTGGTTCGCTGTGGCCAGTCTCGCTTGAGGTTAATTAAAGGCCCATGGTATCCCTGCTGTCCCGAAGGCAAAGATAACAAGGGTACTTGATGAAGCCGCTTCGGCATGCAACCTCCCAACGGTACTCCTAATATTTCAATGCCTCCAACAAGATCTTGACACTCATGTATTCCTCTTTGAGCTGGTCAGAGTAATCGATGAGAGATGGGTTCATATTCCTGTTATGAAGCAGCACTGCTCTTAGGCTTCTGCACGAGGTGTCGATAAAGACCAGTCACTCATCGGGGTTAAGGGCAATTTCAATTGGCCCAAATAGACCGGTCACCTTGGCAAATTCAAAGCTCATTTTGAAGCGTGAAAGAGATTTAAAAATGATGGTGACGCCTACTCGGACCTGAGATGTGCATATTATCATCTAGCAAATTCCACGGTTTGAGACTCGACGTCAAAAGCGCGCCATTTGGCTTCGTGATGCCAAGATCTCTAATCAGGTTATTGATATCTTCTTGGCTGGGGTATTTTGTGTTTCTGTCATCAGTTGCGTCTCTAAACTGTGGATGACAGAAGGTCAGGATATATGAGAGCAGGTCCATTTTTGCCTGCTTGACATTTTTAAAGTTTATCATGCAGAAATTGCATTTGCTTGAGTGATCAATCGGTTCCCTACAATTACGACGGATTACAAATCTCACAGCTCTGTTTTTCTCTCGGTACCAGCCCTGTAGAAAAGCAGAATGAAAACATAAGTATAAAAATTCAGATACATTCAACTCAGTGTAATTTGATTTGTTATTATAAAAAAGTATAGACTAGATATCCAGTACTGTTTTTCTTACTTTCCTGAGTTCTTTAGCAGAGTTCGCAGGTGAAGTGATGGGCCCAAGGTGCTTGTCCTGATTCCCGACAGACATGCCGAAACATGCATTGTAGGCCTCGTGTGTTTTCAGTGATCTTTCCAGAGAGTTCTGCTTAGCTCAAGAGTTGAAAACTCACCACAGACGTAGGAAAATGCGTCTGCCGAATGCTTACAACCTCTGAATGCCATGTTGACGGATGCAGATAGTTATAATGATAGATGACGATCGGCTTGTTTACACAGTGACGGATAGAAGTGAACTAACCTGTTGAGCCTACGTTGCCTGCATTTATACTGCTATATTCATTTTCAAGAAATGTTCTAGAAGTTCGTGAAACGTTGTGTAAAAATATTTTTGAATGTTTTGGAGTTATCTAGAAAGTTCTTTAATTGTTTTACACCAAATTAGTGAAGAATCTCTCTGAATTACAGAGGATAAATAAAATTAGCCTATTAAACAAGCTAGTTTCAAAACACCACTGACCAGCTTAGAAAAATCCAAGTTTAAAGATAATAATCATTATATTGGGGGATATTTCCTGACAAGCCCAGCCACTAATGCAACACATAAGTTCACCCACTTGTAACTTTCAAAATA